>CM058240.1:37680084-38280084 GCA_030180135.1 Orychophragmus violaceus
ACTACAGAAGCTGAATATATCGCCGCTTCAGAAGCAGCGAAGGAAGCTGTTTGGATACGAAAGTTCATTATTGAACTAGGTGTGATACCAAATGCGGCTGAGCCTCTGGCACTGTTTTGTGATAACAATGGTGCTATTGCTCAGGCAAAGGAACCAAGATCACACCAGAAATCCAAGCATGTACTAAGAAGATTTCACTTGATACGTGACATCATTAATAGAAAGGAAGTCAAGATCAGCCGAGTTCAGACAGATGATAACGTCGCTGATCCATTGACAAAGCCACTCCCAAGACCTAAGCTCGAGTTCCTGACTGAAGCTGTAGGCATTAGAGACATTGAAATGTAATCTAAATTTGAGTGGGAGTTTGAGGGCTTTATTTAGTTATTGATATGTTCTTGTAAAACATTTTAAGATGTTTAAATAAAATTATTATTTCAAGATTATTTTAACTGTGATGAAATAATCGTTCCAAAATGATATGAACCATTTTATAGGTCATCGAAGTAAGTGACTTGATCTTGAGTCATCAAAGTCATTTAGCTTGATCATGAGACCCTATATTTGATAGATGGCTTATATCATCCTGTCCCTAGTCGAAGGTTGTTGAAATTGGAACACCAACAACCGCGTGAGACTAGATTGGTATGTGACTTATGACAAAGTCTCAGGATGTCATAGATGCACGGCATCAAAGTCAGTACATAGGTGTATGTTGGGGTACATACGACCGGACAAGAACCGCTTATAAGAACTCTTCAGGATATTTATATCTATGTCATAAGAGATTCTTACTACGACTATAGAGTATAGTCCTTAGACCTGAGTTCGCATGCATGTGACTGCACATGAACTGATGCACTTTGATCATTGTCTAACGCCGTCGTTAAGCGATAGTTATAAGGACCTTGTTTGGGTGTATTATGAAATGAGTAGTTTACAGTGATGGAACAAGACGGGATTTGTTCCTCCAATATAAATGGAGTGAATATCTCTAGGCCAATCGGAGATTTGAATACTGGAAAATGCATGGCCATGCTCAAACGGACTGTCCCGAGTCGTTTGGATTGTCAGTATCAAATCAGAGTCCGATGAACATGATTAGGCTTTATAAGGATGACACTCATCTTGCCTTATGACTAATCGAGATATTGAGACAAAAGGATTATGAATACAGAGATTCCAGTACAAGTGGGAGATTGTTGGAATTATGTCCAGTAATCTCTGTACTGTCTCTAGAAAGTAAGAGTATGTCAATGATCAGACATAAGTCATATAATACTGCGGGTCATGATGGCTTGCTAGAGTCCGCTCATGATCTATAAGTCTTGGACTTGTTGCCTTTATTATATGATCACATATGGGTCACACGCCTAAGCTAACAGGAAAATATGGAGGAACGGTGCAGCAGGAGTACGGTAAAAGTGCTAGGCATTTACTGTACTTAGAGAGATTAAAGGGCCTGATTAAATCTAAGGGATTTAATCAGACTGAGACTTGGGCCCAAAAGCCCATGAGAACTAAAAGGGGTTTTAATGAATAAAACTTGACCTAGCTCTCTAATTTTTTCTCAGCAGTCTGCGCCTCTCTCTCTCTCTCTCTGCGCCTCCATCTCCTTGGTCTAGCAGCCAACTTCCTGAAGTGTGCGTGTGTGAACCTTTGGAGGAGCTGTCTCTTGGCGGTTCTGCTGATCTCTGACTTATACCTGATTCTTCCGCTGCATAACAAGGTATTAACTGAGATCCTTTATGATTCAGCAAGAGAACCTAGATCCAATCTGTTTAGTAGGAATCAATCAATGATAAATTGAATCAGGATAAACACTAAACAATCCTTCACATCGATCGTCACAGATCTTGCATCGATCGATGCAATGCGATTAATCCGACAGTTCTGCAAATTCCTGTCCAAATCCATCTGGAATACTGTCCCAATCATATTGACGTTCTCCTCAGGGAAGAAATCATTAATGGGGACGTCTTCTTCAACCAGAATCCTTGACAGATAGTCAGCAACTCCGTTCTCAACTCCCTTCTTGTCTCTTATTTCAATATCAAACTCCTGAAGCAACATAATCCATCTCAACAATCTTGGTTTAGCATCCTTCTTCTGCATCAGATACTTCAGAGCTGAATGATCAGTGTGTACAATCAATTTAGAACCAACAAGATAGAGCCGAAACTTCTCAAATGCAAAGACAACAGCCAATAACTCCTTCTCCGTAGTGGCATAGTTCCTTTGTGCATCATCTAATGTCCTGCTGGCATAGTAAATAGCATGAAGTTTTCTGTCCTTCTTTTTCCCCAGAACAGCTCCTACAGCATAATCGCTTGCATCGCACATTACCTCAAAAGGTAGATCCCAATCTGGTGGCTGAACTATAGGAGTACTCACTAATGCTTGCTTGATATGTTCAAATGCAGTCTGAAAATCTACAGTGAACTCAAACTTGGTATCCTTACACAGCAAAGCAGTTAGTGGTCTAGCAATCTTACTGAAATCCTTGATGAACCGTCTAAAGAAACCAGCATGTCCAAGAAAGCTCCTCACATATTTCACAGAGTCATGCGCTTGAAGGCTAGTCATTACCTCAATCTTAGCGCGGTCTACCTCGATCCCTGCTTCTGACACTCTATGTCCAAGAACAATGCCATCTCTGACCATGAAATGACATTTCTCCCAGTTAAGAACCAAGTGCTTCTCCTCACATCTAGTTAGCACTTTGCATAGATTATCCAAGCACTCATTATAAGATGACCCGTAGACTGAAAAATCATCCATAAACACCTCCATAAAGTCCTCAATCATATCTGTAAATATGGACATCATGCATCTTTGGAAAGTGGCTGGTGCATTACAAAGTCCAAAAGGCATCATGCGGTATGCAAATGTGCCATATGGACAAGTAAAGGTAGTCTTTCCCTGATCCTCTGGATGGATGGAAATCTGGAAGAAGCCTGAATATCCATCTAGGAAGCAATAGTAAGGGTGATTTGCTAACCTCTCCAGCATCTGATCAATGAAAGGCAAAGGGAAATGATCTTTCCTTGTCGCAGCATTGAGCTTCCTGTAATCTATGAACATCCGGTGTCCAGTCTCAGTCCTTGTAGGAATCAGCTCGTTCTTCTCATTCTTCACTACTGTAACTCCACCCTTCTTAGGCACTACATGGACTGGACTAACCCAATCGCTGTCTGAAATTGGATAGATGATCCCAGCATCTAGGAGCTTCATGATCTCCTTCTTCACCACATCTTTAAGATTAGGATTAAGCCTCCTCTGATGCTCAACTGATGTCTTAGACACGTCCTCTAGATGTATCTGATGCATGCACAGCTCCAGAGAGATACTTGAAATGTCATCAAGAGAATAGCCAAGAGCTTTGTGATGCTTGCGCAGCTTGCTTAGCAATAAAGTGAGCTCTGCGTTGTTCAAACTAGCATTAACAATCACTGGATATGTTGAATTAGGTCCAAGAAATGCGTACCTTAACCCGGATGGGAGTGGTTTCAGCTCAATTTTCGGAGCTTTTTCCTCAGCCCAATCTCTGTCGACTTGCAACGATCGATGCGTTAGCTGTGTCGATCGATGCGTTAGCTGTGTCGATCGATGCAACGTCGCGTCAGACACATCCAATTGCATCACTTGCTCAGCGGAGTCCATTAGCCTCGCATAACAGATTGTGAGCTCGTCTTGCAGGTATTCCAGCTCCATTATAGAGCTCAGTAAAGCTCTCTCCAGCGGTCCTCAGCATGTGTCTTATGAAAGTAATCTGCAGCCAAATCACTGAGTGTGTCCACATAGAAGGTATGTCCGTCGATGGTTGGTCTCTTCACCAGTTTGTCCATATCAAAGCTCATCTTCAGATCACCCATGTTCAGAATTATCTTACCTCTCTGGCAGTCAATCATCGCACCAGCAGTAGCTAAGAAAGGCCTACCTAAAATCAGTGGATCCTTTGGTTCCTCTCCATACTGCAGAACCACAAAATCAGTAGGAATCACACATTGGCCGATCATTATAGGTACATCTTCCAATACTCCTTCAGGAATTCTGATTCTTCTGTCTGCTAAAACTAGTGAGATCCTAGTGGGCAGGAAGTTAGTCATCCCAAGTCTCTTGGCCACAGAGAAAGGCATCAGATTCTCACTAGAACCAAGATCACATAGAGATCTCTCAAATCTCTCGCTGTAGATACCACAATCCAACACAAAGCTTCCTGGATCTTTCAACTTCTCAGGAATTTTGCTCTGAATCACTGCACTACACACCTCTGTGATCATCATTACATTCTCCTCATCAGACCATTTACCAGCAAGTAAGTCCTTAAGACATCTCTTCATCACATGAGTAGTCTGCATAGAGTCAATCAAAGGCACTTCAATCTTCACCTTTTTAATGACCTCTTGGCACTTAGCATATTGCCTATCGTTCTTAGCCTTCATGGGGTTCTTAGGAAAAGGAACCTTAGGCTTATTGATGAGGCCATAGAACCCAAGGCAGAAGATCCAATGCCCATCATAAGGAAAGGTCCGTTGACAAGGTCAGCAACAAAGGCTTTGAGGAACCAAGTCAATGAAGGTGTGCAAAGCCTACTGAATCAAGCTACTAACCAAGAGCAGGAACAAGTCTTCATCAGGATGGATAGCTCAACACTATTCAGCTCAGCTCAAAAAGGACTGACAATATGTAGCATCACGACTAGCTCAGGAAGTAGCATCGGCACTAGCTCAGGAAGTAGCATCGACACTAGCTCAAGCTTCCGAGGCCAGAATGCTACGATTGAAGAAGGCTTCTGATCAACGGCCAAAGACATACCAAACATAAGCTAAGGTATGAGTTTCATTTATACACATTATATGACCGTTGTCTCTTTGTTTTGCAGGATCAAATCTTTGTTTCCCTTAGTAGTTTCAATCATAAAAGTAGCCGTTGTAGTCTTTATTTCTTTAGGTCCAAGTTGAGTCAGTACTTTCCTTTTATGTTTTATTTGCTTCAAGTCCCCTAGAAGGGCATAGCTGTTTGGACTGTTTATAAAGTCACCTCTCACAGCCGTGTATCATTTTACCCTAGATCAATAAAGTACACCGAGTGTTTTCTTCAAGCAAAGAAATCGCAAACTTGTTTTCTCTATTGTTTTGTGTGATTCAAACAAAGAGAAGGCTTTTGTCTTATCAAGATTCAGACTCATAGGATCTTGTGGCGACCTCAATCCATTCCATTCACTGATTATTTCTGAGAGAGCTTTTAAGCCAGCAGGAATAATCCCATCTCTACTCACCATCCATCCAAGTCGATCAAACCAAGATAGCTCTTAATCCCGTGGTTCGATCTCCATCAACCCATCACTCAAGCTTCTGCTCCGGGGCTGCATCATCTGGTATCAGAGCCGAAAGGCTCCTAAAACAGGTGTTTTCTATCCATAAACCTTTTTACTTTCATTAGTTTTCATTTGCATTTCCAATCAAAAAAAAAAAAAATGTTCATCTTCACTTTTTCATTTTGAGTCTTGTTTGATTCGGATTCTTTGCATAAAAACCAAAAAAAATCTGTTTGCTTTTATTAGTTACCTCTTTTGTTTTTCTTAGTTTTCGAAATCTTACTCAAAAAATCAAAAAAAAATATATACATATTTCCATTTTTTTTGTTTTCATCGGTTTCTCAAGAAAGGAAACTCCATATTGCATCCATAGCTTTCAATTTCGACTTTCTCTTTTTATTTACATAATAAAAAAAAAATATTTCATTGTTACCATTTAGTTTTCTTTAAGACTTCTTTGTTATACTTTGATACTCGCTTGTGTTAGTTTCAGGTACAAGTACTCATGGGAGAAGAGGCTGGACAAGATCAACTCACCATGAATCAACTGCTTGAAACAATGTGAGACATCAGTGGCAGGCTCACTCAGCTGGAACAGAGGCCCCTTCAACGAGAACCAATCCACAACTTGAATAGAAATCATAGGCAGCAAGAAGAAGAAACAACTGATGACGAGATGCCTGAGTTAGAGGAAGATGAGTTACCTCCTGATCCAAATCAGGGAGGAAGGGGATTTAACATCCATGGCAGGGGTAGAGGAAGGAGAAACTATCACCAGCCTAGGCGTGGAGATAGAGGCAGAGGCAATGAGGATGATGATCAGAGACGTGGAGGCAAAGACTTGAAGCTCACGGCTCCTACTTTTGCTGGAAAGGTGAATCCGGAAGCTTATCTGGATTGGGAAAGAAGAATGGAGTACATCTATGAGTACTACCAATACTCTGAAGCAAGAAAAGTCTCCTTAGCTGCAGCTCAACTCACTGATAATGCATTGGCATGGTGGGACAGAGAAGTATCAGAGAGAAGGAGGTTAAGACATGGTCAGTTAAGCAATTGGGGTGACATGAAGTATGCTCTAAGGAAGAGATATGTCCCAGCTTACTACCATAGAGATCTTCAGAAGAAGTTCAGAAAACTCTCTCAAGGAAACAAATCAGTTGAAGATTATTTTGAGGAGTTTGAAACCATGAAGAACCGGCTGGAGGTAGATGACTCAGAAGAAACTTTGATGGCTCAGTTTCTAGATGGTCTTCAGGACAGGATTGCACGCAAGGTAGAGCGACAACCTTATGAGAATCTTGAAGGCTAGTTACATTTAGCGGTCCAAGCTGAGCAACACATCAAGAGGAAGGTTGCTGCAACCAGTAGAAGCAGGACAACTTGGAATCAGCCTCAAAGGAACCAAGACATAGGCAAAGCGACAGAAGCTGACTCAAAGATCAAGAAATCTAACTATGAGCAGCCCAAGGGTAACAAACCAGACACAAGCAAGGCCCCACCTCAAAGGTCCAGAGACATTACATGCTTCAAATGCCAAGGGAAAGGTCATTATGCTAGAGATTGTCCAAACCAGCGGGTGATGGTGTTAAGGGACAATGGAGACATTGAGTCACAAGATGAGGCAGATCTTGAGCTAGCGGAATCCGAAGAAGAGGTGACGGATTATCCAGACGTGGGAGATATACTTGTGACCAGGAGAGCCCTTAGTGCATTGTTTGAGCCAGAAACAATCCAAAGAGAAAATATCTTTCATTCCAGATGCACCATTGACGCCAAGGTATGTAGCCTGATCATTGATGGAGGATCTTGTACTAATGTTGCTAGTGCTTACCTTGTAGACAAACTAAAGTTGCAAAAGACCAAGCACCCAAGACCATACAAATTAAGGTGGCTCAATGATGAGACTGAGATGAGGATATCTGAGCAAGTCATGGTACCATTCAGCATAGGTAAGTACAAAGATCAAGTGAAATGTGATGTTGTGCCAATGCAAGCAGGTCATCTACTCTTAGAGAGACCATGGCAATTTGATAAAGAAACTGTGCACCATGGAAGGACCAACATCTACAGTTTCACACATCAGAACAAGAAGCACAACTGAGATCCATTAACACCACAAGAGGTGTATGAAATGCAGAAAGCAATGGACAAAGGTTCCAAGGTAAGTAAGACCAATCTTTTTGTTTCACCTTCTAATGTTCTGAAATCTTTGGAGCATAAAGAACATGTACTACTCATGATCTTTAGAGAAGGGTATCTTTCAGGTTCAGAAGAGCAGGAGCATCCCTTAGCCGTGACTGAGCTATTGGACAGATTCAAGGATGTCTTTCCAGAGGACATACCAGCTGGACTTCCACCATTGAGAGGCATTGAACACCAAATTGATTTGGTACCAGGAGCTCCATTGCCCAACAGGCCAGCTTATAGAGTGAATCCAGCAGAGGCTAAGGAGCTGGAAAAGCAAGTTCAAGAGCTGATGTCAAAGGGATATATCCGGGAAAGCTTGAGTCCATGTGCTGTACCAGTTCTACTCGTCCCAAAGAAGGATGGTACATGGAGAATGTGTGTTGATTGCAGGGCCATAAACAACATTACAATCAAGTACAGACATCCTATCCCAAGACTTGATGACATGCTTGATGAGCTAAGTGGAGCAACCATCTTCTCAAAGATAGACTTGAAGAGTGGATATCACCAAGTCAGGATGAAAGAAGGAGATGAGTGGAAAACAGCCTTCAAAACCAAGCAAGGGCTGTATGAATTGCTTGTCATGCCATTTGGTCTCACCAATGCTCCCAGCACATTCATGAGACTAATGAACCAGGTTCTAAGAGCTTTTATTTGTAAGTTTGTGGTAGTATATTTTGATGACATACTGATTTATAGCCACTGCTTGGATGATCATGTTAAGCATCTAGAACAGGTTATGCAAACACTTAGATCAGAAGGTCTTTATGCCAACTTAAAGAAATGCATCTTTTGCACTGATCAATTGGTTTTTCTAGGATTTGTTGTAAGTTCACAAGGACTTAAGGTGGATAATGAGAAGATCAAAGCAATACGAGATTGGCCAACACCTACAACAATAGGACATGTCCGGATCTTCCATGGTCTAGCAAGCTTCTACTGGAGGTTTGTCAAAGACTTTAGCACCATAGCAGCACCTCTCAACTCAGTGATCAAGAAGGACAAAGCATTTGAATGGGGAGAGGCTCAGGAGCAAGCATTCACACGGCTCAAAACTAGTCTCACCAATGCACCAGTATTGGTACTACCTAACTTTGATAAAATGTTTGAGATTGAGTGTGATGCTTCTGGTACAGGAATAGGTGCAGTACTGATACAAGGAGGCAGACCAGTAGCTTACTTTAGTGAGAAGCTGAGTGGTGCAACACTCAACTACCCAACATATGACAAAGAGTTGTATGCACTGGTGAGATCACTGGAAACTTGGCAACATTACTTGCTTTCTAAAGAGTTTGTGATACATACAGATCATGAGACTCTAAAGCACCTAAGAGGGCAGACTACTCTTAAGAAAAGGCATGCAAAGTGGTTGGAGTTCATAGAAACTTTTCCTTACGTGATCAAGTACAAGAAGGGGAAAGAAAACATTGTAGCAGATGCACTATCAAGGCGCCATGCTCTCATAACAACAATGGAGTCTAAGATCATGGGATTTGAGCACATCAAAGACATGTATGCTGATGATCCAGACTTCAAGGACGTGTACCAGGAGACATCTAAGGCAGCATTTGGGGTGTTCTATCAACAAGATGGTTTTCTGTTCAAGGAGAAAAGGCTGTGCATTCCACAAGGTTCCATGAGGGAGTTGATCACTGGAGAGGCTCATGGAGGAGGTTTGATGGGACATTTTGGCAGAGACAAGACTTATAGTGTCTTGAAGGAGCATTTCTTTTGGCCACACTTGAAGAGAGATGTGGAAAGGTTCTGTGCCAAATGCATCACATGCCTAAAGGCCAAGTCCAGGTTACATCCACATGGTTTATATATGCCTTTACCAATTCCTAACACACCATGGGTGGACATTTCAATGGATTTTGTTTTAGGATTGCCCAAGATCAACAACAAGGACTCCATCTTTGTAGTTGTTGATAGGTTTTCTAAAATGGCTCATTTCATTGCTTGCAACAAGACTAATGATGATGTGCAGATAGCTGATCGATTCTTTAAGGAAGTGGTCAAGTTGCATGGAATTCCAAGAACTATTGTTTCAGACAGGGACACAAAGTTCTTGAGCCACTTTTGGAGGGTACTTTGGAGGAAGTTGGGCACCAATCTGCTCTATTCCACCACTTGTCATCCCCAAACAGATGGGCAAACTGAGGTAGTGAACCGGACTCTCCCAACACTCCTAAGAGCCACGGTTGGTAAGAATATAAGCAATTGGTTATCTTGCTCGCCATTCATTGAATTTGCCTACAATCATGCTAAGCATTCGATTACTAACCACTCTCCTTTTGAATTTGTGTATGGATTTAATCCTTTAACTCCTTTAGACCTTACCCCATTGCCTCAAGCTATCTATACAAGTACAGAAGGAGAAGCAAAAGCAGACTGCGTCAAGAAGCTACACCAAAGAGTTAAGGAGAATGTAGAGAGGAAAACCGAGAAGCATAGGCTGAAAGCTAACCAAGGAAGAAAGGAGGTAATATTTGAACCAGGAGATTGGGTCTGGCTAAACATGAGGCAAGAAAGATTTTCCAATCAGAGGAAGTCAAAGCTCACACCAAGAGGAGATGGACCATTCCGAGTCCTGGAGAAGATCAACGACAACGCCTACAAGCTTGAGCTACCAGGTGAGTTAAACATTTCTCCCACATTCAATGTTTCTGATTTAGCTCCTTATGATGCAGGTCAATCAGTTCTGAGGACAGAACCTCTTCAAGGGGGAGGGTATGATGAGGCCATAGAACCCAGGGCAGAAGATCCAATGCCCATCATAAGGAAAGGTCCGTTGACAAGGTCAGCAACAAAGGCTTTGAGGAACCAAGTCAATGAAGGTGTGCAAAGCCTACTGAATCAAGCTACTAACCAAGAGCAGGAACAAGTCTTCATCAGGATGGATAGCTCAACACTATTCAGCTCAGCTCAAAAAGGACTGACAATATGTAGCATCACGACTAGCTCAGGAAGTAGCATCGGCACTAGCTCAGGAAGTAGCATCGACACTAGCTCAAGCTTCCGAGGCCAGAATGCTACGATTGAAGAAGGCTTCTGATCAACGGCCAAAGACATACCAAACATAAGCTAAGGTATGAGTTTCATTTATACACATTATATGACCGTTGTCTCTTTGTTTTGCAGGATCAAATCTTTGTTTCCCTTAGTAGTTTCAATCATAAAAGTAGCCGTTGTAGTCTTTATTTCTTTAGGTCCAAGTTGAGTCAGTACTTTCCTTTTATGTTTTATTTGCTTCAAGTCCCCTAGAAGGGCATAGCTGTTTGGACTGTTTATAAAGTCACCTCTCACAGCCGTGTATCATTTTACCCTAGATCAATAAAGTACACCGAGTGTTTTCTTCAAGCAAAGAAATCGCAAACTTGTTTTCTCTATTGTTTTGTGTGATTCAAACAAAGAGAAGGCTTTTGTCTTATCAAGATTCAGACTCAAAGGATCTTGTGGCGACCTCAATCCATTCCATCCACTGATTATTTCTGAGAGAGCTTTTAAGCCAGCAGGAATAATCCCATCTCTACTCACCATCCATCCAAGTCGATCAAACCAAGAGAGCTCTTAAGCCCGTGGTTCGATCTCCATCAACCCATCACTCAAGCTTCTGCTCCGGGGCTGCATCACTTATAAACCCTTTCATTCGACTTCTGCAGCTTTTCTGTGTTTGAATTCTCGGCAGTCGTTTTGCGTCGATCGTTGCTAGTGGTGCATCGATCGTTTCTAAGCGATTTCGTTACAACCTCCGTGTTGAGCATAGGTTCAGAAACCCCATTTTCGCCTTGCATCGACCGTTGCTTGGGTGCGTCGATCGATGCATTTCGAATCCCACGGATCTCATCTTCCATTTCTTCAATTTCCACGATTTCCTCTAGGCTCAACTGCTTTTTCTGGGCAGGAAACAGCTCCTTACCACTTCTTAATGTCACTGCATTGCACTGATACTTAGGATTAGCATCAGTTCGTCCCGATAGAGATCCATCTGGCCTCTGAACATATCCAGCAGTCCTTGCAACCTTAGCATCAAGCTCCTTCACATGTGGGCTCAAGGATTCAAACTTCCCATTAAGATCCTCATACACAGCATCCAACTTCTTGTTGAAGTCCACAGCAGTCTTAGTCTGTCCTTTCAGCAACTGTTCCATCATGGCTTCCATCTTACTCTCATGAGTATTAGCAGCAGGAGGTGCCTGATAAGAAGATGATCCATAGGTTCTCTGGTAAGAATTACCTTGCTGAAAAGGCTTCTGATAACCAGCATTCTGTCCAAATCCAGAAGAGTTTTTGTTGCTTGTGAAAGCACTCTTCTGTCCAGCATTGAAGAACCTATTACCTTGCTGATTCCCAAACCTATTCCCTTGAAATCCAGAGCCACCAATGTAGTTCACATCCTCTTCCTGATGATCTTCTTCAGCTTGGAACACTTCGACTTCCTGAGCAAAGTGGACAGCTTTCTTTCCAGTCAACAAGCTATGAACAGTGTCCAACTTGCTCCTAATATCAGCTATCTCCAGATTATCTATCTTCCCACCAGACTCTTTCCTTCTCCTATCAGCAGTCTTGGTGCTATTAGTACTCACCAAGTTATCAATCAGTGTCTTAGCTTGCTCAGGAGTCCTTGTGTTGAAATTTCCATTGTTGGAATTGTCCAACGCAGTCTGGTAGTGGAGATCAATACCTCTGAAGAATATGCCCAGTAATGTCACTTCAGTGAATCCATGATGAGGACAGTCTCGTTGGTACTTCTTAAACCTCATCCAAGCAGCCTTAATAGACTCTGTAGGACCTTGGGTGAAAGTGAGAATGTCCTGTCTCGACTGATCAGAGCGAGCATCATCATAAAAGTGCCTCAAAAACTCACTCTTCACAGCATCCCAAGTAGTAAACTTCCCAGATGGAAGTTGTTTCAGCCAAGCTGCAGCATCTCCAGCGAGAGAATAGGGGAAGAGTTTGAGAAACAGATAGTCATAGTTCACTCCATCGTACTTCATTCCAGTGACTATGTCTTCAAACTCATCAATATGGTCCATTGGCTGCTCATTTGGGAAACCATGGAAAGCATTCTGCCTCAGAATAGAGTAGTAGATAGTCTTGATCTCGAAGTCATTCCTCTCAAAACTAGGAGGTACAATTGCTGACCGGTTAGCATGGAACTCATCCGGACGGTTGTAGTCAGCAAGAGCCCTCTTAGCAGCATGAACAACCATCTGCCTTTGCCCTTGTCCTTGGCCTTGTCCTTGTGGCGGTTCAGGCTCAGGTTCAGGGATCACATTCCCTTCAGCATCTAACATATGCCCATCATCATTGTATCGGTTTTTCTGGTCGTCCCTCAGAACACCTTGAGCATCAGGTCTCAGAATCAAGTGGTTTTGCACCATCTTTGCTCGTTGACCTTTTCTGTTAGTTCTCTCTAGTCTAGCAAGCTCCTCAAGTCTGAGTTTCACAAGATTCACGTTCGGATCACTTCTGGTCTCACGCTTATGCATAAACCGTCGGTAATCGCAGTGCAACGATCGATGCTAGGATGCAACGATCGATTCAACTCAGATTCGCCCTGCAACGATTGATTATAAAGAATGCAACGATCGATGCTAAGCGAATATCAGACCTGCGACAGAGAAAAACAGAGAAGTAATTAGTAACCAAAAATAAAAACAAAAATCCTAGTCTAAACCCTAAGTTCAAATCTATCGAAGACTCAAAAGAGTCCCCGGCAACGGCGCCAAAAACTTGATAGGGTATAAGTTTTAATCCTATTCTACTGCAAGTGCACAGTTAATGCAATTATAGTATAAAAGGTATCGAATCCCACAGAGACTCTCGGTCACATGATAGATTATAGAACGGTCAAGTTAAACTAGGATAAAGTAATGAGAAACTAAAAAGCAAGCAGAAAAGTAAATCAGGTAGCAAGAGTGGTTTGTAAGCAATCAACTAAAAGCGCTAAGTCTAGGGAGTTCTCAGGAAATCAAACAAGAAGATCAGATAATCAGTCAGGATCAAATTAAGTTTGGTTCTAGAACTCAAACACGGATATAGAACTAACCAACTTTCGTTGCGAGAATTCTCTAAGTCTAATAGCAGAAATCCAAATTTCTTTGCAATTCCTAACAGATTAAACTAGCATTAAGTGCAAGTTCGATATGTTCACAATTCAACTAAACCAAATTTCTTTGCGAGTAATTCAATTGCTCAACCTAAACAGTTCAGATTCTAAACCACACTTTCGTGTCAATTTAATAACCTCAAGTCTAGATTCTAAGTGATCAAGTTAGAAACTAGTATTAAGCATAATTCAGGTTGAAGAACAATTAAGTTATGAATCCTTAACTGAATAAACAAATCTAGCAAGTCATGAAATCTCTAACGAGAATCCCTAAACCCAACTATGAATCTACTCAGACATGATTAATGAAAACATAATCAATGAATAAATAAATTGCATTAAAGAGAGTAAAGAAACAAAGGGGTTCGAAATCTTCTCCAAAAGTAGGAAGCAATACAGGTTCAGATCAGCCCCAAAAAGCTCTAAAAACTCTCAGCTCAAAGTATGAAAGCGTATGTAAAGTGTTATGTAAAAACCTAATTATATAAGCCTAATCATGTCTTGGGGCTTCTTTGTAAATACTGAAACATCTGGGCAAATCTGCAATTTCAGCATTCTTCATTAAACTCGCCGAGAAAGCCCATCTCGCTCGTGTGTCGATCGATGCGCATATTGTGTCGGTCGATGCAATCCTCTGTTTTGGATAGTGAACTCTATCTCTCGGGTTAAATCTCCAAATTGCTCCAAAATGCTCCATAATCTCTAATTTCGCTCTAAACGTGCATATTCCTAATAACACCTATAAATGACTCTAAAACATAACAAAAGACTCGATAAATAAGACATATACCATGGTTAAAAGCCCTAAAATCCAAGGTATATCACCGATCATGCTGGCGCACCGTATAAAACCCAGAGAAGGCAGCTCAGCGAAAACCTTTGGAAGAACTAAAGCAGCAACCACTCTGTCAACAAAAACAATAGCACGAAAATTGGATGTGTGCTGATACTTGACAAGTAATTTGATCAACGTGCTCCTCTCCATAGACCACTAAAACCATTAGCATTGTTAGCTTTTGATGGTTCAGTTGAAAAATAAGAATGAGGTTTAAAACTAACAAGGATCATTAGGGAACTCTCCTTCTTCGATCTCATCACTTTGCAATGCAGTCAAGAACGATTGTGCTACCTTAAAAGGAAAAAAAAAAACAAAATATATCTCAAATACAGAACCATTTCAAATCATTCGAACTATTTTCTTCTCTCTCTTATTTTATATTTACCTTGTAAGCACACCATTGACCCAATTCAGCTAGAGTATAATTAATAGCTCTAAGTTTATGAATCAAATCCTCTGGAGTTGTTGAGCCTTTGTCCCGATGCTTCTACATAGACTTTTATAATCTTTGCTAACTCTGCACATTGCAGGACATCTGCTTTGCAGAAGAAAAGGCTATCATCCGCAAAAAGTAGATGAGATACAGTGGGACTTGCCCAGGATATTCTTAGCCCTGTAATACGATCCTCTGCTTCCGCTCCATTTAAGAGGGAGACCAAAGCTTCCGTACAAAGAATAAAAACAAATGGAGAGAGAGGGTCTCCTTGTCTAAGCCCCCCCTAGTAGGTCTAATCCTTCCTTTTGGTTCTCCATTTATAAGAACTTGGTAGGATACTGAAGAGACGCAAAACATCAAATGCTTAAACGCATTTTCCGCAAAGCCCATTTTCCTTAACAGCGCCTCGAGGAAACTCCATTCAACTCGATCATATGCTTTTCTCATATCCTTCTTAATGGCCATAAATTTTGATCTACATATCGGGTTAGTGCGAAGGGCATGAAAATTTTCTTGTGCAAGAAGGATATTATCGGTAATAAGTTGTCTAGGCACAAAGGCTGATTGAGTCTCCGAAATTAGCTTCGGGAGGTAGGTCTTCAAGCGCATGCACAAAATTTTAGATATGATCTTGTAGCTAACATTACAAAGGCTGATTGGTCTGAACTCCGTCATCGCTCGAGGTCTATCTCTTTTAAGGATAAGGCAGATGTTGGTTTGGTTTAGACGTAAGTCGAATTTTCCGGTCAAAAAGAATTCCTTTACTAGTTTGATTATATCTTGGCCTAGGATTGACCAGAATTGTTGATAGAATCGACTTGTCATGCCATCTGGCCCGGGAGCTTTGTCTGGATTTATGTCAAAAGGGGCTTTCCTGATCTCCTCAGCAGAGGGTTCTTTGACTAATGAGCGATTAACCGAGTTTGGAACTTTCTCGGTAATATACCAGAGTGATTCAGTAAATTCCAAAGGTTCAGATGTGGTAAAAAGATCCTCAAAGTATTTAGTGGCCACTTTTTCGATCCCTGAGGCATTTTCTACCCATTGTCCATTTTCATCCTTCAGGCAAATGATACGGTTCCGTGCTCGTCTTTGCTTGGTGAACGAATGGAAAAACTTTGTGTTATTATCTCCTTCTTTATGAACTAAGGCTCTACTTTTTTGCCTCCAAAAAACTTCTTCTTCCCTGAAGGCCTTGCAGAGTTGGCGGTTCAAAACCTCCATTTCCTCTACCGTTGTATCATCATTATCCTGAGCTAAATCAATTTGGTTCTTAAGTTCTTCGATGAGCTTTGTTGTATTTGTTGGTAGAGTTTTCTTCCATCTGGAGATGTGATTCCGACATGAGGCTATTTTATGGTGGAAATCCCGGTATGGAATCCCATCAGGTGGGCTCCACCACTCTGTCAACAAAAACAATAGCACGAAAATTGGATGTGTGCTGATACTTGAGAAGTAATTTGATCAACGTGCTCCTCTCCAGAGACCACTAAAACCATTAGCATTGTTAGCTTTTGATGGTTCAGTTGAAAAATAAGAATGAGGTTTAAAACTAACCACGATCATCAGGGAACTCTCCTTCTTCGATCTCATCACTTTGCAATGCAGTCAAGAACGATTGTGCTACCTTAAAAGGAAAAAAACAAACAAAATATATCTCAAATACAGAACCCTTTCAAATCATTCGAACTATTTTCTTCTCTCTCTTATTTTATATTTACCTTGTAAGCACACCATTGACCCAATTCAGCTAGAGTATAATTAATAGCTCTAAGTTTATGAATCAAATTGGCGGCTCCATCCCTCTCTGTTCTTTCAGAGACGCCATAAACCTGTTTCAGCTAATCCTTTGCTCTAGCATCCCTAGCACCCATAAATTACCACTTGCTTTTTCTTGAACTTGCTTGTGCTGCTTCTTCAACAGCTGCAATCATTTGATTTATTTTCTCATGAAGAGACCACATAGTAGCAGCTTTGTCATACTCCACAACAATCTCTGAGGGCATTGGGACATGTTTCTCTAACTTAATGATGAAAAAATCATTTTTTTGTTCCTTTCTTGGATTCAAACCTCTGACAGCTGATGAAGACCTGCATCTTGTCTCGGGCAGCTATATTAAAACCTAACTCGATGATCAGAAAGGTGACAGTGCTAATCATAGACACTAGTTGCAGACAGTAAAGGATTTAACCAAGTAAGAACCATGAAACAACAAGTCACAGACAATACAAGCTTATTAGGAGCTACATCTGCAACTTTCAGGAATAAAATGAAACTTACGCAGACTCTAGATCCTCTTTGTCTTTAATCCGTCTCATTATACAAGCTATGCCAACATTAACACCAGTTATTGTAGCAAAGTTCCGAGCTGGGACCAAATTTCCACCCACAAGAGCCTACAAGATTCACACCTCTCTTTAAATGGTGAAAATGACAGAACCAGGTATCAAAAGTCCATTAAAATTAGGTTTTATCGAGGTTGAAACCTGAGTTTGCTTCAACGACACCATGGCTTGAGAGTCCATGCCGGACTGAGGCATTTCAGGGGAGAGGGTTCTCATAAAACCACCGATAAATGCTCCCTGAACGCCGTCGTCGACATAGTGGCCGGATCTACTCGATCATCTGCCATCGTCATAGTGGCCGGATCTGAGTTCGTGGAGCTCATGTGTTCCGCCGACCCGAGTTACACAGCTCCATTCGTAGGATCTTTGACTCACACTTGATTCTCCAACAGAAAAAGAAGACAAGATGCTACAACATTCTAGGGTTTGACGATTTGGGAAGAAGAATACATGTTGCAACAAGAAGAAAGAGATAGACATTTGAGAAGGAGAAGAACGTTTAGATCTAGGGTTGAAGCAGTTACACGATCAATTTTTTTTGTTAATTAATTAATGTGACAAATGAGAAAAAGATGAAAAATAAAAGAAAAATAAAAGGAGAAATATGATATCTGATATATCAATGGTGGATGATTAAGGAAAGACCAATCCTTGTATATGTGTTTAGCCAATCAAAAAAATTCATCCTTTTTATGATACCTTCAGTTATAACTAATTTAAGTACAAATGATTATATTTTTATTATATATTATGTTTAGTTTAGAGTTTTATAATGTACTGTTTATGATTAAAGACTAAAAGTTTAGGGTTTAGGGATTTGTGTTTAGGGTATAGAGTTAAAGTTTTAGAGTTTTTTTTTTTTTGACAACGTAATTCCATATATTAAATCAAAGTTTCCCGGACCGGGTTATCATCCCGAAGGATTAAACGATCCGGCTCATCGTGACTTACATGGGAGAAAAATAAATTTCGTGCTCTTGCCTCTTTTGCAAGGGAATCGGCACGAGCATTAAGAATCCTAGAAATCAACACTAGATCTAGAGATACAAAAGCTTCTTTCCAGACTGAGAAAAGTTCCAACTCTGTCCTGAAGCTCGGCCAGTCTTGGGGTTCTTTTGTCATGTTGATCAAATCTGAGATGTCTGTTTCGATTACCACCTTATAAATCCCACCTTCTAGGAGGCAAGACATCGCCCATAGCAAGCCATCATGTTCTGCATGTAGCGGGGATAGACATCTTCTACATCCGTGTGCTCATGTGATCCTCCTTCCAAAAGCATCTTTAAAAAACCATCCTAGTCCACTAGTTACGCCATGATCAACCCAAGAGGCATCGATCTGACATGTCGGGAGCGTAGGAGAAATTCGGGAAATCTGAAGGTCCACTCCTTCTCGTGGGAGGGTTCCGTCTTCTTCCCCTTCTGACTGTTCTTTTCTGTTTGCCTCTCTCCAGCTTTCTGCCTCCAAAATAGCTTGTTTAAGTGTAGTCATGGGAGATATCTCCTTCCCATCAAAAACCTTGCTATTTCTAGCCTTCCAAACGAACCAAAGGATCCATGGGTAGTTACACCTTTGTGGATCAGGGAGACCCATGTCTTTTGTCCTCCAAAAGAGGAAGTCCATATTGCAGAATATAGATGTACTCGGGAAGCAACCCGGAATGGACGGAAAGTCCGATAAAGCCCATACTTGTAAAGCAGGGGGACATTCAAAAAGTAGGTGGTTAATTGTTTCCTCCGGGGCACCGCATCTAGGGCAAGAATCATCTGTCCCTAAGTGTCTGTAAGTCAAACGTTGGCACGTAGCCACACATCCCGAAAGTGCTTGCCATATGAAATGTTTTATTTTCCTCGGAGCTTGGGTCTTCCAGACAAAAACTTTTAAACAATTTGTACTTGGCTCAGTAATCTCATGGTTGGATAACGCCAAATTTTTCCTCCTTATGAAGTCATACCCAGACTTGACAGTATAGATTCCTGATTTGGTGTGACTCCAAACGTATCTGTCTGGCGTAACATCTTGGCTAGGTCTCATTCCCAAGAGAAGTGGGATGTCATTGGGATGGAAAAGGTCTTGAAGCGCTTGAGTATCCCATTCCTTTGTATAGTGTCTGATTAAAGTATGGACTAGTAACAACGGATCTCTATATCTTGCTTCGTCTCTTCCTCTGGGGGGTCGGGCATGTGTATCTGGGATCCACGGTTCCCACCATACTCTCGTGTTATACCCGGATCCGATAGCCCTTCGTAACCCTTGTCGAAGTATCGGTTTTGCAGCCATAATGCTGCGCCACCCAAAAGATGGGGAATAGACCTTACGGTCGTCTAAGGGGTCTGAGTTATTATAGTACCTCCCTCTAAAAACACGAGCTAGAAGGGATGAAGGATATTGAATCAATCTCCATAGTTGCTTTGTCTAAGTTTGTATCTCTTAAATCTCGAAATCCCAAACCTCCCATATCTTGGGGAATGCAAATTTTATCCCATGCTATCCAATGGAGCCCTTTGCTATCTTGTTTAGAGCTCCACCAGAAGTTCGAAATAGCACTCCTAAGCTTGTATGTTGTGTCCTTAGGTACGAGGTAACATGACATAGCATATGTTGGTACCGCTTGTGCCACTGATTTAATCTGAACTTCTTTCCCGCCTTTAGTGAGTAATTTTGAGTTCCAGTTGCTGACCCATCCATTTAGCCGGTCTCGTACAAAGGCAAAGACCTTTCTATTTGGCCCACTAATCTGTTCTGGGATACACTAAGTACATCCCCATTCCACCATCATTTGTAATCCCTATCGTCCGTCTAATCTCTCTTCGGGTATCCTGGTCGACTTTATTTCCAAAAACGATTGACGATTTGGAGTTGTTGAGCCTTTGTCCCGATGCTTCTACATAGAATTTTATAATCTTTGCTAACTCTGCACATTGCAGGATATCTGCTTTGCAGAAGAAAAGGCTATCATCCGCAAAAAGTAGATGAGATACAGTGGGACTTGCCCGGGATATTCTTAGCCCTGTAATACGATCCTCTGCTTCCGCTCCATTTAAGAGGGAGACCAAAGCTTCCGTACAAAGAATAAAAACAAATGGAGAGAGAGGGTCTCCTTGTCTAAGCCCCCGAGTAGGCCTAATCCTTCCTTTTGGTTCTCCATTTATAAGAACTTGGTAGGATACTGAAGAGACGCAAAACATCAAATGCTTAAACGCATTTTCCGCAAAGCCCATTTTCCTTAACAGCGCCTCGAGGAAACTCCATTCAACTCGATCATATGCTTTGCTCATATCCGTCTTAATGGACATAAATTTTGGTCTACATATCGGGTTAGTGCGAAGGGCATGAAAATTTTCTTGTGCAAGAAGGATATTATCGGTAATAAGTTGTCTAGGCACAAAGGCTGATTGAGTCTCCGAAATTAGCTTCGGGAGGTAGGTCTTCAAGCGCATACACAAAATTTTAGATATGATCTTGTAGCTAACATTACAAAGGCTGATTGGTCTGATCTTCGTCATCGCTCGAGGTTTATCTCTTTTAAGGATAAGGCAGATGTTGGTTTCGTTTAGACGTAAGTCGAATTTTCCGGTCAAAAAGAATTCCTTTACTAGTTTGATTATATCTTGGCCTAGGATTGACCAGAATTGTTGATAGAATCGACTTGTCATGCCATCTGGCCCGGGAGATTTGTCTGGATTTATGTCAAAAGGGGCTTTCCTGATCTCCTCAGCAGAGGGTTCTTTGACTAATGAGCGATTAACCGAGTTTGGAACTTTCTCGGTAATATACCAGAGTGATTCAGTAAATTCCAAAGGTTCAGATGTGGTAAAAAAATCCTCAAAGTATTTAGTGGCCACTTTTTCGATCTCTGAGGCATTTTCTACCCATTGTCCATTTTCATCCTTCAGGCAAATGATATGGTTCCGTGCTCGTCTTTGCTTGGTGAACGAATGGAAAAACTTTGTGTTATTATCTCCTTCTTTATGAACTAAGGCTCTACTTTTTTGCCTCCAAAAAACTTCTTCTTCCCTGAAGGCCTTGCAGAGTTGGCGGTTCAAAACCTCCATTTCCTCTACCGTTGTATCATCATTATCCTGAGCTAAATCAATTTGGTTCTTTGATATATCATGGTTTTTACCGGTTTTATGCCATGATATAGTTGTGTTTTTAGTGTCTTTTGTGTTCTTTTAGAGTCTTTTACAGGTATAATCAGGTTTGGAGCTGAATTGGAGATAATGGAGCATTTTGGAGATTTTTGGAGTGTTTGGCCGAGAGATAGAGTTCACTGTCCGAAACAGAGAAAGGTGTCGATCGTTGCACACCTGCAACGGTCGATGCACCAGCGAGATGGGCCAAAAACTCGGCGGTTTAGAAGAATCAAGATATTGCACTTTGATCCAGAAGTTCCTGATATTTACAAAGAAGCCCTGGCCGAGATTATACCTATATAATCAAGTTTTAGTTGTTTTTATTAGATACGCTTTTTATACGCTTTACAATACGCTTTCATAATTAAGAGCAGAGGATTTTTAGAGCTTTTGGGGCTGATCTGAACCTGTTACATCATCTGTATTTGGAGAAGATTTCGAACCCCTTTTACTCTTATTCTTTTATGCAATTTATTCATCATATGATCATGTTTTCATTATCTATGTCTGAGTAGATTCCTTGTTAGGTTTAGGGTTTCTCACATAGGATTTCATGACTTGCTAGACTTGTTCAATTTCAGTTAAGGATTCAAAATATATCTGTTCTTCAATTTAATTGTGCTTAAAGCTAGTTCTAACCTGATCAATTAGAATCTAGATCTTAGGTTGCTAAATACGTCACGGAAGTGGGGTTTAGGAATCTGAACTAATTAAATTGGGCAATTAAACTTTGCGCAAACGGAAGTTTGGTTTAGGATAATTGTGAACATATCAAACTTGGGATTAATGCTAGTTTAATCTGTTAGTTCTCGCAAACGAAAGTTTGGTTTGCTGCACTTAGACTTAGAGAATTATCGCAAAGGAATTTGGTTAATTCTATATCTGTGTTTTGAGTTCTAGAACTGTGCTTAATTAGATCCTTGCTGAATGAACTGTCTGCTTGTCTTATTTCCTGAGAATACCCTAGGCTTGACGCTTTTAGTTTATTGCTTCCACAACCGTTAATCTCTGCTACTGATTTACTTTCTCGCACCGCTTTTAATTCAATTACATTGCTTTCTTTCTAGTATTAGTCTCTACTGTTCTGATCTATTGAGACCAAGTGTCCCTGTGGATTCGATAACCCTATATACTACTTTGACATTGCTGTTCACTTGCAGTTTAGAATAGGGTAAAACTTAGAACCTATCAAGTTTTTGGCGCCGTTGTCGGGGACTCTTAGAGTCTTCGATAGGACCGAACTTAGGGTTTCTACTAGAAATTTTTCTTTTTGTTTTTGCTTTTTCGTTTTGTTTTTATATTTTGCTAACTTTTTCTATGTTTCTTTCTGTCGCAGGTACGACTTTCGCCTTGCGTCGATCGTTGCATCCCTTGCGTCGATCGTCACTAGGCGAATCTGAGATTGAATCGATCGTTGCCCTGATAGCATCGATCGTTGCTGGACGATTACAGACAGTTTATGCCAACGCAGAAAACTCGAAGTAATCCGAACTCGAGCTTG
Organism: Orychophragmus violaceus; assembly: GCA_030180135.1. Classification (NCBI taxonomy): domain Eukaryota; kingdom Viridiplantae; phylum Streptophyta; class Magnoliopsida; order Brassicales; family Brassicaceae; genus Orychophragmus; species Orychophragmus violaceus. The sequence goes on from CM058240.1 coordinate 37,702,961, forward strand.
CTTAATCTCAGACTAGAGGAACTTGGACGTCTAGAAATGACTATCAGAAGAGAAAAGAGAGAGAGAATGGTACGAGAACGTCTGATCTTGATACCAGATGCTGAAGGTACCCTGAGGGACCGAGATAACAACCCGTACAATGCTGCTGGGCATCGGGTTGATGCTGAAGGGAATGTCATCCCTGATCCTCCTGAGCAACAGCAACAGGAGCTGAACCAAAACCAGGGTCAAGGACAGGCCCAAGGTAGAGAGATGGTGGTTCATGAGAGGACACTAGCTGACTACAACAGACCTGATGAGTTTCATGCAAACCGAGCAGCTCTAGTGCTTCCTGCTTTTGAAAGGAATGATTTTGAGGTAAAGACCATCTACTACCAGCTGATGAGACAGATTGCTTTTCATGGTCTTCAAGCAGAGCAGCCTATGGATCACATTGACAAGTTTGAGGACATAGTCACTGGCATGAAGTATGAAGGAGTATGTCCGGACTATCTGTTCCTTAAGCTATTTCCGCACAGTCTTGCTGGAGACGCTAGTCCATGGCTTAGACAACTGGCACCTGGTCAGTATACTACTTGGGCAGCCTTAAAGAGTGAGTTCCTGCGTCACTTTTATGATGATGCGCGCTCAGATCAGTCCAGACAGGACATACTCACTTTTTCCCAAGGAGCTGTGGAGCCCTTGAAGACTGCCTGGATGAGATTTAAGCAGTATCAGCGTGACTGTCCACACCATGGATTCACAGAAGTACAGCTGATTGGTATCTTCTTCAGAGGCATAGATCTCCCTTATCAGACTGCGCTGGATAATTCCAGTAATGCTAATTTCAACACCAGGACTCCTACACAAGCTAAGCAGTTGATTGAGAACCTGATTGGCAGCAACAGTTGCAAGACAATGGATGAAAGGAGGAAGAAATCTGGTGGAACTGTAGAGAATTCTGATATAGCTAATATAAGATCCAGATTGGACACAGTTTACAATCTCCTGACAAGTAAGAAAGCTGTCCACTTTGCCCAAGATGTAGAGGTGATTCAGACTGAGGAGGAAACTCAGGAAGAAGATGTGAATTTCATAGGAGGTTCTGGTTTCCAAGGTAATAGATTTAGTAATCAACAGGGGAACAGATTCTCCAATGGAGGACAGACTGGTGGTTTTCAGAAGACCTATGGACAAGGTACTCAGAGAACCTATGGATCTACATCCTATCAGACTCCTCCTGCACCTACAGCCCATGAGAGCAAAATGGAGGCTATGATGGAACAACTGATTGAGAGTCAGACCAAGATTTCTGTGGACTGCAACAAGAAGTTGGACGCTGTCTATGAAGACCTCAATGGGAAGTTTGAGTCTATGAGCACTCACTTGAAGCAGTTGGACACTCATGTGAACCAGATGTCCAGCTCACTAAAGGGAAAAGGAGTGGCAGACACTCATGTTAAGGCCTGGTCTGTGTACATTAATGATGGATCTCACCTAGGTGAAAGATTTGAGCTAAGTACAGCTGAGTTGGTGACAGAACAAGAATTTTCGGATATTTGTGAAAAACTCTTGGGTGAAATCTGCTGCAGTGCGTCGATCGATGCAACATCTGTGCCGATCGATACACCAGTCGGGATGGCAACGATCGACACACCCTTAGTGTCGGTCGTTGCAGGGCGTGAACAGACAGAACTGTCGGATGATAATGGCATAGATGCTGACTTGGAGCTTGATCGCCTATTCAATGGAGCCTCTGAGATTACTCAACAGGAGATCTACGAACAGATTTTTAGACAACACTCCTCAGTGTCTGAAGTGATTAGGCAAGAGATTGAAGAGCTGAAGAAATTAGAAGGGATTGGTGAAGAATTGGAAGAAATTCCAACTTCTGATGATCCACCTTATCATCCATGTGTGCAAAGGTACTTAAACAAGATGTTGCCCCTGGATGATGATCTGAAAGACTGGGTGATAATAGTTCCTCAGCATATTAGTGATGTTCTGCTAACTAAGATCCCGAAGAAGCTGCCTGATCCTGGAGTCTTTGTGCTGGATTGTTCTATCTTTGAGGATAGTTTTAGACGCTCTCTGTGTGATTTAGGAGCTGCTGGAAGTTTGATGCCTTACTCTGTGGCAGAGAAGCTGGGTATGTTGGATTTTACTCCTACTAGGACTTCTCTTGTCCTAGCTGATCAGTCCATACGAGTTCCTGAAGGGCTCCTTATGGACATTCCGGTGAGAGTTGGAAACTACTTAGTTCCAACGGACTTCCTTGTGCTGAGATATGACTGTGATCCGGATGAAGCATTATTGCTTGGGAGACCCTTTTTGGCTACAGCAGGAGCGTTGATTGATGTTAGGAACAGCTTGATAGACCTCCATCTGGGAGATGAACCACTGCACTATGAGATGGATAAACTGCGAAAGCCACTGATAGATGGGCAGACATTCACCATAAGGGACGCAGATTTTGAGCAGCCTGATCATACTTTGGTTATAGATCCTGGAGCACATTTCACTCCATCTTTTCTTGGACATGAGCATTCCGCAACAGCCTACTCACCACCTTGGAGGAGGAGACTTGAACAGAGACAGAAAAAGTCTCTTTCAGGACCTCCCTGTACCTGAAAATTCCCACCCGTCCGGTCAAGCTATTGACTTTAAACAAGCGCTGGGTGGGAGGCAACCCACCATTAGGTACTGGTGTTTTTCTACTTAATTTTTGGTGTTTTTGTTAGGATTTTACGTTTGTTTTTGTTTTTGGTGAGTTTATGTTTGCAGGTCTCGGATAAATCGCAGTGCAACGATCGACGCACTTCTGTGTCGATCGTCACAACACGAAAGGAATCGCATTGCAGCGATCGTTGCGGTCCTGAGCAACGATCGACCATACACGAAAATCGCCAAGTAACGGTCGATGCACTTAGTGCAACGATCGATGCATGAGCGACAGAGGTAAACCTGACAGAACTCAACAGAACTTTAACAATTTTTCTTTCTTTTTACCGATCCTTCGCTGGACACTACTGGGGACAGTGTGTCTTAAGTGTGGGGGAGGTGCTACTGACTTTTGTTTTCTGTTTTCTTAAGAGTCAATCCGTTTTTCAAAAAAAATTTGTTTTATTGAGTCAAAATTATTTAAGTAAGAAACCATGATTTTCTGAGAAGATTTACAAGACTTGCAGGAACTTAAGTAACCATTGGGATGAAGTTGCAGGATCTATCTCTGACTATTAGAAAACCCCATCACAGATCAACCTACTGGGAACACCCATATCACTTCAGGTATCAGAGGATCCTTTTACTGACTTCAACCTTAATACTGACTTAGATTTCTCACCTAAGGGCTTGGTATACTTTGTGTCGGATTCCCTTGTTAGTTCTGACACAGCCTGTCAACCTATCCTATTTAGTTCCCTTCTCCCCTTCTATAAAGTAAAAAAAAATAATAATAAACTGAGGATGAGTTAGTAACTCCGAAGTGGTCATGAGAATGGTAGCAAACACTATTTTCTCTCATGTGATCCATGGAATGTGTCCAAAGTACACCCCATAACGGGAAGAACACTGATAAAAAAAATAAAATGATACCCAGTGGGGAAAAATCAGTTGTTAGAGAAGGGAAAGAGAAGAAAGGGACTAGAGAAAGATAGTATGGTGGTCTAGAGCTGACAAGGTAAGAATCCATGTGCCCTTTGATCGATACTCCTTAGGTGAGACCGCACTTAAATACTTGCAGAAGTCAGTAGGGAGAATTTGAATGCTTGAATGTGATTGTGGAGTTTACCTAGGACAGTTGCTAAGTGTGGGGGAAGTACATGTTGGTCTTGATATCCTGTGATTGATTTTTTCAGTGGTTTACTAAGGGGAATCTGAGTATTGTAGCTTCTAGGATGAAATGAGTTTCTGAAGAGTTTTCAAACCTCTTCACCATGCTTTAGTTCTATGTTTTGCTTGAGGGCAAGCAAATGCTAAGTGTGGGGGAGTTGATATATCATGGTTTTTACCGGTTTTATGCCATGATATAGTTGTGTTTTTAGTGTCTTTTGTGTTCTTTTAGAGTCTTTTACAGGTATAATCAGGTTTGGAGCTGAATTGGAGATAATGGAGCATTTTGGAGATTTTTGGAGTGTTTGGCAGAGAGATAGAGTTCACTGTCCGAAACAGAGAAAGGTGTCGATCGTTGCACACCTGCAACGGTCGATGCACCAGCGAGATGGGCCAAAAACTCGGCGGTTTAGAAGAATCAAGATATTGCACTTTGATCCAGAAGTTCCTGATATTTACAAAGAAGCCCTGGCCGAGATTATACCTATATAATCAAGTTTTAGTTGTTTTTATTAGATACACTTTTTATACGCTTTACAATACGCTTTCATAATTAAGAGCAGAGGATTTTTAGAGCTTTTGGGGCTGATCTGAACCTGTTACATCATCTGTATTTGGAGAAGATTTCGAACCCCTTTTACTCTTATTCTTTTATGCAATTTATTCATCATATGATCATGTTTTCATTATCTATGTCTGAGTAGATTCCTTGTTAGGTTTAGGGTTTCTCACATAGGATTTCATGACTTGCTAGACTTGTTCAATTTCAGTTAAGGATTCAAAATATATCTGTTCTTCAATTTAATTGTGCTTAAAGCTAGTTCTAACCTGATCAATTAGAATCTAGATCTTAGGTTGCTAAATACGTCACGGAAGTGGGGTTTAGGAATCTGAACTAATTAAATTGGGCAATTAAACTTTGCGCAAACGGAAGTTTGGTTTAGGATAATTGTGAACATATCAAACTTGGGATTAATGCTAGTTTAATCTGTTAGTTCTCGCAAACGAAAGTTTGGTTTGCTGCACTTAGACTTAGAGAATTATCGCAAAGGAATTTGGTTAATTCTATATCTGTGTTTTGAGTTCTAGAACTGTGCTTAATTAGATCCTTGCTGAATGAACTGTCTGCTTGTCTGATTTCCTGAGAATACCCTAGGCTTGACGCTTTTAGTTTATTGCTTCCACAACCGTTAATCTCTGCTACTGATTTACTTTCTCGCACCGCTTTTAATTCAATTACATTGCTTTCTTTCTAGTATTAGTCTCTACTGTTCTGATCTATTGAGACCAAGTGTCCCTGTGGATTCGATAACCCTATATACTACTTTGACATTGCTGTTCACTTGCAGTTTAGAATAGGGTAAAACTTAGAACCTATCATTCTTAAGTTCTTCGATGAGCTTTGTTGTATTTGTTGGTAGAGTTTTCTTCCATCTGGAGATGTGATTCCGACATGAGGCTATTTTATGGTGGAAATCCCGGTATGGAATCCCATCAGGTGGGCTCCACCCTGATAGAACTGCTTCCTTTAATTCTGGTTTGCCCATCCATCTCTTGTCAAAACGAAAAGATTTTTTCCTTCTCCGAGGTGATATCTGGATATCAGCTAGAACCGGTCTATGATCGGAACCCCATAGTTTTAAGTACTCCACCGTTGTGTGGGAAAAATCGAGTGCCATAGCTCGGTCTAAACAACATTTGACTTTCCCAGATTTTTTTCTTCCTACCCAGGAGAGGGAGTTCCCCTGATATGGGAAATCAATCATACCACAATTCTCAATCATAGTACGAAACGAGATTAAAGATGCCTCTGATCTTCTCCGCCCCCCCCCCCCCACCCTCTTTTTCGTGATTTCCTGTGATCTCATTAAAATCTCTAATCATAAGCCAAGCATTGTGCCGATAAAGGCTCATTCGGTTAAGTCTTTCCCATACGTAGCCTCTGCCTTTCACAACCGGCTCTCCGTAAACAAACGTCATATGGATTTTATGTCCCTCTAAAGTAGTTTCAATGTCGATCATATGTTCATCCGAGTACTTAATAAAGACATTTGGTTCATCCATATAAAAAAAGAGCTAGACCTCCGCTTCGGCCTACCGGCTCTACGGTGTAAACATGCTCATATCCAAATGAAACTTGCAAATCTTGCAGAAAATGACGAATTTTTTTGTCTCGGATAAGAATAAAAAGTTAGGAAGATAACACCGGTAAAGTTCTGCCAAGGTTTTAGAGTTTTAAAATGTAGTGTTTATGATTAAAAATTAAAAAAATTAGGGTTTAGGGTTTGTGTTTAGGGTATAAAGTTAAGGTTTTAGAGTTTAAAATGTAGTGTTTCTGATTAAAGATTAAAATTTTAGGGTTTAGGGTTTGTGTTTAGGGTATAGAGTTAAGGCTTTAGAGTTCAAAATGTAGTGTTTATGATTAAAGATTAAAAGTTTAGGGTTTAGGGATTTGTGTTTAGGGTATAGAGTTAAGGTTTTAGAGTTTTAAAATGTAGTGTTTATGATTAAAGATTAAAAGTTTAGGGTTTAGGGTTTGTGTTTAGGGTACAAAGTTAAGGTTTTAGAGTTTAAAAATGTAGTGTTTATGATTAAAGATTAAAAGTTTAAGGTTTAGGGTTTGTGTTTAGGGTATAGAGTTAAGGGTTTAGAGTTTAAAATTTTAGTGTTTATGATTAAAGATTAAAAGTTTAAGGTTTAGGGTTTGTGTTTAGGGTATAGAATTAATGTTTTAGAGTTTAGGGTTTAGGGTTAGAAGTGTAGGGTTTAAGTCCTTAAGATTTGTGTTTATAGTCTAGAGTTTAGGGTTTATAGTTTAAGATTTAGATATAATTATAAATTAATTCAAAAGTTTTTAATTTGTATATAATTAAATTCTCATTAGTTTATATAAAATATATTATTTTTAATGTTAATACTAAAGGGAAAAAGAGAAATCTTATTTTGTTAGTAGAAAAAGAAAGTTAGAGAAAACCAAATAGAGAGGGGGAAACTTTTTTGTGGTAAAAAATGAGGGGAAACTAAAAAGACAAGAGAGGGAAGTAAAAATTCTAGTGCTCATTTTTCGAGCGTCAATTATACATAGCTATTCATATCAAACGGAGTAAACATAGCGTTTGTATTTTTGTAAACGCCATCTAAAATACATGAGTATATCAACCCCTGTTCAAAATCTCGCTGCCGAGCTCCGGTTAATCGCCGGCGAAACGCTCGGCGGTGAGCAGCCGCGGCGAGTTGAAGCAAATCGGACCAAAAATCTGAAGTTGAAAAAAAATCTCATATTTTTGCTTAATTCGAGTTAGAAATCAAGTATTAAGTTATATATCTATCATATCTAAGTGAGATTCATAAGAAAAACAAGTTAAAAGGCGTCAATTTGTAAAAAAAAAACAAATCGGCGGAAATTAGGTTATGAAACGCGCAGAGGTCGAAGGTCGAAGACAAGGACTTTTTGGTAATTTGGCTTTTCATTAAAAAAAAAAACCAAAAGCTACAAAATTGGGCTTCGAACCCTCGAACCCGCGTTTTAGACAAGGAAAGTATGATATCCCACCACTAGGCCAGCGTCTTCATTTGTTATTACCATATCTAATATAATTTATATACTAATATATAGAATATTATTAAAAATTCTGTCCCGCGTAAATCCTGTGTACTCTCCGATTTTTTCATTAGGCCCTAGGCCCAACCTCACCGCCCGACTAGCGCCTAGCGAGTTTTGGACCGGAAATATCAACCATAGCATAAACACTAAAAACACTATCTGCAGCTGCTATTAATACTTGAATTTCTTGTAGTGTATGAGAGGATTGGTACATACTTTCAAAAGCATGAATTTCAAAGAAGTATGAATGAAGTGACTCTATATGTAATGAAGAAAGCAAAAGAGATTTTGATCGTTATCTTGCATCATCATCACCGGTAACAGTTCTCAACTCACTGAAAATTTCAAAGAAGATATGAAGTTGGAGTTTGAGATGACATATTTGGGGTTGTTGAAATTATTTTCTTGGAATGGAAATAATTCAAGATGATTGTGGACTATTTATTTCACAAGAAAATTATGCTTGCAAGCTTATTGAGAAGTTTGGTATGAAGGATTTCAAGAGTATGAGAACTCCACTTGTACCACAGGGCAAGAACCTTGAGGATGATGAAGAATATGGTGAACCGATAAAGTACCAAAGTATCGTTATCTGTGTGCATCAAGGTCAGATATAATGATTGCAAGATCTCATATCTCACGCTACATGGCTGCACCTCTTACAAAGCACTATCAAGAAGTCAATAGAGTTTTAAGATATGTTAAAGGTACATCTAATTTTGGAGTTCAATTCACAAGTGTTGAAAATCCAGAATTATTAGGTTATTCAGACAGTGATTGGGGTGGCTCAAATGAAGACAAAAGGAACATGTCTGGGTATTCTTTTACTCTTTGATCTGATGTATTTTGTTGGCAGTCAAGAAAACAACAAACGGTGGCACAATCAACAACAAAATCAGAATATATTGCATTCTTTGCAGCGACAAATCATACAATTTGGCTACAATGACTTCTAAAAGAAATTGGGTCTAAGTCTCATGATGGTGATCCAATTTACAGTGACAACAAATCTGCAATCACAATTGGGAAGAATCGAATGCAACATCGAAGAACAAAACATATTGAGATCAAATATCACTTTGTTTGAGAAGCAGAACACAAAGGACTTATTCAACTTAAGTACTGCCAAGGAGAAGTTCGACTTGCAGACTTGCTTACAAAAACACTTTGTGTCTCAAGGTTTGATGAACTTAGGAGGAAGCTTGGACTAAGACCGCAACTCAATTAAGGGGGAGTGTTGGTCGATAATTAAGTTTAGTAATTAATTAATATTATGTTTAGTTTGTTTGTGTCAAGAGTTGTGACTTTAAGTTAAGTTAGTTAGTTTGTTAAGAGTCACAAGAAAAAAAGATAACACCTAACTTTCGTACTTGTTGAAATATATTTAAAGTCATTGTTGTAATGTTGAAGCACAAGTTTTCCATATTTTGTTCTGATAAATAAAAGTGTTTTTTTGTACCAAGTTACACAAAATAAAGAGTAAATAGCTTTGATCGCAATTGTAATAGTTGTGATACAAATCTGTTTTGATATGTTTTCTGAGAATCAGTTTCATGAATAATTGTTATTGAATATCACTCACGACAAATGAATTTGGTTCATGATCCTCTTCCTCCCTCTCAAATATTGCTCCGCTAACAGACCGTATTTGAGAGCTTCTGCAATTTATCGCTAAGTCAGAATCTAGACACAAGTCAATATAGAATATCATAAGCAATTTTTTCCAGCAGTACACACGAGTACTGTCCATGTGATTTCTCATAGCACATGGAGGACACAGTTATGAGATATGTATTTGTTACACTTACAAATTCTTTTGCCTTGAATGCACGAGAAGTTCTTATTCATGCAGATTAGTCCTGATAAAAACACTTCTAACCAAAAGAAAAGAGATTTAAGAAAGATATGATAAGTCATGTATACTAGCATCCATTTTCATGGGAAATAATGGAAAATAGAAACATGTTAAATTTTAAGCATCAACAAGAACTTAACTGTAATATCCCGATTTGTAATATATGCAAAGAGACTTAACAAAATTGATTTGACTACACATGTCACCAAAGTGAATTTATTTTCTCAGTCACTTGTCGAGAGAGAACTCAAAAGTTAATAATGCTTGAGCTGGAGTAGTTGAAGGATGAGTGATCTACCGTAAAGTGATTCGAGGTATCATGCGAATGAGGACAAATCACAGAGAGAGATAGCGTGGTGATTGCATGGTCAGTAAATAAGTCTTTCTTATATGGTCAGTAAATAACCTTTGGTTTCTGATGAATTCGCTGTGAATATGTCGTTGGCTTCAAACACTAATTCTTCTAATGATTTGCGTCCATTTAGGGTTTATTATATGTTCATATATTGAGATAAATTTACAATGAAATGGAAAATTTGTTGTAAATTAATCGCTAATTGCGACAATTTTGCAACGAATTATCCAATTCGTCATAATATAAGAACAATGATTCTTCTTATGTTTTGTAGTTACTCAATGCATTATGAAGATATACATATTTCTCCTAATCATCCATTTCCTTGGCATAAAACACTAATTATTCTAATGATTTGTGTCAATTTAGGGTTTTCTTATATGTTCATATATTGTGACGATTTTACAACGAACATGAAAAATTCGTTGTAAAATCGTCGTAATATAAGAACATATTACAAATTATAAAAAAAAAAAACTATTCATTCATCTGAGTTACTTGATGCAATATCAGACTCTTCATCGTCGTCATCATAGTATATTTCATTAAACTCATCTTCTTCTTCCATGTCATCAGGGAGATATTCAACTACAAATTATGAGGATCTATAAGTAGAACATCGTATGTACTCTCGCTTTGTCTACGAATAATTCCACAACTATCTTGTTGCATTGACATTTCTTCAACTCCAACTATACGTCCCTTTGGTGCAACTTTAATAATTGACAACCAACGAATCCCAAATGTTCGTATGTGCATGGTTATAAACCAAAAAATCATCTCTTTTACGTCGTATATATTTTTGTATTTACAATGAATTCTTTCCGCTTTGTCGGTATTTACCATCGAAATTATGACGAAATGTACCATCAACAACATTTCGTCTTAATTTCGTCATTAATTACATCGCTTTTACAACGAATATATTCCGTCGCTAATTTACACTGCATTAACGATGGCCGTCTACTTAGACATAATTTCGATGTAATGTGTTCGTAAATTTTCGACGAAAATAATTCGTCAGAAACATCATGTTTTCTTGTAGTGATATTTCCGTCGGTAATGGCCAAAACCGAAAGAATAAGGATGGAAGAAATCTGTCGGTTCTATCTTGTTGTAATCAAGATCCATCGGTTTTTCGTCGATAATTACCGACTGATATTTGACAGACTAAATCCGCCGGTAAATACCGACGGATTACTGACAAATTAACTTGTTCAGTTAATTTTGTTGGTAAACCGTCGGTTTTTCTTTAGTACATAGCTGACGGTAAACCGATGGATTAACCAACATAAAATCGAGGAAGGTATGGTCGGTTTAGGTCGTCCCTATTCTATCGGTATTATCAACGGATTACCAACGGATGGAATAGCCAACGGATTACCGACGAATTAAATACCTGATGGATTACCAAAGGATTAATTTACTGACGGACTATCGACGACTCTAATGCCGATGGATCTAAAACCGAAGGATCATAAAACCGACAGAATACCGACAATATTTATAAATTATATATTTTGAAATATAATATTTATCATTTTTGTTTAACTGTAACATTTTTTATTTTTATATAAAATAAAATGAAAATTTATTATTAAAATTAAAATATTATTAAAATTAAAAATTCATAAAAGTCATTAAAAACATAAAAAGTTTTATTATAAAAAAACTCCGACCATAAACCGTAATTCCGAGCCTACAACCCAATCACCGATCCCGTCCCCAACCCCGTTTCCGACCCCGACCTCGACTGACCCCCGAGCTAACGATCAAACCTTGCTTCCAGGTTGTCGAACTTTGCGAGGATTTTTGTCTTGGTTCGCCTTCAAAATCGAGATTTCGTCCTCCTTCACCTTTAATCTCGCCTCATATTCGGCATGAGTCGGAGTATACCGAGAAGACGTTTCAGACTTCGGCTTTTGGCTCATGCTCCCTAAACTGAACCAACATCTTTTGGTATTCGGTGTTTCCTTTAAAAAATTGAGAAAACAAACTTTAGAGATAAATATAAATACTATAAATTTATAAAGTATCAAAAATATACATTACCTGAATAACAATGTCATTGATTGTTTCGGCCAAAAAAGAGGTGGAATTGGACCTAACTTCAGACTGTTGAGAGAGAATTTGTAAGGCTCGCTTCGTCGAAGACACGCCGACTATGCAAGAGATCAGATATTTGATGGTGCTGTCTTTCTTTCTGGTGTGGCTGAATTCTAAAACTTCGAGATATGTCGGACAGCGTCCATGTTTCTGGGTCTGCAAAAAGATATATGTATTATAAAATAATTTAAATTAAAATATTGTAAAACAAAGAAATAAAAACTTACAAAATTGAACTCTGCTTGAACCGTGCTGATCGCCCCCAAGTTATATGTCACTTCCCTGACACCGCCCCTTTGGCTCTTCATGTTCTTCTAGTTTGTTGAAGTTGTCGCTGTTGTGCTCGGGTTTGCCCAATGCACCTTCAAACCTTCCCATACTGTATGGGCCGGTTCAGGCGGTATCTTTACTTTCTGCCACCGCTGCTTCCAATAATTGATCGTTTTGGAGTACTTATCCGACGCTTTCTGATGGAACATGTCCTCCACCCCTTTGGTATACTGTCGGTCTCAAGTATACTCTTGCTACAAAAAATGGTTTTATTAGTAATAAAAAATTTATAAGTAATTGGAACAGAAAAACTTACCATAAACTAACAGAACTAGTTATGCTTATCTTCTAACGGCATACTGGCGTATGTCGGGTAAGGTTTGTGGAGGAGACCATGCATCATCTTCAAGATGCATTTGGAAATCTCCTCAGTATGGCTGAACCTAAAATACATGAAAGTAAAGTACATATTAGAATAACTATATAACAAAAAAAATCTAGAAAATATTGTTACCAATAAGCGTTGTGGCCGTGAAGTTCCGGATCGAGCCTGATGTGACGCTCTCGTTTGGGCTGACTCACAACCTCCTCAATCTCGCGAGTGATCGAGAGGCGGTTAACCGGTGGGGTGGTGGAGTCTCCGAGACTTTACTCCCGGCATGGCTACCGCTCGTAGCACGCTCGTATTGCTAGAATGTGAGGCATTGAGACATCTCGTAACGCATAAACGATGGATCCCTTCGATGAAAATAAAGAAAAGTTCATTAATACTTATAGATATATATATATATATAATCAGTTAAATTTTTTATATAAAAATATATATATATATATATAAGCATATAATTTCATTCATACTTATATATAAACAAACAAAAAAGTTATATAAACAGCAAAAAATATAAAAATTAATTTTAAAATTTCTAAAAAATCAAAATAATTTACAAAAACGTTTATAAATTTTATTTTTATTCAAATAGAATAAAATAGCATAAAATTAGAAATTTACCAAAAAAATTATGTATAATGTACCAAAAAATAGAAAATTTATGAAACAATATTTTGAGTATATATAACGCTTTGATTTTAGTACGTGCCGGATTGTTTTTCTAACTAGCCAGTACTCTGGGCCGAGAAGAAGCTTTTCCCGCATTCCTGTTGATGAAGAGATCAGACGAGAAGCCCATCTCTTTACTAGTTAGGGAGCCGAGGACTGTTTCCGGTGTTAGGTGCATCCTTTTGTTTAACTCAACACCAGAACCTGGAGGAACCCCTTCTTCTAAACTAAATCAAATACGAAGTATTGTCAACAAGAAATCTCTCTAGAAGATTCGGCATATTCGTTCTAGCCAATGAATCACTACTAAAAGATAGAAGGCCATGTGCTCGGGGCAAGAGCTAACTGTAGCAGTCTAAGGCCGAGATGAATCAATTCGAAAGCCCGGGCCGGGCAGTCTATCTTCTTCTGAGTTCTAATTGAATAAAAAAATAAAACCTTAAAAATGTTTACGAAACAAACAAAAATATAAATCATAAAGTATAACCTTTTAAAATTCCAAAACTTATATCTAACAACCTAATCTACAAATCTAACCTATAAACAGCACAAATCTAACTTTTAAATTACACAATTCTAAACATGCAAACTTAAATTTCAATTCCATAACCTAAACCTCTAAATATCTTAAAATTAAACAGAGAATATAGTAAACTTACATGAAATAAAGGTTTGGGCGGTGGGAAATCGGGTTTAATCGATGGACTCAACGGTTTTTGGAGGAGAGAAGGCGGAGAGACTTTAGGAAGGAGAGAGAGAGAGTTACAGTCGGTGAAATGAGGAAGAAGAAGATCTTGATCTAATTTATTTGAGTTTCCGACGGAAATATCCGTCGGTTTTTTATTAATCCTTCGGTTCTTACATCTTTTTAGTTTTTGGCAGAATTTCCACTTCGCGGTTACTGAGAAATTTTAGGCGGTTAAGTAAATTTTGGGCGGTTAGGTTAATTTTTAAGAAACCGACGGACTATAGACTGAGATATATGTCGGTTTCTTAAAAAAAATTCATAAAATCTGGGTTCAATTGTCCATCTCGTTCCAATTCTGAATCATATGCGCCCAAGTCCGAGCCGTGATCCATTGGGGCTTTTGGCTTCCTCGTTGCCAGATTAACTTCAATTGGAGTATTTTGTTCTGAACACCATTCGAGCCATTTTATGGAATTCCTGCCAAACATGTTGAATAATGACGGGAATAAATTTTATTGATCATGTACATGTATATGTCAACAAAACTTAATATAGGTAACTTAATATATAATTAATTGAAATTATGAGAGAGAAAAAAAGATAACTTCGCTGAAAATTAATCGATATGTTGGATAATTTCCAATCCAGTATTCCTCGATGATGTTTTTTACTGCAGCATAAATCCTGGAATTGTGGCCAAACCAAATCTCGCTGTTTTGACGGTTGAAGTGAAGAACATACCATTTCTAGTGATATAGTCTTCGATGGTGTCGTGGTTTTTCGTTGTAAGGCGAACATATTCTATTTTTCTAATTTTTGTTTGTCTTGTCTACTAATTGTAGAGATGGTGGATACTTATAGCAATCAAAAACGTTGGAAAATAGATGTATAATTCATCGGTTTGCATTAAACTTTTCAAAATATCAGTTACGAAAAAACTGAAAATATTCCAAAATTTAAGGAGGTTTGAACGTTTATACTTCATATACTGACGAAATACTGATGGACCTTTTAAAATCCGTCGGTTATCAGTCGATAATTACTGACAGATTAATGATGGATCCATCTGTCCGTCAGTAATCAGCCAGTAATTAACGACAGATAACCGATGGTTTAAGATATACAGTTTAGGGTTTAGTGTTTTCAGGTTTTAAACCGTTGAGAAGGAAAAGTTATACGGATAAATTGTTAGACTGATCAATTTTAAGAAATTTAAATATCATTTTCGCACTCGAAACCCTGATTTTGAATAGAGCTGTTCATCTTCTCAAGAAAGACATATGAACCTATAATATACATTAAGAAACGCATTCGGATGAAAGTGTTGAATTTCAGAAATTTTGTTCAATAATTGTTCTAAGTACATTGGTGAAATGTGTTGTTTTGTAAGTTTCTCAAAATAAGTATATGTTCATTTGCGAATCATTTTCTCGGAAAATGAAACACTAAACCCTGAATCATCGCTAATCCATCGGTATTTCGTCAGTTTTTTACCGACAGAGTCCTAAATCTGTCAATATTCTTTCACTCTGCGGCATTTTTAACTTTTACGTTGGTTATTTTCTTGTTTGTCTGCTGCAATTTTGAGTTTCGTGACTATTCCGTCGGTTTTGGTTAAATACCAAAAGAAAACCCCACCCCATGGGAATCGAACCATGGTTGTTTGGGACTTTAATGGGTGAGCTTAACCATTCTGCTATTGTGTTATATTCGTTAGAGTTTAACATGATATCATATATATCAAGTCAACCATATAAAATATTTTAAAAAGATTAATAATTACTTAATGTTTTAAAACAAAACATTGAAAACCCTTTTAATTTTTTCCAATAATTTTAAAATATTTGAATAATAATATATTTTTTTTAATAAATCCTTGATTTTTTAAATAATATGATTTTCTGGAAAAAAAACTAAAAATATTAGATTTTTTTAAAGCTAGTCAGAATTTGATGAAGAATAATCCGATGGAATGTAGTCAATGTCGTCGTCAAATTCTCCAAATGATTCTTCTGGTTCTGAATAAAGCGTTGACAACCCAAATTGAGTGAATTCGACAACAAAATTAATTTTAAGTGATTCTTCGACTGTAGCTATACC
Source organism: Orychophragmus violaceus (assembly GCA_030180135.1). NCBI lineage: Eukaryota > Viridiplantae > Streptophyta > Magnoliopsida > Brassicales > Brassicaceae > Orychophragmus > Orychophragmus violaceus. The sequence goes on from CM058240.1 coordinate 37,718,806, forward strand.
GCTACTTGCACTTGGTTGTAATGGATCGTGATCAAAATCTCCATAGAGTCTTCCTCTAGGATTTATTTTAGTAAATGTGATCAAGGGGTCGGTCTTGTATGTCACTCGAGGATATTTGATATAACAAACCTACATCAAATGAAGGAATTAATTAATTATCTAGCAACTAATAACATACATGACCATTTGAATAATATAAGTAACCGTGAAGGGACATACCTGATCTGCTTGTGAACCAAGAATAAATGGATCATATTTTTGAAGTTTCTTCCGCGAATGTTCTAGGTTACTCCAAACTCTTCAATGTAGACACCTTGGCCGAGAATATGATTATACCAATAGCATAAAAATATGACAAACCTAATGCCGATCTTTCACGTATATCTGACTTCCAATATCTCTTTAAGTACACAATAGTACACAACATCTCCTGATGTAGATGATACTATGTAGTCTGCAGTTGTCCTTGTAGAACCAACTTGGACTTTAAAATCAAAACCCCTTGTGCAATATCTTGGGTATGACTTTGTGAGGTAGTTCGGCCCGATGAAGTCTTCCAACCACGGTGGAAACTTACGCCCGTTGTGTTCCTTTTGATTTTTAACTTGAAATTACAATTCAGAAACTTGAATAGAAATACACTATAACTTTGTTTAGAAAAACTTATGTATAGAAATACTTACGTAAAATGATAACCAATTTGAGAAGTCATTTTATTTACGGATTTCGCGCTCGTCGTCGGTCCAATCTAGATAATAGTGTTCCAAAAGATCCATGTATAGCCCACATTTAAGAAAAATATTTATTAGTAGATATATATAATATAAAATTATATATTTTCATATATTATAAAATGAATTTACCCTTCGTATTCGAGGACTTCATCACAGTTGGTGAGAATATACGTGTGTAGGTGAGTAAGTTCATGATGAGATAATTGCCTTTCACATGCTTTTCCACTTAAGCGTCCAACTTGTTCAACAATGTTTGGCACATCGAAGTGATAAATTGGTTTCTCGCCTCTATCATCGTGCCGAGGTGGGCGGCGACTCTTTGTACGTACTTGCGACGGAAAGTAATAACTGGAAAAGGTAGAGGTTTCTTCGTTGTTATATTGAGACAAAACAGAACCCTCCACTTTAGCGGGGTTCTTCACCTTCTTTTTAAGGTGAAACATATAGCGCTTGAAAGGATACATCCACCGATATTGTACAGGACTACCAAGTGTAGCCTCTCGAGGGAGATGAATAGGCAAATGTTCCATAACATCAAAGAAAGACAGTGGAAATATCTTCTTTATATTGCATAAGATCTTAGAAACATTTTCCTCCAGAATTCTTATAACGTCAACTATAACTGACGTCGTGCATAAATCCCGAAAAAATCACAAACCGCTGTGATTGATTTATGAACATCTTTTGAAAGGAGATGCGCAATCGTAAATGGAAGAAGTCACTGCATCACAACATGACAATCATGGCTCTTCATTCTGATAAACTTCCCTTCTCAAGTGTCAACACAATTACGCAAGTTCGAAGCGTAAGCGTCAGGAAATATAACTTCTTGCATAATCCAATCAAACAACGTTTGCTTTGAAAGCTCATCTAACCAATACGATGGAATTTGAAATTTTTTGTTCTTCATTAGATCAAGCTCAATACGAGAACATATTTTCGGCAAATCAAATCTAGACTTCAAATTTTCTTTCGTCTTCCCTTGCATTTAGAACTGTGCTCATGATGTTATCAAAAAGTTCTACTCAATGTGCATAACATCAAGATTATGCCTTAGTAGTTGATCTTTCCAATATGACAAATCTCAGAAAATGCTTTGCTTATGTCAGTTATGGGCTAAACCAGCTCCATAAACATTTTCGTTCTCATTTCCACCAATCAGGAGTCTTATTCACACCATAGGTTGACAATAGCCCCAAAGTAACCGACCTGCTCTCGTCTGGAGGTGGATCATCAAACACCTTCCTCTTCTTTATAAAATATTGATGTTTCTTCGATATGGGTGATCATTCTGTGACAATCACACCAACATGATTTGCATCCGTTCTTCAACTGGAATGCATCATTCTTTTCTTGACAATACAAACACGCTAACCTCCCATGTGTTGTCCATCCAGATAACATATCATAAGAATGGAAACCGCTAATAGTCCACATTAGTACATTGCGCATTTGAAAATTTTGCTTGCACGAGACATCATATGCTTCAACACCGTGCTTCCATAACATTTGTAACTCATATATCAATGGCTGCAAGAATAAATCAAGTTATCTTTTTGGATGATCTTATCCGAGAACGAGTACGAAAAGGAAAAGAAACCCTCGATAAATGCACAAGGATGGTGGTAAGTTATAAGGAGTCAAAATCACAGGCCACAAAGAATATTGCCTTACATTCCTTCCAAATGGGTTGAAACCATCAGTACATAATCTGAGGTATATGTTACGTGGATCATAAGCGAGATCCGGATATACTCATTGAAAATGTCGCCATGCCTCAGCATACGAAGGATGTGCAATCTCTTCTCTGCTACTATGCTCAGCTTCCATCTCATTTCCCATGTGGTTTGTTGAGATTGGTATAACCGCTTCAACATATCGGTTGAAGGAAAATACCACATCCGTTTGAATGGAACTTTAACTCTTCCCCTTGTGTCATGATAGTGCGGCTTCTGACAAATTTTACATTCTGAATGGTTTTCATCTTCTCGCCAATATATCATATTGTTGTCGATGAACACATTTATCATATGATATGGCAATTCAAGCTCGTTATCAAGTTTATGGACCTCATAGTATGAAACATGTGCAAGATTATCTTCAGGAAGAATGTCTTTCATAAAATCGCAAATCTCATCCACACATTCCTCCGCCAAATTGTAGTTCGTCTTTATGTTCATTAATATAGTAACAGATGCTACTGGAGACTGACCATCTATAAAAGCTTCGTACAGTGGCCACTTTGATGCGTCTAACATGTCAAAAAATCTTATGGCTTCTAAATTAGGCTCCTCTACACTAGTAAAATATTCACCTACTTCGTGAAAATTTTCCAGATAAGCATTATTAACCATCTGAACAGTACATACACCATAATCAACTTTCGCTCTACTTTCTTCCAGTTCTTCTGAATTATATGGTTTGCTAGTACTACCAAAAGGTTATCTACTAATACTGCCATAAGGTTTCGTACTTGTACTACTATAATCATATCTTTCTCCATGAAGATACGAAAACTTATAACCCGGCATAAACCCGTCTTATACAAGTGAGTCCATACTAGATCAATCTTAGCATTCCAGAAAACAGTACATGGACATTTTAATTTACCAGTTTTTATCGTTGATGGTTGACTACATGCAACCTCCATAATTCACAAACACCGTCTGCATAAGGCTTCACCAATAAGTTTATCTCTGGATCGGCCCTCGGATTGTCCTTCGACAATCTAAAATAGTTTTAAGACATTTTTTGGTTGAAAATGTTTTCCAGTGAAAGAGAGAGAGAGATATAAGTGAGAGATTTGTGAAGTATGAAGAATGAGGAAGATGGGTATTTATAGAATTTTATAACTGACATAAAACCGTCGGAAAACCAACGGATATAGTCGTTCCGTCAGTAATCAATCAGTTTTTTTTTTTAATTGGGTAACGACTACCTCATGTCTATAATAACGGATTTATTAACGGCTAGTGAATTACCGACGAATTTTCCTAACAAATCTTTCTGTTAGTAATCCATCGGTAATTACCGACAAATTTAAACTCATCAGTAAATCCAATAGTTATACCCTTTTTTCTTGTAATGTATGAAATTCAAACTGTGATATTTTGGCATTCTTTATTAATATGATTGCTATATGGAATTGAAACTGTGGTATTATGGTATTCTTTGATCATACGATTGTTGTATGAAATTGAGATACTGAGATTCCTTACTTATAATTATATGATTGTTCATTGTTATATGGATTTTAGTTAATGGGATTCTTGCTTACTTGCTTTTACGATTGTTATCAGATAATGGGATTATTTGCTTGCTAAAATGATTGTTGTAAGATAATGGGATTCTAAATTCGGTAGTGTATTATCTTTTCTTATACGACTTTTTATATGTTTTTAGGCAGATAGTAGCTGATTGTCTAAAATTGTAAATGTATGCTTATAGTGGAAGAAAAATATCTCCAAGTTTCAAGTACTTTTAGAGATTACTCGGGATGTACTTGCAATACAAGTGTTATATGGTATTTCTAAAAGTGTTTTTAGCACTAATGATACGATCATAGATCCATATAGGAATTCTTTAACTTATTATATGATTGAGGTATTGATGTGCACAGAGCAATAGATCAAGCAAGACATTCGAATGGACTCAAAAGTGCTCACAAATGCATACATACGAGTTGACCTTAAAAAAAAAAGAGAAACTTGAAAATGTTTGATTTTATCGGTTTTTATTATTTTGTCAACCGGTTTGTATTAATTTTTGTTGTAGATGTTGTATATTTTTGGTTTATATTTGGTTTATCCTTTTTATATTGCAGATAGAATCTGAATCGGCAACAGTGCAAGAAGAGTAGTTTCATTTCATTGGTTTGTAATTCTTCTCTCGGATACAATGTTCGTTACTATTTTCACAATAAAGTATAACTCTGTAAATTAATCCTCGATAAATTAATAATCACGATAAATTAATAAATTTCTCTGGTCCCGAATTGGGCTGATTAAAAATATAACACAGTCGATAAGATAACCAGATAATAATTTATTTTGACACCTATGTAAATATGTGGTCCCATAAATACCATAAATTAATAAATGTCATATGAAAACTTATGAAAATATCAAATATCTCTCTTGTACTCACATAACTATTTACATATTTGATATTTATTATTGACTTTGTAATATAAGCAGACAATGCTTAACAAGGAAGAATAAAACTCAATTCTCTTCAATATAAACTATGTTTTGTTCATATGAATGAAGGTGATGATATAAACAAGTGAGATAATCAATCTCTTAGAATTCATATTTAAAAAAACGAAAACAAAAAAAAATGAATATAAACAACATGAAAATAGAAAATAGGTAAATTATCAAGTAACACAAATTTTAAATAAAGAAAAAAATTGAAATATACATTTAAATGAAGACTTCTTTTTTCAAATAAAACAATATTAGAGAATATTTTTTCAAATTAGTTATATATCTATAAATTAATAATTCTATAAATTAATAAAATACAAAGTCTCAATATTATTATTTTTATACAGTTTTTACTGTATATTGTCAATTGTTTGTTAAACTTTTGTTTGGTTCTAATATGAGTTTTGTTTTACATTAGAGGAACTACAACTGTTTCACTCTATTTCTTTAAGACTATCAATATTTTTTTGGAATGTATGAAACTTGGTTTTTATGTTTCTTATACCACCACCTACTCTTCATTCGCGGTGCTGCTACACCGACGCATCGTGGACTGCTAAAGATGAGATGGCCGGCTTCGGGTTCATACTTCGGGAAGATGAGGTCATTGTTCTGCAGGGTCTTAAAGGTCAAGTGGCTATTAAATCTGCATTACAAGCTGAGCTCTTAGGAGTAATCTGGGCAATGGACATCTTGGTTCAGAGGAGTATCTCGGAGGTTCACTTTTACACGGACTGCAAGCAACTGACCCAGATCGTAGAGAAGAAAGAAGACTGGCCTGCCCTAGCCTCTGAATTGGATGAGTTTGAATTCTTTAGAACGTGTTTCAATGTTTTCAGCATATCCTTTATAGCACGAGCTCAAAATGTCCGAGCAGATGGCCTTGCTAAAGGTGCTCGTGCTCGAAAGAATCCCTTTACTTTTGTAACCACAGAAACTGAGGCATTGTTAGCATTAGAAGCTAACTCTTTTGCCTTGATGGAATAGATTTCTTTTGATGCCAAAAAAAAAATGTTTTGTTTTTATGTTTAAATGTATGACGCTATTTTGCTTTTTTTAAATTAAGAAGTTATGAATGTATGAGGATATTTCCTTTTTGTGTTTTTGCCATTTTGGAACATGAAATCATGTAAAATATTTTGTTTTGAATTTACAAATTTTGGATGTATGGTTATTTCGGATATTTTAAACCCGAAATTATCCAAACCCATAGTAACTTTGGTTACAACACAACCCGAAGTAACTGGTTCCAAATTGTTATTTGGATACCAGCTGGTTTTACTTAATTTACTAAATTTATCCTGAACTCGATAAGTGTCGAATGGAACCTAACCTGATTATTTAAAATATCTGAATGAGTAGTCTAACCCTAAACTTAAAAATTCAAAAATTTGAAATAATCGATCTGAATTCGAATGGATATCCGAACGACAAGTCTAGTATCTAATCTATTATATAATTAGAGAAAATTCTCTCCTTCTATGCTGCCACGTCAGCACCTCTTACAAAAATAGATTTGGGCTCATGTTCACGCTAAAGCCTTTCTCCTCATTCACTTTGGGCTTCTCTCTGGCCCGATTCACATCCTAGCCTGAAACCCTATGGTGCAGCTATCCACCTCCTTCCCCTTTACGCCTCCAATCTCTTTCTTCAACTCTCTCATGGCCACTCGCCGTCAGATTAAATTGATCGGCCTCCCCAGCTTTAACTCCCCATTGATATCTAGGATTTTGCAATCCTTTGAGGTACCAATTCCTCAAGCTTATCGAAGTAGCTTTGAGGTATCGAACCTATTCTGGGACGGATAAAACCAATAAGTAGGCACTAAACCTCCAGAGTCAAATCAAACAATTTGGTTTTTAATTTCTAACAATCCTAACGAATTCAAATCAAATAGAAGTAAACAAAAGCAAATAAACAAACGGTTCAATCAATGACAAGAATAAGGCCTAAGGGTTAAGGTCAACGGACAGGTGACTCGGGATGATCAAGGAATCCTAATTCAAACTTCTAAAAGCTAATCTATTAGCAAGGAACACATCAAGTAAATCAGTTTAATCTCTTAATATCAATTATTCACTTAATCTTAACTCAAGAACAAATCATCATTTGTGAATTAAAATCAAACGAGCATTCAAACAGGTTCCAAACAGCAAACAATCACTCTAGACATACATTTTCATGCGATAGAATATGAAAGTCCTAACAAAGCTAGATACTGGAATTTCATCGAACAGGTTGTGAACAAGAAATTCTAAACATCCTAATCAATGTGATCAAGATTAATTAGGCATTAGACACACTTTGCTAGATGAGATATTAAACAATTAACCACTAGAAATCTATTGATCACCCCTAATCAACCTAATCCTACCCAACCCACAAGCCTATGGAGAACTACTCACTAATCATAGCTAGATCAACAAAACTCATAGAAATAGAGTTGATCATGGTAAATTAGTGAGAGATTGAAAGATTTGTTGATGGAATAACAAGAGAAGTCTAGATTAATAAAAAGAATCCAATATGTTCTTACAAAAGAGTTTAGAACATCAAAAACTGCTTAAGAAACAAAATGAAATAGGTTTTTGGCTTAAATAGTCTAAAGGGTGCGAGCCGGGTCAACCCGGAATAAACCGGGTGTTGACCCGGATCCGGTACATCTTCTGGGACGCGTATCGGCCCGGCCAGCCGATATCCGGGCCGATATCGAGTCTCGGATTTATTTGGCACAAGACGTATCGGCTCATCCACCCGATATCCCGGCCGATATGGCTCCTTCCAAATTAAACCGAGAGCGTGTATCGGCCTGCAAGCCGATACCTTGGCCGATATGACCTCCTGCTGCCTCTTTCTTGGTCCTTCAAGCTCCAAACTCCCCATCCAGCTCCAAATCATCTGCAAAAACACAAGGAAACACTCCAAATCCAAGCCTAAAGTGCCTACTCCTAGTCTTGAACAACTCTAGACTCTAGATGCGACAATGACTCGACAAAATGGTATGAATGATGGAGAAAAGAAGTCAAAACAAGAACTATATACAAGCCTAAATGCATGAAAATGTATGAATATCAATTCCCCCAAACTTGAATCTTGCTTGTCCACAAGTAAGCATTAGTCAATCACAACAGGTTGGGGAAAAGGTTTGAAAGCGGGGCTCAAAACCACAAGACTCACAACAAGATACAAGATCTTTCAAAGAAGTTACAAGTTGCTCTAATCATTAACTATCCATGTACTTCCACATTACCGTTCCCTCAATCCCTACTCCAACTCCCGAGATCCTATAGAACGCAAGCAATCATCAACTCAATTCCTTACATTCATTTAGAAGTTAAGTGCGATCTCACAAAGGGGCAATCAATCAATCCCAATTGGTTAGGTTCAAGAGAGGCTATTTGAGGTGGCTTAGTAGTGTCTTTGGTGGTGGTTAACTCTCAAGAATAGGAGCAAATGACATTACACAAAATCCATCTAAGAAAGGGAACAATTCATGCATACAAAGTTCTTTTCTCATTGTTCTACCCAATCCCTAGAAGATTCCTCTATACAATCCCATAATGAAAGACAAACACTCACCAAAAACCTCCAATTCAATCACCCAAAACTCTCACCCCTTTTTGCTCTTTTTCTCTCTTTTCTTTGTCACTAGGGAACTCTTAACTGACTAATCTCTTTTTTTATCATGAGCAAACACTTTTTTTCATTACTTAGTCTCTTTTTACACTTGATCTTTCTTTCTTTTCTTTTGCACAATGCTCTCTTCTTAATTAAGTCCCTAGTGACTTTCTTTTTCTCATTGAACACTTTACAACTCTTTTCATCGATCCTTTTATTCCCAAGATAGCTCTCATCTCTCCCCCAAACTTGTTTCCCATCCTAATGCTAGACTCTTTTGGCAAATAGAGCTAGCTAAAATGAGAAAAGACCATTGTCGTTCCCGATACTCTCAAGTTTTTGCACATGCCAAAAGCTATCAAGAACAGGCCTCACTCACAAATCATTTTGGCTTCAAGGAAAAGTTTAAGGTCTTTGGGTAAGGGAAGCCATGATCATAAGATCAATGGTTGCCCGAGCTAATCAAAAGAGTGGTAAAAAGGGAAAACATAGCTCGGGCAAGGATCATGGGATTGCATTTCAAGCCCCTAAGCAAGATATTTCGATAATCAAATTGAGTCCAATAACAGTGAATTGAGTCTAATTCAAGCAAGCTTCACAAGGATAGGGAATTTCAGAATCTCAAAGTCAAGCAATGGGTTTTCCTTTGTTTTTGAAAATTGATTAAAGCAACAAGCAACTTAATTGGTGAACCTCTTCAAGGCAAAATCATCATCGTCCCCAATGCATGAATCCTAAACTACTAACTAGACTCGATCCTACATGCTTCTTTTTGTGAAAATTTTTGAAATTTTTCAATTTTTTTTGGTTTTTTCTATGCCTTACATGAATGCATGAGACTCAAATGATAAAACAAAAATAAGAACAAGGAAAACTAGGTTAGCAACTGGTCTCTCCCCCAAAATTAAATCACACGGTCCCTTGTGTGATCTAGGCAAGGAAGAAAGACCGAAAACACAAAAAAAAAAAAAACAAAGAAAGGAAAAGAACTATGTACAAGGGTGGAGTGTAACCTGGCTAGTAGTGGAGGTACGGAGGTGATGAGTCCCCCATGGAGTAAGTCGGGTTGGAGGAGGAGCAGGAAGGTGTCCTCATGGCTCTCCTCTTCTTCCTCCTGTCCTCGCGAGTAGAGTGGCGGTGAGGATCCTCATAGTAGGAGTCATGGGCCATGCGTGCAGATCCTGATGTTTCGTGTCCAGCAACCGAGTACCTGCCCTGCTCCAACTCAGCCTGCTCAACCAAGTCATCTGCCTCAGCTATCACCTCCTCAGTAGCTGCCTGAATCTCCTCATCTACACCAGCCTGAGCCTCTCGGGATGTGGAGGTCTGTCCCGCAGCGCTACTCTTATCTTTCTTCCCCACAATCATCTTAAGAACCTTGGTCACTTTCTTCAAACAGGAAGCCATCTTCTTAATGTTCCTACCGTGCCATTTGCTCTACCTCTGGAGATCTCGGTTCTGATCCCTTAGTACACTCATCGTCTGGTTTGCGATAGGATCTTCCAGAGGCTCGATGTAGTACCTATGCAGCCCATACACCCCAGCAGGTGCATCTGAAGAATCTGATTTGGCTGCAGCTCTCGCGGCTCGCGGTCCGCCGTGTTTGAATTGGTGCTCTATACCCGGTAGGAACTTGACATTAGCTGGATTAGCTGAGAAGCTTGTGATCGTTGGGTTTGGAAGGAGGTACTTTTCCTGCATCGGTGTGTCAGAACACATCCGGTATACATAACGCCCCGGAGGTGGCTTGGAGGCTAGGAAATGAGTCCTGATCAACTGAGATTCATCCAGCCATGCTACCGGTGTAGGCTGTCCGAATGTACCCTCTAGCACACTTCCTTCCAACATAACCTTCTTTGCCCTGAGCAAAGGTGTGATCAAGCCACCCATGGTGAACTTGGGCTCAGCATCCCTAACAGAAGCTCCCCAATCTCTGTGAACCCCAAACTGCTCAACAAGAATGGCGGTGTAGCTCGGTGGCCGCTCGATGGGTGGTATCGTACTTCCGTTAGGGAACGTGCGAAGTAGTGGCTGTAAACCGATGTACAGTATCTTCATCTCCAGGTCGTGGACTTGGTTTGCCTCCTTCCTAGCAAAGAAAGTGTGAGCTAGCGCCTTGTGCACGTATCTGATAGCCGGGTGTCTAATCCTTGCGGCTTTCATAGCTCCACTCTTGTATGGGCCATCGGCTATCATGTGCCACACTCCCTCGAGGTATTCCTTTTCGATGGGAATAGAAGGGCCAAGCTGAGCACCAGCTTCCTCAAAACCGAAGATGGAACTGATCTCCTCAAAAGTCATCGAGTACTTCTTCCTGCCCATTGCAAAGTCTATCTTTCCTCGACTCACTTCTCCCCTCAAAGCTGCCTTCCTCATGTTGAAAGTTGCTCTCATTGTTGCGAGGAACTGACAGGCTGAGCTTTGATACCCATCACTAGTGACACTGAAAAATGTCTTGAGCCCCATGTTCTCCACAATCTGATCATAGTCTTCTAAAAGACCAAGGGCCGTAAGAGTTGGGACATGAGGGTATCGGGTTGGCCAAAACTGAATCTTCTCCAGCTTGTCATTAATCTGAGAAGGAGTGTATTTCATCGGACGCACCCCGATCACTTTCCCTGTATTCGTTGGAGCTTCTTCCTCAACAGCGACTCCCTTTCCTTTTGAAGAGGTACCCGCATCTTGTCTTTGTGTACTCGCACTCGCTTTCGGGTTGGCTCGTGTCCTTGCCATTGTCCTACATAAGACAACTCAAAAAGTGAATCAGCACAGATCACAATCCAACCGCACAATGAATAATAGCTTGAGACATCCATGATCAACAATTGTGGGAGCTTAACAATTGCATACTTTCTCAGTTTCAATGGAGCAAACAAGCCTAAGCATCTTAACCAAACTCAATTCTAGCTCAGCATAAGCACAATGTACAAGCAAATCAATCACTTTCTTGAGCAATTCTACAATCTCATGAACCAAAGGCTCTCAATGCACATATTTGAAACTTTTGTGAAACAAAACTCATCCAAATCAAGTAGTATCACAAAGTTAAGCTTTTAACAATCCAATGCATCATTAGAAACCATCCAATTAGAAAACCCCCAATATTTTCGGAATTCAAGACTCTCAAGAACCCTAAATCACCAAAGATCAAATTCATTCCCTCCTAGGGCGAAAATGGCTATGGGTATTCACTCAGACACATATCAACCATCAACAACCAAAAAATTTCAAGTTCAAAATTTCTGGGTTTTTCAATCCGAAAATCTTGAGAAAGTTGAGAGCTTTACCTTGGTTTGTGATGAAGGATGGTGGTAGAGAGTGAAAGCAAGTGATATAGCCAACAAAATCGAGTGCTTAGAGCTTTGAATCACTGAAACCCGAGTTGAATTGAGAGAGGAAAAGAGTTTGGAAACTTTTGGGAATTTTTGTTGAGAAAATCGCCAAAGTGGAGAGGAAGAAGGTGAAGTCGCGATTTGGAGGAGAAAAGAAGGGGAAAAATCGGTCCAACCGGTTTAATCTGGTTCATTAAATCAATTTTTGGTCGAAATCCGGTTTGAAATCGGTTTAGAGTCGAAAACACTTACCTGGGAGAAGGGGCGTATCGGCTTGGCCAACCGATACGCCAGCCGATATTGATCCTCGGATTAAATTTTTGCAATCCGTATCGGCCTGGCCAACCGATACGGAACCCGATATTCGTTCACTCCGAAGATCCGTATCGGCTTGGCCAACCGATACGGAGACCGATATTGAACTTTCTGGGAAATCCGTATCGGCCTGGCCAACCGATACGGGACCCGATATTGAGCCTCGGATTATTTTTACCAGAACCGTATCGGCCTGGCCAGCCGATACGGAACCCGATATTGGCTCCTGCACCATTTTTCTTCATTTCCGCGGCCTTTGCTCAACTCCAGCTGATCTACAACCTCAACCTTAAGCCAAAACCTGACAAAACTCAAAGCAAAACATCAAAAATAACAAGCAAAAGACGTATATACAAGGATAAACATGGGAATGTCTCCCAAGTGCGCTTTTATTTAGAGTCGTTAAGCTCGACTTTGCAAACCGTGATCTCAAGCTGAGGGAGGGCTAGAGAGTGGAATGGAAGTTCCCTCCTCTATTGCTTCTGAGACGGAGTAATGCTTGAGTCTTTGGCCATTGACCGTGAACTCTTCATCAGATTTTCCCAAAAGTACCACTGCTCCATATGGTCTCACCTCTTTCACTCTAAACGGTCCCGACCATCTAGACTTGAGCTTCCCGGGAAAGAGTTTCAGCCGGGAGTTAAAAAGCAACACAAGGTCTCCTTCCTTGAACTCCTTCTTCTGGATCAGCTTATCATGGAAAAGCTTGGTCCCTCCTTATAGATCTTCGAGCTCTCAAAAGCCTCAAGCCGTATCTCGTCAAGTTCATTCAGCTGAATCAACCTCCTCTCAGTTGCGGTCTTGATGTCAAAGTTCAGCAACTTAACAGCCCACATGGCCTTGTATTCCACCTCCACTGGTAAGTGACATGACTTACCATACAGCATGGTGAATGGTGTAGTGCCCAATGGAGTCTTGAAAGCAGTCCTATACGCCCACAGTGCGTCATCAAGTTTCTTAGCCCAATCTTTCCTTGAAGCTCCAACAGTCTTCTCTAGGATAGCCTTGATCTGCCTATTGGACACTTCAACTTGGCCACTTGTCTGAGGATGATATGGTGTTGCAACCTTATGCTTCACCCCATACTTCTTCAAAAGGCTCTCAAATAGCCTGTTGATGAAATGTGAGCCTCCATCACTGATCACAATCCTCGGGATTCCAAATCTTGGGAAGATAATGCTCTTGAACAGCTTTATTACAACCTTGGCGTCATTAGTTGGACTCGCCACTGCTTCTACCCACTTGGAAACATAATCCACAGCTACTAAAATGTAGCTATTCCCGAAAGAGGATGGGAAGGGTCCCATGAAATCAATGCCCCACACATCAAACACTTCAACTTCAAGGATGGGGTTTTGAGGCATCTCATTTCTTCTACTGATATTCCCCTTTCTCTGACAAGGATCACACTTAGTAATGAACTCTTGGGCATCCTTGAACATTGTAGGCCACCAAAACCCAGCTTGTAGAGCCTTTTGAACCGTCTTGAAAGTGGCAAAGTGACCACCATAATCTGACCCATGGCAATGTAGGAGAATGCCTCCCACTTCTTCATCAGCTATGCACCTTCTATAGAGCTGATCCTTGCACAAAGTGTAGAGGTAAGGCTCATCCCAATAGTACATGTTGACATCTCTAAAGAACTTCTTTATTTGGTAGCTATCGAGGCTTGGTGGTTCTTTCCCAACAGCTAGGAAATTGACTATATCAGCATACCACGGTTCTTTGTCCTCAATAGAGTTCACTTCCTCAATCTTCATTCTTGTATCATGAGCATCCTTAACAACCTTGCAAGCCATTAGCTGCTCCTCAGGGAGAGAGTCATCTAGAGGAATTCCATCCTCAATTCTCAGTCTTGACAAATGGTCTGCCACTCCATTCTCAATGCCTTTCTTATCCTTAATCTCCAAGTCAAATTCCTGCAGCAACAGTATCCACCTCAGAAGCCTTGGTTTGGCATCTTTCTTGGCAAGTAGATACCTCAACGCAGCATGATCCGTGTACACCACAACTTTAGATCCAACCAAGTACGACCTGAACTTCTCAAAGGCAAACACCACAGCAAGAAGCTCTTTCTCAGTTGTTGCATACCTCACTTGAGCATCGTCCAATGTCCTACTAGCATAGTATATGACATAGAGTTTCTTGTCTTTCCTCTGCCCAAGGACTGCTCCCACTGCGTAGTCGCTTGCATCACACATGATCTCAAAAGGAAACTCCCAGTCGGGAGCTTGGACTATCGGGGCGCTAATCAAGGCCTCCTTGATCATGTGGAACGCTGCCAAACACTCATAATCAAACACAAAATCTGTCTCCTTACACAGCAGACGTGTAAGTGGCCTAGCGATCTTGGAGAAGTCCTTAATAAACAACCGGTAGACTTTTTTCTAGGTTCTAGATCAATTCCTCAAGTCTACTCCTATCATTGTAGTACTTAAGGTATCAATCCAGGGAGGCAAGAAGAACAACACATTAGGAATGCAAAATACTACTTGAGCTAAGCCAAATGGATAAAAGGAGGTTTATTTAACAATCTAAACAATCTAGAAATAAAATAAAGCAAGCAAGAAACAAGAAAAAACACTAAACAAGAAGACAAATAAGCTAAAAGGAGGGTCATAGGATGAGGCTATGGAGACTAGGTGATCTAGAGACAATCAATGATGTTTCAATCAATCAAACATTGTTAAACAAGGCTATTGATCATAATTAAGCTAATCACATTCTCATGTTCATAACTCCTATGCTAATCAAGCAATCATTCAATTCTCATTTGCAAATTACAAGACAAGCATGCATTAATATCCATCAAATACCTTTTAGCAAAGCTAATCCTTAGGCTAAGAACACTAATCATTAGACTAATCCAATCTCTTGGCACTAATCCCTTTGTCTAATCCCTAATCAAGATCAAATTCTCATTTGTGATTAAGAGATAAACAAGCAATGCAAACAAGTTCTCATTACCAATAATCACCTTAGCCAACTAATCTCTTAGACTAAGAGTGAAAATTCTCTAAAAGGTTCATTCAAGCATTTCATCGAACACCTTTCGGGCATGAAAAAGCCTAGCATCTAGATTCAACAATTCCTTCCTTGCAACCTAGCATAGAGATCAACT
This sequence comes from Orychophragmus violaceus, assembly GCA_030180135.1. Lineage (NCBI taxonomy): Eukaryota > Viridiplantae > Streptophyta > Magnoliopsida > Brassicales > Brassicaceae > Orychophragmus > Orychophragmus violaceus. The sequence goes on from CM058240.1 coordinate 37,734,134, forward strand.
AATTAGAGAAGGATCATTCATAAATAAGTCCTAAGCATCACTAATCATCACATAAACCTCCTAAATCAACCTCATCCACAAAACCCAAAAACTCTACTCCCTAATCATAAGAGAGATATGAGAAATCATAGATAGAAAGAAAGATTAAGAGAAACAAGATAAATACTTAATTAAAAACTCAAAATCAAAAGTTTACAAATCCTAAATCATAAACATAAGAAGAGAGAAGACTAGGCTTAGGTAGCTTAGGGTTTTTAATCCCCCAAAATGAGTATTTATACAAGAAAGGGTCGTAGTGGCAATATTGTAAATAACTGGGTCTGATTTTGGTCTTCACAGGGAAATCATCGACCTAGTGTGGTCGATTGGGGACGTCGATGGAAAACTTTGGAAATCATCGACTGCGTTTGGTCGGTGGAGCACGTCGATGATTTTTCGGATTAATTTGTGCAGCTTCGACGTAAATTCCCATCGACGTTGTCTGGTCGATTCGTCACGTCGATGGAAAATGTTGTGAAATCACCGACTGCGTTTGGTCGGTGGAGCACGTCGATGGAAACTCCAGTGATTTCATCGACGCGTTCTGCTCGGTTCATCTGGTCGGTGATTTCTCTGGTCGACTTGTGCATTCTTCCCTTCTTCCTTGATTTCCTCCTTTGCATCCTAAATCTCTCAAATGCTCCAAACATGTTCATGAACCTACAAAACACAAGCAAACACTCCAAAAACATCCTAGAATGCTAAATCCTAACATAAATGCCTACAAACTCTAAATGCCATCAAGAAGTAACAAAGAAACAAAGATGAGACCGAAAAGAGATCAAAATAAGAACCGAACAACATCCTAAATGCATGAATATACAAGAATATCAATTCCCCCAAACTTGAATCTTGCTTGTCCACAAGCAAGCATAAGACCATCAAAGCAAATTGGGAGAAAGGTTTGAAAGAGAGAGTTCAAAGCTTTCAAAATCAATTGTTAAGCATAAGTGGAAACAAAGTCAATACAAGCAATTAAGAGCTACAATCAAGTTTACTCTACTTCAAAAGAGTTAGCCATTCCCATCAACACATGCATCAAGTTCAAGCCCCAACCTACACATGAATTCCTATCTTCATTCCCTTTAACATTCATTAAGCAATGGTGGATCATGATTGTGCAAATCAAATGAAAAAATTTGGCTAAGGGGTTTAAGGTCTTGAGATAAAAGTGATCTCAAATGAAGTAAAGGATCTCTCAAGAAAGGAATGAACTATAGCAAAATGCTAAGAGTAAGAAACAACTCATGCATACAAGGATAGATTCTCATTCTACCCAAATCCCTATAATGATCTTAACTCTTTTTCTAAACCCAAGATTCCATTCCTAAGCTACCCTTTTCTTAAGGCATTTTTGCCTTCTTATCCCAACTTTGATCACTTCTTTCTTCTTTAAACACTTAGGGGATTTCTTTTCTTTGCTTAGCTCTCTCTTTTCTTTTCACTAGTCTCTTTTCTTTTTCTTCTCTTTTAATTCTTGAGCCAACTTTGGCTTGTTTTCTTTCTTTAAAACTTGAGACTTATCTTTCACAACACACATAGAGCTATAAACTTTTCTTTTTTTCTTTTCCAATCCCCTCTTTCTTTTCTCAATCTTTTTCTCATTCCCTTTTTCCTTTTCTTCCCAACTCCCCCAAACTTCTTTCCTATCCTATGCATAGCCCAATGATGTAAGGCTAGCTCTACAATGAAGACCTATCCTTGTCGTTCCAAACTCAACACTTTTTGCCTAGTTGATTCAAGAAAAAGGCCTCTCATCTCTCACTAGAGTGTTTAGGCTTGAAGGAAAGCTTGGTTCAAGGTGGAGAAATCTACTTGGACTAACAAGAGAGTGGTAGAAAGGGAGAAGATAGTCCAAGTATGTATCAAGTATCCATGAGTTCACCTTTCATTGCACAACATGATAATTCAAGTCAACATTAAGAGTTCTAATAGATAGGGAATGATTCAAATCACAACATGTTTCAACCAAGAAGTGAACAATAATGCATGAGATCCAAGAAGGGTTCTTCCTTAATTTCAAGTTCACAAGATTCATCCAATAACCACATTCTCAAACAATTTTTTTTATAAAGAACACAAGCTTTAACTCTCAAACTTTAATGAAAACAATCCTAAATGACTTCTAGACTCAACTATATGCTTTCTTTTTGAAAAGGTTTTTTGAAATTTTTCGATTTTTTTTTTGGATTTTCTATGCCTTAGATGAATGCATGAGACTCAAGGGATGCAAAAGAGAAAATAAGATCACAAAACACATTATTAGCAACTTGTCTCCTCCCCCAAACTTAAACCACACAGTCCCTTGTGTGATAGAAGCAAGAGAAAGAGACCAAAGACTAAATAAAAAATGCAAAATCAAAAAGACAAAAGTTGGAGTGTTACTTGGAGAGTGGAATGGAGAGGAGGAATGGGAGGTGGAGGCATCTTCGAATGTGGCACAAGACTCCCCCAAACTTAGACCATTGCATAGGCTTCATAATCCTTTGATTTAGCATTGAAGTCCCTTTGCACCCAAAACTCTTTCCCTTCTTCCTTGCATTGACCTCAAATCTCCCCAAAAGGATAGACATGGGAATTCCTCCCAAGTGAGCTTGTTTTGAGTCACTAAGCTTGACTATCCCTTCACTCTTTTTGGTTACGGATGTGGCATGAGTTTGTATCACCGGGATCATACTCATCGTAGAACCACCCCCTAAACTCTTTCATCCTTATATCCTCAAAAGGGATCTTCCTTGGATCATGAAAGCTTGGTGATATAGTGGAGACTATATCAAGGTAGTTGTGAAAGGGTTGAGCCATTGGAGATCCATCTTCTTCATCCTCCTTAAAGGATTCTTCATTGGGACCATCTTGTTTCTCCATAAGATTTCCTCCAATTAGCTCTTGCTTGGGATTTGGTTGCTTTGGTTCCTCTTCAATGATTGAGAGCTCATCTTGTGTGTTCTCTTCCTTGATGTCCTTGCACTCAACAACCAACCCATCTTCATAAGGCTCTTCCTCATCTCTCACAACTTCTCTTACTCCTTCATTATTGATATTGGTTGAATGACCCATGAATGTCTCTTCCTCATCCTCATCTTCATACCTTATCACAAGGTCTTCACCAACAGTGCAACCAATAAGCATTTCAAATTCCTTGATAGTATCTTCAGCTTCTTTCAAGAACTCATCTTGGACTTGAGCATTCTCCTCATGTGTTGGCTCAACAATGCTTGTATCTTGAGGCAAATGAGCACAATCATTGTTAATCATCCTTAAGCTCTCATTATACCTCTCTTGTCCTTCTAATGCCATCCTTGCCAAGTTGAGAAGCTCTTGATCACATGATTGAAAAGAGTAAGCTTCTTTCAAGAATTCATCTTGGACTTGAGCATTCTCCTCATGTGTTGGCTCAACAATGCTTGCATCTTGAGGCAATTGAGCAAAAACAGTGTTGATATTCCTTATGCTCTCATTATACCTCTCTTGTCCTTCCAATGCCATCCTTGCTAAGTTGAGAAGCTCTTCATCACATGATTGGGAGGAGTAAGTTGCTTCAAGCTCATGCTCCATGTTCCAAGGTTGGTATCCATCACCATATCCATATTGGTACTCATGAGAAGAGTACTCATTTGAAAGATCACCTTGACAAGTGGATGTGCTTTCAAAACCATGATGACTTGTAGGGTCCCAAGCCATCTCTCTTTCTTGAGCTTCCAACATAGCCCTCAATATAGAAGCTATCTCTGAAGCTATGCTCTCTTCCTTGTGATTTGCACCTTGCAAAAAGAACAAACACTTGAAAGAAAGTTAGTAACCACACAAACTAAAACAAAATAAAAGCTTAGTCTAAAGTAGAATCTAAATCCTAATGGCTATTGCTACACCTCCCCGGCAATGGCGCCATATCTAGGATTTTGTAATCCTTTGAGGTACCAATTCCTCAAGCTTATCGAAGTAGCTTTGAGGTATCGAACCTATTCTGGGACGGATAAAACCAATAAGTAGGCACTAAACCTCCAGAGTCAAATCAAACAATTTGGTTTTTAATTTCTAACAATCCTAACGAATTCAAATCAAATAGAAGTAAACAAAAGCAAATAAACAAACGGTTCAATCAATGACAAGAATAAGGCCTAAGGGTTAAGGTCAATGGACAGGTGACTCGGGATGATCAAGGAATCCTAATTCAAACTTCTAAAAGCTAATCTCCTAGCAAGGAACACATCAAGTAAATCAGTTTAATCTCTTAATACCAATTCTTCACTTAATCTTAACTCAAGAACAAATCATCATTTGTGAATTAAAATCAAACGAGCATTCAAACAGGTTCCAAACAGCAAACAATCACTCTAGACATACATTTTCATGCGCTAGAATATGAAAGTCCTAACAAAGCTAGATACTGGAATTTCATCGAACAGGTTGTGAACAAGAAATTCTAAACATCCTAATCAATGTGATCAAGATTAATTAGGCATTAGACACACTTTGCTAGATGAGATATTAAACAATTAACCACTAGAAATATATTGATCACCCCTAATCAACCTAATCCTACCCAACCCACAAGCCTATGGAGAACTACTCACTAATCATAGCTAGATCAACAAAACTCATAGAAATAGAGTTGATCATGGTAAATTAGTGAGAGATTGAAAGATTTGTTGATGGAATAACAAGAGAAGTCTAGATTAATCAAAAGAATCCAATATGTTCTTACAAAAGAGTTTAGAACATCAAAAACTGCTTAAGAAACAAAATGAAATAGGTTTTTGGCTTAAATAGTCTAAAGGGTGCGAGCCGGGTCAACCCGGAACAAACCGGGTGTTGACCCAGATCCGGTACATCTTCTGGGACGCGTATCGGCCCGGCCAGCCGATATCCGGGCCGATATCGAGTCTCGGATTTATTTGGCACAAGACGTATCGGCTCATCCACCCGATATCCCGGCCGATATGGCTCCTTCCGAATTAAACCGAGAGCGTGTATCGGCCTGCAAGCTGATACCTTGGCCGATATGACCTCCTGCTGCCTCTTTCTTGGTCCTTCAAGCTCCAAACTCCCCATCCAGCTCCAAATCATCTGCAAAAACACAAGGAAACACTCCAAATGCAAGCCTAAAGTGCCTACTCCTAGTCCTGAACAACTCTAGACTCTAGATGCGACAATGACTCGACAAAATGGTATGAATGATGGAGAAAAGAAGTCAAAACAAGAACTATATACAAGCCTAAATGCATGAAAATGTATGAATATCACCCATCATACTCCATGGACCGTTACAACCCAACATTACTCTCATTCATTACTCCATCCTTCGGCCTCCCACCATCTCTGATCACTCCATTCCGTTATGTGCTCTATAAATTTGCTCCAATCGTCCTAGCCAAACCTTCACGCGAATATCCTGACTCTTCGAGTCATTCAGCTTCTGCTAATCAGGGGCCCAAAAACATTAAATCCTACGAGATTATTCGACTCCTTCCTCTTCTGATCTTCTCAGTCGACATCCTTCCTCCCCCTTTCATCTGTAACTCAAAGTCAGTAAATCTCCATGTTCTTCGTTCCCCAGAAATCAGTGAGCTTGCGATTGAGGAAGGACAGTGCCACGAAAGATTCCAGCGAAGAAGTTCAACACTCCGGTTTAGAGAAACGCCAGGGAATCTATCTTTTGTGTTTCTGGTACTGGCTTCGAGAAAGTTTACGGGGAACAGAGGATGAGGATCAAGGTTTCAGGTTTGATCCGTCTTTCTCTCTTAATTCTCACAGATTCTATTTTTTATTCTCCCTCTTTTTCCCTTTGTAGATTTTTTAAACCTTTCCCTGGAAAAATCAAAGATAGATCGGAATTGTTTGAGTTAGGGGTTTCGATTTCAATGTGTGTATAGGGTTCGAGTTCTAGAGATTGATTTGTTGATTTTTTTGCGTGGTAGCTATAAGCAATGATTGGCGTTGGCGAGGACCAGTTTATCTCCATTCAACCTGATGAACTCATATTTCTTTGTAAGAATTCCACTCTCTCCTAATACTTTTGGAAGATCGTGCATGCATGATCCATCTATTTTGGTTAATTTGCTATCTGGTAACTTTTCCTCGGCTGTATATTTGTACTTACAGTCTGGGCTGTTTTTAAAAAATGTGAAATGTAGATGAGAATGGGTACTCTTTAAGCTTGCCATTTTCTTCTCTTAAGAACTCCAAATTTCTGAATCATTGATTCCTTTTGTTACTCCGTGTTTTCTAAATCCGGAAAGAGTATCCTCATTGAATGGTGTTGGATCGCCTAGGATCTAGGGTTTGTTATATTGAATTTACCAACCTCGTTCTTACCTTGATCTGGCAGCGGAATGATTGGTGAACGAGATCAGTGAGCGACTCAGATGCTTCGCCTCTACCAGATACACACGCACACAAGCTGGAAACTGGGATGCTAGTGCCGGATCTTTTGGGATCTCTGAGTTCTGGTGTTTCTGCCTTTCTGTCAGAGAAAAACTCGACGGCTTGGGTTCCAGGTCGAAACTATATTACTATATAAAGACCTGGAATGACTTAAACCGAACCACCATTAATCAGATTCGTTTAAGTCATAAAACTGAAACTCAGTTTCGGAATCGACCCTGTGTCGATCGACACACCACCCGAAACTCATTATTGATGTGCATCCAATACACATCCATACGATCATTACTATAATGATCATGCCCATATTTAACGCTTCCAGTTTGCTTAGGTGTGTGACCCTATAGGATCATATAATACTGGTAGTAAGTCTACAACTTACAGATTGCAAGAGGCTTCTAGCAGAACATTGCAACCGCCCAGTATTATACGAATGTCTGATCTCGACACACAACTATCATCAGGAGTGAGTACAAGTGTGATTTCAGGACACTATCCCAACAATCTCCCACTTGTACTGGAATCATCAATTCCTATAATCCTTTTGTCTCTATATCTCGATTTGGCATAAGGCAAGATTGGTGTCATCCTTATCAAGCCAACATCATGTTTATCGAACTCCTGATCTTATACTGAACAATACAAACAACTGAACTACAGTTCGTTTGAGTGCGGCCACACATTCTCTCAGTATTAAATCTTCGATAGGCCTTGAGATATTTATCTCCCGTTAATCAGGAGGGACAAATCCCATCTTGTTCCATCCCTATTTCAACGCACACTTCATGATATACCTGAACAGTGCCGTTATAGTCGCCAGTTACGGGTCGACGTTTGACAAGGTCAAAGTGTACCAATTCATATGCAAGAAAGCATGATGAACTCAGGTCTAAGGACTATACTCTATAGTCGTAATGAGAACCTCTCATGACACATATATAACTATCCTGGAGACTTCTCATTAGTGGGTCATGTCCGATCATATGTTCACCAACATATATCTATGTGACTGACTGCAATAATCATATCGTTGACTCCATGAAACTTAGTCAACAGTCACCTCACAATCCAGTCTCTCGCGGTTGTCATTGTCCCATTTTGACAACCTCGACTAGGGACAGAACATAATTTATGTCATCTATGACTTATAGGGTTTCATGATCAAGTCCTCAACTTGATGACCTATAACATGACATAAACTTATTTTGGGACCATTATTTAGATCACAATAAATAATGTTGAAATCAAATTTCATTAAACATATCCAAAAGTATGTTTACAAGAGCATCTTATTATAACTAAAATAAAACTAAAAACTCCCACTAGAATCAAGATTACATCTTAAGATCTCTAATGCCTACAGCAGTCGTATGACTCTCATGCTTAGGCCTTGGGAGTGGCTTAGTCAGAGGATCAGCGGCATTCTCGTCCGTCGGAACTCGGCTGATCTTCACATCACCTCTATTGACGATATCACGAATCAGGTGATACCTCCTCTCTACGTGTTTGGACTTCTGGTGTGATCTGGGTTCTTTCGCTTGAGCAATAGCTCCATTGTTGTCACAAAACAAAGCCACTGGCTCCAAGATACTCGGAATCACACCAAGTTCAGTCATGAACTTCTTGATCCAAACAGCTTCCTTTGCCGCTTCTGAAGCAGCAACATATTCAGCTTCCGTCGTGGAATCAGCTACGGTATTCTGCTTAGAGCTCTTCCAGCTCACTGCACCGCCATTTAGACAGAAGATATATCCAGATTGTGATCGGAAATCGTCTATGTCCGTCTGAAAACTCGCATCGGTGAATCCATTAACCACAAGTTCTTCACCTCCTCCATACACCAGGAACTTATCCTTAGTATGCCTCAAATACTTGAGAATATTCTTGACAGCTGTCCAGTGAACTTCACCTGGATCAGATTGGTATCTACTCGTCATGCTTAACGCGTAAGCTACATCTGGACGAGTGCATAGCATGGCATACATGATAGATCCTATTGCAGAAGCATAAGGAATCCTATTCATGCGCTCCCGCTCAGCATGTGTCGCCGGACACTGCTTCTTGCTGAGACTAATGCCATGAGACATTGGTATGAAGCCCTTCTTGGAATCTTGCATCTTTAATCTGTGCAACACCTTATCAATATAAGTGTCCTGGCACAATCCAATCAGCCTGTTCACTCTATCTCTGTAGATTCTGATTCCAAGGATGTATGCGGCTTCTCCCATGTCTTTCATGGAAAAACAACTTCCGAGCCAAGTCTTAACAGACTGAAGCAACGGAACGTCATTACCGAGAAGGAGTATGTCATCGACATACAGTACAAGAAATGCAATTCCGCTCCCACTAGTCTTCTTGTATACACATGGTTCTTCCTCGTTCTTGATGAAACCAAATTGTTTTACTGCTTCATCAAAACGAAGATTCCAACTCCGTGATGGTTGCTTCAATCCATAAATGGATTTATGAAGCTTGCATACCTTCCCAGCATTCTTAGGATCTACAAAACCCTCAGGTTGTGTCATATACACATCCTCTTCCAGAATTCCATTCAGGAAGGCGGTTTTGATATCCATCTGCCAAATCTCATAATCATAATAAGCGGCAGTTGCTAGAAGAATCCGAATGGATTTAAGCATAGCGACTGGGGAATAGGTTTCATCATAGTCAATACCATGAATTTGCTTGAAACCTTTAGCCACCAGCCTAGCTTTGTAAATTTGTACATTACCATCCACGTCAATCTTCTTCTTGAAGATCCATTTACACTCAATGGCTTTTGAACCATTAGGTAAATCGACCAAGGACCATACTTGGTTTTTCTGACATGGATCCCATTTCGGATTTAGAGGCTCCAAGCCACTTTTCGAAGTCCGGGCCCATCATTGCTTCCGCAAAGTTTGCAGGTTCGTCACTATCAATGATCATCAGATCATTGGAATTGGTCACGAGAAATCCATAGTATCTCTCGGGTTCGTGACGGATCCTTCCGGATCTGCAAACTTCATGCTCCACAGGCGCCGGTTCCACAGAACTTTGTGGATCCAACTGCTGCTCTTCCTCAGCAGGTTGAGCAGCTTCTTGTGCATCTTGAATTTCTTCGAGATGTACTTTACTCCCACTGTTTTTCTTAGAAAGAAACTCCCTCTCAAGAAAAGAACAGTCCCGAGCAACAAATACTTTGTTCTCAGATTGGTTGTAAAAGTAGTATGCCTTGGTTTCCCTAGGATAACCAACGAAGTAGCATTTATCTGATTTGGGTGCGAGCTTGTCAGAGATTAAACGTTTGGTGTAAGCCTCACAACCCCAAATCTTCAGGAAAGACAGACTAGGAATGTTCCCAGTCCATAATTCATGTGGTGTCTTTTCCACTGATTTAGATGGCACCCTATTTAGTGTCAACGCAGACATTTCTAGAGCGTATCCCCAAAAGGATAATGGAAGATTTGAATGACTCATCATAGACCGAACCATATCCAATAATGTTCGATTCCTCCTCTCTGACACTCCATTCCATTGGGGGGTTCCAGGAGGAGTGAGTTGTGAAACAATTCCACACTCGCTCAGATAGTCGTTGAACTCTTGACTCAAGTATTCTCCTCCGCGATCCGATCGCAGAACTTTGATACTTTTGCCAAGTTGGTTCTGTACTTCATTCTTGAATTCCTTGAATCTATCAAAGGATTCTGACTTGTGTCTCATCAAATAGACATAGCCATACCTACTGAAATCATCAGTGAAGGTAATGAAGTATTTGTAATTTCCTCTGGCAACAGTGCTCATTGGCCCACATACATCAGTATGAACAAGGCCCAATAGATCACTGGCCCTTTCATTCGGTCTGTTGAAAGGGGCTCTAGCCATTTTGCCCATCAAACAAGATTCGCATTTCTCACATGATTCAAAATCAAATGAGCCCAGAAGCCCATTTCGATGTAGCCTCTGAATGCGTTTCTCATTGATATAGCCCAAACGACAATGCCAAAAGTCGGGTTTTCGTCATTTGACTTGAACCGCTTTGCATTTATGTTAAAGACAGGCATTTCTTGGTTTAAGACATATAACCCATTATATAATGGGGCGCTACCATAAAATGTACCATCACGATTAAAAGAACAAACTTTATTCTTAACAGCAAAATCAAAACCTTCCAAATCCAAAATGGAAACTGAAATTATGTTTCTGCTAATCGCAGGTACAAAATAGCAATTATTCAAAGCTAAAACTATGCCCGAAGGTAAAGACAAATTGTAGGTGCCTACGGCCCGTGTAGCAACCTTAGCTCCATTCCTGACCCGTAGCTCCACTTGTCCTTTCTTCAGCGTTCTACTGTTTCTTAGTGCCTGCACATCAGTACAAATATGAGCACCGCAGCCGGTATCCAATACCCACGAAGTAGAACTAGAAGACATAACATTAAGTTCGATAACATAAATACCTGAGTCAGACGCATCATACGTCTTCTTCAGCTTCTTGTAATCTTCCATGAACTTCTTGCAGTCTCTCTTCCAATGCCCTAACTGCTTGCAGTAGTTGCATTTGTCCTCAGGAGAAGGCCCGGATTTGGGCTTCGGCTTGGGCTTGTCCTGACTCTCAGTCTGGACAACTTGGGCCTTTCCCTTATCCTTCTTAGGTTTCGAAATCTATTTGTACTTACTCTGAGAGAAAGTCGTGTTGTCGAGATGAGACAATCATATGACACTGGGTAGTCATAATGCTTTGCTAGAAGCCACTTATGATCAATGAGTTGAGAACTCATTGCTAGTGTTATATGATCCTACAGGGTCACACACCTAAGCAAACTGGACATTGCATAAGAGGATGATCATTAATGTAATGATCGGATGAATGCATATTTGATATGCATTCAATATCGACTTTTCTGGGCGATGTCGATCGATGCACTAATAGTATCGGTCGACATAGATTGGCCGTGTCGATCGACACATAGAGTGTGTCGGTCGACACGACTCGCGGATTGACGGATTAAATTGGTTTAATCATTAGTTAATCCCGGGGCGGTTTAAGTCGACATATATAAGATATATGGTCGACCTAAACTCGTTTCTAACCTAATTCACAGCCACCAGAAACTAGAGAGAAACCTCTTGAGAGATCTGATCTCTATAGGCACTAGCATCCCTTCTGTTCAGCTTGTGTGCGTGTGGATACCGTAGAGGCGCAGCATTTGAGGCGCTCTAGATCTCGATTATCTGCAAATAACTTCCGCTGCTAATCACCAGGTAATCTCCAGATCTGATAGATTCAATTACATGAACCTGTAGATCCTAGGCTCGGAATTCAGACTAGGATTGCCTAATTGGATTAGGAATCTGCTAGAAATTCCTTCAGTGGTATCAGAGCTTTAGGGTTCCATTGAATCTGTGGCATGTTGATTAGATTAGTTGAATCTGGATCTCTGTATAGTTGATACAAGCATGCTGAAATTCGTTTTTGATTAAAATCTAGTTTTAGGGTTTTAACTTGAAAAACGATTAGGGATTATCACCCTGTGTCGATCGACACCAAGCGGGTATCGGTCGACACAGAAGGATAATCCGAATAAAACTTTTCGCCTAGTGTCGATCGACACAAGAGTTGTATCGGTCGACACAAACCTCGCGAGATTGATGAACCGGTTCAATTGGATTGGACCGGTTATCGAGCTTGGTTAAATGGTTTGAATTGCGATTGGTTTGATTAGGTTGGTATCGACCGATGCTAGTGTAGCATCGATCGACACCGACTGGTATTCGAAACCGGATCAATTGGATTGACCGGTTATCGCGGATTGCTTTTGGTTATTCTGTATCGATCGACACTATAGTAGTGTCGGTCGACATCAGATTCGATGATTGGGTTTTGGAGCCTGCAATCACAGAACCAAAGCATGATAAATCAATTAATTATAAGAATTAAAACATAATAAAACTGAACGTTTTAATGATTCCGTTCCTCAACTAAAATATCAAGTGATACTTGATGTCTTTCCAATCTTGTCAACTGTCAAGACTCATTGAGTTGTGTGATAGACTTGCAGTGCAAGATGTCCGCATTTCATGAGTAAGACAGAGGTAATCATGTTGATGGACTTGCAGTGCAAGACATCGACAGTTACATGACTGAAGAGATTGGTTTACTTGACTGAGCCATCAAAATCGTTTTGGGCTCAGAGACATCAGGTGGATTAGACATAAGATGTCGATCCACAACCAAGAGTTATATTGGATATAACTAGCAAGGTTGTTGCTTACCTAAATAGCTAAAGTTGAGTGATAGCCAGTGGCTCACTTGAATTTAGTGAAATATGGGTCTTGGATCATTATATTCATCTGAGGAAACATTGTTTGAATATAATGCGAGTTTTCTTAAATGTTAAGACTTCTCATTTCTTGAACATCATAACTAAACCTTTTTCTTTTCTATGTTCTCAGCTATGACTACTACTCATAATAATTCTTTCTCCCTGCGATCCGTCCTTGAGAAGGACAAGTTAACTGGATCGAATTTTCTCGAATGGTATCGGAACTTGAGAATTGTTCTCAAGCAGGAGAAAAGGGACTATGTCCTGGAAACTGTTCTCCCTGAAAAACCGAGAGCCAATGCTCCACATGCAGAAAGGAATGCTTGGGATAAGCATTCCAATGATGTGGTCGATGTGAATTGTCTCATGTTGGCTACCATGAACTCGGATTTGCAGAAGCAATACGAGAACGTGGAGTCGCCCGTGGAGATAATCACTAGCCTGAAAAGTATGTTTCAGGAGCAAGCACGAACTGAGAGATACCAGACGGTTAAATCTCTCATTGAATGAAAGCTACCAAAGGACAGTCCGGTCAGTCCTCATGTCATAAAGATGATGGGTTATATTGATAACCTGGGGAGACTGGATTGTCCCATTAGCCAAGAGTTGGCTACTGACATCATTTTGCAGTCACTGCCGTCAAGTTATGATCAGTTTGTTATGAACTATAACATGAACAACTTGACGAAGACGTTGACTGAACTGCATGGGATGCTCAAAACAGCTGAGCCAAATATCAAGAAGGGCACTCCTAATGTACTTATGGTACAAGGGGGTAAGAAGTTTAAGAAACTTGGCAAAGGGAAGGGAAAGGGCAAAGCTGTCCCGGTTGAGAACCAGGACACGCCTGCGCCAGCCCCCAAGCCCAAGCCTGGCCCATCTGTGACTGATAAGTGCCATTACTGTAAAGAGCCTGGACATTGGAGGAGAAATTGTGACAAATTCTTGGAAGAGAAGAAGAAGAAGAAGAAGACTTTCGAGACTTCATCTTCAGGTATTTATGTTATAGAAGTAAATGTTACTGCTTCTGGTTCTACTTCTTGGGTATTGGATACCGGCTGTGGTGCTCATATTTGTACAAATATGCAGGGCCTAAGCAACAGTAGGAAGTTGGAAAAGGGACAAGTGGACCTGCGTGTGGGGAATGGAGCAAGAGTTGCTGCATTAGCCGTAGGAACATATAACTTGTCTTTACCTTCTGGTTTGGTTTTAAAGCTTAATAATTGCTACTATGTACCTGCTATAAGCAGAAATATTATTTCAATTCCTGTTTTGGATATTGAAGGATATCAGTTTTCAATTAAGAATAAATGTTGTTCTTTTGATTACAATGATATATTCTATGGTAGCAGCCCATTAGAGAATGGGCTTTATGTTTTAAACCAAACCGCACCAATCTATAACATAAACACCAAGAGATTCAAATCAAATGACACAAATCAGACTTTTCTTTGGCATTGTCGTTTGGGCCACATAAACGAGAAACGGATCCAAAAGCTCCATAGTGATGGGCTTCTGGGCTCATTTGATTATGAATCATGTGAGAAATGTGAATCTTGTTTACTAGGCAAAATGACTAAGGCCCCTTTCAACAAGTCTAATGAAAGGGCCAGTGATCTGTTGGGCCTTATACATACAGATGTATGCGGCCCAATGAGCACAAGTGCCAGAGGAAACTTTCGATACTTCATTACCTTCACTGATGATTTCAGCAGGTATGGCTATGTCTATTTAATGAGACACAAGTCGGAATCTTTTGAAAAGTTCAAAGAGTTCCAAAATGAAGTACAGAATCAACTTGGTAAAAGTATTAAGGCTCTTCGATCAGATCGTGGAGGAGAATACTTAAGCCAAGAATTCAGTGATCATTTGAGAGATTGTGGAATTGTTTCACAACTCACTCCTCCTGGAACACCACAATGGAATGGGGTGTCCGAGAGGAGGAATCGAACTCTATTAGATATGGTTCGATCAATGATGAGTCTCTCAACTCTTCCATTATCCTTTTGGGGATACGCTCTAGAAACGTCTGCGTTTACACTTAATAGGGTTCCGTCAAAATCAGTTGCAAAGACACCACATGAGATGTGGACTGGAAATGTTCCAAGTGTGTCTTTCCTGAAGATTTGGGGTTGTGAAGCTTATGTCAAGCGATTAATTACAGATAAGCTCGAACCCAAATCTGATAAATGCTACTTCGTTGGTTATCCTAAGGAAACCAAGGCATACTACTTTTACAACCAATCCGAGAACAAAGTGTTTGTTGCTCGGAACTGCGTTTTTCTTGAGAGAGAATTTCTTTCCAAGAGAAACAGTGGGAGTAAAGTACAACTCGAAGAAGTTCGAGAACCGCAGGAAAATGTTCAACCCGTAGAGGAAGAGCAACAGTTGGATCTACAAAGAGTTGTAGACCCAACGCCTGTGGAGCCTGAAATTCGCCGATCCGAAAGGATCCGTCACGAACCCGAGAGATATGGATTTCTCGTAACCAATTGTCATGATTTATTGATCATTGACAGTGACGAGCCCGCGAATTACGAAGAAGCGATGATGAGCCCTGACTCCGAAAAGTGGCTGAAAGCCGCTGAATCCGAAATGGGATCCATGTCACAGAACCAAGTATGGACTTTGGTTGATTTACCCGATGGTGCAAGACCCATTGAGTGTAAATGGATTTTCAAAAAGAAAATTGATGTGGATGGAAATATTCAGATATATAAAGCAAGGCTGGTGGCAAAAGGTTTCAAACAAATTCATGGTATAGACTATGAAGAAACCTATTCACCTGTAGCCATGCTTAAATCCATTCGGATTCTCCTAGCAACAGCTGCTCATTATGATTATGAGATCTGGCAAATGGACGTGAAAACAGCTTTCCTTAATGGAATTCTGGAAGAGGATGTGTACATGACACAGCCCGAAGGTTTCATCGATCCTAATGCAGCTAGGAAAGTATGCAAGCTTCATCGATCCATTTATGGATTGAAGCAAGCATCTCGGAGTTGGAATCTTCGTTTTGATGAAGCAGTCAAAGAGTTTGATTTCATCAGAAGCGAAGAAGAACCATGTGTTTACAAGAAGACTAGTGGGAGCGCAGTTGCATTTCTCGTGTTGTATGTAGATGACATACTTCTTCTCGGAAATGACGTTCCGTTGTTACAGTCTGTTAAGACTTGGCTCGGAAGTTGTTTTTCAATGAAAGACATGGGAGAAGCCGCGTATATTCTTGGAATAAGAATCTATAGAGATAGATCAAACAAGTTGATTGGACTGTGTCAAGACACTTATATCGATAAGGTCTTACACAGGTTCAGAATGCAAGATTCCAAGAAGGGCTTCATACCAATGTCTTATGGCATAAGTCTCAGCAAGAAGCAGTGTCCTGAGACACCTGCTGAGCGAGATCGCATGAGTCGGATTCCCTATGCCTCGGCGTTGGGATCCATCATGTATGCCATGCTCTGTACTCGTCCAGATGTTGCTTGTGCTTTAAGCATGACGAGTAGATACCAATCGGATCCAGGTGAAAGTCACTGGACAGCAGTCAAGAATATTCTGAAGTATTTGAGAAATACTAAGGATAAATTCTTGGTGTATGGAGGAAGTGATGAGCTGGTAGTAAGTGGTTACACAGACGCAAGTTTTCAGACAGACCAAGATGATTTCCGATCGCAATCTGGTTACATCTTCTGCCTGAATGGCGGTGCAGTAAGCTGGAAGAGTTCCAAGCAGGACACTGTAGCAGATTCCACAACTGAAGCTGAGTACCTCGCTGCTTCTGAAGCGGCAAAGGAGGCTGTTTGGATCAAGAAGTTCATCACTGAACTTGGTGTGATTCCTAGCATTTCTGAGCCAGTGGCTTTGTATTGTGACAACAATGGAGCCATTGCGCAAGCAAAGGAACCTAGATCACACCAGAAATCCAAACACATAGAAAGGCGATATCACCTTATCCGTGATATTGTGAATAGAGGAGATGTGAAGATCAGCAGAGTCCCGACGGATGAGAATGTTGCTGATCCACTGACCAAGCCTCTCCCAAGGCCTAAGCATGAGTTTCATACAACTGCTGTAGGCATTAGATATCTTAAGATATGATCTTGATTTCAGTGGGAGTTGTATTTGTTTTAGTTATGACATGATGTTCACAAAGACATAATAGTTATGTTATTTTAATGAAATTGTTTCAGCATTATTTAATTGTGTTAATTAAATATATATATATATATGTCCCAAAGTAATTTATGACATTTTATAGGCCATCAAGTATGTGACTTGATCATGAAACCCTATAAGCAATAAATGACATAAATTAGAATGGTCCCTGGTCGAGGTTGTTAACGTGGGACATTAACAACCACGTGAGACTAGTATGTGAGGTGACTGATGACCATGTTTCATGGAGTCATTAATAAGTGTATTAAAGTCAATCACATAGATATGTGTTAGAGAACACATGATCGGACTTGACCCGTTAATGAGAACTCTACAAGATGTTATATGAGTGTCATAAGAGTTTCTCATTACGACTAAAGAGTATAGTCCTTAGACCTGAGTTCATCATGTCCTCTCTTATATGGATTGGTTCGTCTTGACTTTGTCAAACGTCAGCCGTAACTGGTGATCATAAAGACACTGATTAGGCGTATCATGAAGTATAAAAGAGACATGGATGGAACAAGATGGGATTTGTACCTCCTATATAACAGGAGTTAAATATCTCTGGGCCTATCGAAGATTTGATACTGGAAATGCGTGGCCGCGCTCAAACGAACTGATTGTCAGTTGTTTGTTTTTCATCAGTATAAATCGGGATTCGATAAACGTAATCTAGCTTAATAAGGATGACACAGTTCTTGCCTTATGCTAGATTGAGATATGGATACAAAGGGATCTAAAAGGAATAGACGATTCCAGTACAAGTGGGAGATTGTTGGGAATGTCCTGAAATCTATTTGTACTTACTCTGAGAGAAAGTCGTGTTGTCGAGATGAGACAATCATATGACACTGGGTAGTCATAATGCTTTGCTAGAAGCCACTTATGATCAATGAGTTGAGAACTCATTGCTAGTGTTATATGATCCTACAGGGTCACACACCTAAGCAAACTGGACATTGCATAAGAGGATGATCATTAATGTAATGATCGGATGAATGCATATTTGATATGCATTCAATATCGACTTTTCTGGGCGATGTCGATCGATGCACTAATAGTATCGGTCGACATAGATTGGCCGTGTCGATCGACACATAGAGTGTGTCGGTCGACACGACTCGCGGATTGACGGATTAAATTGGTTTAATCATTAGTTAATCCCGGGGCGGTTTAAGTCGACATATATAAGATATATGGTCGACCTAAACTCGTTTCTAACCTAATTCACAGCCACCAGAAACTAGAGAGAAACCTCTTGAGAGATCTGATCTCTATAGGCACTAGCATCCCTTCTGTTCAGCTTGTGTGCGTGTGGATACCGTAGAGGCGCAGCATTTGAGGCGCTCTAGATCTCGATTATCTGCAAATAACTTCCGCTGCTAATCACCAGGTAATCTCCAGATCTGATAGATTCAATTACATGAACCTGTAGATCCTAGGCTCGGAATTCAGACTAGGATTGCCTAATTGGATTAGGAATCTGCTAGAAATTCCTTCACAGGAGTTGAAACAGACATAGCTGTAATTAAAAGAGGTAGAGGTTTTAGTTATAATGCTCAAGAAATGAGAATTCTTATCTAATAAGAAAACTCGCATTGTCTTCAAAAACTATGTTTCCTCAGATGAATACAATGAACCAAGATCCATACTTCACCAAAATCTGAGTGGGCGACTCGCCATCATCCAAACTTTAGTTATCTAGGTAAGCAAATCATTGCTAATTGTACCCAGTACAACTATTGGTCGTAGATGAGACAAACTTTGTCTAATCCACTCTGATGTCTCTGGGCCCAGAACTTCTGATAGCCCAGTCAAGTAAAACCAATCTTTTTTCTATCTTGTGATCACTGACAGTCGCACTGCAATTCTATCAATGACCACCTGCCTTATTCATGTTGATGTGGGTACCAAGGACTCCAAGGCTATCCAACAACGACACGAGTCTTGACAGTAGACAAGATCGGGCAAGACATCAAGATCACTTGATATTTAGTTGAGGAAAGTAACTATTTAATCTTGATGTATATCCAATATACATCCAAGAAGTTATTAATTTAATTAAAACATTCAGTTTTATAAGTTTAGGTTCATTTAGAACTTTAGGATTAAATTTGGTCTGGCATATGCAAATTTGAGGTCCAACCAGCAATTTTGCGATTGGCGTGTCGATCGACGCCAACCATTGGCATCGGTCGACACAGCCCAAATTAAACCGGTCTTCGATAACCGGTCAAACCGGATCGAATTTCCTTAACCGATTCAATCTAATTGAACCGGTCCGGTTTAACGGTCCATATCGATCGTCCACAACTCTGTGTCGATCGACATTACCAAACCAGAACCAAATTGGTTAATTAAAATCAACCGAGCGAGATAACCGGTTCAATCCAATTGAACCGATCTATCCTTTCGCATTGCATGTGTCGACCGACACACCCAGTGTATCGATCGACACATAGCGATCTCCAAGACCGAGTGAGCGTTTTCGCGGTGTGTCGACCGACACAAGATTAGTGTCGATCGACACCATGCGACAAACCTCAAAATCTTTTACGAGTTTTCGCGGTGTGTCGACCGACACAAGATTAGTGTCGATCGACATCATGCGACAAACCCTAAAATTTCATTATTCGTTTCGCGGCGTGTCGACCGACACAATCTTAGTGTCGATCGACACAGTTCGACAACAGTAGTTCGTCGTTTTCAACAGAAACTTTAATTCGAGATTAATTTCTATAAAACACGCCTCAACAGGCAATTAACTAATCAAATTCATCAGTATTCGATTTAAAAGCCTCAAATTCAATAGACTAAACCCTAACACGCTCTGATACCACTGTTGGATCGCCTAGGATCTAGGGTTTGTTATATTGAATTTACCAACCTTGTTCTTACCTTGATCTGGCAGCGGAATGATTGGTGAACGAGATCAGTGAGCGACTCAGATGCTTCGCCTCTACCAGATACACATGCACACAAGCTGGAAACCGGGATGCTAGTGCCGGATCTTTTGGGATCTCTGAGTTCTGGTGTTTCTGCATTTCTATCAGAGAAAAACTCGACGGCTTGGGTTCCAGGTCGAAACTATATTACTATATAAAAACCTGGAATGACTTAAACCGAACCACCATTAATCAGATTCGTTTAAGTCATAAAACCGAAACTCAGTTTCGGAATCGACCCTGTGTCGATCGACACACCACCCGAAACTCATTATTGATGTGCATCCAATACACATCCATACGATCATTACTATAATGATCATGCCCATATTTAACGCTTCCAGTTTGCTTAGGTGTGTGACCCTATAGGATCATATAATACTGGTAGTAAGTCTACAACTTACAGATTGCAAGAGGCTTCTAGCAAAACATTGCAACCGCCCAGTATTATACGAATGTCTGATCTCGACACACAACTATCATCAGGATCAGGAGTGAGTACAAGTGTGATTTCAGGACACTATCCCAACAAATGGTGCTTACTTCATCTGTCTTCCTATCACCAAAGGTCTCATACACAGTGGTAGAGCCATACACTGCGATACTTTCAGTTCATTAGTTGGTTGACAACGCTGATGAGTGTACGGGATAATGAAGCCCTTTATGACATATTTTAGAACACTTAAGCTTACCACTCCTAGCTGTAAGTCTTCCTGATCTTAGATATCACCAGAGTTCCCATTCCAGACCCGGTGCCGCCACCAAGCGAGTGGCATACTTGGAAACATGAGGAAATCATAATCATATGCATCACTTATACAGTCAGATGCATCACTTTTATACGCATCACGTGCATGAGTCCCATGGCTGTATGACACCAGTGTCGGTTCTTACAAAATACTTTGAAGGAGATGTTTTTTCACGAAGTTATTTTGGGGAAGAAAGTCATAATAATTGATCGCAAAGAAAGCATATGAAGTTTTTGGTTTTGATGCAGAATTACCTCTTATGGTTTTGATCTTCGTCTGCTTAAAGCTCCCATTTATGACACGTATTCTTCAAATATGACCAGTTTTCATGATGATCCAGCTGCAGCTGAGCACATCCGTCCACGCCAAAAGACAAAAAGAGGCAAAATCAATGTTCAGTCTCAAAACACAGTCTCTAGAGAAGCCGTGATGACAAAGGCAAGAAGCTCAAGTAAAGGAACCATCAGAAGTAGTCATAAAACAATTGACTTGGGATCTCGAGATGCTTTAATGGGTCTATCGGTTTCTTCGTCTTTTGGTAGCGACCACACTGTAAGAGGTTGTCTGATCAGGAATGGATTGAGGGATTTGGGGTGCAACTCTGTGTCTGATGTTTTTCCATCCAACTCAAGCTCTGCAACAAAAAATCAGTGTGACTAAAAATAAACACTCTGATGGAGAGAGTAGCTCCTCTAGCAAAGTCAATAAGAGTAGCATGTCGGTGATGAAGGGCATGAATCAAAGTTCTTGTCATGGAAACGGCATCCCAGTTTCTTATAACAGAAGGAATCATATGGTGCCAACTATCAAGGATAATAGTGTTGTTTCAAGTAGTGGTAGGGGATCTGGTAATTTGGGTATATCAGGGCGACTTGGAGCTGTTGCATCCCCTGCTACTCGACGCACGCTTCGTCCCGCAGCACCAACCAATCCCAACCCTTCTCATTTATGTAGTCCATCGAATACTTACAGTAGGCCGAACAGTAGTCCCAGCCGGTTGCATAGCATGATTCCTGGTACATCCTCTGAAGCTGAGCTTTCACACTCTTTGGTGAACCAGAATGGTTTTAAGTCTCCACAACATGAATGGAATCGCAGAGGTAGTTTCCTGTCACCTTAATTCTTATTGCATTAGAAGCTTTGACATGTTCCTATGTGTCGTGCTAACGCTATTTTTTAAATGTCTCAAGTATTGCTGGCCCTGGACAGAATTTAACATGATCAAGAGCTTACAGACGAGGTAATTAGTAGCTTGGTATTGGTATGAACATGTTTTGTCCGAGCAGATAATAAATAGCGAGACAATTACAAATATTTAAATGATGTCCTTTCTTGACGTACCTTTCTTCTAACTTGGTGGATTATGAAGCTTAAGAATTTTTAAATTGTTGGGTTCTAAATCTGTAGGGGTTCATTATTCGGTCTCACTCCAGACCGCATATACTGTCAAAGGATTCCCTAGCATGAACTTTTAAGTCCAATGTACCAAAAAATCCTAGATAAGGGTTGTATTCACGTAGTTTTATGTTACTACAACTACAGATATACGAATTTTTATATGTCCAGCCAGAATATCAACAATGGAAAAATACAGAACAGCACACAAAATAGATAGTGGACAATATAAGCTATGGGAGATGTCCACCACAAAAATATAGATGGAATGCACAAAGGAAAAACAACACTAAAAAAATGCCAACTCCACCAAACACCATAGGATGAAAATATCTACTCCCACGGCCCACTGGAGACCCAAATCCAAAACTTGAATAGCCTCAAAACCCATGGCTGGCTCATTCACCTCCTCACATACTCACTAAACCCTCTTTAGCCCACGTGTGTAATCTCTCAACCATAAATGCATACAGAATTAATAAACCGAAACAAAATATAACCACACTTTTGCCTGTTTAAAAAAAAAATCTTTCCCTTGGACGTCGTCTCTCTTCTTCAATTTCTTCACGATTCTACTTTGGCGTTATCCCCAAAAACTCGCAACCTTTTCTCTTCAACAAAAATGGGTCCGATGGTCATCACCCAGCTCGCCACAGGTCTAAGCGTCTTAGCTGGTGCGATTTTAGTCAAATCGGTTCTTGACCAAAAGCCTATGGCCGGTGGTCCGTTCCCTCGTTGTCCGACCTGTAACGGCACGGGACGAGTCACGTGCTTCTGCTCTCGATGGTCTGATGGAGATGTTGGATGTCGTAGGTGTTCCGGCTCGGGTCGTGCGGCTTGTAGCAATTGTGGTGGTACTGGAACCGGTACACCTTTACCGGTTCAAATCACGGTTCGGCCACCGAATCGCCCTTTCTGATTCCAAAGATTTATTAATTTTCTTTTCTTCTCTTCTCTGTCTGTATTGTAAGTTGATTATATATACTTTTGCTTCACAGAAAGAGAAAAATAGGAATTACTTGAATCCAAATTCTTATCTGTTTATATGTATTACACATAGTTAAGAACATATTTATTATAGCTTTATTTTTATTGTGTTTTGTGTTGGGTTAAGTCAAAACTCTGAAATTGTCATGAGTGGTGGCTCATATTTTAGAACTAAGACGATGGGCTTGATCCAAAGATTCAAAAATTTAACTTCATTTGGCTGCCTAGTATAGTTTTGTATATCAAGACTTGGTTGGATGTTTTGGGTTTATCTCGGGTATTCTCGAGGAGGATCAAAACTTGTGCCATGTGATTTTGTGTTTTTCGACTGCTTCTTGTTCTTGGGCTGATCGATAGTACAATTGGCTGCAAATGGTAGGAGGATACAACAACCTCAAAACGTAATAGAGGAAGTGGGTGTTTTTTTTTTTTTTTTTTTACGGCAAATTCAAACTTTATTAATATACAAAGAGGTACATGGTGTCAATATCAAAAACATTTACAGAATTAGATCAACACACTTATGACATATACAAAGGTATGTGCCAGATACTGAGAAGATACAACAGAAGGGAGTTTGACGATGCTTTCCTAAGAGTAGTCTTACTCGCTAACCGATCGTAGTATCGGTTATTGTCCACTTTCATATTTGATCTTTCTCTGATGTGATTTGAATGCAACTTCTTTTGGCTGAACTTTCTTTTAACAAAACTCATCTTGAAATCTGATGTGTTGCAATGTAACTCTGAATACAAGACACATTGATACCAACGCTTCCGTATCAAGGTCTTTTTGTTGAATGTTGTCTTTGAATCTTGTTTCCTTGTTGAGATTAACATTGTAAAGAAACCTGGTACGTTTCTCCAAGAGGTATTCTTCATGAACATCCCATGTAGACGTCGCAATGTCATCTCTCTAACCGCTTTTGGTTTTTGCCTTAACATCACCATGGCCACTTCCCAAATTAGATGTTGAACCTCTATTCGAATATGAACCCATTGTATGGATTCGATTTGGATCATTTGAGATGGCACATCACTTTCTAGTACTCCGATTCCGATACACTTGTTCTTCCATGGTGGCTTCCACGGAATTGCCTTCCATAACAAAGCACCGATGATTGTACAACAGTTCATCGATGTGACAGCCGTCGGTAAGGATACCGGAGCGTCTTCCACCCAGTGCCATGACCATGGCGGTGTTGGCAGATTGGCATCATCCAAAGGGAACGATGATTCAAAACCGTCAAAGACTGACTTCAACGGACAGAAAACAACCCGAATTTGTCCCAAAGATCTTGGAAAAACGGGCAGACATACACTCTCGTCAGATTGAAAGAAACGATTTTCATGGTGATTGTAATCACCTTTTCCATTGCCTCCAGAGAGAGAGACATCCCAAAAAGAAAAGATCCATTGTAGAGAGAAATGGCGGTCATGAAAGAACATAAGATCACAAAGTAAGTAAAAAAGAGGAATCGTTGGAAATGCCATCTGTCACGTATTTTCATTTTCACACCTATCATGATGACGAAAATGGTGTCAGTGAAGATGGTGAACCCAACGAAAGTACCGGCAGTGACTTGGGCCAAAGTATGGGATTGGTCGTCATGGGTATATGCTTCTGGATCGGTGGGGATATATAATCTAGAATATATGGCCTCACCACTATGGAATCCCGACGTATCTGAGCAATTGTACTTTTCGTACTCGTCGAAGTTTAAGCCGTATCCATTTTTATTAGAGACCATGATAATGAAGGCAAGCAGAGAGAACAGAAGACACAATCCTCTCATAATCTGAGATGCTTTCTTAATCAAATCCTCCCTCTTCCATCTCTGAATAATCGCAGAAAAAGATGACGTTCTAGAAGCCGGCGTCGTCTCCGTCTTCGCTGCCGTCTCGACGTCGGGAACTTCAATCGGCGTCTGCTTGTTGGGATTCGTCATGCCGATTTGATCCAGATAGATACAGAGATATATGTACATAAATATGAAAGGAAAATAGGGGCACGGTGCCCGACACCGGAGATACGCCGGTGGCGGGAATAAAATCGCAGAAACTTTTCTCAGTAACTGTTTTTATATAGAGGAAGTGGGTGTTTGTGTTGACTATAATGCAAAATAAATAGAGAAAACAACTGTTATGACAGCTTTAGTTTTTGTTGTCATTCACTTATAGAATGTGCAAATTCATACAGAAATTACAAGAAAGCCTACATAATTAATGAAAGAAAGAATTGTTCTAGTTCAACTAATCAAAACAATCTCTTACAACCGAATCGACGATGGGTTTATATATGTGTATACTGTATGTAAATGCTTGATGTGAAGAAAGATATAAAATTTGAATGTCGAAAACAGCAATTAAAAATGATATTTTAGATAATTTCACCTTGCTTTTTAGATCTTATGATGTACTCTCTCTCTTTTTTTTTTCCATTTTCCCGCGGTCTCAATACGAGACAAAGCGCGTAAACCGAAAATTACCCTAAAGTTTTTAGAGATGTACAAAAAAACCCTAAATCTTGATTCGATTGTCAACAAAATCGAATTCATGGCGGAAGAAGAGACGATTCGTCCGGAGTTTCCAATCACAAGAGTGAAGAAGATCATGAAACTCGACAAGGACATCAACAAAGTCAACTCCGAAGCTCTTCACCTCGTCACTTACTCCACCGAGCTCTTCCTCCGCTTCCTCGCCGAGAAATCGTCCGTAGTTACGGCGGAGAAGAAGCGGAAAACGGTTAACCTCGATCACCTGAGAATAGCCGTGAAAAGACACCAACCCACGAGCGATTTCCTTCTCGACTCGCTCCCTCTCCCCTCCGCCCAGCCCGTCCGTATCACTAAAACGGCGTCGGAGAAGAAACCGCCGCCCATTGGGACCCGTCGCATCGAAGATTTCTTCAATAAAGGCAAGGCGAAAGCTGACTCCACTTAAAACCAATTGAAAACTTCCTCTTTGCAGTATCGACTTTGAGATTTGTAGTGACCATTTGGATCGAGAGGATTTGCTAATTTACAAAAGTTGTGTGTTCTGTAGGTTGAGTAGTAATTGTTATGTTTCAATCTTGTCTAGTCTCTTGTTCTTAAAAGTTGTCTGGTTGGTAAAGTTAACAAATGATCCTTCTCTTACAAAAGACTTTCACCAAGAAAGTTTAAGAATTGTTTCCATCAAAACATATATAGGCAGAAAAAAGGAGAAAGAGTCATTGTAATCCATCTTCTTTCCATATTTCTCTGAGGAGCTGATATCTTACAGTCTTTCTGCGTCCATATCCTTTCGGCATCCACTCTGATGAACCGGTTGTTCCAGGAGCAGAGATTATAGAGTTAATGGATGTATCCAAATCATCCAGCTCATCATCACTTGTGTATTGTTTCTTGTATACTGATGATCCAGTTTCAGATAAAGATGGATTGTCCAACTCTCCAATGAAGCGTTTTATGGATTCTGTTAAGTAGACTGTGGGTGATGCAGCGCAGGGGAAGACTGTGATGCATCCATTATCTTCCTCTGTTGTACCCTGAGTTGCATACAAAAGGGTCAACAACACACGCACTTATTATTGTAATGTGAAGACGGTTTTTCTAACCTCGGAATTCAGAACATCGAATAGCCTTCTAGGGATTCTGTGCGGGTTAAACTCATCTGGGACAAAGTTTCGAAGAACTCTCTTTATTATTGGCGGACCAAGTGTTGGACAAACCTTTCAGACAGGTAAAGATTAGTTAAAAGTGTTTTCGAACAAGAAGAACGACTTCTTAGTAGTCTGATTACCTCTTTTCTTGTGGATTTGTCTGCAAGCATTTTGAATGGAAGCATCATTAGATCCCCTAACGAGTTAAGTAGATGAAACAATCTGAAGTTTTCACATTCTGGCTTCTCCTTAGTATAGCTATCAGATTTGTCTTCCTTTTGCTCGAACTGATCCTCAAGCCATCTAGACCAAGTTCCAATCTACAAATTACATACCAAAAAAAAGTTATTTCTTTCTGGTGGTTGTGAACATTGTTCATGTGAGCTTTAGGTTACCGCATTTTTTAGCTGTGCCCCTGCCCCAAAACTTGCTTTTCCTGCTGGAATTGGAAGAACATTGATGTCACTGATCGGATCAGAGACAGGATCTGTCGGCATTTCACCTGCTGACTCACGAAGTATCGCGTTGAACATTGCTACATCAAGTCTACTGATTAACTGTTCCATAACCTGACAGCAGAATCAAATCTAAGCAGATGTAACAAGAAATTGGTTTACTCTAACAAAAACCTAATCTCATACCAATTTAGCAAGCATAGGTAGACAACCACACTCTTGTCTTGAGCCTCTTAGTGGGCAAAGTCTTTCACAAGCAGCTTTAAAAGCATTCTTCCACAGCTCTATAGCATAAAGTCCCTGGTTCCTATGACCTAACCGTCTTTTCCCTGAAACTTTCCTCGAGATCGATCCTTTAACCGCTGCTGATTGCATATACGGTGTCATACTCTGCAAAGTGATCATCATTTCTGATTGATTAAAGATTTCATGAAAACTCATTTGGAAAATTATCTTCTTTTTTTTTTCTTTAATATTACCTGCCACCATACTGACTTAACAACTCGGGAGAATATCCAAGACTCGAACTTCTCCAAAGCCGCAAGAAATGCTCGAGGATCTTCCCACTCGTCTGAACCGGGTTTAATAGAGACCAGGTTTAATTTCTCTATACCGCGGCTTACAATTGCTCTAAGAACAATCGAATTTGATAGCCAAAAGGTTAACCTGTGGATATATTTAATTATAGAAACAAAAAAAAAACATTAGAAACATATTGACAGAACATAACAAAACCGGATTGTACATATATACCTTGGAACATCATTTCCACATGCTTTAGAAACTAATATCAATCCAGAAACCGCGGCTCTAGCTGCACATGCTCGGTTAGAATGATCTGAGTCATTTCCTTTACAAGTATGAAGATAAAACCTGGCAAGACGACGAGCTGGAGCATGAACCTTGCTCATGGAGCTACTATGCTCAGCGACCACAGAGTAAACAGCTGCTTCAAGAGCAGCTGCTTCCTTCAGCTCATCTTCAAGCGTCTCCTGCGGAGTTGTCAAACCTAACTTGTTGCTTACTCCACCCGCCTTTTTCCGACTATCATCATTGATCGTATGATCAAAATGCAGCTGAATAGACTTGAGTTGTTTAAGTCTTGGAACACCTTCCATTCCTAGAGTCTTTCTTCCCAAGGCAAGAGTATTTGTCCGAAGTTTCATCTGTTTTCTCGCTGCATCGGGAGGTAAAGGAGAAGGAACAGATCTGATCTCAGAGAACTGTTTCTTGAGCTCAAAGGCATTTCTTTCATTCTTCTGTTTTTGATCACTCTCGACCACTAATTGATTGCTTTGTCTCTTTCTCTCTTCTTCTCTCAGTAGATTCTCGATCTCGGACACGAGTGCTGCCTCGTTGTTACTGTGCTTAAGCGTTACATGTTTCCAACCTTTCTTCTCATCTCCCTTCATCTCTGCCTCTGGGTTCTGCACGGCTCACAAATATTTTGGGTCACTTCTTTAAACTTAGCTTTTGTACTTTTATTACATAGATTATTTTTAAGAAACAGATCTTGATAGCACTATCACAATCATAAAAAATAATACTTTGATATACATTACTGATCTTTATCGTCTCTAAAATTTCAAGGAGAAGAGGTAAACTCTTCAAAGAACAAAGAAAAAAAGTAACACAAAAACTATATTCTCCAATAAACAAATCATCAAATCCTGTATTGCTAGAAGCCTTAAGCCAAAAAATAAAGTCATCCTAGTAAAAAACAGGGGAACTCAAGTCATCAAAAAAAAAAAAAAAAGGTGATAAATGAATCAAACCATATAATTTTGGAAAATAAAATAGTAGAATTTGATTATCTAGGGCATATTCTCTAGATGATGGGCTAATTTTGATGCAAGTAAAATAGTCAGATTGCATTTTAACCGTTCCGAAAAGAAAAAAACAGAAAATTTTCTTAACCAAGAATTATAAGAATATCCAAGAATCTAGCATAGACGTGCGTTCAGATCAAATTCAAAACAAAATTGTCACGTCACTAGTAAAGCGATTAAACAAAAAATAAACAATACATAGGCTGTAACTGGTATCCTCCAAATGAATGTTATGAATAAAAGGAATAGTTAAACTTTTGGAATGAAAAAATGTGGGATGATAATGAAATGGAATAAAATATTAAGTTATTCATAGAATAGTGAATCCCATTTGTTCCATTCATTCATGGACGTTTGAGATGTGGAACTAAAGAGACAGATTTTTAATGGTTTTTTTCTATTCAGAAAATGGGATATATGGAATTGTTTTCATTATAACTGGTTAAATTTTTATGGAATCTAATGGAATAATGTATTCCAAATAAATTTATCCCACAAAAATGCATTCTAGTTGCACCCATAATGAAATGCGTACCGTGGGATTGGCATCACACATAGCTGAGAAAGAAACCCTCCGTGTAGACGAACACTGCGAGGAAACATCATCATCGTCATCCGTCAACGACGCCAAACTAAACTCACTACCTTCTTTATCCACAGATCCTCTCATTTTCGGCTGCGATGAACAGCTACTCCGATAACCTTCGTCGTCATCCTCTCCGGCCGGCTCAATGGTTAGGTAAATCTCAGGGTTGGCATCGTTCCTCGAGTTCTTCTTGAAAGTAAACGGAGCTCCGACGGGAACGGAGTTGGTCAATACGCCATAATCAGCAAGGTTGACCATGGCCGAGCCAAGAAGCTTGTTCTTGATGCCCTTGTCTTTCTTCTTGGCGTCGTAGACATGAAGCTCAAGAAGATTCTTCTGAAACTTATTTTCAGCCCCGCCTTTGGGGTCTAGCGTTAGGGTAAGCCTGAAAGACTCGTTGAACATAATCGTGTCTTTGCCCACCACCGCGATGAACGAGCCTGAGTTGTTTTCGCCGTTCTCCCATTTGAGAAGGACGCATTGTGCAGGGACTTGGGTTGTTGGCCATGGCTTTAGCTCCTTAATTGAGATTAGATACTCAACGAACACTCCATTGTCTTTACGGCTCTTTGTTCGAAGACCCAACACCATATTTTTTTGTGTAAGAAAGTGATTGATGATTATGATTTATCAAAGGGTGTTCGACTTTGGGTTATAATGGAGTTCATGTATTGGAGTAGTAATAAACAAAACCACCGGCCTGAAACGGACGTGGGTTGCACCATTTTCATTTTTCTTATTATACAAAGAGGAGCATAGTAATGCTTTATATGTATATAGAAATTTTTACTCATTCTACGCTCGGAACTAGCTAATATATTACATAAAACACCCAAAGAAAATTAAAAACTATGTTGAATAAATTATTGTAATATCTTTTTAGTATGCTTTTGAGTTATGAGCATTGTTCTGGGTAGAAAAACAAATTACATATATCTCTCAAGTCAATTCAATAGTAAGTTCATTATTCTGGGACTGAAAGGTATAATAGTACTTTTTTTGTCTATAGCTCATAAAAAGAACTAAATTCACAAACCAATCTGATAAGCAAATAGCTGAATCTATTCGATTATCAAAGAATATATTGATTATCACCGAGAACAGAGTTCCAAATGATCAATCAATACTCTCGATATCAAGAACACTCTCCTGATATCGCCTCTTGAAAGAGAAAGTCTCTTCAAGCCTAAAATCCTTTTTACAAAATGAATCGATAAAAACTACTAAAGAATGAACTGTTGTTTATATCTTCTTCAACTTCCGTAACAAACTCCTCAGCTCATCTTATTCGGCCACGTCATCTTCAGCGACTTGCAGCTCCCTGTTGTTTGTCACCAGCTTCTTCTTATTACTTCCACGTACATAAACCCTTAACGGTTTATCAATACCCGCCCCTTCAAAACGAAGCGTGTCCTCAAGCTTCAGGTGAGGATACTGCGTAATGAGAACCCTTGCCTTCTCCCATGAAGTTTCATGATCCTAAATTCCAAACCACGATACCAATGCCTCCAAGTCTCCATGCTTGTCATAACGTGTGTCTATGATATTCTCTGGCTCAATCACAATCTCAGCAGCCACGTTAAAAGAAGATGGTAAAGTAGAGACATGATGATCTTTACCAATAATTGGTTTAAGTTGAGATACATGAAAGACATCATGTATTTTTGATGTAGGAGGCAACTTCAACCGGTATGCAACAGCTCCCACACTTCAAAGGGTCCATAATAACGAGCTGCCAGCTTCTGATATAGACGTTTAGAGACAGACTGTTGCCTATATGGCCAAAGTTTCAGGAACACCATCTCTCCCACCTGAAATTCCAACTCTCGCCGATGTTTATCGGCATTAGTTTTCATTCTATCCTGCGCCATTATCAAGTGATCTTTAATAGATGACAACATCGTATCCCTTTCCTGTAACATCTCTGCTAACTGGAAATTCGCAGTAGAACCAGTTTCATACTTCAAGAGCGTTGGTGGATCACAACCAAATACCACTTTAAAAGGAGATGTGCCTAAAGAGGTGTGATGGTTTGTGTTATACCACAGTTGAGCCCATGCTAAATACTTTGACCATGATTTCGGATGTGTTGATGTGAAACAGTGAAGAAATGTTTCTAAGCATCTGTTTATCACTTCGTTTTGTCCATCCGATTGCGGGTGAAAGGCCGTGCTAAACTTCAACTGAGTACCACCAAGTCTGAATAAACTTTTCCAAAACGAACTGAGGAAAATCTTGTCCCTGTCTGAGACTATAGACAGTGGATATCCATGCAGTTTGATAATCTCATTCACAAAAATTTGCGCCACGTCTACTGCAGTGAATGGGTGTTTCAGTGGAACAAAATGAGCAAACTTACTTAGGCGATCCACAACAACCAATATCACATTAACGCCTTGAGACATCGGAAGTCCCTCGATAAAATCCATACTCAATCCTTCCCAAATCTGATTTGGAACCGGTAAGGGCTGTAGCAACCCCGCAGGAGAAAGAGTCGAATATTTCTGCCTCTGACATACATCACAGGCTGACACATACTTTTGTATAATCGAAGTCATTTTCCTCCAATAGAATGCTTGTTGAATGCGTTTTAGTGTCTTGAACACACCTGAATGACCACCTAAAACTGCATCATGGTGTTCCTGAAGGATAAGTGGGATATGTTTCGATGTTTGAGGTATCACTAGACTGCCCCGAAACCACAACCTACCCTCCTTGATTGAGTATCCCTGTTTTACCTCCTTACCATCCTAAACCTTTTTAAGAAACTCCTGAATATGATCATCTTGATCAATTTCCAACAGTATATCCTGAAGCTGAAGGTTTGTTGAGACAGTAAGGGCTGATAGTTGTGCCTCAGCATTCATTCCACATTCTACAGGTTTTCGAGACAAACCATCTGCTGCTCGATTCTCTGCTCCTGGCTTATATATTATGTCAAAGTCATAATGCATCAACTTCGTAAGCCAGCGTTGATAGTCCAAGGAGACCTCTCGCTGCTCCAACAAAAACTTCAAACTCTTTTGGTCTGTATGAACTACAAATCGTCGACCCAAGAGGTAATGACACCATTTTGAATCGCTAAAACAATAGCCATTAGCTCTCGTTCATAAACTGGTTTCAATTGTTCTTTCTCCGTCAGTCCAGAACTGAAATAAGCTATTGATCTATGGTTCTGCATTAAAACTGCTCCTAAACCATAACCTGATGCGTCTGATTCGACAACAAAAATCTCAGAAAAATCTGGTAATGCAAGAACTGGAGCTGTACACAAAGCTCCCTTGAGCTTATCGAATGCTTCCTGAGTACTTGCAGACCAGAGAAATGCATCTTTCTTCAATAAATCCGTTAGTGGCCGAGCTATTACTCCATATCCTTTGACAAAGCGACGATAGTAGCCTGTCAATCCAAGAAATCCGCGTAACTCTTTAACATTCCGCGGCTTGGGCCATTGTTGCATTGCAATTGTCTTACTAGGATCGGTAGCCACCCCTTCACTACTGATCAGATGACCCAAATAATCCACCCGCTTTTGACCAAACAAACACTTTTTTCGATTAGCAAATAGTTCATGTTCCTCAAAAATATTCAGAACTATCTCCAAGTGCTTGATGTGTTCTTCTTCTGATTTGCTATACACCAATATATCATTAAAAAACACCAAGATAAATTTCCTCAAGTAAGGCCTGAATAGTTCATTCATAAGTGCTTGAAACGTAGCTGGGGCATTAGTCAACTCGAAGGGCATGACAACAAATTCATAATGTCCATCAGCCGTTATAAAAGCAGTCTTATGAATATCCTTCTCTTGCATTCTGATTTGATGATAACCAGACCTTAAGTCCAACTTGGAAAATATTGTCGCACCATACAATTCATCCAACAACTGATCTATCATCGGTATTGGAAATTTATCAGCTACTGTGACCTTGTTGAGTGCTCTATAATCAATGCATAATCGCCAAGTCCCATCCTTTTTCTTCACCAACAACACCGGGCTTGAATAAGGGCTGTGACTTGGGCGGATAATGCCTGCTGATAACATCTGAGAAACCATTTTTTCCATTTCTTCCTTATAGGCATGGGGATATCGATAAGGACGAACACTTATTGGTCCAGCTCCTGCTACAAGATTGATAGCATGCTCTCTGTCACGCAAAGGCGGTAGCTGAGTAGGCTCTGCAAAAACTCTCAAATGCCTCATCAATAAGTGTTCAATCGGAATTGGAATCTCAGTGTTATCCTCTGTTTTAGAGACTTGAAACAACTCAATATCAAACCCCAACTGCTTAGGAACTTCCATATGTTGCACCATCTGTGAAACTGCTTCAGCATTATGAAGTGTTGGATCGCCATATAATGTCACTTTCTGTCCATTACGCATGAAAGAGATTTATGAGTCTCCCAATTTACTTCACATCAACCCAACGTCCGAAGCCACTGTATTCCCAGAATTAAATCAACACGGCCAAGCTCCACCATAATAAAATCAGCCTTGTCCACAAACGTTTGTAGTTGGAAAGTAATGTCACGGCAGATGCCTGCTCCTTGTACTGAAATGCCTGTACCCAGAGTTATTTCCAAGGATTTAACCACATCCACCTGCAAACTCAGTTGATTAACAATCGCCGGATCCACAAAGTTATGGGTAGCTCCACTGTCCAACATCACTATCACATTCTTTCTGCCAATTCTGCCCCATAGTTTAGTTGTAGTGGAAGTCTGTAAGCCCAAGAACGATTGTAAAGAAAGCTCCATCAGTTCTGTAACCACTCCATTCTCATCTTCAAATGTATCTACTAAGTCTTCATTTAAAACTTCCACTTCTGATCCATTCAATACTGTCAACACTTTGAGCTCTACATTGCTACATACATGAGTCTTTGACCACTTCTCATCGCATTTGTAACATAAACCCAGTTTTCTCTTCTCAGCCACTTCAGCTGTAGAAAGTTTTCTTTTGAGTGTTGGTCGGAAACTGTCGTTGCTGCCGCTGTTGTCCTTTAATCAGCTGAGTATTAACTGGACCAAGTTGTTCTGTTCCAGACTTAGATCCCACCACTATCGACTGTTGCCTTGGATAAGTACTGGTACGTTGTTTCACTGCATGAAGTGATGCTGCTGCTGTGGCAACCAAGTGACAAAAAGCACTATCTTCCTTTTTCAGAACTGCTGCAATATGTTGTCTTAATCCTTTAGGCTCTTTAATCTTGATCACTTCATTCATCTCATGTTTGAGTCCATTGAAAAACACATGTTCCAGATTATATTCATCAACTCCCTTAACCAACCCACGTAATTCTTCAAATTCATTAACATAATCTGTGATTGTCCCTGTCTGTGATATAGCAAAGAGTCTTTTGCCCGGATCATCTTCCAACTTCTGAGTAAAGCGAGCTACCAGTCTCTGTTTAAACTGATTCCAATCTGCAAATGGTTCTTCCTCGCATTCAACATTAAACCAATTCAAGACTGCTCCCTCAAAACTGACTGAAATCAGATCAAATCTCTCTTGCACACTGAAATGTCCCAATCTGAAAAATCTCTCAGCTCTGTTCAACCAGATATTAGGATATTGACCAGTAAACACAGGCAGCTCAATTTTCTTCAACAATCCTCTACGAGATTCAAACGCCTCACTAACTCCCCGATAACCTAACGGATGATCTTCCGAGAATCTATGATTTTGCGAGAATACCTGTTGATCGTTGTCAGATGATCTCGCAAACATCTTCCCCTTCGATTTGTCAGCTGTAATGAACGCTTCCAGTTTCTGAAGAGTCTTCGATTGAGTCTCCATCATACGCGATAACGAGTCAACTCGGTTTGACACGTCCGAGTTAGACTTCGTCAATAGTTCGCAACCTTGATGCAAGATCGTCATCTGTTGCTTGATATCTCCCAC
This sequence comes from Orychophragmus violaceus, assembly GCA_030180135.1. Classification (NCBI taxonomy): domain Eukaryota; kingdom Viridiplantae; phylum Streptophyta; class Magnoliopsida; order Brassicales; family Brassicaceae; genus Orychophragmus; species Orychophragmus violaceus. Next base: position 37,769,512 of record CM058240.1, read on the forward strand.
CGTATGATGCAAATCATCAACGTCAGTCATTAATTCCTCCATAATCGCCGTCGCTGAGCTCAAGTCCGTCGTAAAATCTGTCGCGAATATCCAATCGTATCACCAACACCGTCGCGAAGATTCGAACGTCGCCGCACCAATTTGATAAGCAAATAGCTGAATCTACTCGATTATCAAAGAATATATTGATTATCACCGAGAACAGAGTTCCAAATTATCAATCAATACTCTCGATATCAAGAACACTCTCCTGATATCGCCTCTTGAAAGAGAAAGTCTCTTCAAGCCTAAAATCCTTTTTACAAAATGAATCGATAAAAACTACTAAAGAATGAACTGTTGTTTATATCTTTTTCAACTTCCGTAACAAACTCCTCAGCTCATCTTATTCGGCCACGTCATCTTCAGCGACTTGCAGCTCCTTGTTGTTTGTCACCAGCTTCTTCTTATTACTTCCACGTACATAAACCCTTAACGGTTTATCACAATCCTAAAGATTTCTGTCACAACAAACACATTATTAGTGCCGAACTACAAGCGATGACATGGAACAGTACATAGAAATTAGTTCCTCATGATCTGAAAAGTACAATTTGGTTGGATGTTGAATGAACACTGACTACTTTCACATCGCTTAGGTTAATTAACCACGCATTTACAGTTCTCAATCTTTCTCTCTTAAAGATGTTTTCGTCTCTATTTTTTTCTTCTATCTAAACTGAAGACAAAACATGAATCAACAATCTTGAGTACATTTGCTTTTACTTCTGTGTATCAATACATTCAAATAGTGTATTCCTTAAAAATTAGAAAATGAAGTTTTCAACTATTACAATATGCCAAGTGAGCAAATGTATAGTGGTCCTCTAGTCCTAACATAAATAACCTATACATAGTAGCTGCACAGAACATTGGTGATTCCATAAATAAGTTATGGTTAGCTGGTCGTAATTTTCCAATCGGTTTCGAGGTGACTGCATTCTAGTGATTCCTCGTCTTTTTTTCGCCGAGGTAAATTTCTTGAGAAGATCTTCCATTTCGATCAAACGAGAAAGCAGGACAACTCAGACAAAGGTGGCTCATCCTTCATAATCACAGCCACAGGGAATGTTCAATTCTTAGAAATGAAGAAAGATTGTGTTCTGTAAGAATACCTTGGCTTAGACAAGTGAATCCAGTGATGATGCCAAGGTCTTCCTGCATTTGAAGCTTTTGCACCTCCTTTGATTTCACCATTGTGCTGCTTTAATCTGCATTACCAACAACAATTCCCGAACTTTTTTATTTTTGAAATATCAATCAAACCAATCTTTTGACGAGCAAAACCTAAATGGTAATCAACTCGCAAATTAGTTTCAATTTCAAAGGAGAAGAATGTCGAACCGGCCTTCCAAATCAGTGGTGATGCCGACATATGTTTTGATGGGTTCGTTGGTCGAGAGAATGAGATAAACGGACCATGATTTGGGATTTGAAATCTTGGTCGGAATTTTGGTTTGCCACGAAGTTAGGAGATTTAGGCCCCGAATGGCACTTCGATTTAAGCCTGACTACGATTTGTATGTGGGAGCGATGTGTTTTGGAAGCGATGTGATTGGTTAAAATTATGAATGGAGTTATGTTTTGGGTGCGATGTGATTATGATAAAAAAGTATATTAATATTATTAATTAATTTATTAATCAAAATTATGTTTTTTTGGCCAAACGCAATTTTGCAATTTTGGTGGAATAACATAAATTTTGCGATTTTGGCAGGAAACGAAATTTCACAGTTTTGACGGAAAAACGAAATTTTGCGGTTTTGACGGGATTTTTATTTATTATTTTTTTTTTTGCAGTTTTGGCGGGAAAACTGAACTTTGCGGTTTTGGCGGGAAAATTGAATTTTACGGTTTTGACGAGAAAACAGAATTTTGCGGTTTTGGCGGGAAAATGGAATTTTGCGGTTTTGACAAGAAAACAGAATTTTGCGGTTTTGGCGGGAAAATTAAATTTTGCGGTTTTGGCGGGAAAATAGAATTTTGCTGTTTTGACACGAAAACCGGATTTGCAGTTTTGACGGGAAAAACATAATTTTGCAGTTTTGGTGGGAAAATGGGATTTTGCGGTTTTGACGGGAAAACATGATTTTGCGTTTTGACGGAAAAACAGAATTTTGCGGTTTTAACGGAAAAACGAAATTTCGCGGTTTTGGTGGAGAAAACAGAATTTTGCGGTTTTGGCGGGAAAATGAAAATTTCCGGTTTTGACGGGAAAATGGAATTTCGTTTTCCGCGAAAACCGTGAAATACTATTTTCCATCAAAACAGCAAAATTCCATTTTCACGCCAAAACCGCAAAGTTCAGTTTTCCCATCAAAACCGTAAAATTCCGCATTCCCGTCAAAATTGCAAAATTTGGTTTTCCCGTCAAAACCGTAAAATTCCATTTTCCCGCCAAAACCGCAAAATTCCATTTTTCCGTCAAAACTGCAATATTCCATTTTCCCGCCAAAACCGCAAAGTTCAGTTTTCCCGCCAAAACCCTAAAATTCCGTTTTTTCGCCAAAACCACAAAATTCTGTTTTCCGCCAAAATTGCGAAATTCAGTTTTTCCGTCAAAACCGCGAAATTCCGTTTTTCCGTCAAAACCGCAAAATTCTAATTTTTCGTTATTTGAAAATGAGATTAATGATGTAATATTTTTTAATTAATTTTAATGTAACTAGTAATAGGATAAAATTATAGAATTAAAAATAATAATATCTAATCGCACCACAATCGCAACTTTTTGGTGTGATTTGAGTGATGCAACTAACCACCTTATAAAAGTATATGAATCGCATCACTATCAAATCGTAATACCATTTAGTGGTAAACCATGATTAGGGTCATCACACCACAACCGAATCGTAGTACCATTCGAGGCCTAAGAGATAGGGTTGTGATAGCGAAGCTTGACGGACGGGAACGTCCGAGATATCAATCTCATCATAATCTCACTGCTCTCGATATCTTCGCTTGTTTTCAACTACCATGAAAGGCCATGTTCGTTTCACAGTCGCTAGCGACAGCGATATCAACTGCGACAGTCGCTGTGTTGTTCGTTTCAGAGTCGCTAGCAACTGTCGCTAGCGACTGTCGCTGAGCTTTTTTTTTTCTTAAATCGCTGTTAAAATCAGCGACTGAGTTTTAAGTCGCTAATCGCTATTTTTGAGTCGCTGTCGCCAGCGACTGTCAAACGAACAAAACCAAATTACAATTATCTCTCATGACTTCGTGAAGCCTTGATGGCAATATGAAAAAAGAAAAGATGCTAAAGATTAAAAGCAAAGAACATCGATCGGAATCTGCATATCGTGTTCTGTTGTTACGTTAGTAATTCTGTTCCCGTCCGGAAAGCAGAGTTGAAGCAAACGGGCTGGGTTTGTGGGCTCACATATTATTGTCAAAATGAGCCGAAGATTAAATGAAACCCAAAGTGTCGAAAAGGAAAAGTCGCTAAAGAAGATTCCTTCAAAATTTCTTGGTCTCTACCCGTCTGAGGTTGTTTGGTGGAATAACAAAAATACAGGAAAATGCAAAAAATTGTAAAATTTCGGTTTGTGCTATATTAAGAGAATTATAAAAGAATTGATTTGGTTACTTTTATCACCAAAGTGCGCTTATCTTTTTGATCACTTGTTCAGAGAGAACTCCATTGTTGTGTGTGCTTGAACTGGAGTAGTTGAAAGATGAATGACATACCGAAAAATGATTTGCGGTATTGTACGAATAAGGACAAAGCACAAAAGACCAAGTAGTAATTGTAAGGACAATAAACAAATTTTTCGAGCCTCATGAAAATAACAAACCATGCATCGGACGAGGGTGAAGCCCGCAGAAGGCTTTGGTCGGAGCATTATAAGTGGTATCAGAGCCGAATCCGAAGACGGGGTCAATGAGATCTCACATCTTCAAGGATAACTATACTGGTACGCAACAAGGGCAATGCGCTCTGTGAGAAGGGATGATTATAACATCCCATTTTGTGGTATATGCGAAGAGGCTTAAAAGAAATTATTTGAATACTTATCTCACCAAAATACATTTATCTTTACGGTCACTTGTCCAGATAGAATATCATTGTTAAGCGTACTTGAGCTGGAGTAGTTGAAAGAAGGGTGACCTACCGGGAAGTGATTCACGGTATCGTGAAAGTGAGGAAAAAGTACGAGAAAATATCGTGTAGTGATTGCAGAGACAATAAACAAATCTTTCGAGCTTCCCAAAAATAACAAACCGGCCGTCGGAAAAGGGTGGGCCCACAGACAGAGTGAGCGAGCATGGGGCCTTGAAGTCAAGTGAGGGCTCACACCGTCAAGGATAACGATCCTGGTGCGTAACGAGGGCGTTGCGCTCTGTGAGAAGGGGTTATTGTAACATCCCAGTTTGTGGTATATACAAAGAGACTTACAAGAATTGATTTAGCGAATGACCTCTCTTCGCACAGCCAAACATTGAAACCCAAACGATATTTTCAAGGTGAAACATCAATTTTCAAAGGAGAAAGAGAAATCAAAAGACAAGGATGACTTTACGAAGATAAAGACCCCACAGTTGCAACATTTACCACCGGCTAAATCATTTTCTAAGATCAAAATCGTAGTTCCAATGACACTAAGCAATGATAGCAAGGAACATATCAAAGAAAAGGTTGATGCCACAAAACTTGTTCTCCAAACAATGAGATTCTTATAGATAAGATTTTAGTTGAAGTAATTGATGAAAATCATGACAAGGATGAGAAAATTTTAGGAACGAAGTTCCCGAGACATCTTTTTTTAACGCCTAAGTCACCCCAAGCGTCGAGTGAACAACATTAAATAAAAGCACTTGAGAGAGGCAACACATTTTGTACTAGTTTTCACTTTCTTTTATTTACCTTTTGCTTTTAACAACTTTTTCTTAATTTTCACTTTTTTATAACACACATCTCCTTCTCTCGAGACAACATGCTACAAATCTTAAATTACACCTCAAGCAATCCAATAATCTCCAAATAACCATAATAAACCAACAACGTAAAATAACCAAATAACCGAAATAAATCATGAAAACATCATCTAAAGAAAAATACAGAAAATGCTATAAAAACTTAAAAGCATCTGATCCAGCTAGGCGTCTATCTATTCGGCATGCTCATCTGAAAGATGAGAAGTGAGTAACATGTGAGTTACACAGTGAGGTATGGGATGCTAAATGCGCAAGTCCACAACCTTAGTCCAAGCACTTCAAATATAGTAGTCTAGCTTAAACATGCACAATCACAACACCTAAGCGCCCAAGCAACAAATGTCCTACGAGAATTAAGTGATCAGACACATCCCTCGTAGAGGCTTTATCAATCTCTTAGGACATGTGCAATAGATTGACTAAGACATGCCCGCTCCCTCTCATGTACATGAGGCTCAAATATAGAAGTCTATCTCTGTAGGCTTGCGGCCTCGCACAATGCGGCTCAAATACATAAGTCTGTCTTTGTACGCCCGCGGTCTCACCTACTCATGCCACTACGTCTAACTATATATATATATATATATATATAACAAATAATAAACAATTTAAGCAACAAGGGGTTGAATCATCTGTATTCCTATCCCCAATTTAACAAGTAGCCTAGCTAGATTTATCAAAACAACGAAACACATTTAGTAACTAAACTATATATATTTTTAGGTCTATAGAAGGAAAACAAAGAGCATGGAAATAGATGATTGAAGAAATATCGGTCGAAACAGTTGCAATAAAGAAACCCACTTCGGCAAAATGCGGTTGAAAATAGAGTTTCCATAATTGTACTTCCATAAATGGACTTGCCATAAATAAACTTTCTGTAGATGGAAATTATCAAAAAATAAAACATATTAAATAGAACTAGGGTTTTCGATTGACAGAAAACTTATCTTGAAAGAATTAGCCACAAATTTCCGACCATACCACATAATGAAGATCAAATGCAGATCAAGAAAGAATTAGCCACAACTTTCAATTTTATGTTTTTATAAAATTCAAAACTAAGACAAAAAGTGGTTAAAAGCAAAAGGTAAATAAAAAGAAGGACACTCAATAGACCTCGATCAAGGTCTTCCGAGCTTCAACGGACGCTGCCAACTGCCTAAAGACTTGGACGTCCTAACTGTCTTGACCGGTTCCCATGATCAAAAGCCTGACCGCTACAAAAACCACTCAGCTCAGGGTAACAAGACGCTTGGCCGCGCAACCTAGCCTCCCTATCCCGCAGCCAAAGACCGCTTCGCCTCAAATCACGTACCGACCAAACGCGACCACGTCTTCTCCTACCGCGACTCCTCCGCCCGCGGTCGAGCTCCATTCCACAACGACCGCAAGCTACCAACTTGTGGCCATTCGCCCTTCGACCACCCTTCAAACCAAGACCAACTTCCCTTGTTCCCACAACCAGAATTTTGACCCGAGTCAAAATCATGATGTATGGCTTAACCCAAATCCGAACCGTTAATGAAAATTAATTGGCTTTGCGGTCCTAAGCATGGTAAGTTCATAGAAAAAAAGTTTTTGAAAATTAGAAAACTCACATTTTGGAAATAAAAACACATTTTCTCAAAACAAAAGTGATTTTTAAGATCAAAACTTCATCTCTCCCAAAGACATTGGAGACTTCTAGCATAAAACCGAGATTTTAAAAAATTGATCATTTTATAAGTTTTCCTGGCTCATTCTCACTCTTTTCCAAAGAGGAATCCATATCTACATCTCTCCCATCCTCTCAACACTACAAGAAAAAAACGTTTTTACGACGGAACTATTAGTCGCTAAATAGTCGTTAAACGAGATTTTACGACTAAATAGCGACTAAATCTGGTAGTTGTAAATCCTTAGTCGCTAAATTGGTTGGTCATAAAAATAGTCGCCTGTTTACAACTATTTTAACAACTAACATGAGTAGCCGTGAGATAGTCGTAGCATAGTCACAATATTAGTGACTAATTTACGACTATATTAGCAACAATTAAGCGACTAAAAACTTGGTCAAGATGCAGTCGGACAAATATAGGCACCAAATAATCGTAAAATTTGGTGACTATTTAGCGAATATAAAAAATAATAATAATCACATTTGATATAATCTTTATAAAAAATAATTACATTTGATTAAAAAAGCTGACATTTGGCTTACCCAAGGAAGTTAAAGTTGTTACGTTAGTTTGTGTTTCCGCAGCTAGCTCGTGTACATGTTCCACAAAATGCATATTAATTAATCAAATACTAGGTAGAGAGAAAGACCCATACATACAAACTCAGAGAAAACCATAACATATAGTTAGTTTTCACTGTAAAAGAGAATACATCATAACTAGTGTGCTTGTTATTTGATATGGTGGAATATGCAGACATCTTAAAATTGAACCATGTATTTGTGGTATTGGTTGAACTTATACAAACTTAAAAAATGAGTACCAATATCCTCAGCTTCGCAACACGATGTCATCAGATTCATAGAAGAAAACACAGGTTCACTAGTATCGAACAAGAAAGAAAACTCAATTCAAGATATGCATTAAGAGGTAAGACTCACCAAGTGCATGAAAAATTTAGCTTGTTGGCATATAGGAGTTTTATGCTGCTTTCTTTTCAAGCCTCGCCTACTCACGGTCTCTTTCTCTAAACCTTTCAATCTTCTAACATTCTCGGTTTGTATGACGAACCAAAAAGATGTAAGACCCAGCTACCCAGCTTTCAATATGATCCTGACCGGGATCATCTCTCAAACAAGGTGACCAGATCCAGCTTGCCTTAAAGCTTAAGATGGACAATGGAGATTTCAACTTCAATTCAACAAATGGAGGTGATATTACTCTACCAAACAGCTATGAGGAGTATTTAGGACAACTATAAAATGCCCATGGACCGTGTTGGAATTGCATTTGGTCGAGGACATGCCAATCTCGACAAGGCGGCCTTAATCACCCAGGTTGGCCACTTTTGGAACCTATTCTCAAACATGATGATCTAGGCTTCTTTTCAGGTAACCAAGGTTATTTCTCTCGACCAATTGACCATTCTAGGAACCACCAAGTCTTCCAAGGCATCAAGCTTACATTAAGATTTGCCAAATATGGTGAAAGAAATGTGTCTAGTGTACTTTGGGTTTTTGGGTAAGTTCAGAAAGGCCTTAAGGAGTATTTTCCTTGGCCATATTCGTCGCTAAAAAACGTTTCTCTCTCTCTCTAGAATTTGTACTTTTATTAATAGTCACTAAATGTTATTCTTGTTATCATTTTCACTTTGTAGTGTCTCATATAAATAGAAAACCAAGGGATACTTTCCGAAGAGACACTTTCCAAAGATACACATATGTTCGTCCAAGAGATACCTTGTAGAATCTTATACGTTCACATAAGTGGTTATGAGAAACCGACCATAAACCAGTATCTCCCACTCACACATGATAAGGAGCATAAAAAGTAATAAAGAAGTTTTAGAGATCAAAATTGATATATCATAGTTTTTATCTGTTTTAAGCTACGATATAAGTATATGTTAGAGTCTTTTGTAGTGTTTTTCGAGTCTTTACAGGTGTTTATTAGGTATATGCACGTTTGGAGGATTTTGGGAGATACTGGAGGTTATCGGGCAAGTTTTGGAGCTAAAGACGTAAGGAGCAGAAATGACTATCTCGGAGCGACCTCTGTGTCGATCGATGCAGCATTGGCGTCGATCGACGCATTAGGTTTTTGGAGATTTGCACTTTTTCCCCAGAAGTTCCAGTATTTTCAAAAGAGACCCAAGTCGTGATTAGCACTTTATAATTAGGTTTTTGGTGTTTTGTTTTAAACACACATTCATACTTTTAGCTAGAAAGAGTTTGAGAGCTTGGGGCTGATCTTACATTGTACTGCTTTTGCTTTTGGAGAAGATTTCGAACCCCACTTTATTCTCTACTCTTTTATTTATGCAATCTATTCATATATTGAATTCTGTTTCATTGATCATGTCTGAGTAGATTCATAGTTAGGTTTAGGGATTCTCGTTAGGGATTTCATGACTTGCTAGATTAATCAATCAGTTAGGATTCATAACTTGATTAGTTCTTCAACCTGAATTTTGCTTAATACCAGTTTCTAATCTGATCACTTAGAATCTGGATCTAGGGTTTATAAATTGACACGAAAGTGTAATTTAGAATCTGAACTATTTAGGTTGAGCAATTTAATTATCTGCAAAGAAATTTGGTTTAATTGAATTGTGAACAAATCGAACCTGCACTTAAGGCTAGTTTAATCAGTTAGGAATTGCAAAGAAATTTGGATTTCTAGGATTTAGACTTAGTGAATTCTCGCAACGAAAGTTCGTTAGTTCTATATATGTGTTTGAGTTCTAGAACCGTGCTTAATTTGATCATGACTGATAATTGATATGATTTCCTGAGAACTCCCTAGACTTAGACCTTTCGTATATTGATAAAACAAACGACTTGCATTCTGATTTGGTTTCTGATTTTAGATTATTTATTTCTGATAAGCATCACTTAGCTTAACTTGATAATTCTATAGTCTATCGTAAGATTTCTTGAGTCTATGTGGATTCGACCCCTACATACTACATTTGCCTTTGCACTTGCAGTGTAACTTAGGGAAGTCAACCCTGAGCATATCAAGTTTTTGGCGCCGTTGCCGGGGACTCTTTTGAGTCTTCGATAGATTTGAATTTAGAGTTTAGACTAGGTTTTTCGTTTTTGTTTTTGGTTACTAATTTTCTGTTTTTCTTTCTGTCTTTGCGTATTTCAGGTTTGACGCTTTGCATCGATCGACACTGCTTTGAATCGATCGACACAAGGCAAACTTGTACTGAATCGATCGACGCGGTCCTTTGCACCGATCGACGCTTGACGATTACCGACGGCTTATGCCTAATCGCGCGACCAAAAGTAATTCGGACAAGAAACTCGTGAATCTCAGACTTGAGGAACTTGCAAGGTTGGAAAGAACAAACATGAAAGCTCAGAGACCAGCTAAGATGGCTAACAAGAATGCTGTGCCTTTGATTTTGATTCAAGATGCTGAAGGTGTTCTGAGGGATTTGCAGAAGAATCCCTATAATGCTCAGGGACAGAGGATTGATGCTGAAGGAAATGTGATTGAACAACATATTGTTCAACCTGAGCAAGAAGCTCAAGGTGGAGGAGATGGTGGACAAGGAAATACACAACAAGAAGCGCCACCTAGAGCACCAGAACCACCTAGAGCACCAGAGCCTCCTTCTAGGAGGACACTAGCTGATTACAATAGGCCTGATGAGGTATATGTTAACAGGTCTGCAATTGTACCTCCTGCTTTTCCGCGCAATGATTTTGAGCTGAAGACTTCCTACTACACACTTGTGGGACATCATCTCTTTCATGGACTCCCACATGAGCAGCGTATGGATCACATAGAGGACTTTGAGTCTCTAGTTACTGGGATGAAGCATAATGGATTGAGCTATGACTACTTACACTGCAAGCTTTTTCCTCACTCTCTTGGAGGAGAAGCTGATAATTGGCTGAAGCAGATTCCACCTGGGACTCTGGCTACTTGGGATGCAGTGAAGAAGAAGTTCCTGCGACATTTCTATGATGATGCTAGATCTGATCAGCTTAGACATGATCTGTTGACCTCCAAGCAGGGATCTATAGAGCCTCTGAAAACAGCTTGGGTAAGATTCAGGATGTACCAGAGAGATTGTCCTCACCATGGGTTCTCTGAGGTTCAGCTGCTGGGGATTTTCTTCAGAGGAGTTGATATGTGGTATAAGATGGCTCTAGATGCTGCAAGCAATGAGAACTTTAACACTAAGTCTCCAGAGGAAGCAAAGGAGCTGATTGAGAACTTGGTGACTAGTAATAGTGTCAAAATACTGATATGGAGAGGAAGAAGTCTGGAGGCAAAGCTGACAGCTCACAGATAGCTGAGATGAAGAACAAGATTGACTCTGTTCATAGCCTTCTGACTGGGAAGAAGAGCGTTCACTTTGCTCAGGATGTTGAAGAATTTGAGGCTGATGAAGGCTTCAAAGAAGAGGATGTGAACTATGTTAGTGGGACTGGTTTTCAGGGGAACATATTTGGAAATCAGCAAGGCAGAGGTGGCTACAATAGAATGGGTTAGAGGAGTACCTTCACAGGTAATCAAAACTTCTCTGGTTACACTCCTAAGCCTCAGTACCAGAAGCCTTATCAGAGTACTAGCAGCCCTGGAAACAACACTAGCAGCTTCACTAGGAACTATGGATCTTTGTCATATCAACCTGCTCCTCCTCAAAATGAGCAGAGTGATAAGATGATAGGACTGTTGGAGCAGCTTCTGGAAGGACAGCAAAAGAGTACAATGGACTTTAATGGAAAAATATATGCTCTGTAGTTGGGTCTGAATGGGAAGATAGATACCTTGAGCACTCATGTGAAGAAGCTGGATGTTGAGGTTGCACAGACTACTGGGTCTGCTAAGAGGCCAGACGGATCACTCCCGGGAAGAACTGACGCTAATCCTAAGTACCAATGTAATGCAGTAACGTTGAGAAGTGGTAAAGAGGTCGCTCATGCTCAGAAAAAGCAGCTAAGTTTGGAGGAAATCATTGAGATGGAGGAAATGGAAGAAGAGATCCGTGAGTTTTGCATTGCGACGACCGATGCACATCAGCATCGATCGACGCAGATCGTGAACGAGGACAGTGAGCCTAAGCTAGACGCAGAGATAGCTACGAAATCGCCTAGCATCGATCGATGCAACACTGATGTCGATCGACGCAAAGCGATCCCCGAGAGTTCAAGCGCAGAAAAGCTGAAGAAAGCTGATGATAGGGTATTCAAGCCTATGTTTCCCTTTCCTAAGAACCCCATGAAGTCTAAGTATGAGAGGGAGCTAGCCAAATATAAGGAGATCATGAACAAGGTGTTGATTGAAGTGCCTTTGATTGATTCTCTAAAGACAACTCCTGTGATGAGAAGATGTCTTAAGGACATGCTTGCTGGTCACATGACTGATGAGGAGACTGTAATGATGATCACAAAGGTGTGTATTGCTGTGATTTAGGGCCGGATACCAGAGAAGTTGAAGGATCCATGGAGCTTTGTGCTAGATTGTGGTATCTACAGGGACAGATTTGAGAGATCATTATGTGACCTTGGTTCTAGTGTGAACCTTATGCCTTAATCTGTTGCTGAGAGGCTTGGGATGACAGACTTTACGCCTACAAGGATTTCTTTAGTCCTAGCTGACAGAACAATTAGGATTCCTGAAGGAGTGCTGGAAGATGTGCCAATCATGATTTGTGACTTTTTGATTCCTACAGACTTTGTGGTTCTACAGTATGGAGAGGAACCAAGGGATCCACTGATTTTGGGTAGACTATTCCTAGCTACTGCTGGTGAAATGATTGACTGCAAGAGAGAGACGATAATTCTGAATGTGGGTGATTTGAAGATGAGTTTTGATATGGACAAAATGGTGAAGAGACCAACCATCGACGGACAGACCTTCTATGTTGATACTATCACTTATTTGGATGCAGATTTCTCTCATACGACACATGCTGAGGACCCACAGGAAAGAGCTCTGCTAAGCTCTATAATGGAACTAGAGCATCTGCAAGACGAGCCTGCAATCTGCTATGCGAGGCTAATGGATTCTACAGAGCAAGTGATGCAGCTGGATGTGTAGGACGAGCCTTTGCATCGATCGACACCATTTGTGCATCGATCGACGCAAGTCGTGAGCGACTGGTGATATTCATACATTTTCATGCATTTAGACTTGTATATAGTTCTTGTTTTGACTCCATTTCACCATCATTCATACCATTTTGTCGAGTCATTGTTGCATCTAGAGTATAGAGTTGTTTAGGACTAGGAGTAGGCACTTTAGGCTTTCATTTGGAGTGTTTCTTGTGTTTTTCAGGTGATTGGAGGTGTCTAGGAGCATTGATGAGCTTGGAAGTGGAGTCTAGAGCTCAAAGGACTAAGGAAGAAGCAGCTGGAAGGCATATCGGCCACCATATCGGTTGAGGTGGCCGATACATACTCTCGGATTAAACTCAGACGGACCATATCGGTGTGAGTATCGGCCAGGCAAGCCGATACATCTCCTTGACCAAAAATCCGAGAGCTCGTATCGGCATGCATATCAACCAGCCAAACCGATACGGCCTCTCGGATTAAAAGCTGTGAAAGCGTATCGGCTGGCATATCGGCCAGCCAGGCCGATACGCTCCTTCGACGAAGAAAATCCGAGGACTCATATCGGCCAACATATCGGTCTGGCTGGCCGATACAGAACCCAGAACCTGTCTTGGATCCGGGTCAACACCCGGTTTATTTCGGGTTGACCCGGTTCGCCCCATATTGACTATTTAAGCCAAAAACCTATTTTCATTTGTTTCTTAAGCTTGTTTTGTTGCAAAAACTCTTTTGTAAGAACAAGATTGATTTTTGATTAATCAAGTACTCTTTTATTTGTGATTTATTTCTTGAATCTTTCTTACTTTTTCTAATCTCCTATGATTAACACTATTGCTATGGATTTTGTTAATCACATGATGATTAGTGAGTAGTTCTTCATAGGGCTTATGGGTTAGGTAGGATTAGGTTGATTAGGGGTGATCAATGGATTTCTAATGTTTGATTGTTTAAAACCTCGTCTATCAAAGTGTGTTTAGTGCCTAATTAGCCTTGATCACGTTGATTAGGATGTTTAGGATTTCTTGCTCACCATGTGTTCGATGAAATTCCAGTTTCTAGCTTTGATAGGACTTTCACATTCTAGCACATGAAAATGGATGTTTAGAGTGATTGTTGGCTGTTTGGAACTTGTTTGAATGCTTGCTTGATTTTAATTCACAAATGAGAATTTGTTCTTGGATTAGGATTAAGTAAAGAGATTAGTATTAAGAGATTAAACTGTTCAACTTGTTGTGTTACTTTCTAGAAGGTTAGCTTCTTTGAATTTTGAATTAGGATCCTTGATCATCCCGAGTCACCTATCCGTTGACCTTAACCTTTAGGCCTTATCATTGTCATTGATTGTTAAGAATTCACTTGTTTACTTGTTTTTTTATTTACTTCAATTTGAATTGTTTTCGTTAGGATTGTTAGAACAAAAATCAATTGTGTGATTTGACTCTAGAGGTTGGTGTGTTCTTATTGGTTTTATCCGTCCCAAAAAGGTTCGATACCTCAAAGCTACACTATAAGCTTGAGGAATTGGTACTTCAAAGGATTGCAAAATCCTTGTTATCAATTTGGTGCCGTTGCCATTTTGGGATTCTGGATATATCAATTCGATTTCTATTCCTTTTTAGTTCAAGTCTTTGTTACTAACTTTGCTACTTTCTCTCTTTTTGATGTTAGGTGTATGAACTTGCGCAGCCGAGGGACAACAAACTTAGTTGCAAGAGTTGAGGACATTAAAGCACACGAGAGGAGATTAGCAAAGGAACGATGCGCACACGAGAGAGCTGTTCACTTAGAGAGACTTGGGTTGGAACCAACTGTTGAGGTTCTACAAGACTTTGTGGGTGTTGAGCAGCCGGTTATGGATAATAATCAGAATCAACAACAGCAGCAAGAGCAACAACGGCCAGCTAGGGCCATTGGTGATGGAGATGCACCGGATACAAATGCAAACCGGCAAGGGATCATTCCACCACCGGTCAACAACAACAACTTCGAGATCCGGGCTATGGTGATGAACATGGTGCAAAACTGTTGGGAATGTCCTGAAATCTAACGTACTATCTCTAGAAAGTATGATAAGTGTCGAGATCGGACATAAGTCATAAATACTGGGTGATCATGATGACTTGCTAGAGCCCGCTCATGATCTATAAGTTTAGGACTTATTACCAGTATTGTATGATCCCTAAGGGTCACACACCATAGCTAACGGGAAAGTTAACATGGAATTAATACAGTAAGATGCAAGGCATTTACTGTATTTGTACAGAGAATTGGGCCAGACAAAAGACAGTCTTTTGTCTGATTTGGGCCTTGGGCCCAAAAGCCTTATGAGCCATTAGTTTAATTACTTGGGCCCATATAAGGAAGAAAAGAGGCGCAGGAAGCCCTAGGGCTTATGCCTCTGCGATTTTCACAGCCACTCTTCCTCTCTCTCTCTCTGTTGTTCCGACTTGGTCTAGCAGCCATTCCCTGCTTGTAAGAGTGTGGATACCTAGGAGGAACAGGTATTCATCTGTTCTAATCTGATCCTGTCATTACCACCAATCATTCCGCTGCAAAGGTAAAGATCAGGTTTGTTTTATGATTCGATTACAAGAACCTAGATCTGTTTAAGATTATGTGCTAGGTTGCAATCTGAGAATTGAACCATGCAAAAACACATAATCCTACAGTGGTATCAGAGCCAGGTTATTAGGTTGCTTGTAATTTGGATCATAACTGAATCGAATGTTGATTTGGAAAATGAAATCGATTTCACGATCGAATTATTGTATGTGAATGAAATCGCTTTGACTTTGTCTATATAGTTAAACGATCGCTTTCAATAATGGAAAAGTCATATTCGATTGTTAATTTAATTGTCAAAATCGGTTTTGTCCTTTTTGTGTATGTCATGAATTGATTATCGAATTGGGAAAAGGACAAAAGTTTATGCTTGATCAATTATTGAATTGTGAATTAGCTATCGTTAATGTATGAGTCGATCGTGGGTGTTGACTTTACTTTGTCTATATAATTAAACAATCGATAGTGTCCTTGTTTCAATCACAAGAATCGATTGTTGAAGCGATTTGTTTAGCGGCGAATCAATTATTTAATTGAATGACAAGAATCAACAGTGTTTAAACGTGTAAGGTTTGTATAAGTGAATGTCGTGAAGCATTATTTAATTGGTTAGCAAACGAATCGCACATGTTGACTTTATGAGACAATCGCATGTTCTTTGAATGATTGTTGTTCGTTTTTCCCAAACCCGCGACAATGAACCGATCAAACCGATTGTGGTTCATTGTCTGCTTTAGCCAAAACCGCAAGTTAGGTCAAAATTGGCTAAAACACAAGGTGTTTCTTCCTGATTTTGGACTTAACCGAACCGATCCAATTTAATTGGTGGTTCAAGCGGTTAACCCAAATCGCGGTTTGCTGGAAATTATTTAATACAATTGGTATTATTTAATTTCTGGTTAAACCGGATTGAAATTCATAAAATTGAATTTTAACCTAAACCGAAGGCTGGTCTAAGTTTGATTTGGTTGGACCAAATAATTTAGAACTGGTCTGGTTTAGTAAATAACCGATGGTTTTGACAGTTAATTTGGTCTTGGACCAGAATTAATAAACCGAATCGGTTATGTCAAATTATTGGGCCAACTGGAATTCTATGGTCTTGGGCCAAGAATTGGGCCTATAATTTGTGACCCAACCCGAAAATATTATAAAATATTAAATTAGAAATTTCTATTTTTAGTATGTTACTAAATTTAGAAAGTTTCTAAAATAAGTAAGTTTCCAAAAATAGTGATCTTCTATTTTTGGAAATAAAACTTAAAATCCTCAAAAACAATATCAAGCTTGGATGTCTTTCCAATCTTGTCAGCTACTTAACGCTTATTCGATTACAGATATGGCTTACAGTGTGAGGTGACTGTTTTCGCGTAAGTAAAGTAGTATATAGTCACTAATTTCATTGGGAGTCCCAGACTTTAGTGATTATTTGGCTGTAAGAGATTGGTTTCCTTGACTGGGCCATCGGGAGTCCCGGGCCTTGAGACATCTGGTGTATTGGGCCTTGGGCCCAATTCACAACCGAGAGTTATATGAGATATAACTAGCTGTGTGTATGCTTACCAAGTAAAGCTAATTCTGGGTGACGGCCAGTGGCCCACTTTGGATTTAGCTGAACATGGGTCTCGGAATCATTGCATTCTTATGAGGTTATACAAAGAAATTTTGAATGCAATGCGAGTTTTCTTATAAGTTATTAAGATTACTCTTTTATGAACTAAATAACTAAAACTCTATTTATCTCTAAATTTCAGCTATGACAAGCACAAACAAACAAAACACTTTCTCGATCCGGTCTGTCCTTGAGATGGACAAAATGAACGGATCAAATTTCTTGACTTGGTCGCGGAACCTGAGGCTAGTCCTCAGGCAAAGAGAAAGGACTATGTCCTTGAGAAAGCTCTCCCCGAGAGGATCGGGTCCAAGGCCTCTCATGCAGTACGTAATGCTTGGAATAAGCATTATGATGACGCGGTAGATGTGCGTGGTCTGATATTGGCTACCATGGACTCAGACTTGCAGAAGCAATATGAGAACATGGAGTCGCCAATAGAGATGATCAGCAGCCTGAAATTGAGATTTCAGGAGCAGGTAAGAGTGGAGAGATACCAGTTGGTTAAATCTCTCACTAGCTGCAAGCTACCAAATGATCATCCAGTAAGTCCTCATGTCAGTAAAATGATGGGTTACATTGATAACCTGAGGAAACTGGATTATCAAGTTAGCCAAGAATTGGCAACTGAGATCATTCTGCAGTCACTGCCGTCAAGCTATGATAAGTTCAGAAGGAACTATATCAACAAAGGCTTAACGAAGACGTTGACTGAACTGCATGATATGCTCAAAACAGTTGAGCCAAACGTGAAGAGTACCCTGTACAATCTCATGAAGGAGAAGGGTAGGTTTACAAAACCTAGTGCTGACAAGGGTGAAGACAAAGTTGTCCAGATTTTGAATCATGGCAAGCGTGTGTCTTCTGAGCCCGAGTCAGATACCTCTTACGTTTGTAAGTGCTGCTACTGTAAAGAGACAGGGCATTGGAAGAGAAATTGCATTAAATTCATGGAAGATTATGAGGAGTTAAAGTCGATGTATGAGACTACTTCCTCAGGTATTCATGTTATTAATTCAAGTTATACCTTATAGGTATTGGATACTGGTTGTGGCACTGATATTTGTTAAAATATGCAGAGCCTGAGCAACAGTAGAACGTTGAAGGAAGGGCAAGTGGAACTGCGAGTCTGGAAGGAGCTTGGGATGCTGCCTCAGCCGTAGGGTTTTCACTTGTAGATGCCTTTGAGGCTTGGTTTTGTATTAAGTAATTGCTACAATGTACCTGCTTTACGCAGAGTTGTCTTTCATTTTCTTGTAAAGAATTTGAATGTTTTTCATTTTGATAAAGACAAGTTTTGTTCTTTTGATCTTAATGAAATATTAATTGTAGCACCCTATTCAAGGAATGGGTTTTATATCTTAAACCAAAGAGTGCCTAAATGTAACATAAATGCCGAATTGGTTTAAATCTGATGAATTAAACCGAATGTTTCTTGGCATAAATGTTTTGGTCACAAAGAGTAAGTCAGATTCAGAAACCCCATAGTTATGGACTTTTGGGCTCATTTGAATGGATATCTTATGAGACTTGAATTCTGCTTACTGGACCAAAACACCAAGGGCCCATCTTAGCCGAGCTAGAGAAAAGCCCAAAGGCTTATTAGACATTGGACATACTCATGTATGTGGTCCGATGGGCAGTAATGCCAGAGAAAATTTCCTGTACTTCATTGTCTCTACTGATTACTTCAGTGAGTGTGACTGTGTTCATTTGATGAGACACAAGTCGGAATTCTTTGATATGATCGAAAGAGTTCCAGAATGAGGTATAGAATCTTAGTGACAGAAGTATTAAGACTCTTGATTAGATCACGAGTGAGAATACTTAAGTCATTGATGGTGTGATCATCTGAATGAGTGTGAAATCGTTTCACAGCTCATTTCTCCTGAAAACCTTGAGGTATTTCTGTGAGAAAGAATCAGATCTTATTAGAAATGATTAAAGATGAGTCACACGAATCTTCCATGATATTCTTTAAGAATAACGCTCTAGAAATATCTAAGTTTACGCTGAAATAGTTCCACCAATATCAGTTGAAAGACACCACGTAAATGTGGATTGGAATCGATCCAAATTCGTCTTTACTGAGTATTTGTAGTTGTGCTACTTCACTGGTTGTCCTAGGGAAACCAAGGCTTGTTACTTTTACGTCCATTCTGTTTTCTAAGAAGGGAAGTTACTTTCCAAGAAGAACAGTGGGAGTAAAAGTATAACTCGAAGAAATTCGAGAAATACAGGAGGCTGCTCAACCTGTTGAGGGAGAGCAACGGATGGATTTACAGATTTCTGTAGAATCTACACCTGTAGAGCCTGAAGTTCGCAGATATGAATGAATCAATCACTAATCCGAGAGTGATTTCTCGTCATTAGTTGAACCTGATGATCATTCGCATGATCTGATGATCATTGAAAGCGACGAATCTGCGAAATTCAAAGAAGCGAAAGTGAGCCCGGACTCCGAAAAATTACATTTTGTGTAAGTTGGCTTCATCGATCCATTCATGGATGGAAGCAAACATATCGGAGTTGGAATCTTCGTTCTGTTAAAGTAGTCAAGGTTTTGACTTGAACAGGAACGAAGTGGAACTGTGCGTTTACTAATAGATAAGTGGGAGCAATATTGCATTTCTCATATTGTATGTCGATGACATACTGATTCTCGGAAATAACGTCCCAATGCTGCAGTCGGTAAAGGACTGGCTTGGGAGTTGGTTTTATGATTGACATGGGTAAAGCCACGTAGTTCTTGGATTTTGGATCTAAAGATAGAGATCCAAAAGAGCTGGTAGGACAAAGTCAGGATTCTTAAATTGACAAAGTCCTACACGTTTTCAGCATTCCAAGAAGGGTTTTATGCCAATGTCACATGGCATTACGTTAAGCAAGATACAGTGTCCTACGATAACTGCTGAGCTTAAATGCATCGATGAGATTCAATATGCGTCGGCAATTGGATCTATCATGTATGCCATGAAACGTACTTGTTTGTTGTTGTTTTAATGTTAAGCAAGACAAGTAAAGACCAGTCAAATCCAGCAAAGAATCACTGGATTGCCGTAAAGAATATCCTAAAGTATTTGAGGAATACTAAGGATAAGTTCTTGATTTACGGAGAAAGTGAGGTGCTACAAGTCAGTAGAGTCTGAAAGGCAAGTTTCCAATAGACAAAGATAATTCCCGGTCACAGTCCGGCTATATCTTGTGTCTATATGGCGGTGCAAGGCACTGTTGCTGACTCCATGACTTAAGCTGAACATTTCGCAGCTTGAGAAGCGGCGAAAGAGGTTGTTTGGATAGAAGAGTTCATCACTGAACTTGATGTGATTCACAGCATAGATGAGACTAGCTGCACATCAGAGGTCCAAACACCTTGAGGGTAGGTATAACCTATTCCGTGAGATAAATGACAGAGGTGTTAAGTAGATAAGCAAGTTTCATCGAATGAGAACGTTGCTAATCTATTAACGAAGCCACTCCTTATGCCTAAGCACGAGTCGCGGACTGTAGCTGTAGGATATGTGAAATTAAGATGTAGTCTTAATTTCAGTGGGAGTTTGTAAAGGGCTTTATTTAGTTATTTTGAAAGGTTCATGTAAACATAATATTTTATGTTAATGAAATCTATGATTTCTGGATTATTTTAACTGTGATATAAATAATCGTTCCAAAATGATTCATGTCATTATATAAGGGCCATCGAAGTACATGAGTAGACTTGATCCTGAAACCCCATATTTAACGAAATGACATAAATCATAGTGTCCATAGTCGAAGGTTGTTGAAATTGGAACACCAACAACCACTTAAGACTAGATTGTGTTGAGACTTATGACCAAGTTTCGAGGGGTCATAGATGCGCGGCATCAAAGTCGACACATAGGTATATATAGGGGAGCATATGACCGGACATGGCCCGCTGATGAGAACTCTACAAGATATTAATATCTGTGTCATGAGAGGTTCTCATATACGACTATAGAGTATAGTCCTTAGACCTGAGTTCGCATGCATGTGGCTGCACATGGAGTGATGCGCTTTGATCATTGTCTAACGCTGTTTCGTAACTGGGAGCTATAAGGACCTTGGTTGGGTGTATTATAAAGTGTGTAGTTCATAGTGATGGAACAAGATGGGATTTGTCCCTGCCGTTTAACGGAGGTAATATCTCTAGGCCAATCGGAGACTTGATAGCTGGTAAGAGAGTGGCCACTCCCAAACGGACTTGCCCAAGTCGTTTGCATTGTCAGTATCAAATCTGTTCTGATAAACATGGTCTGGCTATATAAGGATGACACGCATCTTGCCTTATGCCAGATCGAGATATTGAGACAAAAGGATTAGGGAATGTAGGATTCCAGTACAATCGGGAGATTGTTGGGAATGTCCTGTGTAGGATTCCAGTACAAGTGGGAGATTGTTGGGAATGTCCTGAAATCTACCGTACTATCTCTAGAAAGTATGATAAGTGTCGAGATCGGACATAAGTCATAAATACTGGGTGATCATGATGACTTGCTAGAGCCCGCTCATGATCTATAAGTTTAGGACTTATTACCAGTATTGTATGATCCCTAAGGGTCACACACCATAGCTAACGGGAAAGTTAACATGGAATTAATACAGTAAGATGCAAGGCATTTACTGTATTTGTACAGAGAATTGGGCCAGACAAAAGACAGTCTTTTGTCTGATTTGGGCCTTGGGCCCAAAAGCCTTATGAGCCATTAGTTTAATTACTTGGGCCCATATAAGGAAGAAAAGAGGCGCAGGAAGCCCTAGGGCTTATGCCTCTGCGATTTTCACAGCCACTCTTCCTCTCTCTCTCTCTGTTGTTCCGACTTGGTCTAGCAGCCATTCCCTGCTTGTAAGAGTGTGGATACCTAGGAGGAATAGGTATTCATCTGTTCTAATCTGATCCTGTCATTACCACCAATCATTCCGCTGCAAAGGTAAAGATCAGGTTTGTTTTATGATTCGATTACAAGAACCTAGATCTGTTTAAGATTATGTGCTAGGTTGCAATCTGAGAATTGAACCATGCAAAAACACATAATCCTACAAAAACAACCAGTTTCACGGGCTTGCATCTGAGGATCCATTGCAGCACTTGGATACGTTTGACAAGATTTGTGCTACTACAAGGCTTAATGGTGTAACTGATGATGGTTTGAAGATGCGTCTCTTCTTCTTCTCTTTGGCGGATAGAGCTAAGGATTGGGAAAGCACCATCCCTCCGGGATCCATTACTACTTGGGGAGACCTTAAGAAGGCTTTCTTGAAGAAGTTCTTCTCAGCTACTAGGACTGCCCGTTTTCGCAATGAGCTATCCGGCTTTGTGCAACGCAACAATGAGAGCTTTGCTGAAGCTTGGAAGAGGTTCAATAGGCTAACTACTCAGTGCCCCCACCACGGTTCCACTAAGGAGACACTACTCAGTTACCTCTATCGGGGAGTGCTTCCTAGAATGAGGGCGATGCTAGACTCTTCTAGAAATGGACACTTCCTAGGCAAGGCAGTTGATGAGGCTATGGAGTTAATTGAAAATCTTGCTACAAGCGATGGGAACTACAATGAGGATTACGAGCGGACTAATAGAGGATCATCTTCTACGGATGAGAAGTATGAGAAGGAAATCAAGTCTTTAAATGAGAAGCTAGACAAGATGATCTCTTCAAGCCAAAAGCAAATCAGCTTTGTGGGCAACTATGAAGATTCTCAGCCACTCCTCTATAGTGTGGACAAAGATATGACCCAAGAAGAGATTAACTTCATTTCGGGGCAGGGTGGTTTCAACAAGGGCTTCAACCAAAACTATAGAAACCACCCAAACTTTTCATACCGAAATGTAGCCAATCCTCAGGACCAAGTCTATCCTCAAGCTCCATCTCAAGGACAAGCTACTCAACAAGGGCAACAAGGCTTTCCACAAGCTCAGCAACAAAAGCCATTTGTCCCTTACACTAACCAACAAGGGTTTGGCAATAAGCCTCAGTTTCAAGGTCAACAAGGCTATGCTCCCAAGCAACAATACCCACCCGGTTTTGGGCAACAACAGCCACATGCTCCGTCTTCCTCAGGATTGGATAATGAGCTCAAGAGTATGATGCAGAAACTTCTCCAAGGGCAAGCTTCAGGAGCTATGGAAGTACGGGATCTCAAGAGTGAGCTTCAGAACTTGACTTCAAGGGTCACAAACAGGGAAAACAAGAATGCCTCTACATCCCGAACTCAAGGTACTTTACCCGGAAAACCTGAGCAAAACCCGAAGGAGTACATCAACGCTATCACATTGAGAAGTGGTAAGGAGCTGCAACAACGTCAAGTCCCCACGCCTAGACAGATTCCTTCACTCAATGAGGACATTGAAGTTCAAGAAGGGGAGGAGAATTCTGAAAATTCTGCTCTCAACAAAGAGAGTGATAGTGAGATGGCTAAGAAGAAAGGAAAGGCTGTAGTTGAAGAAGTAGTGAAAGATACACTCAAGAAGAAGGATGGTGTGTTCGTGACACCACCTTATGAGCCAAAGCTACCCTTTCCGGGCCGATTCAAGAAGCAACTCCTAGAGAAGTACAAAGCTCTCTTTGAAAAGCAAATGAAGAATGTTGAGTTAACCATGCCTTTGATTCATGCCTTCTTGCTAGTTCCTCAGTATAGCAAGTTTCTCAAGGATGCAATCAAAGAAAGAACCAAGGAAGTTCAAAGTATGGTTATGTTGTCTCATGAGTGTAGTGCATTCATCCAAAGGAGCATTGTACCAATGAAGCTGGAAGATCCAGGCAATTTTACTCTTCCATGTGCTATCGGTCCTTTTCGATTTGAGGGTTGTTTATGTGATCTTGGAGCAAGCGCAAGTTTGATGCCTTTCTCAGTAGCTAAAAGGCTAGGATTCTCTACCTACAAGGCTTGTAGGATCTCCTTGGTGCTAGCAGATAGATCAGTGAGATACCCAATTGGTCTCCTTGAAGATCTTCTGGTGAAAGTAGGAGGATTTAAAGTCCCGACAGATTTTATTGTATTGGAGATGGATGAAGAACCAAAGGATCCTCTAATCCTTGGGAGGCCTTTTCTTGCCACAGCTGGTGCAATCATAGACGTCAGGAGAGGGAAGATAGATCTCAACCTTGGTGAAGACATAGTGCTCAACTTTGACATCAACAAGGTGATGAAGAAGCCAACCATACAAGGTCAGATGTTCTATATTGAGACTATGGAGGAGCTAGCTGATGAACTCCTTGAGGAGTTAAACATGGATGATCCGTTGGAAGTGACTTTGACGAAGGAATGTGGGGAGTATGGGTACCTTCAAGAGGAAAGCTAGGCTTATATGAGAGCGCTTGATTCGCACAAGCCTTTGCTAGGAGAGGTTGAATTCATTGAGCTGGGATCAGATTCAGTGGGTAAGGAGCTAGAGGTCTTTGCTGTGGATATAGATGCTGATGGCGCCAACGAAGCTGAGCTGTGCAAGGAGCAGCTTGTAGCTGATGATTGGTGCGAGCTCAAAGCACCAAAGGTAGAGTTAAAGCCCCTTCCGCGGGGCTTCGGTATGTATTTCTTGGCCCTAACTCTACTTATCCTGTCATTGTGAATGAGTTGATGAGTGATGATGAATTGATTGCTTTAACCACTGAATTGAAAAAGTTTAGAAAAGCAATAGGATACTCGCTTGATGATATAAAAGGATTGTCACCTAGCTTGTGTACTCATAAGATCCACCTTGAAAATGAATCCATGTCTTCTGTTGAGCATCAAAGAAGATTGAATCCTAATCTTAAGGAGGTAGTAAAGAAAGATATTCTTAAATTGCTTGATGCAGGGATAATCTACCCTATCTCGGACAGCACTTGGGTTTCTCCCGTGCACTGTGTCCCGAAGAAAGGGGGGATTACTGTGGTTAAAAATGACAATAATGAATTGATTCCCACTAGTACTATCACCGGGCATAGGATGTGTATCGATTATAGAAAGCTAAATGCCGCATCTAGGAAAGATCACTTCCCATTGCCATTCATTGATCAAATGCTTGAGCGTCTTGCTAACCATACTTTTTATTACTTTCTCGACGGATACAGCGGGTTCTTTCAGATCCCGATACATCCGAATGATCAAGAGAAAACGACATTCACTTGTCCTTATGGTACCTTTGCTTATCGAAGGATGCCATTTGGCTTGTGTAATGCACCGGCTACCTTTCAGCGGTGCATGATGTCTATTTTCTCGGATCTTATCGAGGATATCGTAGAAGTTTTCATGGATGATTTCTCTGTGTATGGCTCTTCCTTCTCTTCCTGTTTGCTGAACTTGTGCAGGGTCTTAAAGAGATGTGAAGAGACGAACCTCGTGCTCAATTGGGAAAAATGCAACTTCATGGTAACAGAAGGGATTGCGTTGGGTCACAAGATTTCAGAGAATGGCATTGAAGTGGATAAGGCAAATATAGAGGTGATGACAAGTCTTCAGCCACCGAACTCAGTGAAAGGGATCCGAAGCTTCTTGGGATGTGCAGGATTTTACAGACGGTTTATCAAGGACTTCTCTAAGATTGCCAGACCACTCACACGTCTTCTGTGTAAGGAGACAGACTTTGTGTTTGATGAGGAGTGTTTGACTGCGTTTCACAAGATTAAGGAAGCTTTGATTAGTGCTCCGATTGTCCAGGCTCCCGACTGGGAATTACCTTTCGAGATTATGTGTGATGCGAGTGACTACGCAGTGGGAGCAGTCCTTGGACAGAGGAAAGACAAGAAACTCCATGTCATATACTATGCTAGTAGGACATTGGATGATGCTCAAGTGAGGTATGCAACAACTGAGAAAGAGCTTCTAGCTGTGGTGTTTGCCTTTGAGAAGTTCAGATCATACTTGGTTGGATCTAAGGTTGTGGTGTACACGGATCATGCTGCATTGAGATATCTACTTGCCAAGAAAGATGCCAAGCCAAGGCTTCTAAGATGGATCCTGCTGTTACAAGAGTTTGATTTGGAGATCAAGGATAAGAAATGTATTGAGAATGGAGTAGCAGATCACTTGTCGAGACTGAGAATTGAGGATGGTGTTCCTCTAGATGACTCTCTCCCTGAAGAACAGCTAATGGCTTGAAAGGTTGTCAAAGATGCTCATGATACAAGAATGAGGATTGAAGAGGTCTGTTCTATTGAAGACAAGGAACCGTGGTATGCAGACATAGTCAATTTCCTAGCTGTTGGGAAGGAACCACCAAGCCTTGATAGCTACCAAAGGAAGAAGTTCTTTAGAGATGTCAATCGGTACTATTGGGACGAGCCTTACCTCTACACTTTGTGTAAGGACCAACTCTATAGAAGGTGCATAGCTGATGAAGAAGTAGGAGCTATTCTCCTACATTGTCATGGGTCAGTTTATGGTGGTCACTTTGCTACCTTCAAGACGGTTCAAAAAGCTCTACAAGCCGGGTTTTGGTGGCCTAAAATGTTTAAAGATGCCCAAGAGTTCATCACTAAGTGTGATCCCTGTCAAAGAAAAGGGAACATCAGCAAGAGGAATGAGATGCCTCAAAACCCCATTCTTGAAGTTGAGGTTTTTGATGTGTGGGGCATTGATTTCATGGGACCTTTCCCATCTTCTTATGGGAACAACTACATCTTAGTTGCTGTGGATTATGTTTCCAAATGGGTAGAAGCTGTGGCGAGTCCGACGAATGACGCCAAGGTTGTGATAAAGCTATTCAAGAGCATCATCTTCCCAAGGTTTGGAATCCCAAGGATTGTGATTAGTGATGGAGGGTCGCACTTCATCAACAAACTCTTTGAGAGTCTTTTGAAGAAGTATGGAGTAAAGCATAAGGTTGCAACACCATATCATCCTCAAACAAGCGGGAAAGTTGAAGTGTCCAATAGGCAAATCAAGGCTATCTTGGAGAAGACTGTTGGAGCCTCAAGGAAAGATTAGTCTAGGAAGCTTGATGACGCACTGTGGGCGTATAGGACTGCTTTCAAGACTCCGTTGGGCACTACACCGTTCGCCATGCTGTATGGTAAGTCATGTCACTTACCGGTGGAGGTGGAATACAAGGCTATGTGGGCTGTCAAGTTGCTGAACTTTGACATCAAGACCGCGACTGAGAAGAGATTGATTCAGCTGAATGAACTTGACGAGATAAGGCTTGAGGCTTTTGAGAGCTCAAAGATCTATAAGGAGAGGACCAAGCTTTTTCATGATAAGCTGATCCAGAAGAAGGAGTTTAAAGCAGAAGATCTTGTGTTGCTCTTTAACTCCCGGTTGAAACTCTTTCCCGGGAAGCTCAAGTCTAGATGGTCAGGACCGTTTAGAGTGAAGGAGGTGAGACCGTATGGAGCAGTAGTACTTTGGGAAAATCTGATGAAGAGTTCACGGTCAATGGCCAACGACTCAAGCATTACGCGGTCTCAGAAGCTATAGAGGAAGGGACTTCGATTCCACTCTCTAGCCCTCCCTCAGCTTAAAATCACGGTTTGCAAAAGTCGAGCTTAACGACTTTAAACAAAAGCACACTTGGGAGACATTCCCATGTTTATCCCTGTACATATGATGTTTTGCTTGTTATTTTTGATGTTTGCTTTGAGTTTTATCAAGTTTTGGTCTTTAGGTGAGGTTGTGGACATGTTTGTGTTGAGTAAAGGCCACAGGAATGAAGGAAAAGGATACATGGACCCAATATCGGCATCTGTATCGGCTGGCTAGGCCGATACGGAATTTCGAGTGAAAATCCGAGACCCAATATCGGTGTCCGTATCGGCTTGCCAGGCCGATACAGAATTTTGAGAAGAAATCCGAGAGTCGATATCGACGTCCGTATCGGTTGGCCAGGCCGATACGGTCTCTTGGGAAGAAGTGATATCGGTCACTGTATCGGCTGGCCAAACCGATACAGGTTGCAATTTTTAATCCGAGAGTTGATATCGGCTTGCGTATCGGTTGGCCAGACCGATACGCACTCTTCGCCCAAGTAAGTTCTCTCGACTCAAACCGATCCCAAACCGGTTTTGACCAAAAATCGATTTAATGAACCGATCTAAACCGCCTGGGACCCGATTTCCTCTTATTTTCTCCTCCTTCACGCTCCTTCTTCCCCCATTCGCGATTTCACCTAAGTTTTTGGCAAAAACCTCTCAAGAACTTCAAAACCTTCCATCTCTCTCAATTCTCCATCAATTTTTTTTTCAATTTCAAGTGCTAGACTTGCGGTTTTCAAAGCTCTTTCACTTTCTCTTGCTACTTCTTCACTCAATCATCACTAAGCAAGGTAAAACTCCAAAACTCACTAGTGATTTTCGGATTCAAAAACTCCCAATTTTCAAACTCGTATTTAGCCATTGATTGTGATTGATATTGCTTGAAAACCTCCCCCATATGTGTTTGCATGAATGCCCATAGCCAATTTTGCCCTAGGATTGAAGGAATTTGATTTTTGGTGAATTAGGGTTCTTGAGAAATTGGAATTTCGGAAATATTGGGGGAAAGTTGATTTGGTGATTCCTATAGTTGCAATAGGTTGTTTATGGCTAGTTTGAGTGAGACTACTTGATTTGCTTGAGTTTTGTTTCACAAAATTTTTGAAATTGCAAATTTGGGAGTTTTTGTTCAAGAATTTGAGTTGCTTATGAATGTGATTGAATCCTTTGTGAGTTTTGCACTTGATGAACTTGAATTGAGAACGGCTGAGTTGGTTTTAGCTTGTTTACTCCATTGAAAACGAAAATTTATGCAATTGTTAAGCTTTCAATTGTTGATCATGGATGTTTCAAGCTCTTATTGTTTGCGTTGGTAGATTGTGATATGTGCTCACTCTTTCTTTGAGTTGTCTTTTGTAGGACAATGACTAAATCACGCGCCAACCCGCAACCAAAGGCAAAGGCTACGAGACAAGATGTGGGCACTTCCTCGAAAGGAAAGGGGATAGCTGTTGAGGAAGAAGCACCAGAGGTCACATGGAAGGTGATTCATGCATCACCAATGCAATATTCTGCTTCTGATATCAATGACAAACTGGAGAAGATACAGTTTTGGCCAACACGGTATCCGCACGTCCCGACCCTTACAGCTCTTGGACTGTTAGAAGACTACGATCAGATTGTGGAAAACATGGGCTGAAGACCTTCTTCAGCGTCTCCAGTGATGGTTATCAGAGCTCGGCCTGCCAGTTCCTTGCAACCATGAAAGAAACAATCAACATGAGAAAGGCAGCCTTGAGAGGAGAAGTGAGCCGTGGAAAGATAGAATTCATGATGGGTAGGAAGAAGTACACTATGACATTTGAGGAGATAAGTTCAATCTTCGGTTTTGAGGAGAATGGTGCTCAGCTAGGCTCTTCAATTCCCATTGACAAGGAAGACCTCGCGGGATTGTGGCACATGATAGCCGATGGAACATTCAAGTTGGGGGCCACGAAATCTGCGAGGATCCGACACCCGGCTATTCGGTACATGCACAAGGCATTAGCCCACACTCTGTTTGCTAGAAAGGAGACAGGCCAAGTCACTGAACTGGAGATGAAGCTTCTGTACATCGGATTACAGCCACTTCTGCGCACGTTCCCCAACGGTACGACGATACAACCCGTTGAGCGCCCACCGAGCTTTACATCCATTCTAGTAGAGCAGTTTGGGATTCACCGAGATTGGGCAACGTCTGTCAAGGATTCTGACCTCAAGTTCACCATGGGTGGGTTAATCAAGCCTTTACTTAAGGCAAAGAAGATTAAGCTAGAAGGAAGTTTGGAGGAGAAGACATTTGGACAGCCCACACCGGTGGGATGGTTAGACGTGCCTCAGCTGATCAGAACCCACTTTCTCGGTTCTAGACCGCCTCCGGGTCGCCAAATCTACAGGATGTGATCAGATACGCCAATTGAAGAGAAGTACCTGCTTCCGAACCCCTCCACCACAAGCCTTGCAACAAACCAGGCCAACGTGAGGTTTCTACCGGCGATGGAGCACCAATTCGAGCCTCGCGGACCGCAGAGAGCGCCTGCAGCCAGTTCTGATTCTTCCGACACACCTGCTGGGGTGTATGGGCTGCACAGGTACTACATCGAGCCATTGGATGATCCGATCGCGAACAAGACGGCCAGTGTACTAAGGGACCAGAAAAGGGACCTCCAAAGGCAGAGGAAATGGCATGGAAGGAACATCAAGAAATTAGCCACCTGCTTGAAGAAGATCACCAAGGTTCTGAAGATGATCGCGGGAAAGAAGGATAAGAGTGGCGCTACGGGACATACTTACACATCCCGAGAGGCTCAGACTGGTTTGGATGAGGAGCTACGGGCAGCGACTGAGGAAGTGATCGGTGAAGCCGATGATCTGGTTGAGCAGACAGAGCTGGAGCAAGGAAGATACTCAGTTGCTGGACACGAGACGGGAGGAGCTGAACGCATGGCCGCCGACTCCTACTACGAGCCTCACCGCCACTCCGCACGCGAGGACATAAGGCGAAATAGAAGAGCCATGAGGACACCATCCTGCTCTTCATCCAACCCGACATACTCCATGGGGGAATCATCACCTCCATCATTCCACAACTAGCCAGGTAACACTCCATCTTTGTATATACTTCTTTTCTTTTCTTTTCTTTGTTTGCATTTTGTGTGTTTTCAGTTTCTTCTCCTTTCATAGATCACACAAGGGACCGTGTGATTTAAGTTTGGGGGAGAGACCAGTTGCTAATCATGTTTTCTTTTGATCTTATTTTTGTCTTTGAGTCTCATGCATTGCATCTAAGGCATAGAAAAACCAAAAAAATCGAAAAATTTTGAAAAAAAAAATTTTCACAAAAAGAAAGCATTGTAGGATCGAGTCTAGTTGCATCATATAGGATGTTTTTGCATAGGGAGAAATGATTTAATTTCCTCATAAGGTTTAAGCGAGTAAAACTTGTTTCATACGATAGCTATGCTAGATAGATCACACTAAGGTTGTAACCTGAGAAATGCTTGAAAGCTAGAACGAACCCTACTTGGATAGCTTGCTTTGAACCTTGATTCGATGCTGGAACTTGTTGTGAATTGATGCTAGCTCTATTTAAAAGTGAGAACCTTAACTTGACTTGCAATTATCTTGCTCCTTCTTAGTGTTTTAAACTCATGGATACCTCCAAAATATTCAAGCATTCTTTTCCCTTTTACCGCACTTGCTTGCTTGAATAGCTACCACGCCCTTAACCACCTTTCTTTCCACCCATAAACACTCTTTTGAGAGGTAGGCCTCTTGGAATGAGCTAAGTAAATGGTGTTGAGTTTGAGGCGACTAGTTGAAAATTTCCGTGTAGACGCAAGCTTGACGACCCTTAGCTTGTACTAGGCTAAGATTGAAGTTTGGGGGAAGGGTTTTGAAAGGGAAAGAACAAAAGGGAATTTGATTGGGATCTTATGTTTGTTGGTAAAAGTGTTTTGAAAGAAAAAGCTCTTAAGTGTTTTAAAAGAAAAAGTGCCTCAAGTTTGAAATAAAAAGAAGCCAAAGTGCTCAACTAAAAAGAAGTTTATGAAAAGAGGCCATTGCTAAAGAAAGAAGTATTTGAGCTAAGAAAAGAATTGCCACTGTTTTGAAAAGTTTCGAAAGATCCTTGGGAGTATTCCTGGGAAGTGTTTTGGTTGAGAAAGAGGGATGAGGCAAAGATAGCCTTGGAAAAGGGTAGACTCAAACTAGGTGGGCTAGAGTAAGAGTAGAAGTCATTGGGAAATGGGTAGACGGAAATCGATTCTAGTATGCACCAATTGCTTCTATTCTCTTAGCCTTTTACTTTGTGCTCATTCATTTCTTCTTGAGAGAACCTAAATGCATATGGAGAAACCCCTCTTTTTGATTGAGATTATCTTTATCTCAAAACCTTAACCCTTGCCAAATGAATTTGAACACTTTGTTGTGAGTAAGATCCACTTGAAATGCTTAATCAATGTCAAAGAGCTAGTTGATTTAAATGCTTGTGAAGGTTGGTATTGTCTTGATGAGTATGGCTATATCCTTGGAGTAGGAATTTTCTCGGTTGCACTTTAGTTGTATAGACTTGAAATGAAGTTTGAATCTTGATTGACCTTTGGATATGAGCTCCCACCTTCAAACCTTTCTCCCAACCTGCCTTGATGATCTTATGCTTGCTTGTGGACAAGCAAGGTTTTTAAGTTTGGGAGAATTGATATTCATACATTTTCATGCATTTAGACTTGTATATAGTTTTGACTCCATTTCACCATCATTCATACCATTTTGTCGAGTCATTGTTGCATCTAGAGTATAGAGTTGTTTATGACTAGGAGTAGGCACTTTAGGCTTGCATTTGGAGTGTTTCTTGTGTTTTGCAGGTGATTGGAGGTGTCTAGGAGCATTGGTGAGCTTGGAAGTGGAGTTTAGAGCTCAAAGGACTAAGGAAGAAGCAGATGGAAGGCATATCGGCCACCATATCGGTTGGGGTGGCCGATACATACTCTCAGATTAAACTCAGACGGACCATATCGGTGTGAGTATCGGCCAGGTAAGCCGATACAACTCCTTGACCAAAAATCCGAGAGCTCGTATCGGCATGCATATCGACCAGCCAAACCGATACGGCCTCTCGGATTAAAAGCTGTGAAAGCGTATCGGCTGGCATATCGGCCAGCCAGGCCGATACGCTCCTTCGACGAAGAAAATCCGAGGACTCATATCGGCCAGCATATCGGTCTGCTGGCCGATACAGAACCCAGAACCTGTCTTGGATCCGGGTCAACACCCGGTTTGTTCCGGGTTGACCCGGTTCGCCCCATATTGACTATTTAAACCAAAAACCTATTTTCATTTGTTTCTTAAGCTTGTTTTGTTGCAAAAACTCTTTTGTAAGAACAAGATTGATTTTTGATTAATCAAGTACTCTTTTCTTTGTGATTTATTTCTTAAATCTTTCTTACTTTCTCTAATCTCCTATGATTAACACTATTTCTATGGATTTTGTTAATCACATGATGATTAGTGAGTAGTTCTTCATAGGGCTTATGGGTTAGGTAGGATTAGGTTGATTAGGGGTGATCAATGGATTTCTAATGTTTGATTGTTTAAAACCTCGTCTATCAAAGTGTGTTTAGTGCCTAATTAGCCTTGATCACGTTGATTAGGATGTTTAGGATTTCTTGCTCACCATGTGTTCGATGAAATTCCAGTTTCTAGCTTTGATAGGACTTTCACATTCTAGCACATGAAAATGGATGTTTAGAGTGATTGTTGGCTGTTTGGAACTTGTTTGAATGCTTGCTTGATTTTAATTCACAAATGAGAATTTGTTCTTGGATTAGGATTAAGTAAAGAGATTAGTATTAAGAGATTAAACTGTTCAACTTGTTGTGTTCCTTGCTAGGAGGTTAGCTTCTTTGAAGTTTGAATTAGGATCATTGATCATCCCGAGTCACCTATCCGTTGACCTTAACCTTTAGGCCTTATCTTTGTCATTGATTTTTAAGAATTCACTTGTTTACTTGTTTTTTTATTTACTTCAATTTGAATTATTTTCGTTAGGATTGTTAGAACAAAAATCAATTGTGTGATTTGACTCTAGAGGTTGGTGTGTTCTTATTGGTTTTATCCGTCCCAAAAAGGTTCGATACCTCAAAGCTACACGATAAGCTTGAGGAATTGGTACCTCAAAGGATTGCAAAATCCTTGTTATCAACTGGACAAAAGAAAAAGCCCTGAAAATTGAGCTGAAACAACCTCCATCCGGGCTAAGGTACGCATTTCTTGGACCTAATTCGACATATCCAGTGATTGTTAATGCTTATTTGAACAACGCAGAACTCACTTTACTGCTAAGCAAGCTGCGCAAGTATCGCAAGGCTCTTGGCTATTCTTTTGATGACATTTCATGTATCTCTCTGGAGCTGTGCATGCATAGGATACATCTTAAGGATGAGATTAAGACATTTGTTGAGCATCAGAGAAGGCTGAATCCTAATCTGAAGGAGGTAGTGAAGAAGGAGATTATGAAGCTACTGGATGCTGGGATCATCTATCTATCTCTGACAGTGAATGGGCCAGTCCAGTTCATGTTGTGCCTAAGAAAGGAGGAGTTACAGTGGTGAAGAATGAGAAGAATGAGTTGATTCCTACAAGGACTGTGACTGGACATCGGATGTACATAGACTACAGGAAGCTGAATGCTGCTACAAGGAGAGATCATTTCCCTTTGCCCTTTATTGATCAGATGCTGGAGAGGTTAGCTAATCACCCTTACTATTGCTTCCTCGATGAGTATTCTGGCTTCTTTCAGATTCCCATCCATCCAGAGGATCAAGGGAAGACTACTTTTACTTGTCCCTATGGCACTTTTGCATACCGCAGGATGCCTTTTGGACTTTGTAATGCACCAGCTACCTTCCAAAGATGTATGATGTTTATTTTTACTGATATGATTGAGGATTTTATGGAGGTATTTATGGATGACTTTTCTGTCTATGGGTCATCTTATCATGAGTGCTTAGATAATCTGTGAAACGTGCTAGCTAGATGTGAGGAGAAGCACTTGGTTCTTAATTGGGAGAAGTGTCATTTCATGGTCAGAGATGGCATTGTTCTGGGGCACAGATTATCTGAAGCAGGGATCGAAGTAGACCGCGCTAAGATTGAGGTTATGACCAGCCTTCAGGCGCCTGATTCTGTGAAGCCTGTGAGGAGCTTTCTCGGACATGCTGGGTTCTACAGAAGGTTCATCAGAGATTTTAGTAAGATTGCTAGACCACTAACGGCTTTGCTGTGTAAGGATGCAACATTTGAGTTCAATGCAGATTGCCAGACTGCATTTGAACATATCAAGCAAGCATTAGTGAGTGCTCCTATTGTGCAGCCACCAGATTGGGATTTGCCTTTTGAGGTTATGTGTGATGCAAGTGATTTTCCTGTAGGAGCTGTTCTGGGGCAGAGGAAGGACAAGACGCTTCATGCTATCTATTATGCCAACATAACACTAGATGATGCGCAGAGAAACTATGCCACTACAGAGAAGGAATTGTTGGCAGTTGTCTTTCACACTACAGAGAAATCAGTACACACTGATCATTCAGCTTTGAAGTATCTGATGCAGAAGGGAGTTAAAAATAGAGTTGCTGACCATCTGCCAAGGATTAGGGTTGATGAAGACGTCCCCATTAATGATTTCTTTCCTGAGGAGAACGTCAACTTGATTGAGACAAAGTTTAGGACGGACTTAAGCAAGAAGTTGCAGAACTGTTGGATTATGCGCAATGCGTCGATCGATGCCACCTCGGCAACGATTGATGCACGTATCGGGATTGAATCGATCGACGCGGACCTGTGTGTCGATCGACACAATGCGCCTACGAACCCAAAACCTATCAAGGTTCATATTGGACACTATAACATCGATCTTTTTGCTGTTGCGACGACCAATCGGCCCTGGTTTGCGGATGTTGCTAATTATCTGGCTGCATAGATTGAACCAGATGAGCTTAAGGGGTATGCTAAGAAAAAGTTCTTCAGAGAGCTAAGGAGATACTATTGGGATGAGCCCTATCTCTACAAGCATTGTTAAGATGGTATTTACAGAAGATGCATTGCAGAATCAGAAGTTCCAGATGTTTTATTTCACTGCCATGGATCAGATTATGCTGGACACTTTGCTACTTTCAAGACTGTGTCTAAGGTTCTGCAAGCAGGCTTCTGGTGGCCTACTATGTTCAGAGACGCTCATACCTTTGTCTCTCAGTGCGATGCCTGTCAAAGGAGAGGGAAGATCAGTAAGAAGCATGAGATGCCTCAGAATTTCATCCTTGAGGTTAAGGTTTTCGATTGCTGGGGCATTGATTTCATGGACCCTTTTCCCTCATCCTATGGGAATAAGTTAATTTTTGTTGCTGTGGACTATGTGTCTAAATGGGTAGAAGCGATAGCTAGTCCAACCAATGACTCTTTGGTGGTTCTTAAGCTGTTTAAGACCATCATTTTTCCTAGATTTGGAGTACCTCAGATAGTGATAAGCGATGGAGGATCTCATTTCATCAACAAGGTCTTTGAGAAGCTGCTACAGAAGTATGGTGTTCATCATAGAGTTGCTACTCCTTATCATCCTCAGACTAGTGGGTAAGTTGAGGTCTCTAACAGACAGATCAAGGAGATCTTGGAGAAGACAGTTGGGTGAACAAGGAAGGATTGGTCTGCAAATCTTGATGATGCGTTATGGGCTTATAGGACTGCGTTCAAGACGCCACTTGGGACTACACCGTTTCATGTTCTGTATGAGAAAGCCTGCCATCTTCCATTTGAGCTTGAACACAAGGCAGCATGGGCTGTGAAACAGATGAACTTTGATCTTAAGTCTACAGCAGAAAGGAGATTAGTGCAACTGAATTAGTTGGATGAGATTAAGCATCATGCCTATGAGAATTCGAAGCTGTACTAGGAGAGGACTAAGGCATATCATGACATGAAGATTGTCTCCAAACAATTTGAGCCTAATTATCAGGTACTTTTGTATAACTCAAGTTTGCAATTGTTTCCAGGTAAGCTGCGTTCTAGGTGATCTGGTCCTTTCACAATCAAGGAGGTGCGTCCATATGGTGCTGTTGTGCTTATCAGCTCATAAGATAAGGATTTTACTGTCAATGGACAGCGGGTGAAGCACTATTGGGCTAAGGCCGAGATTCCGAGAGGATAGATTCTGCCTCTGGATGATGCATCTTCTGCCTGATCTCCTTCCTGTCAAGCTAGTGACGTTAAAAGAGCGCTGAGTGGGAGGCAACCCACTAGGTAGTCTGTACAAATTCATTTTGTTCGTTTTTATTAGGATTTTACTTTGGTTTTTCGTTTTTGGTGTTTTTGGTCTACATGTACGAAGTCAGGGAACTGTGTAATCGCACTGCGTCGATCGTTGCGGTCCTGCGCAACGATTGATGCGGGGAGAATCATACGAAGAGTAGAAATCGCAGTGTGTCGATCGTTGCGGTCCTGTGCAACGATCGACGCACCTTGTTAAAATCGAAATCAAATGTACGTGTGCTACAAACAAGAAATCAGATTGGTCCGATCCGGTTCGACCAATCACGATCTGCAATGATCGTTGCAACCTTGCAACGATCGATGCAGTCACGAGCCATGTAAGTGCATCTAACCTTTCTTCTTCTTCTTCTTTCTTCCCCATTTCGCAAACTCTCCGTACGAACCCTAAAATCGCCTCCACTCTAAAATCCTTGATTCTTGCTCGTTTTCATCGATTCAAAATCCCATTTCACTTGATTTCTCATCCTATCTCCATATCTATCACTCATTTTGACTGATTTTAATGTATGTATCCCGAATCTCTTAGTTTCTATTTCGGCCCTAAGGTATTGAATTCGAATTCTATCATGATTTGATTGTTTTAATGGTGAATTGATGCTTGATTAAGCTTGCTAGTGATGGTTTCGTACTGCCTTAGCACATGCATTGACAGATTTCACAACTTTTCAGAGAATCTTCGATTCGATGAAGAACGCTTGCGATTCTCTGATTTAGGGCGAATGTAGAACGAATTGGATGCATTTGATACTTATTTTGCTTCTGTTGATGGTTAATTGAGATGATATACACTAATTTGGTAGCATTTGTTGATCTTAGAGCTTTGGCTTAATTGCAAGTTTGATTCTTGTGTCTTTGATCGCAGATGCCTCCTCGTAAGCGCAACAGAGCTGCTCCAGCTGATTCTTCTCCTCCTGAGAGTGGATTACACGAGCCTCATCACCACCTGCTCCGAATCAGCGTGATCGTGAGGCTATACAGGCCCCTTGGCCTAAGGGAGAGAAGGATCCGATTCCTGCGACGAGGCAGTGGGCACATGAGCCTCAGGTGGAGATTAAGAGTGCAAACTGTATTGACAGAGATATCTCCGAGCAGTGGGACGATTACAACACATTGTTTTACAACGGTTGGTTGGATATGAAGATTGAGCCACTAAGTTTGCTGATTACATGACTTGTAAGATCTTGTGCATTGATCAAGAGGTGCATGCATTGGTTCAGGTGATTGGTCTAGGATCAATGCCCATGAGGTACTATGAGCTCTATCCGGATCTAGTACGACAGTTGTTGTCCACTTGCAGGGTTTATTACGCTAACTCGGTGCGCAGGAGAGCTTCAGAGGGAACTTTACCTTCATGTGTCTAGAGCCATGTACCGCATTCCACTACTAGATATCTGTCGTATATATGGATTTTGTGTGGAGCCTACTAGATGCTCCATTATTGGTGATTGGGATAGCACGAACACACAGTTGTTCTGGGATCATATCGGCAATGAGCGCTACAACTCAAGAACCTCGAAGCAGATGTCTGTTAGGCATCCAGTCCTGAGATATGTGATCCGCATTCTGGGATACACATTGTTGGCTAAGTCTGAAGCCAACAAGATGAGGAAGCATGAGCTCATGGTACTTTACACTGGTTTGAGAGAGTTGTTTGCTGAGACTGAGCTGCGTGACCCTGCTCCAGAGCTGAACTTGGGAGCCATTTTTTCTGAGCACCTGTGCACACTGAAGAAGAAGACATTCGATGGGAACAAGACTGAGACCGTGGGAAGCCTGCTCACTCCGATCTTTCGCCATTTCAGGATCCCTTTAGAAGGCAGAGAGTGTGACACCACAGAGGCATGGATGGATCTTGCTCATCTGAAGAGCGCCACCTGGATGAAGAATGACCGTCTTTGGATCTTTCATGACGTACACTTGCGTAAGTGGTGTGTGCAGCATCCAACAACAGAGCTTACCAGGATATATACATTGGCTGCGTTGAGTTTTGAGGCTCATAGGAATGATTTGCGCAGTGTGCCTACGATTGCTTACCCTCTCGGTGAGCCCACTTTATGAGCTTTTACATCTTCTGCTCTTGCGCCTGCTGCAGCTTATGTTGATCCTGGTCCATATCCCGATCCACCGATGGATCCTGCTGAGATGTCCCAGGGTGAGTTCCAGACGCTAGTGAACGACCGACTGAAGGGCATTTAGGAGTGGATGCATGGATGCTCTTGCAGGATACAACCTTAAGTCCATCAACCAGTTCCTGTTCCGCGACACCGACCTGCTCTTGCGACATCCAGTGATTATGATCGCTATGCTGGGATTGACGATGAGTCCGAGTGATGTGAGATTTGAGTTCATGTTTCCTGACATTCGGTTATGTATCTTTTCACTCTTTCTTTTTCATTTTGTTTTGAGTCTTGGTCAGTACTTGTCATTTGGATGATGTGTTTGCTTATATGACTATCTGTTGCTTTGATTTTGCTTCTTTGTGATGTTTACAGCTTACATGTTTGATTTTTGAGATTTTCTCATGAACTAACTACTGATTGCTAACTGATCCGACGTAATCACAATGCAAAGATCGACATGGTCCTGTGGGTCGCTCGACTCATGGCTACTTTCGCACTGCAACGATCGACACGGTCTTGTGTGTCGATAAACTCATATCGTAATCGCGTTGCATCAATCATCGCGGCCCTGTGCAACGATCGACGCAGTTGGGAGACAGGTAAAAATCGACAGAACCTAACACATCCCAGTCCATTTTTTCTTTCTTTTACCAATATAAAGCTTGAAACTACTGGGGACAGTGTGTTTCAAGTGCGGGGGAGGTGGTACTGACATATTATTTTTGTTTTCTTAGAGTCCGTTGTGTCTGTTTTATCGAGTCAAAACTGTTGAGTAAGAAACAATTAATTTTTGAGGAGATCATCACACTTGCAGGAACTTAAGTGACCATTGGAATGAGTTTGCAGATGAATTTATGACTGTTAGAAAACCCAACACGGACCAGCCTACTGAGAACACCCATATCACTTCAGGTATTCAGAGAATCCTTCACTGACTTCATCTCTAATTTTTACTTACTTTTTCTCACCTAAGGGCTTGGTATACTTTGAGTTGGATTCCTCTGTTAGTTCTGACACAGCTTGTAAACCTGTCCAAGTATGGTTCCCTTCTCCCCTTCCTTAAAGTACAAAAAAGAGATAACTGCGGATGAGCAAGTAGCTCCGAAGTGGTTGCGGGTGTGAAAGAGACCCCTATTACCTCCTGTGCATCCATGGAATGTGTCCAAAGTACACCCCAATGCGAGAAAAGCACTGAAACATGATGATCTAAGCTTCTTTTCATGAAACCAAGGTTATTTCTCTCGACCAGTTGACCATTCTAGGAACCACCAAATCTTCCAAGGCATCAAGCTTACATTAAGATTTGCCAAATATGGTGAAAGAAATGTGTCTAGTGTACTTTGGGTTTTTGGGTAAGTTCAGAAAGGCCTTAATGAGTATTTTCCTTGGCCATATTCGTCGCTAAAAACGTTTCTCTCTCTCTAGAATTTTGTACTTTTATTAATAGTCACTAACTGTTATTCTTGTTATCATTTTCTCTTTGTAGTGTCTCATATATATAGAAAACCAAGAGACACTTTCCGAAGAGACACTTTCCGAAGATACACATATGTTCGTCCAAGAGATACCTTGTAGAATCCTATACGTTCACATAAGTGGTTATGAGAATAACTATTGGTTCTGTATGCTGCCTAATCATGGGTGAAAACGACCATAAACCAGTATCTCCCACTCACACATGATAAGGAGCATAACAAGTAATAAAGAAGTTTTAGAGATCAAAATTGATATATCATAGTTTTTACCTGTTTTAAGCCATGATATAAGTATATATCCGAGTCTTTTGCAGTGTCTTTCGAGTCTTTACATGTGTTTATTAAGAACATGCACGTTTGGAGGATTTTGGGAGATACTGGAGCTTATCATGCAAGTTTTGGAGCTAATGCCGTAAGGAGCAGAAATGACTATCTCGGAGCAACCTATGTGTCGATCGATGCATCATTGGCATCGATGCATACTCGTGCCAGCGAATTAATGAAGAATTTTGAGATTTTCACTTTTGCTCCAGAAGTTCCAGTATTTACAAAAGAGACCCAAGTCGTGATTAGAACTTTTTAATTAGGTTTTTGGTGTTTTGTTTTAAACACACATTCATACTTTTAGCTAGAAAGATTTTGAGAGCTTGGGGCTGATCTTACCTTGTACTGCTTTTGCTTTTGGAGTAGATTTCGAACCCCTCTTTATTCTCTACTCTTTTATTTATGCAATCTATTCATATATTGAATTCTGTTTCATTGATCATGTCTAAGTAGATTCATAGTTAGGTTTAGGGATTCTCGTTAGGGATTTCATGACTTGCTAGATTAATCAATCAGTTAGGATTCATAACTTGATTAGTTCTTCAACCTGAATTTTGCTTAATACCAGTTTCTAATCTGATCACTTAAAATCTGGATCTAGGGTTTATAAATTGACACGAAAGTGTAATTTAGAATCTGAACTATTTAGGTTGAGCAATTTAATTATCTGCAAAGAAATTTGGTTTAATTGAATTGTGAACAAATCGAACCTACACTTAATGCTAGTTTAATCTGTTAGGAATTGCAAAGAAATTTGGATTTCTAGGATTTAGACTTGGTGAATTCTCGCAACGAAAGTTGGTTAGTTCTACATCTGTGTTTGAGTTCTAGAACCGTGCTTAATTTGATCCTGACTGATAATTGATCTGCTTGTCTTGATTTCTTGAGAACTCCCTAGACTTAGCGCTTTTCGTATATTGATAAAACAAACCGACTTGCTTTCTGATTTATTTCTGATAAGCATCACCTAGCTTAACTTGATAATTCTATAGTCTATCGTAAGATTTTTTGAGTCTCTGTTGATTCGACCCCTACATACTACATTTGCCTGTGCACTTACAGTGTAACTTAGGGAAGTAAAATCTGAGCATATCAAAAATCGAGAATCTTAACTCAGAATTCATAAGTCAAATGAACCTGCGACTCCTATGTGTACACCTGCACTTGGGAACTAAACTATGCAACTGTTGGGGATACATACTTGCTCAACCCTTATAATTTTTTTACATTTCAGCATGTCTCGTTGTTCCCCAAACTCATTTGTCTTTTGTAACGGTCTTAATATAGCTTACCCCCAAAGCATATGTTAGACTTTTCCTAGATCATGTGTTCACTATATCGAACATCCAGTTGAGTGATATAGTGGCTTGCCAACAAACACCTATGTCAATATAAAAACAAATAGTTTTTTCTTCCGTTCTCATGTCCATTGGTTCCAAACTAACTACTTTCTTAGCCTGTATCATAAGGCTAATTATTGCATCACCGTCGAAAACATACTAAAGTAGCAAACATTAGCTCTTCCCTTTAAAA
Source organism: Orychophragmus violaceus (assembly GCA_030180135.1). Classification (NCBI taxonomy): domain Eukaryota; kingdom Viridiplantae; phylum Streptophyta; class Magnoliopsida; order Brassicales; family Brassicaceae; genus Orychophragmus; species Orychophragmus violaceus. The sequence goes on from CM058240.1 coordinate 37,811,622, forward strand.
ACATAGCTGAAGGTTCAAGGGTAACCTTGTAACCATAAGTAGGTTTATAGGAACTCAAATTGCGAGGGCTATGGATTAAGATAAAATAATTACTCGCTTCCTATATAGTCGTAAATGTATGACATACATGTCATAGTGGTTAACTCATCCCTCGAGAGCATATGTCAATTGGATAAAACCAAACAGCATTATGTTGATCAAGTTGTTATCACCTTGGTCTCTAGCGCATGATTATGTACTTATCCAGCTCAGCCAAGTATTCATGATTCGGGGTCAACCACGATCGATACAAGAATATATCTCATCTTGTGACCTCTTCTTAAGGCAACACTGATAAGCCTTAAAAGGCAAGATCTCACTAGCGCCCAACTAATCAAGTCTCATCTCAGCCTTTCACTAATAAATCTGAGGCGATTGTTCATGTGAGTGAACCAATCTCCAACTTGGTGACACATTTTAACATTTATGTAAATGGACCATTGTACATGATGTTTAAAATGTCCTTAGATATGTTGTTTCATAAAATAAACATCAAACATATAATGTCACATGGAAAAGCTCCATAGTACATATATCAAATTCTACGCAAACCTAAAGCTCGAACATGAGCAAGGTAAACATCTCTAGGAATGGGTTTAGTGAACGAATCATCTACCATTCTATGCGTAGTATATACTTAAGGACCACCTTTTTTTCCCACAATGGCTCTCACGAAATTATGTTTGATTTCAATTTGCTTTGTCCTCCCATGATACTTTGGATCCTTCATATAAGAAATACAAGCTTGATTATCACAATGAATAGTCACGGGACATGTAGCCTCTGTTGTGACTTGTAAACTTTGTAAGAATCTTCTCAGCCATATGATAGGTCTAAGTTTTCCCTAAGATCTAATTGTAAGTGTACAGCTATGTCAAATATAGCACTTAGGGTATCAAACAAAGAACTTCAGATAACTCAATAGATTATCGTTTATTGACTTAAGCTAAGAAGATTATGGTGAAAGAAATAGCAGTGCAAGTAATTAAAACGGGTGTAATCAATCAGAGAAAGCGTCAGATTCAAGGAAGTTCCCAGGAAATCATGAATAGATATCAATCAACTAATCATGATTCGGGATATCGATGATCTAGAACTTGAAACACAAGATTATAACAAACCAACTCTTGTTGCGAAAATTAACCGTGCCTAGCAACCTAGACATCCAAATCTCTTTGCGATCCTAGAGTTCTAAACATGCATTAAATTCAGGTTCGTTCGTTCACAATTTCTCTAAACCAAATATCTTTGCGAATAGACAAATTGCTCACCTAGGTTCTTTTCTAGCTAATTAACCAACTCTCGCTGCGCTAATCAACCTAATATCAATAATCTAAGTGACCAGTTTATATTAAGCATTAAGAACAACTTAGAGAACGATCTAGAAGTTATGAATCTCAATTAATCAATTAACCTAACATTCCATGAAATCACTAATGAGAAACCCTAAACCTAACAAGAGATCTACTCAGACATGACAATCATAACAAAAAACATGATAAATTGAAAACTCAATAGAATGAAATATTGAAAGGAACATGGATTCGAAATCTTTTATGTCGATGTATAAGACCAGTCCCAAAAAGCTCCAATCTCTCTAAAACTCAAAGTATGAAAAGTGTAGCCTCAACAATGGCTGTAAAACCTAACTAATAGTCAAAAACATGATTTGGACATTTTTTGCACATATGAGAAACTTCTGGGTCAACTTTCAAATCTCCAAAATCTCTAATTCTGACGCACATGATTTTTGCTACTAATAATAGGTGCAGACGCAGCCAATAATCTCTATGAAATCCATACGTGCTGCAGAATTACTTTAAAAGCTCTCAGAATTTTAATTAAGCTCCAATCATGCCAAAACCTTTAAAAGACTCAAAAGACTCCAAAAAAAACTAAAAGGCTTTAGACTAGGACTTATATCATGACTTAAAAACCCATAAAAACCATGATATATCACCTTACAGCCTCCTGAACTGATGCTAAACGTACAATGAACTCAGCCCCACAATGGATAAGCTGTACAAGATTTGTTTTTGCTACTTCAAATAATGGCACCATCACTAAGCACGCAGCATATCCCGAATTTTACCTATGCTCATCCAGATTACCAGCTCAGTCGGCATTTGTATATCTTATTAAGCATAAATTACTTCCTTGATAAAATAAGGAATAATCCATTGTTCCGTTCATGTATCTAACGACCCTCTTCCTGCCACCCAGTGTTTCTTCCCTGGGTTTGACCTATAACGACTTACAAAACCAACTGCATAACAAATTTTCGGTCGGGTGAACATCATAACATACATCAAGATGCATAAAAATCTAGAGTATGTGACTCGTTCCATCTCTCTTTTCTCATCATCGGTCTTAGGGCACATCTTAAGGCTTATGCCTTCACCATTTGCGATCGGAGTTTCAGTGGGATTACAATCAAGCCAACCAATAAGATGTCGTTAACATATAGAGATAGAATTACAAAGAGATATAATTACTAAGAATTACAAAGGATTGTAAAAAGATACAGATTGTAATCTAGAGAGTGAATTACAAAGAGATAGAATTGCAAGGATTATAAGATGTCTTCAACATATAGAGATAGAATTACAAAGAGATATAATTACAAAGGATTTTCTAGTTCTCTTGACATAGACACAATGTGTTGGGAATGTCCTGAAATCTACCGTACTATCTCTAGAAAGTATGATAAATGTCGAGATCAGACATAAGTCATAAATACTGGGTGATCATGATGACTTGCTAGAGTCCGCTCTTGATCTATAAGTTTAGGACTTATTACCAGTATTGTATGATCCCAAAGGGTCACACACCATAGCTAACGGGAAAGTTAACATGGAATGAATACGGTAAGATGCAAGGCATTTACTGTATTTGTGCAGAGAGTTGGGCCGTTAGTTTAATCACTTGGGCCCATATCGAGACAAATGACTTGTGTCGATCGACACAAGTGTATGTGTCGGTCGACACAGTTGCGAAACCGAGACATCGGTTTAGGTTTATGACAGAGTCGATATTTATATGAGTAGTCTTATAATTTCGACCAGAACGGTCTGCGACCTAAAACCTGAGCCGTCTTTCTTCTCTCTCTGATCAATCCATTGCTTTGGTCTAGCAACCATCCCGGCTTGTAAGAGTGTGGATACTGAAGGAGGAACAGGCATCTGATCTGTTCTAGCTGATCTCATCATTACCATCCATCAATCCGCTGCAATCTGAAAGGTAATGATAAGGTTTGGTTTTGTGATTCGTTCTGCAAGAACCTAGATCTGAGTTATATGTGCTAGGTTGCAATCTGTTAATTGAACCATGAACACACATATAATCCTACAGTGGTATCAGAGCACCAGGTTATTGGTTTTTGCTTTATGAATCTGATTTAGGTTGTTCTTACTGTTTAAAATCGAATTTGGTTAAGAAATTTGATCAGAAAACATGAAAACCTAAGAATTAGATCGCATCCATCCGATTGAAAGCCATTGGTGTGCGATCTGGTCGCCCGTGTCGATCGACGAGGGAGCGAGGTATCGGTCGATATCGATCGATCCGATTGACATCTCGCGGTCCTGATGACCCGATTGACCCGAGCTGATACTCGCTAGTATCGATCGACATGAAAGACTCATATCGATCGATACGAAGGCGATGCAGATGATCCGCGAGTAGCCAATCGGTTCAGCCGAGCTTCGTGGTTCATCTTTCCCTAAACCGAGACAATGAACCGATCAATCCGATTGTGGTTCATTGTCTACTTTAGCCAGAACCGCAAGTTAGGTCAAAATTGGCTAAAACACAAGGTGTTTCTTCCCGGTTTTGGACTTAACTTAACCGATCCAATTTAATTGGTGGTTCAAGCGGTTAACCCAAATCGCGGTTTGCTGGAAATAATTTTATTTCTGGTTAAACCGGATTGAAATTCATAAAATTGAATTTTAACCTAAACCGAAGGCTGGTCTAAGTTTGATTTGGTTGGACCAAATAATTTAGAGCTGGTCTGGTTTAGTAAATAACTGATGGTTTTGATAGTTAATTTGGTCTTGGACCAGAATTAATAAACCGGATCGGTTATGTCAAATTATTGGGCCAATTGGAATTCTGTGGTCTCGGGCCAAGAATTGGGCCTATAATTTGTGACCCAACCCAAAATATTTAATGAAATATTTAAATTAGAAATTTCTATTTTTAGTAAGTTACTAAATTTAGAAAGTTTCTAAAATAAGAAAGTTTCCCAAAATAGTAATCTTCTATTTTTGGAAATAAAACTTAAAAAATCCTCAAAAACAATATCAAGCTTGGATGTCTTTCCAATCTTGTCAACTACTTAACGCTTACTTGATTACAGATATGGCTTACAGTGTGAGGTATCTGTTTTCGCGTAAGTAAAGTAGTATATAGTCACTAATTTCATTGGGAGTCCCAGATTTTAGTGATTATTTGGCTGTAAGAGATTGGTTTCCTTGACTGGGCCATCGGGAGTCCAGGGCCTTGAGACATCTGGTGAATTTGGGCCTCGGGTCCAATTCACAACCGAGAGTTATTGGTTATAACTAGCTGTGTGTATGCTTACCAAGTATAGCTAATTCTGGGTGACGGCCAGTGGCCCACTTTGGATTTAGCTAAACATGGGTCTCGGAATCATTGTATTCTTATGAGGTTAAAACAAAGAAATTTTGAATACAATGCGAGTTTTCTTATAAGTTGTTAAGATTACTCTTTTATGAACTTAATAACTAAATCTTTATTGTCTCATATTTTCAGCTATGTCAAGCACAACAACACAAAACACTTTCTCGATCCGGTCTGCCCTTGAGAAGGACAAACTGAACGGATCAAACTTCCTGAACTGGTCCAGGAATCTGAGACTTGTGCTCAGACAGGAGAAGAAGGCTTATGTCCTTGAAAGAGCTCTCTCTCCTAGACCTGCGAATAATGCCGCACAAGCTGTGAAGAATGCTTGGGATACGCATTCTTCAGATGCTAATGACGTGATTTGCCTGATGTTGGCGACAATGGCTCCCGAACTGCAGATGCAGTGGGAAGGCCTGACTTGTCCCATGGAGCTGATGGAAAATCTGAAAGCGTTGTTTCAGGAGCAGGCTCGTACAGAGAGATTCCAAACTGTTAAGAATCTCTTGGACTGTAAAATGGCTAAGGATGCAGCAGTGAGTCCTCATGTTCTGAAAATGATGGGTTATCTCGATCATTTGACGAGGCTCGACTGTCCTATAAGCCAAGAGCTTGCTTGTGATATCGTTCTGCAGTCTCTTACTCCTGCATATGACCAGTTCATTTTGAACTATAATATGCATGGGTTGATAAAGACGTTGCCTGAGCTACATGGTATGCTCAAGACTGCAGAACCGAATCTGAAGAAAAACAAGGAGTCATCTGTACTCATGGTGCAGAAGGGCAAGGGTTTCAAGAAATCCGCTGCAGACAAGGGAAAGGGCAAAGTAGTTGGCAATGAAAACGCCAAGCCCAAGCCCGTGTCCAAAGCTGGGCCTTCTGACATCTGTCACTTTTGCAAAGAGGCAGGGCATTACCGCAGGGACTGTAAGAAATACCAGGAAAGTTTGAAGAAGAAGAAGTCCTTCGAGACTAAATCTTCAGGTATTTTTGTTATTGAAGTAAATACTACTACTTCTGATAATACCACTTGGGTATTAGATACTGGATGTGGGGCTCATATTTGTACTAATATGCAGGCGCTCAGCAACAGTAGAAGGTTGAAGCAAGGGCAAGTAGAGTTGCGGGTTGGCAATGGAGCGAAGGTTCCAGCACTGGCCGTTGGCACTTATTTGTTGTCTTTACCTTCTGGATTGATTTTAGAACTTGAGAATTGTTATTTTGTACCTGCTATAAGCAGAAATATCATTTCAGTTTCATTGTTGGATTTGCAAGGATTTGATTTTTCTATTAAGAATAAATTGTGTTCCTTTAATCTCAATGATATGTTCTATGGCTGTGCCCCTCTTATAAATGGGCTGTACATGCTGGATCAATCTGCTCCAGTATATAACATAAATACAAAATGGTTCAAAACTAACGAAGAAAATGAAACGTTTCTCTGGCATTGTCGTTTGGGGCACATTAGTGAGAAACGCGTCAAGAGGCTCCATTCAAATGGACTCTTGGGCTCATTTGACTTTGAGTCTTGTGAGCAATGTGAATCTTGCCTAATGGGCAAAATGACAAGGGCGCCTTTCAATAAACCCACAGAAAGGGCCAGTGAACTATTGGGCCTGATACATACTGACGTGTGTGGCCCAATGTCCACAAGTGCTAGAGGAAACTTTCAGTACTTCATTACATTCACTGATGATTTCAGTAGATATGGATATGTCTACTTGATGAAACATAAGTCGGAAACCTTTGAAAAGTTCAAAGAATTCCAGAATGAAGTACAGAACCAGCTTGGTAAAAGTATTAAAGCTCTTCGGTCGGACCGAGGAGGAGAATACTTGAGCCAGGAATTTCGTGATCATCTGAGTGAGTGTGGGATTATCTCCCAACTCACACCTCCTGGAACACCACAGTGGAATGGTGTGTCTGAGAGAAGGAATCGGACATTGTTAGATATGGTCCGTTCCATGATGAGTCACACAGACCTTCCTATATCCCTTTGGGGATATGCTTTGCTCACTGCAACGTTCACACTGAACAGAGTGCCATCAAAGGCAGTAGCAAAGACACCATATGAGATATGGACTGGAAAAGCTCCAGCAATGTCTTTTCTCAGAATTTGGGGTTGTGAAGCCTATGTCAAAAGATTAATCTCAGACAAGCTTACACCAAAATCTGACAAATGCTACTTCATTGGTTATCCTAGGGATACCAAGGCTTATTACTTCTATCTGCGATCCGAGAACAAAATCTTTGTTGCTCGGGATTGTACTTTTCTTGAAAGGGAGTTTCTCTCTAGAAAAGATAGTGGGAGTAAGGTACAACTTGATGAAATTCAAGAAGGACAGGAACCTGTTCAACCTAATGAGGAAGAACAGCAGGATAAATTACATGAAGTTGTAATAGAACCTGAACCTGCAGTACCTGAAGTTCGAAGATCCGGAAGGATCCGTCAGGAACCTGATAGATATCAGGGATTCCTTGTGACTAATTGCCATGATCTTTTGATCATTGACGGTGATGAACCCTCGAACTTTGCAGAAGCCATGATGGGCCCTGACTCATTAAAGTGGCGTGAAGCCACAGAATCCGAGATGGACTCCATGTCTGCTAACCGAGTGTTTTCACTGGTTGATTTACCTGCTGGTGCAAAAGCCATCGAGTGTAAATGGATCTTCAAGAAGAAGATAGACGTGGATGGAAATGTCCAGATTTACAAAGCCAGGTTGGTGGCAAAAGGTTTCAAGCAAATTCATGGTATAGACTATGATGAAACCTATTCACCAGTGGCAATGATGAAATCAATTCGGATTCTCCTAGCAACTGCCGCTTATTATGATTATGAGATTTGGCAGATGGATGTGAAAACCGCCTTCCTGAATGGAATCTTGGAGGAGGATGTGTATATGACACAACCTGACGGTTACATTGATCCTAAGAATGCTGGGAAAGTATGCAAGCTTCACAAATCCATTTATGGATTGAAGCAAGCATCGAGGAGTTGGAATCTTCGTTTTGATGAAGCAATAAAGAACTTTGACTTCATCAGAAACCAAGAGGAACAATGTGTGTATAAGAAAACTAGTGGGAGCAAAGTGGCGTTTCTTATCCTATATGTCGATGACATATTGCTTCTTGGAAATGATATTCCAATGCTGAAGTCTGTTAAAGACTGGCTGGGAAGTTGTTTTTCCATGAAGGACATGGGTGAAGCCGCGTATGTTCTTGGAATCCGAATCTTTAGAGACAGATCTAAAAAGCTGATTGGACTTTGTCAAGATGCTTATATAGATAAAGTCCTGCATCGATTCGGAATGGATAAATCCAAGAAGGGGTTCACGCCAATGATACATGGTGCTTCACTAAGCAAGGATCAGTGTCCTAAGACACCTGATGAGCTTAAGCGCATGAGTAGGATTCCTTATGCTTCGGCTATAGGATCTATCATGTATGCCATGATCTGTACTCGTCCTGATGTTGCTTATGCACTAAGCATGACGAGTAGGTACCAGTCTAATCCAGGTGAGAGTCACTGGATTGCCGTAAAGAATATCCTGAAGTATTTGAGGAATACTAAGGATAAGTTCTTGGTTTACGGAGGAAGTGAAGTGCTTGAAATCAGTGGATTCACGGATGCAAGTTTTCAGACAGATAAGGATGATTTCCGGTCACAGTCTGGCTACATCTTCTGTCTGAATGGCGGTGCAGTAAGTTGGAAGAGTTCCAAGCAGAGCACCGTAGCAGATTCCACAACTGAAGCTGAATACATCGCTGCTTCAGAAGCTGCGAAGGAAGGAGTTTGGATTAGGAACTTCTTGATTGAACTCGGTGTATTCCCTAATGCCACTGAGCCTTTGGCACTGTATTGTGACAACAATGGTGCAATTGCTCAAGCCAAGGAACCGAGACATCATAAGAAATCCAAACACATTATGAGAAGGTATCACCTGATTCGTGATATAGTGAATAGAGGCGAAGTGATGGTCAGCAGAGTTCCCACTGATGAGAACGTGGCTGACCCGTTGACAAAGCCACTCCCGAGACCTAAGCACGAGTTACATACTGCTGCTGTAGGAATTAGAGATATTCAAATGTAATCTCTTTTTGAGTGGGAGTTGTGAGGGCGTTTGTTTTAGTTATTTTGATTGGTTCTTGTAAACATTTTCTTAAATGTTAATGAAATTTTTATTTCTGGATTATTTTTTTAACTGTGATATAAAATAATCGTTCCAAGATAATTCATGTCATTATATATGGGCCATCGAAGTACATGAGTAGACTTGATCCTGAAACCCCATATTTAACGAAGTGACATAAATTATAGTGTCCATAGTCGAAGGTTGTTGAAATTGGAACAACAACAACCTGTTGAGACTAGATTGTGTTGAGACTTATGACCAGGTTTCGAGGGGTCATAGATGCGCGGCATCAAAGTCGACACATAGGTATATGTAGGGGAGCATATGACCGGACATGGCCCGCTGATGAGAACTCTGCAAGATATTAATATCTGTGTCATAAGAAGTTCTCATATACGACTATAGAGTGTAGTCCTTAGACCTGAGTTCGCATGCATGTGACTGCACATGGAGTAATGCGCTTTGATCATTGTCTAACGCTGTTTCGTAACTGGGAGCTATACGGACCTTGGTTGGGTGTATTATGAATTGTATAGTTCATAGTGATGGAACAAGATGGGATTTGTCCCTGCCGTTTAACGGAGGTAATATCTCTAGGCCAATCGGAGATTTGATAGCTGGTAAGAGAATGGCCATTCCCAAACGGACTTGCCCAAGTCGTTTGAATTGTCAGTATCAAATCTGGTCCGATAAACATGGTCTGGCTATATAAGGATGACACACATCTTGCCTTATGCCAGATCGAGATATTAAGACAAAAGGACTAGGGAATGTAGGATTCCAGTACAATCGGAAGATTGTTGGGAATGTCCTTTGTAGGATTCCAGTACAAGTGGGAGATTGTTGGGAATGTCCTGAAATCTACCGTACTATCTCTAGAAAGTATGATAAATGTCGAGATCAGACATAAGTCATAAATACTGGGTGATCATGATGACTTGCTAGAGTCCGCTCTTGATCTATAAGTTTAGGACTTATTACCAGTATTGTATGATCCCAAAGGGTCACACACCATAGCTAACGGGAAAGTTAACATGGAATGAATACGGTAAGATGCAAGGCATTTACTGTATTTGTGCAGAGAGTTGGGCCGTTAGTTTAATCACTTGGGCCCATATCGAGACAAATGACTTGTGTCGATCGACACAAGTGTATGTGTCGGTCGACACAGTTGCGAAACCGAGACATCGGTTTAGGTTTATGACAGAGTCGATATTTATATGAGTAGTCTTATAATTTCGACTAGAACGGTCTGCGACCTAAAACCTGAGCCGTCTTTCTTCTCTCTCTGATCAATCCATTGCTTTGGTCTAGCAACCATCCCGGCTTGTAAGAGTGTGGATACTGAAGGAGGAACAGGCATCTGATCTGTTCTAGCTGATCTCATCATTACCATCCATCAATCCGCTGCAATCTGAAAGGTAATGATAAGGTTTGGTTTTGTGATTCGTTCTGCAAGAACCTAGATCTGAGTTATATGTGCTAGGTTGCAATCTGTTAATTGAACCATGAACACACATATAATCCTACACAATGGTCTTCACTAATCATCGTAAAATTATAATATGTTATAGCTCGATGAAAACAAAGGTATCACTGCCTAGAAGATTGTATTAGACCATATATTAAACGCCAGAGCTTGCAAACTTTGCGCTCCTGGCCTTTTACAATGAAGCAAACAGGTTATTCCATGTAAATGTCTTCTTCTAGTTCCCCATTAAGTAATGCAGTCTTAACGTCCATTTGATGTAATTTTAAATCTAGTCCTGCAACTATGGCTAAAATAAAGCGAATTGAGGCAAACTTCACCACATGTGAAAATGTTTCCCAGAGTATATACCCTGTTGTTGGGTATATCATTTCGCTACCAACTGAGCCGTATACCTATCTTTGGATCCATTCTCCTTTATTTTGATCTTAAAAATCAATTTGTTTCCGATCGCTCGATGTTGTGGCCGAAGATCAACCAAGTACCAGACATGGTTTACCCTAATAGATTTTAGTTCTTGTCCTACTGCACCATTCCATTCACCTGAGTTTGGGGAAGAGAGAGCCTCTTTAACTAATATGGAATCTAAGTTATCATGCATAACAATCATGAATCTTCCCCTTCGATCTCAAATAGATGTCGAGGAATTCTACCACGGTCACTTCTACGCACATCCGACTCTTGTGATTCTTTCCTAGAAGAATCATTAACCAATGTTTCTCTCCCGGTAAGTTTAGATAGTTCTTGAGAAATTTCACCAACTTCCACAAATTTGTTAGTAGAAGAAACACCAGTTGGGTCAACCATCTCTTCAATATGGTATTCCCTTTCAATCTCTCCCCTTTTAGGAAAATTATTTTCCATGAATGTCACATCTCATGATTTTTTTATGTTATACTTCTATCCAATTGCTCGATGATAAGTACATAACCTTTTGAATGCTCACTACATCTTATAAAGATACACTTCTTTTCTCTATCACTCAATTTTCCATGAGGATGTGATTATCGCAAACAAATGCTACATATCCCCAAGGTCTCAAATGCATTAGGGCGGGTTTTCTTTCCGTCAATAATTCATAAGGAGTGGAAGTAACAGATTTTGAGGACACAAGGTTAAGTATATAGGCAACAGTCTATAATGCACCCCCCATCATGAAACTGGAAGGTTAGCTTGCGATTTCTTAGACCTAACCATTTCAAGAAGTGTATGATTTCTTCTTTCTGATATACATTTTGTTGTGGTGTATAGTGGGTAGTCAATTTTCTGAAAATACACTTTTCATCACACAATATTTTAAACTGTTCAGATAGATATTCACGGCCTCGATATGTTCTTAAAATTTGATCGTCCTCTCCAACTGATTTTCAACCAAAGTAATATATCGTCTAAAGCACTCTAGCGCTTCTGACTTATGAGAAATTAGGTATAAAAACTCGAATCGAGTAAAATCATCTATAAAATTGATGAAATATGAGGCTCCATGCCTCGCCCTTACATTCATCGGACCAAAAATGTTTGAATGGACTAATTGAAATGGAAATTTATCTCTAGTTGCTTTTCCAAATGGTTTCCTTATTGATTTCCAGCCAAACACGGTTCACATGTGTCAAGATCAACTTAAGAGAGTGAGACAAGAAGGCCTTCTCTAGCCAATATATTCATTCGATCAACACCAATGTGACCAAGTCTAGAATGCCACACATTTATTTCGACATTAGTAGAACCTGTGACATGAAAAACATCGATCAAAATTTTACTAATAATATTTGTAGTACAATCAAGTACTATAAAACAATCATAAGTATAACTAGAACCAAATAACACAAACTCTAAAGAAATTTTTAAAAACATATCATGAAAGTTCAAACTAAATCTTAACTTAAGTAAAGACGAAACGGAGACCACGTCCTGACGGATTTCAAGAGCATACAAGATATCATGTAATATGAGAGTCTTCCCGCCACACATGTAGCTAGAAAGTATCGACAGTGAATGGGCCAGTCCAGTTCATGTTGTGCCTAAGAAAGGAGAAGTTACAGTGGTGAAGAATGAGAAGAATGAGTTGATTCCTACAAGGACTGTGACTGGACATCGGATGTACATAGACTACATGAAGCTGAATGCTGCTACAAGGAGAGATCATTTCCCTTTGCCCTTTATTGATCAGATGCTGGAGAGGTTAGCTAATCACCCTTACTATTGCTTCCTTGATGGGTATTCTGGCTTCTTTCAGATTCCCATCCATCCAGAGGATCAAGGGAAGACTACTTTTACTTGTCCCTATGGCACTTTTGCATACCGCAGGATGCCTTTTGGACTTTGTAATGCACCAGCTACCTTCCAAAGATGTATGATGTCCATTTTTACTGATATGATTGAGGATTTTATGGAGGTATTTATGGATGACTTTTCTGTCGATGGGTCATCTTATCATGAGTGCTTAGATAATCTGTGAAAAGTGATAGCTAGATGTGAGGAGAAGCACTTGGTTCTTAATTGGGAGAAGTGTCATTTCATGGTCAGAGATGGCATTGTTCTGGGGCACAGATTATCTGAAGCAGGGATCGAAGTAGACCGCGCTAAGATTGAGGTTATGACCAGCCTTCAGGCGCCTGATTCTGTGAAGCCTGTGAGGAGCTTTCTCGGACATGCTGGGTTCTACAGAAGGTTCATCAGAGATTTCAGTAAGATTGCTAGACCACTAACGGCTTTGTTGTGTAAGGATGCAACATTTGAGTTCAATGCAGATTGCCAGACTGCATTTGAACATATCAAGCAAGCATTACTGAGTGCTCCTATTGTGCAGCCACCAGATTGGGATTTGCCTTTTGAGGTTATGTGTGATGCAAGTGATTTTCCTGTAGGAGCTGTTCTGGGGCAGAGGAAGGACAAGACGCTTCATGCTATCTATTATGCCAACATAACACTAGATGATGCGCAGAGAAACTATGCCACTACAGAGAAGGAGTTGTTGGCAGTTGTCTTTCACACTACAGAGAAATCAGTGCACACTGATCATTCAGCTTTGAAGTATCTGATGCAGAAGGGAGTTAAAAATGGAGTTGCTGACCATCTGCCAAGGATTAGGGTTGATGAAGACGTCCCCATTAATGATTTCTTTCCTGAGGAGAACGTCAACTTGATTGAGACAAAGTTTAGGACGGACTTAAGCAAGAAGTTGCAGAACTGTTGGATTATGCGCAATGCGTCGATCGATGCCACCTCGGCAACGATTGATGCAAGTATCGGGATTGAATCGATCGACGCGGACCTGTGTGTCGATCGACACAATGCGCCTACGAACCCAGAACCTATCAAGGTTCATATTGGACACTACAACATCGATCTTTTTGCTGTTGCGATGACCAATCGGCCCTGGTTTGCGGATGTTGCTAATTATCTGGCTGCATAGATTGAACCAGATGAGCTTAAGGGGTATGCTAAGAAAAAGTTCTTCAGAGAGCTAAGGAGATACTCTTGGGATGAGCCCTATCTCTACAAGTGATATATCATGGTTTTTACCCATTTTATACCATGATATAGATGTGTTTTTAGTGTCTTTTGTGTTCGTTTAGAGTCTTTTACAGGTTTAATCAGGTTTGGAGCTAATTGGAGATATTTGGAGCATTTTGGGACTTTTGGGACGTTTTGGCCGAGAGCTTAACTCACTGTCCGATTTATTGATCAAGCATCGACCGACACACCTTGTGCATCGGTCGACACACTAGCGAGATGGGCCGTACGCGTCGGTTTAACAAGTTATGAAGAATTACAAAGAGGCCCAGAATAGTTCCAGTATTTACACAGAAACCCCAGCCGAGATTAGGCTTATATATAGAGGATTTTGGTGTTTAATTTACATACGCTTTCATACTTAGAGCTAAGAGATTTTTAGAGCTTTTGGGGCTGATCTATTTCCTGTATTCACATATTTTGGAGAAGATTTCGAACCCCTTTGATATTTTATTCTCTTATATGCAATCTATTATTTCTATGATTATGTTTTCATCAATCATGTCTGAGTAGATCCATAGTTAAGTTTAGGGTTTCTCATTAGGGTTTGATGACTTGCTAGACTTGTTTAATTCAGTTAAGGATTCATATGATTAGAATGTTCTTCAAACTAAATTGTGCTTAAAGCTAGTTCTAACCTGATCAATTAGAATCTAGATCTTAGGTTACTAAATTCGACACGAGAGTGTGTTTTAGAATCTGAACTATTTAGGTTGAGCAATTAAATTATTCGCAAAGAGATTTAGTTTAGTTTAATTGTGAACATATCGAACTTGAACTTAATGCTAGTTTAATCTGTTAGTAATCGCAAAGAGATTTGGGTTACTGCACTTAGACTTAGAGAGTTTTCGCAAAGAGATTTGGTTAATTCTATTTCCGTGATTTGAGTTCTAGAACTGAGTTTAATTTGATCCTGACTGATTAACTTGTCTGCTTGTCTGATTTCCTGAGAATACCCTAGGCTTGACGCTTTTAGTTTATTGCTTTCACAACCAACCTGCTAGTGTTTACTTTCTTGCTTCACAATTTATTTACTTCACCATCTGCTTATTTCTAGTATTAATCTCTACTGTTCTGATCTATTGAGACCAAGTGTCCCTGTGGATTCGATAACCCTATATACTACTTTGACGATACTGTGCACTTGCAGTTTAGAATAGGGTAAAACTTAGAACCTATCAACAAGCATTGTTAAGATGGTATTTACAGAAGATGCATTGCAGAATCAGAAGTTCCAGATGTTTTATTTCACTGCCATGGATCAGATTATGCTGGACACTTTGCTACTTTCAAGACTGTGTCTAAGGTTCTGCAAGCAGGCTTCTGGTGGCCTACTATGTTCAGAGACGCTCATACCTTTGTCTCTCAGTGCGATGCCTGTCAAAGGAGAGGGAAGATCAGTAAGAAGCATGAGATGCCTCAGAATTTCATCCTTGAGGTTAAGGTTTTCGATTGCTGGGGCATTGATTTCATGGGCCCTTTTCCCTCATCCTATGGGAATAAGTTAATTTTTGTTGTTGTGGACTATGTGTCTAAATGGGTAGAAGCGATAGCTAGTCCAACCAATGACTCTTTGGTGGTTCTTAAGCTGTTTAAGACCATCATTTTTCCTAGATTTGGAGTACCTCAGATAGTGATAAGCGATGGAGGATCTCATTTCATCAACAAGGTCTTTGAGAAGCTGCTACAGAAGTATGGTGTTCATCATAGAGTTGCTACTCCTTATCATCCTCAGACTAGTGGGTAAGTTGAGGTCTCTAACAGACAGATCAAGGAGATCTTGGAGAAGACAGTTGGGTGAACAAGGAAGGATTGGTCTGCAAATCTTGATGATGCGTTATGGGCTTATAGGACTGCGTTCAAGACGCCACTTGGGACTACACCGTTTCATGTTCTGTATGAGAAAGCCTGCCATCTTCCATTTGAGCTTGAGCACAAGGCAGCATGGGCTGTGAAACAGATGAACTTTGATCTTAAGTCTACAGCAGAAAGGAGATTAGTGCAACTGAATTAGTTGGATGAGATTAAGCATCATGCCTATGAGAATTCGAAGCTGTACTAGGAGAGGACTAAGGCATATCATGACATGAAGATTGTCTCCAAACAATTTGAGCCTAATTATCAGGTACTTTTGTATAACTCAAGTTTGCAATTGTTTCCAGGTAAGCTGCGTTCTAGGTGATCTGGTCCTTTCACAATCAAGGAGGTGCGTCCATATGGTGCTGTTGTGCTTATCAGCTCATAAGATAAGGATTTTACTGTCAATGGACAGCGGGTGAAGCACTATTGGGCTAAGGCCGAGATTCCGAAAGGATAGATTCTGCCTCTGGATGATGCATCTTCTGCCTGATCTCCTTCCTGTCAAGCTAGTGACGTTAAAAGAGCGCTGAGTGGGAGGCAACCCACTAGGTAGTCTGTACAAATTCATTTTGTTCGTTTTTATTAGGATTTTACTTTGGTTTTTCGTTTTTGGTGTTTTTGGTCTACATGTACGAAGTCAGGGAACTGTGTAATCGCACTGCGTCGATCGTTGCGGTCCTGCGCAACTATTGATGCGGGGAGAATCATACGAAGAGAAGAAATCGCAGTGTGTCGATCGTTGCGGTCCTGTGCAACGATCGACGCACCTTGTTAAAATCGAAATCAAATGTACGTGTGCTACAAACAAGAAATCAGATTGGTCCGATCCGGTTCGACCAATCACGATCTGCAATGATCGTTGCAACCTTGCAACGATCGATGCAGTCACGAGCCATGTAAGTGCATCTAACCTTTCTTCTTCTTCTTTCTTCCCCGCAAACTCTCCGTACGAACCCTAAAATCGCCTCCACTCTAAAATCCTTGATTCTTGCTCGTTTTCATCGATTCAAAATCCCATTTCACTTGATTTCTCATCCTATCTCCATATCTATCACTCATTTTGACTGATTTTAATGTATGTATCCCGAATCTCTTTGTTTCTATTTTGGCCCTAAGGTATTGAATTCGAATTCTATCATGATTTGATTGTTTTAATGGTGAATTGATGCTTGATTAAGCTTGCTAGTGATGGTTTCGTACTGCCTTAGCACATGCATTGACATATTTCACAAGTTTTCAGAGAATCTTCGATTCGATGAAGAACGCTTGCGATTCTCTGATTTAGGGCGAATGTAGAACGAATTGGATGCATTTGATACTTATTTTGCTGCTGTTGATGGTTAATTGAGATGATAGACACTAATTTGGTAGCATTTGTTGATCTTAGAGCTTTGGCTTAATTGCAAGTTTGATTCTTGTGTCTTTGATCGCAGATGCCTCCTCGTAAGCGCAACAGAGCTGCTCCAGCTGATTCTTCTCCTCCTGAGAGTGGATTACACGAGCCTCATCACCACTTGCTCCGTATCAGCGTGATCGTGAGGCTATACATGCCCCTTGGCCTAAGGGAGAGAAGGATCCGATTCCTGCGACGAGGCAGTGGGCACATGAGCCTCAGGTGGAGATTAAGAGTGCAAACTGTATTGACAGAGATATCTCCTAGCAGTGGGACGATTACGACACATTGTTTTACAACGGTTGGTTGGATATGAAGATTGAGCCACTAAGTTTGCTGATTACATGACTTGTAAGATCATGGGCATTGATCAAGAGGTGCATGCATTGGTTCAGGTGATTGGTCTAGGATCAATGCCCATGGGGTACTATGAGCTCTATCCGGATCTAGTACGACAGTTGTTGTCCACTTGCAGGGTTTATTACGCTAACTCGGTGCGCAGGAGAGCTTCAGAGGGAACTTTACCTTCATGTGTCTAGAGCCATGTACCGCATTCCACTACTAGATATCTGCTGTATATATGGATTCAGTGTGGAGCCTATTAGATGCTCCATTATTGGTGAGTGGGATAGCACGAACACACAGTTGTTCTGGGATCATATCGGCAATGAGCGCTACAACTCAAGAACCTCGAAGCAGATGTCTGTTAGGCATCCAGTCCTGAGATATGTGATCCGCATTCTGGGATACACATTGTTGGCTAAGTCTGAAGCCAACAAGATGAGGAAGCATGAGCTCATGGTACTTTACACTGGTTTGAGAGAGTTGTTTGATGAGACTGAGCTGCGTGACCCTGCTCCAGAGCTGAACTTGGGAGCCATTTTTTCTGAGCACCTGTGCACACTGAAGAAGAAGACATTCGATGGGAACAAGACTGAGACCGTGGGAAGCCTGCTCACTCCGATCTTTCGCCATTGCAGGATCCCTTTAGAAGGCAGAGAGTGTGACACCACAGAGGCATGGATGGATCTTGCTCATCTGAAGAGCGCCACCTGGATGAAGGATGACCGTCTTTGGATCTTTCATGACGTACGCTTGCGTAAGTGGTGTGTGCAGCATCCAACAACAGAGCTTACCAGGATATATACATTGGCTGCGTTGAGTTTTGAGGCTCATAGGAATGATTTGCGCAGTGTGCCTACGATTGCTTACCCTCTCGGTGAGCCCACTTCACGAGCTTTTACATCTTCTGCTCTTGCGTCTGCTGCAGCTTATGTTGATCCTGGACCATATCCCGATCCACCGATGGATCCTGCTGAGATGTCCCAGGGTGAGTTCCAGACGCTAGTGAACGACCGAGTGAAGGGCATTTGGGAGTGGATGCATGGATGCTCTTGCAGGATACAACCTTAAGTCCATCAACCAGTTCCTGTTCCGCGACACCGACCTGCTCTTGCGACATCCAGTGATTATGATCGCTATGCTGGGATTGACGATGAGTCCGAGTGATGTGAGATTTGAGTTCATGTTTCCTGACATTCGGTTATGTATCTTTTCACTCTTTCTTTTTCATTTTGTTTTGAGTCTTGGTCAGTACTTGTCATTTGGATGATGTGTTTACTTATATGACTATCTGTTGCTTTGATTTTGCTTCTTTGTGATGTTTACAGCTTACATGTTTGATTTTTGAGATTTTCTCATGAACTAACTGCTGATTGCTAACTGATCCGACGTAATCGCAGTGCAAAGATCGACATGGTCCTGTGGGTCGATCGACTCATGGCTACTTTCGCACTGCAACGATCGACACCGTCTTGTGTGTCGATCAGCTCATATCGTAATCGCGCTGCATCAATCGTCGCGGCCCTGTGCAACGATCGACGCAGTTGGGAGACAGGTAAAAGTCCATTTTTTCTTTCTTTTACCAATATAAAGCTTGAAACTTCTGGGGACAGTGTGTTTCAAGTACGGGGGAGGTGGTACTGACATGTTATTTTTGTTTTCTTAGAGTCTGTTGTGTCTGTTTTATCGAGTCAAAACAGTTGAGTAAGAAACAATGAATTTTTGAGGAGATCATCACACTTGCAGGAACTTAAGTGACCATTGGAATGAGTTTGCAGATGAATTTATGACTGTTAGAAAACCCAACACGGACCAGCCTACTGAGAACACCCATATCACTTCAGGTATTCGGAGGATCCTTCACTGACTTCATCCCTAATTTTTACTTACTTTTTCTCACCTAAGGGCTTGGTATACTTTGAGTTGGATTCCTCTGTTAGTTCTGACACAGCTTGTAAACCTGTCCAAGTATGGTTCCCTTCTCCCCTTCCTTAAAGTAAAAAAAAGAGATAACTGCGGATGAGCAAGTAGCTCCGAAGTGGCCGCGGGAGTGAAAGAGACCCCTATTACCTCCTGTGCATCCATGGAATGTGTCCAAAGTACACCCCAATGCGAGAAAAGCACTGAAACATGATGATCTAGGCTTCTTTTCATGAAACCAAGGTTATTTCTCTCGACCAGTTGACCATTCTAGGAACCACCAAATCTTCCAAGGCATCAAGCTTACATTAAGATTTGCCAAATATGGTGAAAGAAATGTGTCTAGTGTACTTTGGGTTTTTGGGTAAGTTCAGAAAGGCCTTAATGAGTATTTTCCTTGGCCATATTCGTCGCTAAAAACGTTTCTCTCTCTCTAGAATTTTGTAATTTTATTAATAGTCACTAACTGTTATTCTTGTTATCATTTTCTCTTTGTAGTGTCTCATATATATAGAAAACCAAGAGACACTTTCCGAAGAGACACTTTCCGAAGATACACATATGTTTGGAGTAGATTTCGAACCCCTCTTTATTCTCTACTCTTTTATTTATGCAATCTATTCATATATTGAATTCTGTTTCATTGATCATGTCTGAGTAGATTCATAGTTAGGTTTAGGGATTCTCGTTAGGTATTTCATGACTTGCTAGATTAATCAATCAGTTAGGATTCATAACTTGATTAGTTCTTCAACCTGAATTTTGCTTAATACCAGTTTCTAATCTGATCACTTAGAATCTGGATCTAGGGTTTATAAATTGACACGAAAGTGTAATTTAGAATCTGAACTATTTAGGTTGAGCAATTTAATTATCTGCAAACAAATTTGGTTTAATTGAATTGTGAACAAATCGAACCTACACTTAAGGCTAGTTTAATCTGTTAGGAATTGCAAAGAAATTTGGATTTCTAGGATTTAGACTTGGTGAATTCTCGCAACGAAAGTTGGTTAGTTCTACATCTGTGTTTGAGTTCTAGAACCATGCTTAATTTGATCCTGACTGATAATTGATCTGCTTGTCTTGATTTCTTGAGAACTCCCTAGACTTAGCGCTTTTCGTATATTGATAAAACAAACCGACTTGCTTTCTGATTTAGTTTCTGATTTTAGTTTATTTATTTCTGATAAGCATCACCTAGCTTAACTTGATAATTCTATAGTCTATCGTAAGATTTTTTGAGTCTCTGTTGATTCGACCCCTACATACTACATTTGCCTGTGCACTTACAGTGTAACTTAGGGAAGTAAAATCTGAGCATATCAAAAATCGAGAATCTTAACTCAGAATTCATAACTCAAATGAACCTGCGACTCCTATGTGTACACCTGCACTTGGGAACTAAACTATGCACCTGTTGGGGATACATACTTGCTCAACCCTTATAATATTTTTACATTTCAGCATGTCTCGTTGTTCCCCAAACTCATTTGTCTTTTGTAACGGTCTTAATATAGCTTACCCCCAAAGCATATGTTAGACTTTTCCTAGATCATGTGTTCACTATATCGAACATCCAGTTGAGTGATATAGTGGCTTGCCAACAAACACCTATGTCAATATAAAAACAGATAGTTTTTTCTTCCGTTCTCATGTCCATTGGTTCCAAACTAACTACTTTCTTAGCATGTCTCATAAGGCTAATTATTGCATCACCGTCGAAAACATACTAAAGTAGCAAACATTAGCTCTTCCCTTTAAAAACATAGCTGAATGTTCAAGGGTAACCTTGTAACCATAAGTAGGTTTATAGGAACTCAAATTGCGAGGGCTATGGATTAAGATAAAATAATTACTCGCTTCCTATATAGTCGTAAATGTATGACATACATGTCATAGTGGTTAACTCATCCCTCGAGAGCATATGTCAATTGGATAAAACCAAACACCATTATGTTGATCAAGTTGTTATCACCTTGGTCTCTAGCGCATGATTATGTACTTATCCAGCTCTGCCAAGTATTCATGATTCGGGGTCAACCACGATCGATACAAGAATATATCTCATCTTGTGACCTCTTCTTAAGGCAACACTGATAAGCCTTAAAAGGCAAGATCTCACTAGCGCCCAACTAATCAAGTATCATCTCAGCCTTTCACTAATAAATCTGAGGCGATTGTTCATGTGAGTGAACCAATCTCCAACTTGGTGACACATTTTAACATTTATGTAAATGGACCATTGTACATGATGTTTAAAATGTCCTTAGATATGTTGTTTCATAAAATAAACATCAAACATATAATGTCACATGGAAAAGCTCCATAGTACATATATCAAATTCTATGCAAACCTAAAGCTCGAACATGAGCAAGGTAAACATCTCTAGGAATGGGTTTAGTGAACGAATCATCTACCATTCTATGCGTAGTATATACTTAAGGACCACCTTTTTTTTCCCACAATGGCTCTCACGAAATTATGTTTGATTTCAATTTGCTTTGTCCTCCCATGATACTTTGGATCCTTCATATAAGAAATACAAGCTTGATTATCACAATGAATAGTCACGGGACATGTAGCCTCTGTTGTGACTTGTAAACTTTGTAAGAATCTTCTCAGCCATATGATAGGTCTAAGTTTTCCCTAAGATCTAATTGTAAGTGTACAACTATGTCAAATATAGCACTTAGGGTATCAAACAAAGAACTTCAGATTACTCAATAGATTATCGTTTATTGACTTAAGCTAAGAAGATTATGGTGAAAGAAATAGCAGTGCAAGTAATTAAAACGGGTGTAATCAATCAGAGAAAGCGTCAGATTCAAGGAAGTTCCCAGGAAATCATGAATAGATATCAATCAACTAATCATGATTCGGGATATCGATGATCTAGAACTTGAAACACAAGATTATAACAAACCAACTCTTGTTGCGAAAATTAACCGTGCCTAGCAACCTAGACATCCAAATCTCTTTGCGATCCTAGAGTTCTAAACATGCATTAAATTCAGGTTCGTTCGTTCACAATTTCTCTAAACCAAATATCTTTGCGAATAGACAAATTGCTCACCTAGGTTCTTTTCTAGCTAATTAACCAACTCTCGCTGCGCTAATCAACCTAATATCAATAATCTAAGTGACCAGTTTATATTAAGCATTAAGAACAACTTAGAGAACGATCTAGAAGTTATGAATCCCAATTAATCAATTAACCTAACATTCCATGAAATCACTAATGAGAAACCCTAAACCTAACAAGAGATCTACTCAGACATGACAATCATAACAAAAGACATGATAAATTGAAAACTCAATAGAATGAAATATTGAAAGGAACATGGATTCGAAATCTTTTCTGTCGATGTATAAGACCAGTCCCAAAAAGCTCCAATCTCTCTAAAACTCAAAGTATGAAAAGTGTAGCCTCAACAATGGCTGTAAAACCTAACTAATAGTCAAAAACATGATTTGGACATTTTTGCACATATGAGAAACTTCTGGGTCAACTTTCAAATCTCCAAAATCTCTAATTCTGACGCACATGATTTTTGCTACTAATAATAGGTGCAGACGCAGCCAATAATCTCTATGAAATCCATACGTGCTGCAGAATTACTTTAAAAGCTCTCAGAATTTTAATTAAGCTCCAATCATGCCAAAACCTTTAACAGACTCAAAAGACTCCAAAAAAAACTAAAAGGCTTTAGACTAGGACTTATATCATGACTTAAAAACCCATAAAAACCATGATATATCACCTTACAGCCTCCTGAACTGATGCTAAACATACAATGAACTCAGCCCCACAATGGATAAGCTGTACAAGATTTTTTTTTGCTACTTCAAATAATGGCACCATCACTAAGCACGCAGCATATCCCGAATTTTACCTATGCTCATCCAGATTACCAGCTCAGTCGGCATTTGTATATCTTATTAAGCATAAATTACTTCCTTGATAAAACAAGGAATAATCCATTGTTCCGTTCATGTATCTAACGACCCTCTTCCTGCCACCCAGTGTTTCTTCCCTGGGTTTGACCTATAACGACTTACAAAACCAACTGCATAACAAATTTTCGGTCGGGTGAACATCATAACATACATCAAGATGCATACAAATCTAGAGTATGTGACTCATTCCATCTCTCTTTTCTCATCATCGGTCTTAGGGCACATCTTAAGGCTTATGCCTTCACCTTTTGCGATTGGAGTTTCAGTGGGATTACAATCAAGCCAACCAATAAGATGTCGTTAACATATAGAGATAGAATTACAAAGAGATATAATTACAAAGAATTACAAAGGATTGAAAAAAGATACAGATTGTAATCTAGAGAGTGAATTACAAAGAGATAGAATTACAAGGATTATAAGATGTCTTCAACATATAGAGATAGAATTACAAAGAGATATAATTACAAAGGATTTTCTAGTTCTCTTGACATAGACACAATGGTCTTAACTAATCATCGTAAAATTATAATATGTTATAGCTCGATGAAAACAAAGGTATCACTGCCTAGAAGATTGTATTAGACCATATATTAAACGTCAGAGCTTGCAAACTTTGCGCTCCTGGCCTTTTACAATGAAGCAAACAGGTTATTCCATGTAAATGTCTTCTTCTAGTTCCCCATTAAGTAATGCAGTCTTAACGTCCAGTTGATGTAATTTTAAATCTAGTCCTGCAACTATGGCTAAAATAAAGCGAATTGAGGCAAACTTCACCACATGTGAAAATGTTTCCCAGAGTATATACCCTGTTGTTGGGTATATCATTTCGCTACCAACTGAGCGGTATACCTATCTTTGGATCCATTCTCCTTTCTTTTGATCTTAAAAATCAATTTGTTTCCGATCGCTCGATGTTGTGGCCGAAGATCAACCAAGTACCAGACATGGTTTACCCTAATAGATTTTAGTTCTTGTCCTATTGCACCATTCCATTCACCTGAGTTTGGGGAAGAGAGAGCCTCTTTAACTAATATAGAATCTAAGTTATCATGCATAACAATCATGAAATCTTCCCCTTCGATCTCAAATAGATGTCGAGGAATTCTACCACGGTCACTTCTACGCACATCCGACTCTTGTGATTCTTTCCTAGAAGAATCATTAACCAATGTTTCTCTCCCGGTAAGTTTAGATAGTTCTTGAGAAATTTCACCAACTTCCACAAATTTGTTAGTAGAAGAAACACCAGTTGGGTCAACCATCTCTTCAATATGGTATTCCCTATCAATCTCTCCCCTTTTAGGAAAATTATTTTCCATGAATGTCACATCTCATGATTTTTAATGTTATACTTCTATCCAATTGCTAGATGATGAGTACATAACCTTTTGAATGCTCACTACATCTTATAAAGATACACTTCTTTTCTCTATCACTCAATTTTCCATGAGGATGTGATTATCGCAAACAAATGCTACATATCCCCAAGGTCTCAAATGCATTAGGGCGGGTTTTCTTCCCGTCAATAATTCATAAGGAGTGGAAGTAACAGATTTTGAGGGCACAAGGTTAAGTATATATGCAACAGTCAATAATGCACCCCCCATCATGAAACTGGAAGGTTAGCTTGCGATTTCTTAGACCTAACCATTTCAAGAAGTGTATGATTTCTTCTTTCTGATATACATTTTGTTGTGGTGTATAGTGGGTAGTCAATTTTCTGAAAATACACTTTTCATCACACAATATTTTAAACTGTTCAGATAGATATTCACGGCCTCGATATGTTCTTAAAATTTGATCGTCCTCTACAACTGATTTTCAACCAAAGTAATATATCGTCTAAAGCACTCTAGCGCTTCTGACTTATGAGAAATTAGGTATAAAAACTCGAATCGAGTAAAATCATCTATAAAATTGATGAAATATGAGGCTCCATGCCTCGCCCTTACATTCATCGGACCAAAAATGTTTGAATGGACTAATTGCAATGGAAATTTATCTCTAGTTGCTTTTCTAAATGGTTTCCTTATTGATTTCCAGCCAAACACGGTTCACATGTGTCAAGATCAACTTGAGAGAGTGAGACAAGAAGGCCTTCTCTAGCCAATATATTCATTCGATCAACACCAATGTGACCAAGTCTAGAATGCCACACATTTATTTCGACATTAGTAGAACCTGTGACATGAAAAACATCGATCAAAATTTTACTAATAATATTTGTAGAACCTGTGACATGAAAAACATCGATCAAAACATCGATCAAGTACTATAAAACAATCATAAGTATAACTAGAACCAAATAACACAAACTCTAAAGAAATTTTTAAACACATATCATGAAAGTTCAAACTAAATCTTAACTTAAGTAAAGACGAAACGGAGACCACGTCCCGACGGATTTCAAGAGCATACAAGATATCATGTAATATGAGAGTCTTCCCGCCACACATGTAGCTGGAAAGTACCGATACCCAGTAACGCAACTTTATAATTATTTCCCACATATAGCCACCTTGTATGTTTAGGTACCCGTCAATACTCCACAAATGCTTCTTGATATTTAGCTACATGGTCTGTTGCTCCTGAGTCTGCAATCCACAAAGGATGAGATTCAATAAGCATTACACAACTAAAAACATAAGCATACTTATAACTGGAGTCTAAGGATAATACCTTATTTGCCTCAATGCATTCACAAGGAAAGTGACCCAATGACCTACAGTTGTAGCAATTTATTTTGGTCTTATCCTTTTTGCCTCCACGTTTTCCATGTTTTACATACTTGTTTTTCCTGTTAGGATCAGTTGTATTCGCAACCTTCTTTCCCTTGTTACCTCTCTTGAGTTTCAAACCTGAGTTTGAATTTGCAAAGTTAGCCTCGTTAAAGGACTTAGCACCCTCTAGGCGTTCATCTTCTAACGTAAGATGACATGATATTGTTGGGATTATGTCCTGAAATCATATTGTACTTACTCTGATAGATAGTTGTATTGTCAAGATCGGACAATTCATGTAATACTAGGTGATCATAATGTTTTGCTAGAAGCTGCTTATGACTTATGAGTTGTAACTCATTGCTAGTATTATGTGAACCTACAGGGTCACACACCTAAGCAAGCTGGATACACTTTGTATGGGATTGATCATTGGCATATGGTCTGGTCAATGTGTATTGGATGCACATTGAATTCGAGTTTTAAGAGGTGTGTCGATCGACACCATTGGGTGTGTCGATCGACACAGATCGGGTTCCGAACCTGATGTTTCGGTTTGATGACTTTAACGAATTGGATTTATCCAATGATCGGTTTTAGTCATTCCAGGTCTATAAAAAAGCTTATATGGACGATCTGGAACCCTAGCCGTAGTTGAGATTTTTTTATTGACAGAAAACGCAGCCACCTCTAGAAACACAGGAATTCCCAGGAGATCCGATTCCCAGCACTAGCATCCCGACGGATTCCAGCTTGTATGCGTGTGGACTGCAGTAGAGGCGAGGCATCTGAATCGCTCCTGATATCGTTTTACCATTCATTCCGCTGCCAGAACAAGGTAAACGCGAGATCCATGATTCAATAACATAAACCCTTAGATCCTAGGTTCGGAATTCAGACTTAGGGTTGCCTAATCGGATTAGGAACTGCTAGGAATTCCATCAGTGGTATCAGAGCCTTAGGGTTTTCCATTGAATCAGTTTGTTTAATAAAATTTGATGATTTAAATTCGCTCATAAGATAGTATGAATAAGAACAGGTTAGATCGATTTTGATCAAAAACGATTCTGTTTTTTCGTATGGTGTCGATCGACACAAAAGGTGTGTCGGTCGACACAGAATAGTGAATTCGTCAGAATCGGCGGCTAGGGTTTTTTCGCGAAGAAAACCTAAATGCCTGCTGTGTCGATCGACAAAGGTTGAGTGTCGGTCGACACAGACCTTGCGATTGGTTAATCGGTTCAATTGGATTGGACCGGTTATCATGTTTGGTTAAGTCCGATCAGATCGTTTTAAATTGGATGAATTGGTTCAATTGGATTGAACTGATTATCTCAATTAGAATAAACCGATTTGATCGGTTAAGATCAGTTTGATCTGATAAGTCGGTTCAATTGGATTGGACCGGTTATCAAAACTGTCTCCGGTTTAGGTCTATGTCGACCGTCACACATAGGTTGTGTCGATCGACATGACCGGTTTAATGAACCGGGTTAATTGGATTAATCGGTTATTGAAGTCCGGTTTTTTTTGGTGGTGTCGATCGACAGACATGGTCTGCGTCGATCGACACAGTGCTCACAATTCTGGTTATTGAACCTTGAATTTGCAAAAACAAACTCGACTTAAACCTAGTTTATAAAGAACAATTAAAACACTTCTTGGATGCATATTGGATATGTATCAAGATTAAATGTTCTAAATCCATTTTGATACACATTGGATGTGTATTAGAACAAAGCTTAGCTTCAATATGGTCAACTGTCAAGACTCATTTCGTTGTGTGGTGGTCTAGCCAAGAGCTTGGTTTCCACAATTACGTGAGTAAGGCAGGTAATTATGTTGATGGACTTGCAGTGCTTGACATCGAAAATTACATGACATAAGAGATTGATTTGCTAACCTTTTAGAGTTTCGTTTCCTCAACTAAATATCAAGTGACCTTGATGTCTTGCCCAATGTTGTCTACTGTCAAGACTCGTTTCGTTGTTGGATAGTCTTGGAGTCC
This sequence comes from Orychophragmus violaceus, assembly GCA_030180135.1. Taxonomy (NCBI): domain Eukaryota; kingdom Viridiplantae; phylum Streptophyta; class Magnoliopsida; order Brassicales; family Brassicaceae; genus Orychophragmus; species Orychophragmus violaceus. Next base: position 37,839,650 of record CM058240.1, read on the forward strand.
TTGGTATCCACAATTACATGAGTAAGACAGGTGATCATTGATAGACTTGCAGTGCGACTGTCAGTGATCACAAGACTGAAGAGATTGGTTTACTTGACTGGGCTATCAGAAGTTCTGGGCCCAGAGACATCAGAGTAGAGGAGACATGGATTGTCTTATCTGCGACCAAGAGTTGTACTGGGTACAATTAGCAATGATTTGCTTACCTAGATAACTGAAGTTTGGGTGATGGCGAGTCGTCCACTCAGATTTTGGTGAAGTATGGGTCTTGTATCATTATATTCATAGAGGAAACATAGTTTGAATATAATGCGAGTTTTCTTATTAGATAAGATTTCTCATTTCCTGAACTTCATAACTAAAACTTTTCTTTTCTTAGTTTTCAGCCTATGTCTAAAACTACTTTCTCGTTGCGATCCGTTCTTGAGAAGGACAAGTTAAATAGATCAAATTTCCTGGATTGGTATCGGAATTTGAGAATAGTTCTCAAACAAGAGAGTAAGGACTATGTTCTTGAGAAAGCTCTCCCCGAAAGGCTTGGGACCAATGCCTCGCATGCAGCATATGATGCTTGGAATAAGCATTATATTGATGTGGTAGATGTGTGTGGTCTGATGTTGGCTACCATGAACTCAGACTTAAAGAGTCAACACGAGAACATGGAGTCGCCAATAGAGATGATCACCAGCCTGAAACTGATGTTTCAGGAACAAGCACGAGTTGAGAGATACCAGATGGTTAAGTCTCTCATTGGGTGCAAGCTACCAAAGGATGCTCCAGTGAGTCCTCATGTCATTAACATGATGGGTTACATTGATAACCTGGGGAAACTGGATTGTCCTGTTAGCCTAGAGTTGGCTACTGAAATCATCCTGCAGTCACTGCCGTCAAGTTATGATAAGTTTATCAAGAGCTATATCAAGAATGGCTTGACGAAGACGGTGACTGAGCTGCATGGCATGCTCAAGACAGTTGAGCAAAACATCATAAAGGGTAAAAGGTTTGAGAAATCTTGTGTTGACAAGGGTAGAGGCAGGGCCGTCCAGATTTGGAATCAGGATAAGCCTGTGTCATCTTATAAGCCCAAGTCTGGCCCATCTGATGTTGGTAAGTGCTGCTACTGTGATGAGTTTGGGCATTGGAAGAGAAATTGCATTAAATTCTTGGAAGATTCACAAGAGATGAAGGAGAAGTACGGAACTTCTTCTTCAGGTATTGTGTTATTACTTCAAGTTCTACATAGGTATTGGATACTGGTTGTGGTACTGATATTTTTGAAATATGCAGGGCCTAAACAACAGTAGAACGTTGAAGAAAGGACAAGTGGAACTGCGCGTCTGGAATGGAGCAATGGTTGCTGCATTAGCCGTAGAGATCCTCCACTTGTAGGAGCCTTTCAAGCTTGGTTTTTGAATTAAGTAATTGCTGCTATGTACCTGCTTTAAGCAGAGATGTCTTTCATTTTCTTGTAAGAATTTGGATGTTTTTCATTTTGATAAAAGACAAGTTTTGCTCTTTTGATCTTGATGAAATATTCTACAGTAGCACCCCTTTTTGAAATGGGTTTTATATCTTGAAACAATGTACGCCTGTAAATAACATAAATACCAAACGGTTTAAGTCTGAAGACTCGAACTCGATTTTTCCTTAGCATAGTCCTTTAAACCACATGGAGTGAAGCGAATTCATAAGATCCATAGTTATGGGCCTTTGGGCTCATTTGATTATAAATCATATGAGATATGAATTCTGCTTACTGGGACAAATGACTAAGGCTTCTTTAGCAGAGCTAAAGAAAAGGGCCAGAGGCTTATTGGGCCTTACACATACTGATGTATGTGGCCCGATGAGCATTAGTGCCAGAGGAAATCTTCAGTACTTCATTACCTTTATTGATGACTTCAGTAAGTATGGCTGTGTTCATTTGACGTGACACGAGTCGGAATCCTTTGAAATGGTCAAAGGAGTTCCAGAATGAAGTATAGAACCGATATGACAAAAGTATTAAAGATCCTCGATTAGATCGCGGAGGAGAATGCTTGAGTCAAGAATTGAGTGATCATCTAAATGAGTGTGAGGTCGTCTCACAACTCATTTCTCCTTGAAAACCTGAATGGTGTTTCTGAGAATGAATCGGACCTTATTGGATATGCTCCGATTAATGATGAGTCACATGAATCTTCCATTATCCTTTTAGGAATACGCTCTAGAAATGTCTGTATTTACGCCAAATAGGTTTCTATCAGAATCAGTTGAAAGACACCACATTGGATGTGGACCGAGAGTTTTCCAAGTATGTCTTCCTGATTAATTGGGATTGCAATGTTTATGTTAAGCAGTGGTCAACAGACAACCTTGCAACCCAAATCTGATAAGTGCTGCTTCGCTGGTTGTCCTAGGGAAACCAAGGCTTATTACTTTTTCAACCAATCCGAGAACAAAGTTTTGTTGTTCGGAACTCTGTTTTTCTAGATAGAAAGTTTCGTTACAAGAAAAACAGTGGGAGTAGAAGTACAGCTCGAAGAAATTTGAGAAACACAGGAGGTTGCTCAACCTGTTGAGGGAGAGCAGCAGTTGGATCTACAAAGTGCTGTAGGACCTACACCTGTGGAGCCTGAAGTTCGCAGATCCAAATGGATCTGTCACTAACCCGAGAGTGATTTCTCGTGACCGATTGCCGTGATCTGTTGATCATTGAAAAGTGACGAGCCTGCAAAATTCAAGTAGCGATGGTGAGCCCCAACTCCGAAAATTTGCTAGGTATGCATGTTAGCTTCACCGATCTGTTTCTGGATTGAAGCAAACATCTTGGAGTTGGAATCTACGTTCTGTTAAAACAGTCAAAAGTTTTGACTTGATTAGGAACGAATAGGAACCGTGCGTTTACAAGTAGAGTAGTGGGAGCGTAGTTGCATTTCTCACACTGTATGTATGTTACATACTCATTCTCATAGACGACGTTCCGTCGCTTAAGTCTTATGTGACTTGGGTCGGAAGTCATTTTCAACGATGGACATGGGAGAAGCCGCGTGAGTTCTTGGAATAAGGATCTATTGAAATAGATTGGGTAGGCTTATTGGATCGTGTCAGAATCCTTATGTAGATAAGGTATTGGACAGTTCCAATATACATGATTCCAAGAATGGCTTCATACCAAAGGTCTTATGGCAATAATATTAGCAAGATGAAGTGTCTTGGACACTGGCTGAGCTAGTATGTATGAGTGTGATTCCTTATGCTTCTGCAATAGAATCCATCATGAATGCCATATTTTGCGCTCGTCTAGATGCAGCTTACGCATAAAGCATGACGAGAAGATACCAATACATTCCGGTAAAAGTCACTAGAAAGTTGTAAGAAATATCCCAAGTGTTTGAGGAACACTAAGGATAAGTTCTTGTTCAACTGAGGAAGTGACGAATCTGTTAAAAGTAGTTAGACGGACAAAGACGACTCCCGGTTCCCACCTGGTTATGTCTCTTTGTCTGTGTAGCGGTGCTATCTGTTGGAAGGGCTCCAAGCAGAGGACCATAGAATAATGCTTATTAATGAATGGCGGTATGGTTTGTTGGAATGGTTCCAAGCAAGAACACCGCAGCCTCTCTCACAACCTAAGCACGAGTTTTATACTATTGCTGTAGGTACTAGATATCTGAAGACGTGGTCTTGATTCTAGTGGGAGTTATGTTAGTTATGATGTTCACATAGACATGCTATGGTCATGTTTATGAAAAAACTGACATCAGTATTATTTGATTATTGGATAATTAAATAATGGTCCCAAAGTATTTTATGTTCATTTTATAGGTCATCAAGTTGAGGACTTGATCATGAAACCCTATAAATGAAAGATGACATAAAGCTATGTTTGTCCCTGGTCGTAGGTTGTTAAAGTGGGACACTAACAACCGTTAAGACTAGTATGTGAGGTGACGTATGACTAAGTTTCATGGAGTCATTGATATGAGTATCAACGTCAATCACATAGATATATGTTGGTGAACATATGATCGGACATGACCCGCTAATGAGAACTCTACAGGATAGTTATATCAGTGTCATGAGAGGTTCTCATTACGACTATAGAGTATAGTCCTTAGACCTGAGTTCATCATGCTTTCTAGCATGTGAATTGGTACGCTTTGACCTTGTCAAACGTCGTTCCGTAACTGGCGGCTATAACGGCATTGCTTAGGCGTATCATGAAGTGTGTGTAGAAACAGGGATGGAACAAAAAGGGATTTGTCCCTCCTATATAACAGGAGATAAATATCTCAGGGCCCATCGAAGATTTGATACTGAGAGAATGCATGGCCGTGCTCAAACGAGGTGATTGTCAGTCGTTTGTTTTATCAGTATAGATCAGGAGTTCGATGAACATGATGTTGGCTATAATAAGGATGACACAGTCTCTTGCCTTATGCCATATCGAGATATAGCGATAAAGGGATTATGGGAATAGATGATTCCAGTACAAGTGGGAGATTGTTGGGATTATGTCCTGAAATCATATTGTACTTACTCTGATAGATAGTTGTATTGTCAAGATCGGACAATTCATGTAATACTAGGTGATCATAATGTTTTGCTAGAAGCCGCTTATGACTTATGAGTTGTAACTCATTGCTAGTTTTATGTGAACCTACAGGGTCACACACCTAAGCAAGCTGGATACACTTTGTACGGGATTGATCATTGGCATATGGTCTGGTAAATGTATATTGGATGCACATTGAATTCGAGTTTTAAGAGGTGTGTCGATCGACACCATTGGGTGTGTCGATCGACACAGATCGGGTTCCGAACCTGATGTTTCGGTTTGATGACTTAAACGAATTGGATTTATCCAATGATCGGTTTTAGTCATTCCAGGTCTATAAAAAAGCTTATATGGACGATCTGGAACCCTAGCCGTAGTTGAGACTTTTTCTTGACAGAAAACGCAGCCACCTCTAGAAACACAGGAATTCCCAGGATATCCGATTCCCGGCACTAGCATCCCGGCGGATTCCAGCTTGTGTGCGTGTGGATTGCAGTAGAGGCGAGGCATCTGAAACGCTCCTGATCTCGTCTTACCATTCATTCCGCTGCCAGAACAAGTTAAACGCGAGATCCTTGATTCAATAACATAAACCCTTAGATCCTAGGTTCGGAATTCAGACTTAGGGTTGCCTAATCGGATTAGGAACTGCTAGGAATTCCATCAGATATATCCTCAAATGTTTTAACATTGACATTGTGCATCATTTGAACTTTCATATGGTCCCAAATTTCAGGTAACAAGAGGAGAACCACTTGAATTTTCCGTTCGTTAGACATAATCTGACCAGCATTTTTGAGTTTTCTAATCATGTTTGACATGACTCTAAGATGCTGCGTCATCAAATGATTTGGGCGCTTATTGTAGTCATTAAAACATTGATTAAGTCTCCTAAGTTTGGTCGCCGATGTGGAACCAAACTTCTCTTCAAGGCGTCCCGCATGCCTTTTGCAGTTTTATACTCCTCAAACACACACACATGAGATTATCAAGCATACAACTCAGGAACATGATGCGAGCGATGCTTCTTTCTTTTCCATGAATATGAATGTTGATCTCTCTCATTTTGAGATGTATTACCCTTCTCAGGCCCTTACATGAGATGGAAAAAATTCTCTTTCACCTCTTTCTCCTCGAGAACATACTGGACTATTTGATACTAAATATCGTAATTGTCACCATCCAGTTTTTCTCCTCGATTGAGCTCAACAATGATGTTATGAAAATCAGATGAAAAACCTGATTCAACATTTAGAGACATTAATTTCTTTGCGTACTTTTGTAACGCCCCACCACCACAGTTTGAGGACCCCATGCCCGCTCGCTTGGCCCATGGGCCTATTCTTGTCTAACGACCGGTTTGTTATTTTTGGGAGGCTTTAAAGACTTGATTTGGCTATCTAGGTCATCAAAGTGCACTTACCTTTTCAGTCACTTAACCAGAGAGAACTCTAGAGTTAAGCGTGCTTGAGTTGAAGAAGTTGAATGATGGGTGACCTATAGGGAAGTGATTAGCGGTATCATGCGAATGGGTACAAAGAACGGGAAAGATCGCGTGTTGATTGTAGAGACATTAAACAAGTCTTTTGACAATCCTTGACTAATAATCTGGCCGTCGGACGAGTGGGACCACGGGCCGAGATAGTGTGTGTGGGACCCATGGACGGGGGTAGTCGGGGTGTTACAAGTGGTATCAAAGCCAAATCCAAGGATGCACGTGGAGTCAGTAAGGGCTCACACCGTCAAGGATAACGATCATGGTGCGCAACGAGGGTGTTACGCTCTGGGAGAGGGGGTGATTGTAACATCCCGGTTTGTGGTATATGTTGAGAGGCTCAAAAGAATTGATTTGGATATCTACGTCACCAAAGTACACTTGCCTTTTCGGTCACTTGTCCAGAAAGAATTCTGGAGTTAAGTGTGCTTGAGCTAAAGAGTTGAAGGATGAGTGACATACCGGGAAGTGATTTGCGATATCGTACAAGTGAGGACAAAGCAGACAGAAATATCACATGGTGATTGCAGGGACAGTAAAAAAGTCTTTCGAGCCTCCCAAAATAACAATCCGGTCGTCGGACGAGGGTGGGCCGACGGGCCGAGAGAGAAGCGGGGACCCTCAAGCAGTCGGGGGCGTTACAGCTTCTACCACATAAAACATAATCTTGCATGAACATAAATTAACTCATCACAAACCGATTTAAATACAAGATCGAGAGTTCACTATGTTCCCAATCTTGACCCGTATTAAAATATCAATACAATGATTTAATTTATTTCATGCAAAATTTTAAGTTTCAAACAAGTTAGAACTCCCCCTAGATCAATGTATTTTTGTTACATGAATTAAAAAAAATACAACATGTTTATTCATATAACGATCCTACTAGTTCAATTAATATTTAATTAATTAAAATTTTCAAACCACTTTTTGATTAAAAATTAGATTCTTAATCTACTTAACAAAACGAATCTAATGCAGTATTTATTTTCAAATTTGGAGATACACACTTATTTTATTATCTAAACTAACATACATTTTTCTAGACAAATCAGAAACTGACGCGTGGCGATATTGTTCATCTTCTTCCTATCACATTGTTTAATAACATTTTGGCCGAAATGTTTGACCCCTATATCTCTATGTATACATAAGAAAATCTGGTGTTATATACACCATTAGAAACATAATTTCAATATCGACGCACATGCACTAAGATCACTCAATTCCGATTCTTAATCAAAGATACATGAACAAAATAATATTTCCGGCTTACTCACTATTTCTTCTAGTTCAGACAACATATTCCGGTTCTTTGTGATACTTTCCAGAAACATTTAAGCCAATATGATGCACACATATGGAAAATTCCAATTCATTTAATGCACTATGCATTGATTCACCATTTCAATCATTCTAAGCATTATTTATGTTCTTCATTTCATCTTTAATGATGGCTAACACATAGCGGTTTTAAATCTAGAATTAGAGTCTGATCCGCACTGAACGTGCGGGTGTTTTTTTTCTTTTTATTCACATTTTATAATTGTTTGATTTATAAAATTTATGTTGATTTTTTGGTCGAATTTAATTTTTTTGTTAATATCGAATTTTTAGTATTCATATATGGTAGTTAACTAATTATTGGTATGTTATAATTTTAATTATTAAGCAGTTATTTTTTTGAGTTTGATTTTGAATGTGTTTTATACAACATTTGATCTATGTTAATATTTGGTGTTTAGTATTCATATGTGCTAGTAAACTAATTATTGGTCTGTTTAGATTTTAGATGTTAAATAGATATTTTGTGTTTGTTTTTGTATGAGTTTTAGAAAACATTTGATTTTGTTTTATTCGTTTACGTTCACATCTGATTTTTTTGGTTTAGTTTGAGAATCAGTTTCAGACTCTAGCAATTTGATTATGTTTTATTTGTTTTCAAACATTATATAATTGATTCAAAGATATAAGATAACTAAAAAATCTCTAAGATTCCAACAATATATGTTATTGTTAACGTTTATTACACCATATTTCCTAAGCATACTGTCGAATAGTTCATCTATAATCGAAAGATGAAAATAAATATAAAATATAGTCATCACAGATTACTAAAAATCTCTTTGAAAACAACATTCATGGTTTTTTTTTTGAGGTTTACCTTGTTTGTCGACAATCAAAATTTTCAATCCCTTCTTCGAGGTCACTCTAGATACTGCTACATAGAGTTGTCCATGTGGAAACACATGTCTTGGTAGAAACAACCCAACTTTTGATAATGATTGTCTTTGGCTCTTGTTGATTGTTATAGCAAAAGCCACTGACAATGGCAATTGTCTCCTGCACATTTTGAATGGCAGTTTTGTATCTGATGGTGTTATCAACAACCTAGGGATGAACACTTTATCTCCAACTTCTTCTCCAGTAAGAACTCTTGCTTCCACCATAAAATCGTATAGTTGGGTAATTTGAAGTCTTGTCCCATTCATTAACCCCCCTGTTTAAAGCACCTAGCAGAATATATTAAAAGAGTATATGAAGTTAATAATAGGGTTAGAAGACTATTAGTACCTGTAGGATCAATGTTACGAAGCAACTTCACTGGACAGCCAATCTTCAACCTTATACTATGGTTTGGTAGCCCAAAAACCTTAATACTATTTAGAAAATCAGAACTAAGTACTTCATCGTTTGCTGAGCTTTTATCAGACGGGTCTATACTATCTGAACTGAAGTAAATCCCTTCCTCACCTGAAATTCAAAGAAACGTTAGTATATGTATCAAAATAATTTAGCATAAGTTTAAGAAATAATTATTAACTTACCATCGAGCTTATCTAACATATGCTCATTAATCATATTGACATCTTCGTTTGTTGGACATAGTATAGCTCTTTCTTGAAAAAACTTTGGTTCCTTAGCTGCTTGAAGCAAAGCAAATTCTCCGTATATTTCCTTGTTTATAACTTCAATTGGATCATCTGAATTTGTAATTAGATCTCTTCTGGGATATCGACTAGAGCCTCACCATCATTAGGTTCTGCAATTTTTCCATCACCAACAGCTAATATCCAATTCGAGAATTCTTCAAGTTCAATAGCCTCTTCAGCGGTAAGATTATTAGAATATAACCGCATGCTCTTCATAAGTTTAAGAACCTTACAATGTTCCCAAAGATACGATGAATTTAGTGCAACCAAGATAATTTCAGCCCTACACGCGCCATGAATAATAGGAAGTACATGTCTAAAATCACTTCCAAGCACCACAACCTTTCCACCAAAAGGCTTGTCGCCTTTATTCCCAATTATATCATTCAAACTTCTATCTAGTGATTCAAAACAATGCTTGCTCATCATAGGTGCTTTATCCCATATAATTAGAGAAGCTTCCTTGATTAAATTAGTTTGATCTGTTCCATGTGTCAAGTTGCATGTGGAAAACTCGTCAGGATTAATAGGTATTCTAAACCTTGAATGAGCAGTTCTTCCACCTTGTAGCAACAGTGAAGTTATATAAGTATATGTAAGCTAACGTTTCAGTAACTTATCTACAATTTAGAAACTACAAAACATACCGACAATCGAAGAACTCTTTTATCTCATCTCCTTTTTTCTGAATACCGGCTTCACCATTATCAGCGTTGTCTGATCCGCTGGTTTCTGGTCCTTCAACAACGACACTCACACGATCAGCTCCTTTGTTTATGTACTTAAATAAGTACTTGATTGAAGCACTTTGGTTGCACCATTCCACATTTATGTGAGCTTGATAACGTAAGGAGAGCTTCTTGTTATATGGAATAACAAATTTGTTGTCACATTTAACACCATTCTTATCAACAAAACAACCTGTTTGTTCACGTCTTCTATAAACATGAAACCCTTCTCTGTTAATTGTAGTTTTCTCAGCATAAGGTTTAGGAAATAACTTCAAACATTTACCATCTTCCATAATTGGTGAATTAATGTTAGCAGCTCCACAAGGCCCATGAATCATCATATCTTTTATGATATTATAAAGCTTCGGCTCTTTAATCCTATCTGGTATTTCACCTGAAATTAACTTGTCAATATCATCTGTAGTGACAAATTTGGAAGTAGGATCCATAAAGAGCAGAATGTGAGCATGAGGTAGTCCTCTCTTCTGAAACTCTATGGTATACATAGCTAAAAATCGGAAACATATACATCTGTTAGTAATATAGACTCTAGTTATAATTAAGATAGATAATATACTTAAGAGATCAAAGGTTTTACTTACCTGAAACGGTCTTTCCTAATAGCTTCTTCTTTGTTAAATCATTCATCGACCGATTAAGTTTCATGTTGAATATCTTGCAAAGAATATCTGGTATGTCATCAAAGTTCAACTCTTTTTCCGCCAAGAGTCTTGTTATCTCAGGCCATTTTGGATTGCATGTAAATGTGATGAACAGATCAGGAAAACCAAAATGTTTACAAATGGCCATTGCATCCAGGTAGCAATTTCTCATATATCTAGGACTACCTGTATGAGTAGATGGCAGCATAAATTCTTGACCATGTTCATTCATATTCTCTACCCCGGCATTCTCGGACTGTTTGATAGAGTCATAACTGTCAGAACGCAATTTTTTTATTATGCTTCAAATACCTTAACCTTCTAGACTCGATGGTTGTATAAGAATCAACCAAAAACTGCTAGAACAATCTCCTTGATCGAAGTACAGTGTTAGTTTCATATTTTCACTCTTGAATCCGGAATGCATACCACTGTCGCATACTTATCGTATCCTTTTAAAACTTTTTGTAGCCTCTGAGTCACGTTTTCAATCCCAGGTCTAAATCCGTATTCGCCAAAAACAAAAATAAGCGGATACTGAAGGGCGAGATATGAAACATGAACCTCGCTGATCCTTTTAAGCCTTCCTGATTGTTGTTCCAGCAAAATATCTCTCTTATTCATTCCCAGTTGAAAATCATTTGGAATCAGTGCAACAACTTCAGAAGCAGTGGGAACATTATATGTTATGCCATCCGTTACACGAGTACTGATAATCCTCATGGTGAAAGCTTCCTCTGGATTTGTATTAAACCTATCACGAGCTGATCCAAACTTTGAAACGTATTGATTTACCAAATTTAATATTTCTATTAATTTCTTGATAATCTGATCCTTCAATCCATCCTTCCTCGACTTCTGACCACTGCTATGTTTGCCTTGCGGTAATAAAAAAGGAAAATATAAAATCAGTACTAAAAGAAGATTAAAAACATATGATTTAATAAATATATACCTCGGCGCATTGACTATGTTTTGAGTCTCATTTTCTGTATCAACAATATAGAGCTGTTCAAACTTTGCTTCTTTTCCTTGCAGTGGTCTCAAACTTCCCATTAAATGATAATTTTCCCCTTGCATCTGAAACATATCAGGTCCTCTCCCTTTCTTAACCAATCGATCAACATTTCCACCAAGGGAAGTAAATGAGTAGGACATGTTGTAAGGCCTCAAGTTTCTCTGAAAATGTTTGCTAAGTCGATCGTTTCCGTTAAATAGCTTTTCTAGTTGTTCCGGAGGCTTCTTTAGATAAGGAAGCTGCACTTGCCCTTGCATACAACACAGCAAAAATATAGGTTTAATAGGTTTTCTGTGTTTACCAATTCGTTCTCCATACCACATCATTGCTCCACAATCACCATAAGAATAAGTTGGATCCCCTTCGTCTAAGTAATCTGCAAACATCAATGATATTAAAAGTTAACTATTTAAAAAAAAATAGATGCAAGGACGTCTCAAAAATAAAGGAGGAATATATATCAATTACCATCTTCCTTATTACAGCCCTGTGTTGGATAACAAACATTAACACTAAAAACTCATTTTAACATAGCTGCCATTGATGTAATTCTGCTTCGCGTTTCAGCGGATTCTTACTCAGAAGTTTCTATTTCTTCAACGTTTTTTGTATGTTCAGTATCAGAACTATCATAACTACTACAGTCCCAATCTTGATCATCATGTTGTTCCCCTAAACAGCAAATCATTTAGGGTCATATAAAAGCGATGCATAAACTAAATATAATTCATATCTAAAATATAAAAAATATTATAATATAATCTTATTGATTTCATGTAACAACTTAGTATTGAGACTCACAAATTTTGTTATACAATAGTACCTTCAGAAGAATACTCGTATGCAGAACACAAGTCATCATCTCCGCTATTCTGTTCATCATTACGAAATATGATATGATTATTATCAGAATAATCATTACTTTCATTTCTTGGTCCTGACTGCTTAGTTATATCACCCATAACAGTTCTTTGGGTTCTACTGGATTGTCCTGCTGAATATGTACTGGTGTTTGTTGTACTCAACATTCAAATTTGAATGTTGAAACTTGTCAGTAAAGTTAAGAGCAAAACAAAGATGTTTATATATAAACTTGACACATGCAAGTACAAACTTACAGCTAAAACTCATATTGTTTCGACGTCTTTTAGTAGGTTCAACATTTTCTATGTCTGAAATCATCTTTCTTTTGCTCGCAGGAAACCCTTGTACATCATTAGCCTCCTTGTTAAGATGAGCAGCATGACAAATGCTACTTTCATTTCTTTGTCCTGATAAATTAGTTATATCACCAAGAACAATTCTTTCATTTCTACTGGATTCTCCAACTGAACTGTTTGTGTTCAAAATTGTATTGGTGTTTGCTGTTCAAAATATGACAATTGAAAAGTGGAAACATGTCAATAAAGTTTTTTTCTCTCCAATATTGGATTTTGAAATCTTACATGTGACTACAAACTTACAACATAAACTCGAATAATTTCGACGTCTTTTAGTAGCTTCAGATTTTTCTCTGCCTGTATCTAAGAAAACAAACAACGAATATAGACAAATTAGAATTATCGTTAGAATAATGATAACACATTAGGGATCTTGATAACCTGAAATCAAGTTCCTTTTGCTCGAAACGGATATTGGTGATTGAGAAGGATTATCTATTGATGATACTATGGATGAACTTTGAGGTGCATTTGTTACATCACGGAGAACCCTATTGAAAATAGAGCTTAGTGGAACTGATTCCTGGCTGATAATAGAATGTGGAAGTGAACATTGTTCAGTTTCAGCATGATTGTAATTGCTAGATTGCTTATCTTTGACTGTTCTTCCATGGTTGAGTTCAAAACACTAAGAATCTTCTTTCGTTTTGGTCATTCTGTGAATTTCAAAACTATAGAGATTCAAACATGAATAAACACATCTAATAAAAATAGTTAAAGAAGATTTTGTTAATGTTGCAATTACTGAGATAAAACCTGATGCATATAGTGTGAGAAACCAAATTGGCATGGATAGACTGTGGTTCATTTTGCTTCTTTCATTAACAGAAGGATTAGTAAGTATACGTTTAAGTTTAATTTCAAAACACTCTGTGAAATTTGTATATTAGAAGCGGCGCCAAAATAAAAACATTTGTATAATTTGCACTAATATTTTTACCAAACGTAAAGAACGTTAAATATCTAATACAAAATTTAGGTCTAATGAAGATATCTTTCACATATTAAGTCGTATGAAAATTCATTGATAGTTAACATACAATCTGATTTGGATATTCGAATAGATTGTAGCCTATTTTATAATGAAGAGAATATTTTAAACAGCGAAAATATCGATTGATTAGATATCGATCTAATCTAGTATAACTGCTAGTATTATTTCAATATCTTCAGTATCTTAAATTCCTTCCACAAACTACTTAAACATATATTCTCTAAAATTAACCATAATTTACAGACTATCGATACTGTCTAATATCAAATAAGGAAGCGAAACTATTTGACTTAATATGCAAGTCTAACCAATATATACAAATATATTAAAATTTAAAGTGAATATAATGCTTCTACATTAAAAGATATTATACTTTTGGCATTTTTAATTGTTTCTAATAACAAACTTAATTCGAATTCGTATTAATCATCTTATGTTTTTTAACTTTGTTAATAACTTATATTTGTTTCTCAAATATCTAACAATATCGAAGTGAGAAAATACGAAAGCAATATTGGCGAAATTTCTGTTTGATATTTTTGTGTTTACCTCATGAATTAGAAACAATCAATTTTAGATTAAAAAACATATACTTTGTAAGGAAAAAAACAGAATCAAAAATAACTACCAACAATTTTAATACAATATTTAAGATTTCAGTTTAACATCCACATATTAAAAACATATAAAGTTTAACATCCACATCTTACAATTACAGGAAAAAACATCCAAGACTTCAGTTTTTAAAACAAAATACAGAGGATCATAATCATCCTCTTTTACAAAAAAACACAAGTTTGTGGAACATAGATATATAATTTAAAATATAAAATGTGAGAGGTCGATTTCTTCAGAATATTGAGCAGACACTGGATTTGGAAAGCTACATAATAGAAAACAATGTATTAATAACTATTCAAGATATTTTTTAAATCAGTTAAAAACAATTCCCAATCTATTGAAGCATTAAACAGAAAAACATGAATCAAAGATATGAACACAACCTGTTGAGGAGTCCATTGAAATTTGAATTCTCAGTTTGATCGTACATAATTGTTGTAATAGGTTCCTGTCCTCTTAGCCAAGTTACATCTATATTTCAAAACAAAGAAATATCAAGTTTAAGCCAAACATAAACCACAATATGTAATAATCATACAATTACTTTAATAAACAAAACATTTCATATCTACTCTTACAGGATTCGTGCTTAATGTAGAAGCACCGGAGGATCAGAAAGAGATGCCTATCAGCATCCTTCCAAAACCTTCTTATGAGCTCGTGGGCAGCTTTCCCGATTATCAAACACTGAAGACTCCGGAGGCTATTAGACAAAGTATTTCCAATTTATATTATCCCATAAAAACAAATTCATGTAAGAAATGCAATCTATTTGCAATTTTCTATGAGACTTGCATATTAACTAACCTAGTGTTACAAATGGTAAAATGTAACTTTGGTTCTGCCCAATAAGGTTGCACGTTTCCAATGTGTGTAACAACACCATGAACATCTACACAGAAAAATACAGTAATTTAGACAACTATATCTTAAATGTGCACGTGTTCCTTATTAATGATCCAAACAAAATCAAAAATCTGCATATTCAAGTTACCTTTAGGATATTCATCAGCAACTCTACCATCCAATATATCTGGAATTGATGGAAATTGCATGAAATGACCATCAGGAATATTATCGTAAGCCAGGCAGAAAGTTGTGTTTTCACCAAAGATGAGCTCAAAGTTGTGAGGAGCCAAGGACTTATATTCCGGTGACTGTACATCCCGAGCATTAGCAAGCTTAAACCAGTGGCCCTCACACCATGTTTCGAAACGGAGTTTTGGCACATAAGAGACATGAACAGTAGCCTCTATTTTGACACCCTAAATCGATATAAGAAATTTCTTAGCTAAAACATGCTATAACATTAAACAGAACAAATAAAAGAGTAAAAAAAGAAAATTACTTCCTCATCGACCAAGAGCATCTTGATACCCTCATCTCCCAACTCGTGTATTAAACACATCCAAACTCGCAAAAGAAAAACTTTTAGTTCCCAGATGCAAGGAACAAAGTTGTTGATTTGGGAGATTTTTCGAAAAATCTGTGGAGCCATGTTTGGGAATCGTAGAAATTTCGTAGAAATTACCAAGAAAAGAAGTTATTGTTTGGTTAAGCAGTAAGAAACTAAAGCGTCTAGGGTTGAAAACTTAAATAGTTTCCAAAAGTGGTGAGGAAAAGATGTTATTCACTTAATGAAAACCCTTGGCTCAATAAAAACGTTTGGGTCACAACCTCTTATATTGGCATATTTAACTGTCTTAGCCCAAATTGTTTGGAGGACGCTTATAATACAAAACCATGAAAATACAAAATCATAACTCCAGACATTTCGGACTTTACTGATTAAATTTTGTAACTGCTTATAGCCAAACCCTTAATGTTTGAAAATATTCATTAAGGGTTAACAATTGCAGTATTGCGAAGCTCTAATTTTTGGTTAATTTGGAGGCTACCTGTAATCGACTATAGCTTGCATCTGTTAAATCCCCTTCATTAGTATACTACGGAAAAACATATATAGACATCATATAAAACAAAAACAAAAACTTATCACCAGACTAATGTTTTGCTTCTTTTTAATACCAAAACCATAATCCATGCCATAAAACCAAAACAAAAAACGAAAACAATAGTCCATATATCAAACCAAAACATTAACAAAAATGTAGAAACACGAATTCGATTCGATAATGAAATATTGTTGAAAAAGATCAGCAATAACTTTTCCCGCAACATTGTGAAGTAAGAAAGACTATGAAGCTGTGGTTGGTGAACATTGGTATTTATAGATTATTTCCTAGGTCAAGTTTTGTTTAGAATATTATTGGCATATTCGTATTATAGTTTAAAATTTATATATCTTTGATTGATATCGAATATTATTATAACTGATCTTAAAAACATTTTGAATTTGAATTTTTTAAGTTTACTAATCTGTAATATGATAGATATACAAAGATTTAATGGTGAATATTCTTTTTTTACTTTGAATATCCGCGAATAATTTGACGGCTTGATTAAAACATTAAGAATGAGGGCGAAGATTTAAAAATAGGATCCGCGCTATATCCGATTAGGATCCACGCTATATCCATTTAAGATCCGATGACTATTGGCCTTAAATGCGAGCAAAGAAATATAAATACAAAATATTTAATGGACGGTTAGATTAGATTCTATTGGTATAGACGACCACAATTAAAAAAAAGGATCCGCGAGAAATCAAAACCCGGTCCGGATCCGCGTCCCATTCGTGACAATTTTCACAATATTCCACTTTTACCCTTAATGAAAAATACAATCCCTGACAAAATCAAGGGCAATTTTCGGAATATAACATTTATGTACCACAGTCAGTTTGCTGTTTTTATAATATAGATATTAAGAACAATAAATTGCCAGAACCGAATCCAAATGCTCTGATATCAATGTAAGAGTTTTATGCGAAAGCTTGTACACCGAATACATACCTTAGCCTGGTTCAGCAACGATTATGGCTTGGATTTGATCTGAAAATGAGCTCAGAAGTCGGGAAAGAGATCACAGACAGAAATCAACCACTAGTCACCGTTCAAATGCCCTTCTTCTTGGTTTCTCCAAGCTTTCTCTCTCTAAAATATTTTTCTCTCTCTAAAACGTTTTTATCTCTAGAATTTAGTACTTTTACTAACAGTCACTAATTGTTATTCTTGTTATCTTTTTCTCTTTATATTGTCTCCACTATAAGACAACTGGACCATACCTACGGATTCGGTCGTAGCTATTGTTATATTTCCCTAGCTATTTTGGCCATAGCTACGAATAGCTATGACGCGTCTCCATGCCTAAACGTTCATAGCTATTGAACCTTCGTACCTATCAGCAGCTACTTGTCTGCAGAATAGCTATGAACATATCCGTAGCTACGAATATCTAGGATCTGTATTCATAGCTAAAATATCTATGTCTATCTGCGAACCAATTCGTTGATACATATCTATGGATTGCTGCAAACCAATTCGTAGCCATGGCTACGAATTGCTACAACAAATTCCGTAGCTATATGTCTATGAATGGCTACGGTTTTGTTCATGGCTATATAGCTGCGACTTCAATCGTGTCTATTCATAGCTAAAGTAGATACGAATGGCCACACATATTTTCGTAGCTATGGCTACAAATATCTACGAATTGATTCATAGCTAATGAGCTACGAATGGATAAAATATTTTCTTAGCTATGGCTACAAAAATCTACAGATTGTGTCGTAGCTACTATGATACGGATAGCTACGAAATCTTCCGTAGTTATATTATCCATGAACTAGTGCCGTAGCAATCCGTAGCTATGGTGATTTATTCCATAATCGAATTTGGTTATATACCATATCGATTGCCAAATTGAATTAGAATGTTGCAAATGAAAGTACTAACACGTTTTAATAGATGAAAACCTTGTTATATTGATAGATAAAAGAGTTTTAAAATATCAAAAAAGGAATTTACAAAGACCTAATTTAAAAAAGTTATAATATTACATGGTACAACTAGACTACTCTTCAACAGTGTTCTCTGAGATTTGGTTGGCTGCTTTTTAGATTCATAATGTGGACTTGGAGTAACAGATGCACCACTCTCACGGGGAGCTTGTGGCTCGTAAGTCTTAGGGTCATCTCCATTTATTCTCAGCAGTATTGCCATGACCTCTTTTAGTTCCGAAACTGTGTCCTTCAAGGCTGACATTTCCTCCTCTGCTGCAGCTTTCCTAATCAATGAATCAGGTTCTGACTCATTTGGATGAGGATCAAGGTACTGAATTTAGCCAAGTCCATAAATACGTCCTTTGGAGTTAGTAGCTTTCTGCAGAATATGAAACAAATATCATTAAAAGTATCTATATAACAACATAACATCTAAATTTAACAATGACTTATCTAAGCCTTTTGAAACTATATTCAAGAACAAAACAAAAAACAATAACATTCAAAGAACATAATCTGCATGATATGAATTAGACCTTTCAAAACTATGTGAGGTTCTACGTGACAACAAAAAATCTTAATCTTTCTAAACGACCAACAACATAACAATTAAATAACATCCAAACATCTTAGTAACTTGCTTCAAAACCAGAACTGCAAGATCCCAAAACAGAATATCTACTTACTTCAACATAGGCGGCCGTGAGCTGGAGGGTAGAGAGAGATCCGTCAGTGAGGTCTGGACCCTGTGATCGCTCCAAGGCCAGTGACTCAGCTGCTGCTACAAGTGCATCAGCTCTTTTCTCTATAATGGTCATATCCTTGCGAGCATGAGTCTTGCGCACTACAGCCGTTGCTGGCGGTTTAGCTCCCAGCTGAAGCTCCTAACATTAAAAAAATTATTACTAAACAATGCATAAACTAAAAACCGAAATGTAGACAAAAAAGCAGACTTACCATCTCATATCAGATTCTGCTGTGGGATTTGGATCCTCAAGTATGCACGTGTTTGTCCAAGCCGTCTGTATTTGTGGTTTCATTTTCTGAGTTTGTTTTGCTCTTCTTCACGTGTCCAGCCTCCTCCCAGATGTCTAGCATTGTGTTCCAGTCGGCTAGTCTAGTAAATTCTAGTTTCTTACCAGATCCCTTCCTCTTGCTTACTAATTCTCCAATTGATAATCTGAGAATGGTTGTCCAGCGATGGACAACCATATTATGGTGCTGCTCTTCCTTGTAGTACTTTTGCTAAAACAAAGAAAACAAATATTGTTAATACACATATACAGACAAATAGCTATTAATAAACAATTGTAAGCTAATTTAGACTACTAAAGTAATATACATACCACGAAAGCGATCCACCACTCATCCTTCTTCGTCTGTGGAACCATAGTGTAGTTCCACCAAGGCCCCCAGAATTTAGACGGATAGCATGCCACTATATCCTTGTGTATACAATCGTCTATGCCAAACCTGTGTGAAAGAAAGTAGAACATATTAGCAAACATAAGCAAAGATTACAAGAAATATAAGACTAACATTAGACTATACATAAACATATACCAAACATTAGACTAAACATAAACATTATAAACAGAAACATAATCAGTCTAATATTAGACTAATATTAAACAGAAACAGACTAACATTAAACATAAACATAACTTATAAACTAATAACAGATAAACATATTACATAATTTTATAACTCAGAAGTATAAGATAATTTGATTAAACATATTACAAAATCTTAGACATAGAAGACTAATAGAACTCCTATAAAAGATTCACAATTTCACACAAACAAGAATAAACAAAACAAATCTAAGCATAAACATATTTTAAGCAATTCGCAATTACAACAATTCAGACCATAACAAGGCCATAACCACAAAAACCATAACAAGACCATATCAACAAACACCACCATTCAAATTTCATCAGTCACATGCTCTAACAATCGCAATACACACCATAATTGTATTTATACATAGAAGACTAATAGAACTCCTAAAATAGATTCACAATTTCACACAAACAATTATAGTAATTTCACGACTCCTATAACAGACTAATAGAACTCTTATAACTCCTAAAATCTAAGCATAAACGGATTTTAAGCAATTCACAATTACATCAATTCACACCATAAGGCACCATACATCAACATATTTAAGCATAAACAGATTTTAAGCAAACGCAAACAACCTAATTCCATTTAAGCTATGGTTTTAGATGACTCACCATAAGACACCGTTTATCTTGTTTGGATGGAGCTGAGGCATGTTGCGTCGCTCCGGCAAAATCATGACTGCCTCTAAGCTAGGCAGTGGGTGGCGAGAGGTGGAGGAAGTAGAGGACTTCACTGCGCCAGGAGGAATGCGACTTTGAGTCAGACACCTTAGGTTACACCTTCCTCCTGAAGCCCCACCATCCAAATTCATCTGCACGCAAACAAAGTCAGTAGGGTTAAAATGACTAGAGGAAGATATCACAAACATAATAAACAACGTGCATATCTAGAACTAGAGAATAAAGAGCATGCAGATGAATCGAGAGACATAAATCGAGGAAGTAGAGACAGAAATCGACATGCATGTGTAGATATAGGGTTTGTCATGAAGCGAGAGATAGAAATCGATACAGAAATCTAGGGTTTGCGATGAACCGAAAGACATAAACCGAGATATGTGTGTGAGTGAGAGAGAGAGAGAGAGAGAGAGAGAGAGAGAGAGAGAGAGAGAGAGAGAGAGAGAGAGAGAGAGAGAGAGAGAGAGAGAGAGAGAGAGAGAGAGAGAGAGAGAGAGAGAGAGAGAGAGAGAGAGAGATAGAGAGAGAGAGAGAGAGAGAGAGAGAGAGAGAGAGAGAGAGAGAGAGAGAGAGAGAGAGAGAGAGAGAGAGACTTACTGATTGATCAAGATGTCGAGATCGAGGGTTTGACAGTTCTAGGGTTTGAGAGATGGAGAGACACAAAACGACAGTGTAGAAATATGGAGAGAATAGAGGAAGATGGAGATAGAGATATCGAGAGAGGAATAGATGGAGACAAAGAGAAATCACAGAGTCGCGAGAGAGAAGATCGTGAGAGTTCGAGAGAGAAAGAGTTTTTCGACAAAGGGAAAATGAGAGAATATTTAGGGGATTAGGGTATTTGGGCATTAGGCTAAACGGGGTGAGCGCCAAACCGAAATAATTTCGCGGTTAATGCGCGAAAGCAGATAAATTTGGTGAAAACCGAAAACGATTTTGCGATATAATGAATTGATTTCGCGGTTAAACGCGAAAACCGAATTAAAATTTGCGGTTATCGATATAATTTTGGCGGTCAACCCACAAAACCATTTTTTTCATTTTCACTTAGCCACGACAATAATTGTGGCTATCCGTACCAAAAGTAAAATTTAAATCGGTTAAAATCGAAAACTCATTTAGAAAACTATATTTAAACCAGTTAATTAGGCAGTTAGTCCGGTTATCAATCTATTTGGGTTGATTATTTTATTAGCTACCACTTATCACGTAGCTAGTCGTAGCTAATTTTTAAAATAATTTGATTAAAATATAATTAGGTTTAAAGTAATTAGATTAAAAATATTTTAATATGATTGATTACAAAATATAATTATATTAAAATATGAACTAGAGGCATGTCATTTAGTTTATAGATTTCATAGATTGAAGTTAGATTATCTATGTTTTATTGTTATATTTCAATTTTAAGATAAGAAAATAATTATACTTCTAAGTTAATTATTTTATAAAAACATGTTGATTAAACAAATTATCGTTATTAAACTTAATTAATTATTTAATCATACAAGCATATTATCTTTATTAATCATAAATCATTATTTAATCATACAAACACATTATGCTTATGAATCGTTTAAATCAGAATACTCGCTATAATGATCTTCCAAAATATCTTCAGAAACATATTCGACATATGAATTAACCATCAGTATTGGCTCATACACTGAAACATCTTCGACTGCATGTGCCTCGACTCGTACAATAGCAATGGATGGTATAACATGATCAACTGTGTCGTTTTGTACTGTTGTAAGCGAAACTTCTTGAGTTTCATAAAATTCTCTCGACATAATTTTCGTTGTTTCCCACCATTATTCTCTGGTTGGTCGTAATCGTGGATAAGTAATATAAGTAACTTGATCACATTGCTCCGGTAATATGAAAGGATCGTACTTGTCATAGTGCATCCGAGGGCAAATAGCAACAGTACCGGATGGATATCTTCATATTCTTCGTCCGGTGTTAAACCAATGACATTTGAAAATCATTTTTTCTAGTCCAACAACTCCTTGATACTCTATCACAAAAATCTCTTCGATCAATCCAAAATACTCGGTCTCAACGGTTCTTGGAACACCAACACCATAATTCATCATCTTCTTATTTTATCCATGGATTTCTGTATGGTAATGATACCCCCCTCGAATAAAATACAGGCCATGACGTGATTTTATGCTTTGGATCTTGTAAAAATTCTAACATCCACAATGAAAATTCATTTGACTTGCTAACGTCGTTAATTTGCACATATAAAATTTTAAAAATGAGTTAAAACATAGGTAATATGCACATTATATAAATATTTGATGAGTGTACTTCATTTTAAAAACTTACGTATTCTTTACACCACGATGCAAACTGAGCATCGTTTGCTTTTTGTCAATGCGTTTGAAGTAATGTTGGAAAATCAAACGTCATCTTTTCTTCAAAAATCCTATACACATAGTTTTAGTGCTGAACATGAAATCAAAATATATAAAATATAAATAAATATACCGAGAGACATCATTCCTTTTGTATGGTTCAAAATCTTTGCAGTTGAGTAATAAAAATGTCTGAAGCATGTTATAATCATCATCATTTAACCATGATGTTGCTGATTTGCCACTGATTCTTCCTAATTGTTGGAACATTGTTGGGACATCTGGATAATTGTAGGTGAACCAAATTTCCTTCACATCTTCTCCGGGATCCAAAACTGGTGGAGGTGTAATGTAATTGGCTGTCACGTAGGAAATCTCTTCGTTCACACACTGTGCTACTATTGATCTCAATCCGAGCTTTGCTTTTAACCTTCTTTTTCAGGTAATACATGTACCTTTCGAAAAGATACATCCACCTTTACTGGACCGGCCCACCAGCACAGCTTCATCGGGTAGATGCACTGGAAGATTTTCCATCACATAAAAAAAGCCGGTGGAAAGATTTTTCCAAAACGCAAAGCTTCATAGAGATATTTTCTTTCAATGTGGCAACATCTTCGATCTTTAAACATTTTGGTCGATATATCTAAAAAAAAGAGCAATATATGCATAAATTGAAATAATAGATGATTAGTTAATATATTTAATTAAAAAAATAATATGTGAAATAAAAAATAAATATTTTAAATAATTATTACCTGAAATTGTCACATGAACAACTTTCAGAAGTAGTTCCGAAAATATAATTGGAAGAAGTTGTTGCATGACGACATGACATTTATGACATTTTAGACATGATATTTTTCCACTCTCAACGTTAACACAATGTGAAAAATTTGATACATACCCATTTGGAAATCTAATCTCGGTCTTCAACCATGTTAAATAAATTTCTCTGCCTTCGTTCAACAATCTAAAGATTGGAATATGCACTCTTTCATCTTGGGTAACCTCTAAATCAGGCCTTTTGTAAAATGAAGGGAGATCTTGCCTTGACTTTATGCTATCTTTTGTCTTCCCCGGAACATTAAGCACCGTGTTGATGATATTATCAAAGAAATTTTTCTCGGTATGCATAAAATCCAGGTTGTGCCGAAGAAGTAGGTTCTCTCAATACATCAACTCCCAAAAGATACTCTTTTCACCCAATTATGGTCAACACCATAATCATATATGGTTCAAGAAGGATTGTCATGTCCTCTGCCTCCGCATGCCACTGTTTTGCGTAGCCCGACTATATTATTTATCCTTTCAAGTAATATTTCTTCTCCATTAGCCAGGGCGGCGGATTGTCGTGCACCGATTTTTTATTCAAGAAAGATTTAACATTCCGCCTGTAAGGATGTCCTCTAACCAAAAAGCTCCTGTGACAATCAAACCAACTGTGCTTCCTTCCCTGAGGCAACCAAAATGATTTTGTCTCATCCATACAATATGGACAAGCCAACCTCCCATGTGTCTTCCATCCTGATAGCATTCCGTACACTTAAAAATTGCTGATCGTCCACATCAGAGCAGCTCCCATCGTGAAAATTTCTTTACGCGACAAATCGTAAGTCTCCACTCCGTCATTCCATAAATTTTGTAACTCTTCAATCAACGGTTGCAGGAAAATATCCAAACTTATTTTAGGATGGTATGGCCCTGGCACTAATATAGAGAGGAAGAAATATTCTCTTTTCATGCACATCCCTGGGGGTAAATTGTATGGCATCACAATGACGGGCCAAACAAAGTATGGATGTCTGTTCATACCAATTAGGTTAAATCCATAAGTTGATAAACAAAGATAAACATTGAGACTCTCAGAAGAAAATGTAGGATATACCTCTTTAAAATTCTTCCATGGTCTTTCGTCCGAGGGATGATGCATTTTTCCTTTGGGTGACACATCTTTCGCATGCCACCTCATCTATGACACAATCGTCTTTGATTGGTATAGTCGCTTTAGCCGATCACCAAGTGGTAGATCCATTGTTTTGGTATATTCTTTCCCGAGCGACCTCTATTTGGTTCATACCAATATTTTCCACAAAACAAACAGTGTGACAACTCACGATCATCTTCCTTCCAAAATAACATACAATTCTCCTCGTACACATCAATCTTATGACATGGCAGCCCAAGAGACTGCGTCAACCTCTTTGTCTCGTAATATGATATCGGTACTGTATTAGGTAATGGAATAACATAAGTAAATGTTTGCACAATATCGTCTAGGCATTCCTCCGGGATATTGAAATTGGTCTTCTAATTCATCACTTTTAACGCTAGGTACAATTGATTTCTCTCATCAGCGCACCCGTCGTATAAAGATTGATTTGCGGATTCTAAATCTTGGTAAATGGTATCATGGTAGATTGGTTCTTGGATCACGTTATGGTTTTTGGCACCAACATGTAAGATACTGAGATCTTCTTTGGGATCACGGAACTCATCTGTCGGAACTTGAATATCAGAATATCCACCCATGTTTCCCTTCCTGCTACGTGATAACTTGTGGATGCTTCGCCGCCATAGTGACTTGTAGATGCTTCACCGCCATAATGACATTTTTCTCCGTGGTGCGTCCACACAAAATAGTTTTCGGTAAAGCCTTTTAACAAAAGATGGGTCATCAAATTATCAACATCTTGGCACTTTTGATTTTTGCACCTCTTACACGGACATAACAAGACATCGTGTTCAAGATAATAATCTTGATTACACGCAAAAAAAAATAAAATAATTTAATCCCTCCACAAATTTCTCATACACAGAATGATCAGAATGTATTAAACGTTTATACATCAATTCTCTCGATAAATAAAAATCACTTATATTACAGAATGAAAGAAGAAACGAAATCATAATTTTTTTCTTTTCAATCATGTATATGAAATATGTTTTCGAGTGTTTGTAAGTGAGAAGCATATGATTTAAGCTACGGCCATAGCCGTAGCTATATAGATTTTTTCCGAAAATAAAAAGTAGTTACAATAGTGTAAAAACGTGTTAATTCTCCATAGCTGTGGATGGATATGATCATGGTCGTAGCTAAAGAGAATATATTCTCTGAACATCACAAACTGAATGATTGATTTGAGAACCGATTGACAATATATACAGACCACATTTGATCTATATTATTTGTGTATTTAGCTATGGAACGCTACGTCATAAGCCGTAGCTATGGCTACGAATTTCTACAAAGTAACATAGCAATATTTCCACGGAAGAGATCATAGCCATTCCAAGCTATTGGTTTCTACGGATATTTCATAGTTAGTCGCAACTATATTAGCTATGAATAGTCACATATTTGTTAGTAGCTATATTTCTACGATCAAATTCGTCGCTAATCATAGCTATCTGTTTCTACGACGGGTCCGTAGCTATTCGTAGCCATATCGGTGCGAATAGCCACAATCATTTTCCGTGGCTATTTAGCTACAAACTGTTTCGTAGCTTATCGCAAATAAAGTTATCTATGACTCTGTCATAGTTATTCATAGTTATGTAGATACGAATGGCTACAACGATATTTCGTAGCTATATAGCTACATATAGATACGAAATAGCTACATTTTTGTCTTTTTGTAGTCATAGCTAATCCGTATCTATTCGTAGCTGAAAAAAATATCTACGGAAAATCCGTAGCTAACTCGAAGATTTCGTGTAGTGCTCATATATATAGAAAACCAGGAGACACCTTCCAAAGAGACACTTTTTGAAGATACACATATGTTCGTCCAAGAGATACTGCATAGAGTCACATATGTTCAATTAAGTGGTTATGAGAAGAACTACCATTTAGGTATGCTTCCTAATCATGGGTGCAAACAGACCATAAACCATTAGTTCCTTTGGGAACTTTTCAATCTATCTTTGAATGTTATATCCAAGGGATTAAAACTGATGATGGTGCGTCATATTCATTGATCAACCAATAAATCAAGTGTAGTCCACCAAAGTTTTTTGTGAGTGTATTAAGAGAGTATGTGTCCTAAGAAACTAGATGCTTCTTCGCATCCTGCTCCACGTGTTGTTACAAGCTGAGGAACAACTGCCTGTTTTATTTGAATAGTATTAAGAAGGACTTGGGCTTAAGGGCGTAAATCACCCTTAACATCTCGCCTCATGAGATTCATTGGAGTTCATGTTTATCCCGTTCCCCACCTTAGAGAGTATTCTTGGGATTTGACTTCATATCATTTGGTACTGAAGCATATCATTTGGTTTGATTTCATATTAGTACCTGGAGTCAGCTTTTGAAAATTTTGATTTAAAAAATATGAATCAGTACCAAAATAAATTTCAATACATGATGTAGAAGAACCAACCTCCTTAATGCGGATAACAAGGCCATCTCAACCAAATCTGATGAGGAGGTCATCAACATACCAACCATGAAGCAAAATCCAAGAACAAGGTAAAGAACAAGGAAGCTGAGAGAAGAGTTGAACCATTCTATGGAATGCAAGTTAAAGCAATTCAAGACATCTACAACTTTGTTCTTGCTGGTTTTTCAAGGCATTAAGAACATCACTTTGTTCATCATTTCCAAACAAGACCAATCTGCCTAAATCAACTAAGAAGAACACATTTTGTTTCTATAGTGAAAGTATGTTTTTGAATTTGAATAATTAACGAGTTTTTCTTGTTTTGCAGGAATAAGACCGTTAGTGTTTTATTTTATTTGTTGTTTTTGGTTTCTAGTTTAAGTCTTTCATTCAATGTACTTTTGACCGTAGAAGGTAGGCCCTGTTCTTTTCCTCGGCTGGAAACTGCGTCTAGAAACTGCATCCAGATGCAGTTTCCAGATGTTGCATCCAGATGTAGTTCTTTTGTGCATTTAAAATTTGCGTTTAAAAATTGCGTTTGGATGCAGTTATGTTTCTTTGTGGCTTTGGCGGAAAAACGAGATTTTGCGGTTTTAGCGGGAAAACGTGATTTTACGTTTTTGGAGAGAAAAAAAAAGATTTTGCAGTTTTGGCGGAAAAACGTGATTTTACGGTTTAGGCGGTAAAACGCGATTTTACGATTTTGGCGGGAAAACGCGATTTTGCGGTTTTTGTGGAAAACACAATTTATTGTTTCGGCGGAAAATCACTATTTTATGGTTTTAACGAAAAATGCTATTTTTAAAAAAATGAGAGTATTTTAGATTTTTGGTAATCGAGACGCACTTTGGTGCGTCTCAACTCAACTTTCAAATACATCTAGAATTTCCAACTATTTTGGATACAATATCTGATTTTTGCATCTGGATGCACTTCTTAAGTACCACTATAAGAATAACATCTTGTTTTTGCAGCCAGTTGCAGTTTTTCAACGCACAAAAGAACAACACTGTACCCTTTTGCTGAACTATTTATTAGAGTCTCTTTTAAGCATGTAACCCATTATGTTTTAAAGGAATGAAAAAAGAATTATCTTCTTTTTTTTGAAAGAAGTATCTGTTCTAAGCCTTCTTGCGTGTGATTCCTTGAAGCTTATCTGTTATCAGACTTATTATAGATCCTTTCACATATTTTTGTGGTGTCTGTCAATCCACCTTCTATCCAATTCATTTTATTGATTATTCAAAGAGATCCCATCATCTAGTTGAAGAGTCACGCTCGATTCCACTTCACTCCATCAACTATTCACTTGGATCTCTAGAGAGTGCCCTTTGGCCAGATATAGATCCACCATCAACCATCACACTTTGGATCTATCCTTTGGTACCGACATCATCTGGTATCAGAGCTTAAACACTCTTATAGCAGGTTTTGTCTATCTCTTTCGTTTCAACCCATTTTGTTTTGTTTCATTGCTGATCTACCATCCTAACAAAATCAGACCAAAGTGTTGTTAAATCTATCCTTTCACTGATTGTTTGCATCATAATCATATAGATCTAATGTATGTTGGTTGTGATCTAATCATTGTCTTTATGTGTTAGAGTTTAACCTTTAAACTTTGACCATTCATTAGTTCATTGGTCACTTTCTATTTGTTTCTATATTTTTCCTTTCGGCTAGTTCCTTTTTTCACTTGATCTATTTGTGAATGTAAGACAGAACTCGTGAGTCATGGGAGATTAATGAGAAGCAAACATTATGTGGCAATCAACCCAAGCTTAAACCTAAAATATATACCCAAGCCCAAGGCAGCCCCAATAGCACGTCTCAAGCCAAGTATGCCAAGACAAGGGCTCACAACAGATGTAGAAACCATCATAAACACCATGGAACTCGGAGACACCTTCATAAACATCCAAGAAATGAACCACATTCATGAGAGCCCCATTGCACCCGTTTTTTAAACCATATGGAGGATTTCACTTGTTTGAGCATCAAGAGAGATCGGCCTCAAAAAACCAAGAAAATTCTGTTTACCTGACAGGAAATGGAGCTCATAACATCAAAAATCTCACCAATATCACATTGAAGCTGAAAGATATCATCAAAACAAGTTTGATTACCCGATAGAGAGAAAATAGAGCAAGAGGAGGATTCTGAAGCTAATCATGTGAAAATACTTAAAGATAAAAAACATTTCAACTTCAGGGACTTCAAGGAGAAGAATTCATCAAAGACTTCAAGTTGACTGGACCAATACCAGCTCAGACCACTCCACCTTCAAAACCGGCCTATTCACACGCAAACCTGATAAATTCAATATATTATGAGCTTGTGCAGGTAACGAAGAGTATCTCTGGTATTTAGCACCTTAAGGCACCTTAGTTAGAGCCTCATCAAGTGATACAAGTCTGCAAGAAAAAGGCAGAAGTTTTCCCATTTAGTTTAAGTGTTTTTCCTTTTTTTTTTTTTAAGCTTTGCTTGTTTTTTGTTTTACCTTTTAATTTCGAATTGTACTTTGTTTTTACTTTTTAATTTTTCCCTAGGGCAATCTGACGAGCTTATAAAGCTCCCATGCAGCAGTTGTAAACGTTTAGCCTTTTTCATATCAATAAAATTGACATTTTCTTCTCCAAGTAGTCGCCTTGTTAAGCTCTCCTTGCTCTATTTTTAGTGTGTGTGATTCACATAAGACTGAGTGTCTTGTTGTATCAGAGATCCCCCCCATAGTCTATGTGGTGCCTTCGATCCTTCTCAGTTCAGATCGCTTGTGGAATCAAGTGTTCTCAGCCGTTTGTTTCTTATGGAATCAATCAACATCCCTTCACCCTCATATCTACCAACATTCACCATCCATTCAAGCCTGCAGCCTTGAAACTATGAGTCATAATATCAGGTGGATTCCGATCTTATATCATCGGGTATCATAGACAAAGGTTCATACCTTTGGTTTTCTATCCTTTATATCATATTGTTCTATTTTGTTTTTAGGTTTCTAATTAAATATGTTTTTGTTTTGTTGTAGACCTTTTGTTTCAGTTTGTTCCTAAGAGAAAACCTATGAAACTATATTCTAGTTCTTTGTAGTTTGCTTCTGATGTTGTTTCTGTTTGATTAAAATCTAAAATTCCAAAAGAATCGCTTGTTGTCTTCTATTTTGTTTTCTTGTCCACCTTTAACTAAAAACCCATAAAAACGTGTTTACTTGCTTCTATTCTTGTCTTTCTATCTTATTCATTTAGATTTTCTTATGGATTCATTCTTGCTTGTTTCCATTATAACCAGATAAGTGAAAAGAAATTATAGTTAAACTTCCATTTTCCTTGTTTCCGTTGAATTTTTCATTTTCTATTGTTTGCTTGTTTCAAGAATTGTTCCTTTTCTATTTTATTCACTCATTATGTTTTTATTTTTTGTTAGTTTGTGTTATGTCAAGTGTTCTGACCCTTGGAATCAGGGAGTTGATTCTGAGCAGAGCATGAGTGACGAGGACAATGCATACATGAAATACTCATGGTCTGACGAAGATGATGATTATGTACATGAACCGGACAGAGGAGAACCTGAACCAGACCCATCAGATCATGTCTGAGACCACTTAAGAAAGAAGAGGTGATATGAAGAGGAAAAAAATGAACGTAAAGGATATGATCATGAAGAAAATGAACCAATGGAAAAATAATGGACTGATGATGACAGCTCCCAAGGAGGATATGATGAAGAACCAGGCCGTCGAGAATAGAGTCTCAACAGCAAACAGAGCCCTACTTATCAAACTCCATACAAACCTGAGGTAACTTTAAATTTCAATTATAACTATGTGTTGAACTTCTTTTATATGAGTTTTCAGGAAGTAGAAGAGACTACCTACAGTGGAATCCAATATGGATGATTACTTTATGTATTATTCCATCCCAAGAGAAGAAAGACTCACCCACTGTCTATACCATCTTAGAGTAGACGCTAAAACATGGTGGTACCAAGAGGAGAATTACAAGTGGTAATACAAGGATCCAACCATAAAAACATGGGGACAATTAAAGTGGGTCATAAAGATAAGATAAGCACCTCACAGCCTAACTCATCAGAGTAAAAACACTTACCTTCCAATGGAATCATCCCAATGGAATGTAACTTCTAATCCGATGTTAAATGTAAACTCCAAATCAGTCAAGCATCAAGGTAGGTATTATGTTCCTAATAGTCCTCTAGAACTGAAAACTTATAAATGTAAGAACTGGGAACACAATTCCAAGGAGTTCCCAAGAGATAAAATCACGTCGTCAGTGAGTTCAGGCTGTGAAAATCCAATGACCAAGAGGTGAACAATTCAAGAGAAGAAATCGGACTTAGTCACAGATCAAAAGAAGACTCCAAATTCAATGGCGACTAAGACACAACCAGCTCACAGCAAGGTAAGTATCTCAACAGCTCATCAAAATATTGATCAACTTTTTGATAAAGTGATATTTTTGATCATGTCCACAAAAGTTGATAAAGTTTTAGGTATCAAAGAGGATGTTGAGGATCAAGCTCCCGATCCTTCCCAACTCAACGACTCAAGACTTCAATCAATCGACGTTCAACACAACGATTTCACCCGGTTCACGGTGTTAACTAACCGCTACATCCGGTTAGGACCTTGCGGTCCCCAAGTTCGATAGATGAGCCGGAAATCACCTCCGGCGTGGTCGTACATGGAGACTCTCACCGTCGATTACACACCAATCGACTTACAAAAGGAAGAAGAAGAATCAAGAATAAAACCCAGAGAAGAACCCTAAGAGAACTGATAGGGTCTAAGTTTTAATCCTATTCTACTGCAAGTGCACAGTTAAGTGATTGTAGTATATAGGATATCGAATCCACAGAGACTCTGGTCTCGATAGATAAAGAACCGTAGGAATTTAAACTAAGAAGAAAGCAGATGTGAAGTAAACGAAAAAACAATGCGAGAAAGTAAATCAATAGAAGGATTGGTTGTGAAAGCAGTTAATTAGAGGCTCTAAGTCTAGGGCGTTCTCAGGAAATCAGACAAGCAGACAAATCAATCAGTCATGATCTAATTAAGCACAGTTCTAGAACTCAAATCACGGAATTAGAATTAACCAAATCTCTTTGCGAGAATTCTCTAAGTCTAAGTGCAGTAATCCAAATCTCTTTGCAATTACTAACAGATTAAACCAGCATTTAATTTCAAGTTCGATATGTTCACAATTAAACTAAGCCAAATCTCTTTGCGAATAATTTAATTGCTCAACCTAAATAGTTCAGATTCTAAACCACACTCTCGTGTCGTATTTAGCAACCTAAGATCTAGATTCTAATTGATCAGGTTAGAACTAGCATTAAACTCAATTTAGATCGAAGAACATTCTATTAATGTGAATCCTTAACTGAATTAAACAAGTCTAGCAAGTCATGAAATCCTTAATGAGAAACCCTAAACCTAACTATGAATCTACTCAGACATGATTAATGAAACAGAAATCATAGAATTAATAGATTGCATATAAGAAATTAAATAGATAAAAGGGTTCGAAATCTTCTCCAAAATAGATGAAGTACAGGAATAGATCAGCCCCAAAAGCTCTAAAAATCTCTTAGCTCTAAGTATGAAAGCGTAAGTAAAATAAACACCAAAATCCTAATTATATAGGCATAATCTCGGCTGAGGCTTCTTTGTAAATACTGAAAACTTCTAGACCAAAGTGCAAAATCTTGAATCTTCATTAAACTGCAGTAATCGGCCCAACTCGCTAGTGTGTCGATCGACACCAAAGGTGTGTCGATCGATGCATGATCTCAAATCGGACAGTGAGCTCAATCTCTCGGCCAAGCACTCCAAAAATCCCCAAAATGATCCAATATCTCCAATTCCGCTCCAAACCTGATTAGACCTGTAAAAGACTCTAAAAGAACACAAAAGAACACTAAAACACAATTATATCATGGCATAAAACCGGTAAAAACCATGATATATCAACTCCCCCACACTTAGCCTTTGCTTGCCCTCAAGCAAAACCGAGAACTAAATTGTAGTGAAGAGGTTTGAAAACTCTTCAGAAACTTTTTTCATCTTAGAAGCAGCAACACTCAGATTCCCCTTAGTAAACCACATGAAAGAATCAACCTGCAGACATCAAGACCAACATATACTTCCCCCACACTTAGCAACTGTCCTAAGTAAACTCCACAATCACATTCATGCATTCAAATTCACCCTACTGACTTCTGCAAGTATTTAAGTGCGGTCTCACCTAAGGAGTATCGATCAAAGGCACATGGACTCTTACCTTATCAGCTCTAGACCACCATACTATCTTTCTCTAGTCCCTTTCTTCTCTTTTCCCTTCCTTAGCATTCTGATTTTTCCCCATTGGGTATCATTTTTTTTTTTTTATCAGTGCTCTTCCCGTTAAGGGGTGTACTTTGGACACATTCCATGGATGCACAGGATATGAGAGTTTTAGCTACCATTCCCATGACCACTTCGGAGTTACTAACTCATCCTCAGTTTATTATCTTTTTTTTTTTTTTTATGGAAGGGGAGAAGGGAACTAAATAGGACGGGTTTACAGGCTGTGTCAGAACTAACAAGGGAATCCGACACAAAGTATACCAAGCCCTTAGGTGAGAAAATCTAAGTCAGTATTAAGGTGAAGTCAGTAAAGGATCCTCTGATACCTGAAGTGATGTGGGTGTCCTCAGTAGGTTGATCCATGTCTGGGTTTTCTAATAGTCAGAGATAATCTGCAGCTTCATCCCAATGGTCACTTAAGTTCCTGCAAGTGCTGCTAATCTTCTCAAAAATTCATTGTTTCTTACTTAAACAATTTTGACTCAATAAAACAAATTTTTCAAAATTTTAACTGACTCTAAGAAAACAAAAGAAAGAAGTTAGTAGAACCTCCCCCACACTTAAGACACACTGTCCCCAGTAGTGTCAAGCGAAGGATTGGCAAAAAGAAAAGAAAAATTTGTTTAAGGAATGGTTAAGTTCTGTCGGGTTTTACCTCTGTCGCTCAGGCATCGATCGTTGCACTAGGTGCATCGACCGTTGCTAGGCGATTTTTCGTGTATGATCGATCGTTGCTCAGGACCGAAATGATCGCTGCAGTGCGATTTCGATCGTGTTGTGACGATCGACACAATAGTGTGTCGATCGACGCACTGCGTATATCGGATCAGTCAGCAAGTTAGCAGGTTAGTCCGTTGGTAAAACCAAGTTTTCGTTCCTGCAAGCTGAAAAAACTAAAAACAGAGTAAAATCAAGGCAACAAATGTACCTAATCAAGCACAACCATCCAAACATAGTAGCATACTAAAAATCAAAGGAAAAAGTGCAAAAGAAAAAGAAAATGAAAATCAGAGTACATAACCGAATGTCTAGAGATGGAGGCTACGCTCACTCGCTATCATCTATCCCACCATAGCGCTCAGTGTCACTGGCCTCCGCAGGAGAACGCTGTCTGCGACGAGTAGCAGGGACGGGCTGATGGATCTGTGGCTGTCTCCTGCAAGTGCAGGTGCGCATGAAGTTCCAAATGCCTCGCAGAATCCCATCCTCTCTCTCTCTCCACTCTGCAACAGACATATCACCATAGGGCACTGTAATCTCAGGATAAGGGCCAATATCAACCGGGGCAGCAGCAGGCGCAGGGGCAGGGGCAGCTGAAGATGAAGCTCGTGTGGAAGGCTCTCCCAGCGGATGAGCCATAGAAGGGACTGCGCGTCGAGCTCTAGCAGGAGGCTGGTATCTCAAAGCATCCAACGTATCAATCTGCGTCAAACCAGCAGCAGGAAGATCCAGTGCGTGCCTCTCAGTGGCAGGCTGATAGTAAACCCACAATCGCCCCTCCTTGAGCCATGTAGCGCTCTGCAAGTGACTGAAATCTAGGAACTCTCTCTCATCATTGCACTCTGTACCCTCCAAAGAGATCCTGCAGTGTCTGAAAATGGGAGTAAGCAGACTCCCTACTGTCTCTGTGCGCACGCCATCAAAGGGCTTCTTCTGCAGGTCGCATAGATGATGAGCAAAAACAGCTCCCAGGTTGAGTCCCCCAGCAGGGTTTCTTAGATCGGTATCCCTGAACTGCTCCCTCAGTCCTCTAAACAGTATCTCCATCTCTGTCTTACGCAGCTTGTTAATATCCATGCCCCACTGATGTTCAGTCGGAATCAGAAGGCTATCCGCTCTCGGCCATGGTGGCTGAATGGCTGCATGAACCATCTGATAGTCCGCCGGTGGATCGGAGTCTCTGTGTAACCACTCTGGTGGTGGAATGTACTGACGTGTGGCGGTTGATGCAGTGGCTCTGCGTTTGCTAGATTGTCGTGGAGGCATCTGCATTCAAGAAATTAAATCAATTAGTCTAGGTAATCTCTCTGTGAAATCGCGAAGCATCGACCGTTGCACCTAAGGCATCGATCGTTGCAAGGTGATTTCGCATTATCGAACATTTCCCAAAAATCGCAAAGCAACGACCGTTGCACAAATGCAACGACCGTTGCAAGGCGATTTTGGCCGTCAACAACAATCTCTAAAATCGTTCTAAATACGTTCAAGCAACCACAAAATCAACAATAATTCATCACTAAACAACCTAAATCATGTTCATTTAAACACGCATTCATCAATTTCAATCCAAAATTCCCAATTTCTAAAACCCTAAAGTTGAATCCGAAAATTATAAAATAGAGGCACATTACCTTGGATTCGTGATATATGGGCTAGAAGAATAGATTGAGAGTGTAAAAACAAGAGAGTAGTACTTGGAATCGAAGAAAATGATGAAGAAATGAGAGATTTAGGCGAGTATGAGTGTTTCGGTGGCGTACGGACAGAAATGGAGAAGAAAAGAGAAGAGAAGGGTTTAAGGCAACTTACTTCGGTCGTGGGTGCAACGACCGTTGCTTAGTGGCAACGATCGATGCTGGTTGAATCAGATCGATTCCGGTTTAGCGCGCATACCTTAATTTTTGTAATTAAACCAATTGCAACGACCGTTGCACAGGTCCGCAACGATCGTCACAATGCGATCACCTCTCCTCGTCGTAATCTCCTTGCAACGACCGTTGCACAAGTGCATCGATCGTCACACGTCTCCAGACTCGAGTTCTGTATCTGAAACTTAGCAAAAACAAAAACGAAAACGTGAAATCCTAAAAAAAAACACCGAAAATAAGAAAGAAAAACAGCTAAACCTAACAGTGGGTTGCCTCCCACTCAGCGCTTGTTTAAGGTCATTAGCTTGACCGGACGAACAAGATCAGTTTGCTGGAGATCCTGACAGAGACTTTGATTGCCCCTGTGCAAGCCTCCTCATCCATGGTGGCGAATAAGCTGTATCAGAATGATCATGTCCAAGAAAAGAAGGAGTAAACTGCTCTCCAGGATCCAAAACCGTAGTGTGACTTGACTGCTCATCATCTCCATCCATAATGGTGAATGTCTGCCCATCTATCAGTGGCTTGCGCAGCTTGTCCATATCAAAATGCAGCGGCTCATCTCCCAGGTGGAGGTCTATTAGACTGTGTCTAACATCTATCACTGCTCCCGCTGTAGCCAAGAATGGTCTTCCAAGTAACAATGCATCATCAGGATCACTGTCATATTTCAGCACTAGGAAGTCTGTTGGAACTAAATAGTTTCCAACTCTCACCGGGACGTCCTCAAGGAGTCCTTCCGGAACTCATATAGACTGATCAGCTAAGACATGAGAGGTCCTAGTAGGAGAAAAATCCAGCATACCCAGCTTCTCTGCCACATAATATGGCATAAGACTTCCAGCAGCTCCCAGATCACAAAGAGAGCGCCTAAAACTATCTTCGAAGATAGAACAACTTAGCACAAAAATCCCAGGATCAGGCAGCTTCTTGGGAACCTTGGTTAACAGCACATCACTTATCTGTTGAGGGACTATAATCACCCAATCTTTCAGCTCTTCATCCAAAGGCAACATCTTGTTCATATACCTCTGCACACATGGGTGATAAGGTGGATCATCAGATGATGGAATTTCTTCCAATTCTTCACCAATCTCTTCTAGCTGCTTAAGCTCTTCAATCTCCTGCTTAATCACTTCAGATACTAAGGGATATTGTCTAATTAATTGTGCATAAATCTCCTCCTGAGTAATCTCAGACACTCCAGGGAACAAGCGATCAAGCTCCAAATCTGCATCAATGCTATCAACATCCGGCGAGTCTGTCTGTTCACGACCTGCATCGACCGATACTAGGGGTGTGTCGATCGATGCAACACTGTTCTCACAGTTTTCACCCGAGAGATTTTCTCCAAAATCCGAAAATTCAACCTCTTCTACTAACTCAGCCGTACTTAGCTCAAATCCTTCACCTAGGTGAGATCCATCATCAATGTACACAGACCAGGCCTTAATATGGGTGTCTGCTACTCCTTTTCCTTTCATAGAACTGGAAATCTGATTCACCTGAGTATCCAACTGCTTCATATGAGTGTTCAGAGACTCAAACTTTCCATTGAGATCCTCATAGACAGCATCCAACTTCTTATTGCAGTCTACAGAAATCTTGGTCTGACTCTCCAGCAGCTGTTCCATCATTGTCTCCATCTTACTCTCATGGGCAGTGGCTGCAGGAGGAGTCTGATAAGATGAAGATCCATAGGTTGTCTGAGTACCTTGTCCAAAAGGCTTCTGAAAACCACTTGTCTGTCCAAAACCAGCTGAGTTCTGATTGCCTGTGAAGGCACTCTTCTGTCCTCCATTGAAGAATTTGTTTCCCTGCTGATTACCAAATCTGTTACCTTGGAAACCAGATCCTCCAATGTAATTCACATCTTCTTCCTGAGTGTCCTCCTAAGTCTGAATTACCTCTACATCTTGGGCAAAGTGGACAGCCTTCTTACCAGCCAGGAGATTGCAAATTGTGTCCAGCTTAGATCTAAATTCAGCCATCTCTGAATTCTCTACACTTCCACCAGATTTCTTCCTCCTCTCATCCATAGTCTTGCAACTGTTGCTGCTCACTAAGTTCTCAATTAACTGCTTAGCTTGTGCAGGAGTCCGGGTGTTGAAGTTTGCATTACTGGAGTTATCCAGCGCAAACTGATATGGCAGATCTATGGCTCTGAAGAAGATACCTAGCAATGTGACCTCAGTGAATCCATGGTGTGGGCAGTCACGCTGGTACTTCCTGAATCTCATCCAAGCAGTCTTAAGAGGCTCTGTAGGACCTTGGGTAAATGTCAGAATGTCCTATCTGGACTAATCGGAACGCGCATCATCATAGAAGTGACGCATAAACTCACTCTTCAGGGCTGCCCAAGTATCAAACTGCCCAGGTGGCAGTTGCTTCAGCCATGCAGCAGCGTCTCCAGCGAGACTGTACGGAAAGAGCTTAAGGAACAGATAATCCTGGCAGACTCCATCATACTTCATGCCATTGATTAGGTCCTCAAACTCATCAATGTGATCCATAGGCTGCTCCGTAGGATGACCATGGAAGGCATTCTGTCTCATCAGCGAGTAGTAGATGGTTTTGATCTCAAAATCATTCCTCTCAAAACCAGGCATCATAAGAGCTGACCGGTTTGCATGAAACTCATCCGGTCTGTTGTAGTCATCTAAGGTCCTCTCATGGACAACCATCTGTCTACCTTGGTTCTGTCCTTGCGCATGCGGCTGTGGTTGTGGTTCAGGTTCCTCAACCTCAGGGATCACACGTCCCTCAGCATCAATCCTCTGCCCAGCAGCATTGTAAGGATTGTTTTGCGGATCCCTCAGGGTACCTTGAGCATCAGGCATAATGATTAGCTTCTGTACCACCATCCTTGCTCTTCTTTTTCTTCTGTTAATTCTCTCTAGACGTCCAAGTTCTTCAAGTCCGAGATTAACGAGGTTCATGTTCGGATTACTTCGAGTTTCACGCGTCTGCATAAACTGTCTGTAATCGTCAAGCAATGATCGATGCTATCAGTGAAAAGATCGATTCAATCTCAGAATCGCCTAGTGACGATCGACGCAAATGTGCAACGATCGACGCAAAGCGAAATCGGTACCTGCGACAGAGAGAAAACAAAGAGAAATCAGTAACTTAAAATAAAATAAAAACAAAACAAAAAATAATAAAAAAAATACTAGTAAAAACCCTAAGTTCGATCCTATCAAAGACTCTAAGAGTCCCCGGCAACGGCGCCAAAAACTTGATAGGGTCTAAGTTTTAATCCTATTCTACTGCAAGTGCACAGTTAAGTGATTGTAGTATATAGGGTATCGAATCCACAGAGACTCTGGTCTCGATAGATAAAGAACCGTAGGAATTTAAACTAAGAAGAAAGCAGATGTGAAGTAAACTAAAAAACAATGCGAGAAAGTAAATCAATAGCAGGATTGGTTGTGAAAGCAGTTAATTAGAGGCGCTAAGTCTAGGGCGTTCTCAGGAAATCAGACAAGCAGACAAATCAATCAGTCAGGATCTAATTAAGCACAGTTCTAGAACTCAAATCACGGAATTAAAATTAACCAAATCTCTTTGCGAGAATTCTCTAAGTCTATGTGCAGTAATTCAAATCTCTTTGCAATTACTAACAGATTAAACCAGCATTAATTTCAAGTTCGATATGTTCACAATTAAACTAAGTCAAATCTCTTTGCGAATAATTTAATTGCTCAACCTAAATAGTTCAGATTCTAAACCACACTCTCGTGTCGTATTTAGCAAACTAAGATCTAGATTCTAATTGATCAGGTTAGAACTAGCATTAAACTCAATTTAGATCGAAGAACATTCTATTCATGTGAATCCTTAACTGAATTAAACAAGTCTAGCAAGTCATGAAATCCTTAATGAGAAACCCTAAACCTAACTATGAATCTACTCAGACATGATTAATGAAACAGAAATCATAGAATTAATAGATTGCATATAAGAAATTAAATAGATAAAGGGGTTCGAAATCTTCTCCAAATAGATGAAGTACAGGAATAGATCAGCCCCAAAATCTCTAAAAATCTCTTAGCTCTAAGTATGAAAGCGTAAGTAAAATAAACACCAAAATCCTAATTATATAGGCATAATCTCGGCTGGGGCTTCTTTGTAAATACTGGAAACTTCTGGACCAAAGTGAAAAATCTTGAATCTTCATTAAACCGCCGTAATCGGCCCAACTCGCTAGTGTGTCGATCGACACCAAAGATGTGTCGATCAATGCATGATCTCAAATCGGACAGTGAGCTCAATCTCTCGGCCAAGCACTCCAAAAATCCCCAAAATGCTCCAATATCTCCAATTCCGCTCCAAACATGATTAGACCTGTAAAAGACTCTAAAAGAACACAAAAGAACACTAAAACACAATTATATCATGGCATAAAACCGGTAAAAACCATGATATATCAAGAACCCAAGATTATATACACTGATGCTCTTTCTCTCTCACATCTCTCTATCTCTCTGATCTTGACTCGATAGAATCACCTATTTCTCGGTTAAGCTATTTAGCTGATGAAGAAGAAGCTTATATTCAGTGGAGTACTGTTCTCGATGAAGATACTAGTCACGTGACAAACATGTGACAAGCTCAGAGCTTATAACCCTCTACCTCCACCAGTGACTTCCAATACTTGTAACACTTCGACAGAGACGTTTCCATTCTATGTCTTCACTAGACACTTCTTCAGCTTAATACATCTTCTTCATTCCTCCTATGTGATTCATAAAGTTGAACCAATATCCAACATTCTCCACCTTGATTCAAGCTTTAAGAATCCCTTGAGAGCTGCCCATTAGAACTGTTGAACCCAACTCTAATCTTGGCAAATTTAATCTCCAATATCCTGCATAAGTAAGACTTACACAACACCAAGCAATTAATAAAGTTTAATCACCATAAACTTGAATAGATCATCAATGAAGCCAAACATCACCCTCTATAAATTCCAACAGTATAAACCACACTACTGTTTAGAACAATTTATAGATATCCACTTAAGTTTATACTAAGTCAATTAACACAAAACCTGTGCTAAGCTCAACTGTTCATTGATCCTTCATGCCTTGGATATTCCTGTGACAACCACTCATCAACTAAACCATTAACAAGGCTAATATATTTAGAACTTGTTAAAACAACAGACAACTCCCTAAGTATAACGCTTATGAGTTCAACAATCACACAGTTTTCATTATGATTTCTGTCAAGATCATAAAACTGTTTCAGTAATTGTCATTAATCTTTACATTTCTATGCAAACCTGATTCACCTTGTCGACCAGTTTGATTCACCTCATGTGCACTGAGTTTAGAATCAAAACACCCTTGAATCATATGCAAGAAATCGGAAACATACTTGTTTCATAACCTGAATCAATCTCTGATTCAGAACCTGCAAAACAATCTCACCAAACCTTTAGTTTGTAACAATGCATTGATAATCTGAGATTTACTTACAGCCCTCTGCTTCACTAAGTCAGCCCTGAATCAGACTTGTGTCGGTGTTAAAATGTCATCCAAGACCCAGCTCACAACTCCACCTTGTTGTGAAACCTTTCGACACAACTTTCTCATCCAAATCACTGATTAAACAGATCAATTCTAGTAGCTTTTGACTCACTACTATACTCCTTTAACCATATCTCTTATCAACAGAACTTGCGATACTCCTGAGATATCCCATTACAGCTTCTCTTACACCAAAAACTCTAGCTCATGGTGAGTTTCTCCAGTTGTAAACAAACCTGCAACACATTTAACAATGTGTAACTTCCACAAATAGAAAACTTTTGGTACCTGCATCTTAACCTTTCTCAAGCCTGAACCATAACCATCCTCACCTCTAAAATTTCTCTTTAGCATGCTATTCTCTGAGCTTTCCATACTTGACCAAACCCACAAGTATCTTTCCTTGAGAGCATTACTCCAATGTTCCTTTAGATGCAAACAAACAACTTATACCTCATCAACCTGTTGTCTTACAAATGCCGTCCGAATCTTGATGCATTCTTAACCTCAGTTCTTCTAGGACTTCATACCAGTTGCAAAACATGTCTAGAGATAACTTTGTCTCCATGCTAAATGCACCACTTCAGTATTCTCGACATTCACAAAAAAAAAACTTGCAACTTTCTATGTTTCAGCACTCTTGAATTTAGTTCACTTTGGAGCCTTCCTCATGTTTTACTTGTACAAACCTCAGACTGATTCTTCATCAGTCTTCACCTCAGACCAGACATCAAATAACATTTGACCTCTCCTCGAGCAAATCCGACATGAACCTCTATGCACCGTTGTTTAAACCAACAAGACACGCCATCTAACACCCAATATTAGAAAGACTTTTGACACACGACCAAGGCTCATTCTAATTGCAAGAAAACACCGAGAAGTACGCACACTCAAAACATATGCAGCCCCCTGAACCACTAAGCTCTTCTTTTGGTCCATCAAATATTTCTTTACTGAAAATCTGACCCAAAACAGCAAAATTTCTTCTGAAACATAGCTCCACCTGAAACTGAAACCCTTCCCACTATGTCTCTTAGATTTGCTCCACCTGAATGAGTTAATACTCTGTTGTTACTTTGATCCACACAAAAGTTCTTGTGTAACAGATTGCTTCTGGCTTCTTCCTTAAAGCGTATGTCGGTCGTTACGACATATGGTTCACCATCCTGCCATCAGTCCATTCAAGTATACACTTGAACCAGAAGACCCATCACAGACCCTTCCATCTTTGAAGCTCCCAAATTCAGATTTATAACACCAGAAATACCATGTTATAGTCTCTGAATCGTTTTCATTTTCTTCACAAGCAATGTTCTGATTTTGTTCCATCAAACCTGCTTTCAACAGTCATCCTCCATGCTCCAATAATGCTTATGCAGAAACCATGAACTGTTTCACAATAACCTTTCCTGCAATTTATGCGACACCAAAGCACTATTCTGAGTCGTATCAAGCTGAGCATATGACTTGACTTTTCCATGTTCTTTAGACTTTTAAACCGTCCATTCAGACACACGTCACACACCACTCTTTGATTCTTCCATTTAAATCAAAAGAGCCAGAAACCATTTTTTTTTTCATTTCTTGGTTTCCTCAACACTGATTTTCCCATCAGCTTTCACCAAGAGCCTATCATCTCTGCAACCAAGATGAGACACAAAACTTATGTCACCACAGCTCTAACCCGAGCATGAAATCAGCTACAGCTCCAAATTCACAGTAGCTTCAGCTTCAGCTTCTGCAGGGACATTTCTCTGTTCCAGCAAACCAAAACAAAACATTGTAATTGCTTTACAAGTATTGCTTCTGCTGAAACTGATTTTCCCTTGACTTTGATGATACTCTTTGATTTCTCTTAAGTATACCTTTGGCTGGTTCACTTTCAAGAGAAATACCTATCAGTTGTTAGCACTAGTGCACCACTGATAAACAACAGCAGACATTTCAGTCCAATTCATTTCCTTTTGGACTTTCTAAACTGCTGCAAGCTCCATGATGATCTGATTACATGCCTTAATCATCATAACCTGCGAGCTTAACCAATTCACAAGAATCTGACCCTTAAACACTGTGACAGAACCTGCAAATCAAACTTTCTCAAATCTGTACACTGATTTTCTTCAGAACCTTTCTCTTGTCTAGCTACCAACAGAGATCTGAACCTGTTTCTTCACCCACCTGCACTTCTCATAGATGATCTTGAAACCTTAACAAATATCCAAAAGATAGCCTTGACACAACACTACCAATCCAGCATCTAAGGCGTCCCTCAGACCTGAGATTCATAAGTGCAAAAAACTGCCATTCTTTCAATAATTCTAGACCACAGTTGCATCTAGCTTCCACAAACAGATTTACCAACACACAATCTGACACCAAATCTGAGCCTTGACCTTTCTTTTGTAAAAACAACATGCATTCCTTGTAGTCTAGCAAGATTTCATTCTTTTCATTGTGCATAATCCACTGAGTAAAC
Organism: Orychophragmus violaceus; assembly: GCA_030180135.1. NCBI lineage: Eukaryota > Viridiplantae > Streptophyta > Magnoliopsida > Brassicales > Brassicaceae > Orychophragmus > Orychophragmus violaceus. Next base: position 37,883,793 of record CM058240.1, read on the forward strand.
CAGAAACATACCAAGCAACCATCACATAGTGACTGCAGCGGAAAAAACAAATCAGGTGCTACTTATGATTTGAGTCTTCTAACGTTGATGAAAATTCTGATACCACGAACCCTTTCTGATCCTGATATAACCTTACATTGATGAAGAGCTTCACGTCGCAACAACCTTGAATAGATTCCTCTTCAATAACAAGTAAAAGAAACTAATCCCTTTTAGATTGTTCTTCGTCAGACTCGTTGAGTCCACAAGTTCTAGTACGAACCACTTCTCTTGCGATTCTTTTATCACCAGAAATCACAGCATACGAATAATTCAGGAGATCATTGGAGTGAATTTGCTTACACGATCGTTCGATTCCGCAGAACCTGAAATCGCACAATCCGAGAGAGTCTTTCTTGACGACTCTTTCTTTCTCCAATCCGATGTCTTTAACATTACCCAGACACCTCCTTCTTTTTCTTCTTTGAGATTGCTCCAACACCATTGACGTCTTGAATCCAAGAGCCTGAGCTCTGATACCACTTGTTGAGGATCAAGCTCCCGATCCTTCACAACTCAACGACTCAAGACTTAAATCAATCGACGTTCAACACAACGATTTCACCCGGTTCATGGTGTTAACTAACCGCTACATCCAGTTAGGACCTTGCGGTCCCCAAGTTTGATAGATGAGCCGGAAATCACCTCCGGCGTGGTCGTACATGGAGACTCTCACCGTCGATTACACACCAATCGACTTACAAAAGGAAGAAGAAGAATCAAGCATAAAACCCAGAGAAGAACCCTAAGAGAACCCAAGATTACATACACTGATGCTCTCTCTCTCACATCTCTCTATCTCTCTGATCTTGACTCGACAGAATCACCTATTTCTCGGTTAAGCTATTTAGCTGATGAAGAAGAAGCTTATATTCAGTGGAGTATTGTTCTCGATGAAGATACAAGTCACGTGACAAACATGTGACAAGCTCAGAGCTTATAACCCTCTACCTCCACAGTGACTTCCAATACTTGTAACACTTCGACAGAGACGTTTCCATTCTATATCTTCACTAGACACTTCTTCAGCTCAATACATCTTCTTCATTCCTCCTATGTGATTCATAAAGTTGAACCAATATCCAACAGAGGATTTGAATGAAACAATTTGTTGTGATCCGCAAGTAAAAAGGAACAAGAAACTGTTTCAGCCTCTAAAGATGAAAAGGTACAAGCAAAATTGTATGATTATATCCATAAGGATCCCATGAATGTTATGATGCACTTTTCCTTTTCCAAAAGTGTTGAAATAGATGCAGGACCTAAGGAAGAGAAAGTGGATACATGTGTATTATCTCATTACCGAGAAGAACAATGTAAACGAGCAGAATAAGAAAAGAAGATTCAAGCAGGGTCAAGTTTACCTTCATTTGAACCACAAGGGAAGCCTGTTCAAGGTAAAATTTTCAACCATTTGAATCAATCTAAAATAATTTATTATAGGTGTCAAGGCATAGGGCACTATGCTAAAGCATGTTCAACAAAGAAATTGGCAAATAACAAATATTTAGAACTGAAAAGAATAGTCTTAAGGAGTGTGATATCCTCTTTGAATCTGATCATACTGTTCTAAGTTCTAGCATAATACAATGTTATTTGCCAAAGGATGTTGACACAGGCTTAGGTGTGAAAATTGAGGAAGTGGAACAAACGGAGTCACCGACTCAATCCTTGAAGCAAAATACATATCAAAACACTACTCACTATGTGATCTTTAAAGGAAGCCACCTAGAAGCACACAATCAGTTTGACTCAGGTAAGTGTTTAAAACCCTTTATACTCATTGAAACTAACAAGTTTAATGATGATGCAAGGAGAGTAGACTCGGATTATGAGCCCCATGAGGTCAAAGAGGTAAAAAATGAAGCTACAATACATGTTGTGAGAACTCCAAAAGATTAACTAGATCATGAGTTCAATCCAAAACCAAAAACATAACAAGTAATTGTTCACACAATTTCTAACCCTGAGATAAGTGAAAAAATAACTAAACCTATTCCTCCTATTCACACTTTTATTGTCCAAAAGAAGTTGACATAACTATAGGTACGGCGCAGAGACGTTTAAAAGCCAACATTTTTTTTAACTCGTAAAAATGAGAAGTATGAAAATATGTTCTTGACACATTTGCACCAACTAATCTTGCTTCAAAGGTGATATTTATCAAAGTTGAGTCATTACAAAGCATCTTGTCACTACAAGAAAACAGCGTTTTTGCGACTATACTTGTAGTCGTAAAATTTGGCCACTATTAAGGGACAATAATGCTACTATTTTGTGACAACAGAAATATGGACGTGTATTAGTCGCTTATATACGACTAAAAATGTTTGTCGCCAATTGATCGTCGATTTACGACAGATTAACAGAAATATGGACGTGTATTAGTCGGGTATGTGTTGTATCATATATTATTTTTGGATTTAGTAATAATAATATGAGATAGTCTGAATTTTAGAGAGGTTATGATGGTTAGAGCATTTCGACCGGTTATTGGTAATTTACCATGACATTTGGTTTGATTATATTTTACCTGCTTGTGGTTGGTGCATGCATTTATGACCATTAATGAGAGTGGCCAACTATGTCTACATAGTCGAAATTCAGTCCTTTCTCCGTTTTCATTTGTAGAAACGCAAAGAATTTGGAAATCTAGCTACATGGCGGGAGGCTACAATAATTATAGCAACCATCGGGAGTGGATGTATAACAGGCTCGATGATGCCACGGGCAATTTCCAAACAGCCTTCATAAACGGGGTGACATAATTTATGAAACTTGCCAAAAACCAGCCTTTAGCTCTGAGCAATGACGGTAAGTTTCTCTGCCCTTGTCGTTTCTGAAAGAACGAAAAACCGGAAACCATGGAAAAAGGAATTTGGAGTCATCTGTTTAGTTACGGATTTATGCCTGATTATTATGTTTGGTATAAGCATGGAAAAGAAATCAGTTTGGATATAGGAACTAGTTATGTTGATCTGATTGGTCATAATAATGTAGAAGATAGGTATGTGGATATGGTGAATGATGCATTTCGTGGTTACGTGAAGAAACTGTACGTATTCATTCAAAAAAGTTTTATTACCTGTTAGAATGAGCCAACAATTCTTTATATGATGGTTGTCGGCACTCTCAGTTATCCTTTGCTGCTCGGGTCCTGCATAACAAGGCAGAACATAATATGAGTGTAAGGTTAGTGGATCGATATGTGAAATGTTGACAGAGTATTTGCCAAAAGGAAACCAGGCAATAGGTTCACACTACGAGACAGAGAAACTGATGCGAAATTTAGGCCTCCCCTATCGTATAATTGATGTTTGCATTAATAATTGTATGATCTCCTGGAAAGAAGACGAAAAGGAAGAAGAGTGTCAGTTTTGTGGTAAACCAAGATGGAAGCCAAATGAGAGACAAAGCAAAACCAGAGTACCCTACAGTTGTATGTGGTATCTACCAATTGCTGACAGACTGAAGAGAATGTATCAAAGCAAGAAGACTGCAGCGGCGATGATATGGTATGCGGAGCAACAAACGAAGGAGGGAGAAATGTGTCATCCGTCTGATGCGGTGGAGTGGAAATCATTTCAAGCTCAACATCCTCTGTTTTCCCAAGAACCCCGTAACGTTTATCTTGGATTAAGTACAGATGGTTTCAATCCATTTGGCATGTCTCATAATCATTCGTTGTAGCCCGTGATCTTGACTCCATATAGTTTACCCCGTGATATGTGCATGAATACAAAATAATTGTTTCTTACAATTCTGAATTATGGGCCAAATCATCTGCGCGCTAGTCTCAATATCTTCCTCCAACCTCTTATTGAGGAGTTAAAATAATTGTGGTCTTTTGGAGTCGATGCATACGATGTGTCATTGATGAAAACTTTAAACTAAAAGCAGTGTTGCTGTGGACGATAAGCGACTTCCCGACATATGGGATGTTATCAGGATGGACGACCCATGGTGGATTGTCTTGTCCTATTTGCATGGATGATACAAAATCTTTTGATCTGCCTAAGGGAAGGAAGACATGTTGGTTTGATTGTCACCGAATATTTCTTCCATTTGGTCATCCATTGAGGAAGAATAAAAAAGACTTCTTGAAGGGAAAAGACGCCTCGAAAGAGCATCCACCTGATGTATTGAGTGGTGAGCAAGTTTATAGCGAGCGATTGCAAGTTGTAAATCCACCGAAAACAAAGGACGTCGGTGGAAACGGTCACGTAAATAAGGAGCCTGGCTATGGGAAGTGGCATAACTGGCACAAGGAAAGCATATCTGGGAGATTCCGTACTGGAGGGACCTCACTCTCCGACATAATCTTGATTTGATGCATGTAGAGAAGAATATTTTTTGATAACGTCATGAATACTCTTTTGAGTGTGAAAGGTAAATCCAAATACACCATCATGTCATAAATTGATATAGAACGATTCTGTTCTCGACCACACTTACATATTGATGGTGAGGGTAAATCTCCTTCCCCCATGTACAGATTAACAAACGATGCCAGAAAAAAATTACTAGAATGTGTGAAACATGCAGTAAAGTTCCCAGATGGCTATGCGGCCGACTGATATATCATGGTTTTTACCCATTTTATGCCATGATATAGATGTGTTTTTAGTGTCTTTTGTGTTCTTTTTAGTATGTTTTTGAAGGATTGTTTAGTTGATCCTGATTCAATTCTTAGATTCATATCAACCTAAACATGCGGATCTAGGTTCTTCTCAGAATAGAAACAAATGATGATCTCACCTTATACCTGTTTGCAGCGGAAAGAGATGGTATGTCTGAGATCAGAGAAACACCGAGGGATGAATCCTCCAAAGGTTCACACACGCGATCACAGAAAACGGCTGCTAGACCACTAGGAACTCGGCGCAGAGAGAGAGTTTTCGGCTGGGGATCTAGGGTTAATTGTTCTGAACACGAGTTTTATCTCATAAAACTTGTCCGGTTCCGTTTGGGCCATTTGGCCCAAACACCAATTAACTCGACGGCATCTGCGCACTGTGTCGACCGACACACCTTGTGTATCGATCGACACAGAGTGGCTAAACCGTTTTATTCTCTCTAAGTACAGTAAATGCCTAGCACTTTTACCGTACTTCTGCTAAACCGTTCCTACACATTTTCCTGTTAGCTTAGGCGTGTGACCCATATGAGATCATATAATAAAGGCAATAAGTCCAAGACTTATAGATCATGAGCGGACTCTAGCAAGCCATCATGACCCCCAGTATTATATGACTTATGTCTGATCATTGACATACTCTTACTTTCTAGAGACAGTACCGAGATTACTGGACACAATTCCAACAATCTCCCACTTGTACTGGAATCTCTGTATTCATAATCCTTTTGTCACAATATCTCGATTAGTCATAAGGCAAGATTGGTGTCATCCTTATAAAGCCTAATCTTGTTCATCGGACTCTGATTCGATACTGACAATCCAAACGACTCGGGACAGTCCGTTTGAGCATGGCCATGCATTTTCCAGTATTCAAATCTCCGATTGGCCTAGAGATATTCACTCCATTTATATTGGAGGGACAAATTCCGTCTTGTTCCATCACTGTAAACTACTCATTTCATAATGTACCCAAACAAGGTCCTTATAACTATCGCAGAACGATAGCGTTAGACAATGATCAAAGTGCATCAGTCCATGTGCAGTCACATGCATGCGAACTCAGGTCTAAGGACTATACTCTATAGTCGTAGTAAGAATCTCTTATGACACAGATATAAATATCCTGAAGAGTTCTTATAAGCGGGTCTTGTCCGGTCGTATGTTCCCAAACATACACCTATGTACTGACTTTGATGCCGCGCATCTATGACACACTGAGACTTTGTCATAAGTCACGTACCAATCCAGTCTCACACGGTTGTTGGTGTTCCAATTTCAACAACCTTCGACTAGGGACGGGATGATATAAAACATCTATCAAATATAGGGTCTCATGATCAAGCTAAATGACTTCGATGACTCAAGATCAAGTCATTTACTTCGATGACCTATAAAATGGTTCATATCACTTTGGAACGATTATTTCATCACAGTTAAAATAATCTTGAAATAATAATTTCATTAAACATAAGAATGTTTTACAAGAACATATCAAATAACTAAATAAAAGCCCTCAAACTCCCACTCAAATTTAGATTACATTTCTATGTCTCTAATGCCTACAGCTTCAGTCAGAAACTCGAGCTTAGGCCTTGGGAGTGGCTTTGTCAACGGATCAGCGACGTTATCATCTGTCTGAACTCGGCTGATCTTGACTTCCTTTCTATTAATGATGTCACGTATCAAGTGAAATCTTCTTAGAACATGCTTGGATTTCTGGTGTGATCTTGGTTCCTTTGCCTGAGCTATAGCACCATTGTTGTCACAAAACAGTGCCAGAGGCTCAGCCGCATCTGGTATCACACCTAGTTCAATAATGAACTTTCGTATCCAAACAGCTTCCTTCGCAGCTTCTGAGGCGGCGATATATTCAGCTTCTGTAGTGGAATCAGCAACGGTGTCTTGCTTGGAGCTTCTCCAACTGATTGCACCGCCATTCAGACAAAAGATATAGCCGGACTGTGACCGGAAATCATCTTGGTCTGTCTGGAAACTTGCGTCCGTGAATCCACTGACTTTAAGCACATCACTTCCGCCGTACACTAAGAACTTATCCTTAGTATGTCTTAGATACTTCAAGATATTCTTTACGGCAATCCAATGGTTTTCACCTGGATTTGACTGGTATCTACTCGTCATGCTCAATGCATAAGCAACATCAGGACGAGTACAGATCATGGCATACATGACAGATCCTATTGCAGATGCATAAGGAATATTCTTCATGCGCTCAAGCTCAGCAGCCGTCGTAGGGCTCTGCTTCTTGCTTAGCGTTGTGCCATGTACCATAGGCGTGAAGCCCTTCTTGGAATCCTTTATGCTGAATCTTTGCAGGACTTTGTCAATGTATGAATCTTGACACAAGCCTATCAGCCTTCTAGATCTATCCCGGTAGATCCTGATTCCAAGAACGTATGCGGCTTCACCCATGTCTTTCATGGAAAAACAACTTCCAAGCCAGTCCTTTACGGACTTCAGCATTGGAACGTCGTTTCCGAGAAGCAGTATGTCATCGACATACAGAATAAGAAATACAATCTTGCTCCCACTAGATTTCTTATACACGCATTGTTCTTCTTCGTTTCTGATGAAGTCAAATTGCTTGATCGCTTCATCAAAACGAAGATTCCAGCTCCTCGATGCTTGCTTCAATCCATAAATGGATTTATGAAGCTTGTATACTTTCCCAGCATTCTTTGGATCTATGTAACCGTCAGGTTGCGTCATATACACATCCTCTTCCAGAATACCATTCAGGAAGGCGGTTTTCACGTCCATCTGCCAAATTTCATAATCATGAAAAGCTGCAGTTGCTAGTAGAATCCGAATAGATTTCATCATAGCCACTGGTGAATAGGTTTCATCGTAATCCACACCGTGAACTTGTCTGAAACCTTTTGCCACCAACCTGGCTTTATAAATCTGGACATTTCCATCCACGTCAATCTTCTTCTTGAAGATCCATTTGCACTCGATGGCTTTTACACCAGCGGGTAAGTCAACCAACGAAAACACTTGGTTGACCGACATGGAGTCCATTTCGGAATCAGTGGCCTTGCGCCACTTAGAGGAATCTGGGCCCATCATGGCTTGATTGAAGTTCGATGGTTCATCACCATCAATGATCAGAAGATCATGACAGTCAATCACGAGGAATCCTTGATATCTCTCGGGTTCGTGACGGATCCTCCCGGATCTTCGAACTTCAGGTACTACAGGTTCAGGCTCTACAATTTCTTGTAGGTCCTCCTGCTGCTCTTCCTCATTAGGTTGAGCAGTATCCTGTTCATCTTGAATTTCTTCAAGCAGTACCTTACTCCCACTGTCTTTCTTAGAGAGAAACTCCCTCTCAAGAAAGTTACAATCCCGGGCAACAAAGATCTTGTTCTCGGAACGTAGATAGAAGTAATAAGCCTTGGTTTCCCGTGGATAACCAATGAAGTAGCATTTGTCAGATTTTGGTGTAAGCTTGTCTGAGATCAATCTCTTGACATAGGCTTCACAACCCCAAATTCTGAGATAAGACATCACTGGAGCTTCTCCAGTCCATAATTCATATGGTGTCTTTGCTACTGCTTTCGATGGCGCTCTATTTAGAGTGAACACTGCTGTTAGCAGAGCATATCCCCAAAGGGATATTGGAAGGTCTGTGTGACTCATCATAGATCGAACCATATCCAATAAGGTCCGATTTCTCCTTTCAGACACACCATTCCATTGAGGTGTTCCAGGAGGAGTGAGTTGGGATACGATCCCACACTCTCTCAGATGATCACTGAATTCTTGGCTTAAGTATTCTCCTCCTCGGTCGGACCGAAGAGCCTTAATGCTTTTGCCAAGTTGGTTCTGTACTTCATTTTGGAATTCTCTGAACTTCTCAAAAGATTCAGACTTATGTTTCATTAAATAAACATATCCATACCTACTGAAATCATCAGTAAAGGTAATGAAATACTGATAGTTTCCTCTTGCATTTGTGGACATTGGGCCACACACATCAGTGTGTATCAGGCCCAATACGTCACTGGCCCTCTCGTTAGGTTTATTAAAGGGGGCCCGTGTCATTTTGCCCATCATGCAGGATTCGCATTTCTCACATGACTCAAAGTCAAATGAGCCAAGAAGTCCATTCGAATGGAGCCTCTTGATGCGTTTCTCGCTGATGTGCCCTAAACGACAATGCCATAGAAACGTTCGGTTCTCCTCATTAGGTTTGAACCGTTTGGTATTAATGTTATAAATTGGCGCGGATTGATCGAGTATGTAAAGCCCATTCATAAGAGGGGCAGAACCATAGAACAAATTGTTGCGATTGAAGGAACATAATTTATTCTTAACTGAAAAATCATAACCTTCCAAATCCAACAAAGAAATTGAAATAATATTTCTGCTTATAGCAGGTACAAAATAACAATTATTGAGTTCTAAAATCAATCCCGAAGGTAAAGACAACAAGTAAGTGCCTACAGCTAGTGCTGGAACTTTCGCTCCATTCCCAACTCGTAGCTCCACTTGTCCTTGCTTCAGCCTTCTACTGTTGCTGAGTGCCTGCATATTAGTACAAATATGAGCCCCACAACCAGTATCCATAACCCATGAGGTATTATCAGAAGTAGTTGTATTAACTTCTATAACAAAAATACCTGTTGAAGAAGTCTCAAAAGTCTTCTTCTTCAATTCCTTTAGACCTTCCTGGAATTTCTTACATTCTCTCCTCCAATGCCCTGGTTCTTTACAGAACCTGCATATGTCAGTTGGCCCAGCCTTGGACTTGGGCTTGGGCTTTGGCGTGTCCTTGTCCGCGACTTGGACAGCCTTGGCCTTTCCCTTATCCTTAGCAGAGGATTTCTTAAACCCCTTGCCCTTCTGCACCATAAGCACATTGGGGTCCTTGGCGGTTTTCCTCAAATTGGGCTCCGCAGTCTTGAGCATTCCGTGAAGCTCGGGCAATGTCTTACTCAAGCCATGCATGTTAAAGTTCAGAATGAACTGATCATAGCTTGCAGGTAATGACTGCAGAATGATGTCGCAGGCAAGTTCCTGGCTGATTGGGCAGTCGAGTTTCTGAAGATGATCGAGATAACCCATCATCTTCAAGACATGAGGACTCACTGCCGCATTCGCAGCCAACTTGCAGTCCAAGAGGTTCTTAACTGTTTGAAACCTCTCAGTCCTAGCCTGCTCCTGAAAAAGCGATTTCAGGCTTGCCATTATCTCGATGGGTGACAATACACTCTCGAACTGTTTTTGCAGCTCAGGAGTCATTGTCACCAACATCAGGCAATAGGCATCATTTTCATCTGACGAATGCTTTTCCCAAGCATTATGCAGAGTCCTGGCGGCATTGGCAGGAGGCCTCTCGGGGAGAGGATCACGAAGGACATAATCCTTCTTCTCCTGCTTGAGGACTAGCCTCAAGTTCCTTGACCACGTCAGGAAGTTCGTTCCAGTCAGCTTCTCCTTTTCGAGAACAGACCGGATCGAGAATGTGTTTTGTGTGCTTGTAGTAGTCATAGCTGAAATATATAGATAAAAAGGTTATTAGTTAAAATGTTCAATATGATTAATCTCGCATTAAATTTAATATGATTAATCACGCATTATATTCAATAACATAAGTTACCCTCAATAGAATATAATGATTCCAAGATCCACATATAACTAAGATTAAAGTGGGCCACTGGCCGTCACCAAACCTTAGCTTATATCGGTAAGCCCTATATCGGCTAATTATATCCGTGATATAACTCTTGGTTGTGAATCTGGGCCCGAGGCCCAATCCACTCTGATGTCTCAAGGCCCGGGACTCCCGATGGCCTAGTCAAGAAAACCAGACTATACAGTCATGTAATCATTAATGTCTGGGACTCCCAATGACATTTATGAATCACAAACCGTCTTATCCACGCAAAAGCAGACACCCTCACACTGTAAGGCCATGAATACAATTGAATGGGCTTCGACAGCTGACATAGAATGGACAAGACATCCAACGCTTGATATTATTTGAGGTTCGTAGGTTTATTTAAAAAATTCATTCCCAAAATAGAAGATTACTATTTCGGGAAACTTTCCATTTTTGGAAACCTACTATTTTTGGAAACTTTCTAAAATTGGAAACTTTCTAAAAAACGGAAACTTTCTAACTTTAGAAATTTCTTTAAAATCCAAAACCCGCAAATCCAGAAACTTCTAATTTAAGAAACTTTCTAATTTCAAAATTTCGGAAACTTTAATTTAAAATCGACTTTATAATTTTATAAAATAAATTTTAAATTAATCTGAAGAAAGACTCAAATAACTGGCCCAATTGTTTTAACTTCTTGGCCCGAGGCCCAAGAATTGGTCCATGTCCAAGACATGACCCAATTGTCCAATTAAATGACATAACCGGTCTGGTTCATTAAAATTGGTCTAACCAAATTTTAATTACTACGATGACCACAATTGTCAACCGGTTATTTACTAAACCGGATTTTCTCAATTTATTTGGTCCAACCAAATCAAATTAGAAAATCCTGGTTTAGGCACTAAATCCAATAATTCTTTCGACATTGGATTTCTTGTCCCGGTTTAACCAGACTTAATAAAATTATTAAATCTGTTTATTAAACCAGGACGAATTAATTTTAATCAAAAATTAAACCGAGCCTTAAACCAACCATGTCGATCGATGAACCAACCGTGTCGATCGATCCATCAACCGCATCGGTCGATGCTCTTAGCATCGATCCTGCATCGATCGTGCATCGATCCTGTATCGATCGATGCTCTCACGCATGCACGGAACCGAGCCAAAACCCTAACCGTGTCGATCGATGTGCACCAACCGCATCGGTCGATGCACCAATATCGAACCTGCATCGATCCTGCATCGATCGATGCTTTCACGCGTTAACAGGGTTAGCCGATAGACTGTATCGACCGATCCATGCGATCGTATCGATCGATCCATGCGATCGCAGTCGATACAGACCTTTTGAAAATCGCATTCTACCAAATCATATAGCTTGGTTTCTGCAATTTTATGTGTGTTTAGGTTTCAATTCCTTGTTGCTTAAGTGATTTCTCTTATCAGTAGTTGATTCAAAACACTTTTAAACAAGAAAACAATCCTAAACATGAATCTAAACAAGAAAAACCAGAACCATAAGCTCTGATACCACTGAAGGATTGTTTAGTTGATCCTGATTCAATTCTTAGATTCATATCAACCTAAACATGCGGATCTAGGTTCTTCTCAGAATAGAAACAAATGATGATCTCACCTTATACCTGTTTGCAGCGGAAAGAGATGGTATGTCTGAGATCAGAGAAACACCGAGGGATGAATCCTCCAAAGGTTCACACACGCGATCACAGAAAACGGCTGCTAGACCACTAGGAACTCGGCGCAGAGAGAGAGTTTTCGGCTGGGGATCTAGGGTTAATTGTTCTGAACACGAGTTTTATCTCATAAAACTTGTCCGGTTCCGTTTGGGCCATTTGGCCCAAACACCAATTAACTCGACGGCATCTGCGCACTGTGTCGACCGACACACCTTGTGTATCGATCGACACAGAGTGGCTAAACCGTTTTATTCTCTCTAAGTACAGTAAATGCCTAGCACTTTTACCGTACTTCTGCTAAACCGTTCCTACACATTTTCCTGTTAGCTTAGGCGTGTGACCCATATGGGATCATATAATAAAGGCAATAAGTCCAAGACTTATAGATCATGAGCGGACTCTAGCAAGCCATCATGACCCCCAGTATTATATGACTTATGTCTGATCATTGACATACTCTTACTTTCTAGAGACAGTACCGAGATTACTGGACACAATTCCAACAGTTTTCAGGTCTAGACACATTTGGAGCAGAAGTGGAGATTTTGGAGCTGTTTGGTGTATTTTGGAGATTTGGTCCGAGAGACAGAGTTCACTGTCCAGTTTTGAAGACTGCGTCGATCGTTGCACACCTGCATCGATCGTTGCATATGCGAATGGGCCAGACTCGCCGATTTAATGAAGAATGCTGATTTTGCAGAAAAGCCCAGATATTTACACAGAAGCCCAAAACGTGTTTTAGCTATTATATAAGGGTTTTTAAGCCACTGTTTAGGCTACGCTTTCATTAAGTCTTATTTTATTTCAGAGAGAGTTAGGGGCTGATCCTGCTCTCGAGAGAGAGAGGATTTTGAACCCCAGTTCTTTGTTTTATTTTATGATATTTGGTTTTCTATTCGAGATGTTTTCTGTTTCGATGATTATGTCTGAGTAGATTACCTGTTAAGTTTAGGGATTCTCATTAGGGATTTCATGGAGTTATAGTTTAATTAATCAGTAGGGATTCATATATGCTAGTTCTTTGTTTAGGTTGTTCTTAATGCTTAATCTGAACTGGCCACATAGATTATGATGTTAGGCTGATTAATGCAGCGGAAGTTGGTTAATTTAGCTAGAAAGAACCTAGATAAGCAATTTAACTTCTCGCAAACGAAAGTTTGGTTTAATTAGATTGTGAACATATCAAACTTGGAATTAAAGCTGGTTTAATCTGTTAGTTCTCGCAAACGAAAGTTTGGTTTGCTGCACTTAGACTTAGAGAATTCTCGCAAAGGAATTTGGTTAATTCTATATCTGTGTTTGAGTTCTAGAACAGTTTCTGATTGAATTTCGACTGATTGATTGCTTGTGTTCCTGATTTCCCGAGAACTCCTGAAACCTAACGCTTCGCCTCCTTGCTCACAAACCACTCTTGCTACTGATTTACTTTTCTGCTCTGCTTTTAGTTTAATCACCTTTGCTTTCTCCTAGTTTAATCTTTACTGTTCTTAATCTATCGTTGACCAGAGTCCCTGTGGATTCGATACCCTAAGTACTACAACTACATCACTGTGCACTTGCAGTTAGAATAGGGATTAAAACTACACCTATCACTGACTTAGCTACTTGTGCTGATCCGCATAACGATAAGTTTTCAGGAATGAAGAGTCATGACTGCCACATATTTATGGAGCGGCTACATCCATTTATCTTTGCCGAACTCTTAGACCGGAACGTCCACCTTGCGTTAGGAGGTTTTTCTATTTTATTTTACTTAATATTTAATAATTAAATATGAGTATAATATGTTATATTTACTACCAGTTTCAAAAAAAAAAATATTGTAGGGGTTGGAAGTTTTTTCCGTGACTTATGCTCGAGAACTTTACAAATAAATCGTCTCCAAATTCTCAAAGAAAACATAGTTTTAATCATATGTAACTTGGAAAATATTTTTCCACCATCATTTTTCGACGTGATGGAGCATTTACCTATACATCTCTCCTACGAAGCTGAATTAGGAGGTCCGGTGCAATATAGATGGATGTATCCTTTTGAAAGGTTTTTCAAAAAGTTGAAAGGGAAAGCAAAGAACAAAAGATATGCGGCAGGATCGATTGTTGAATCGTATATCAACGAGGAGATTGATTATTTTTCAGAGCATTACTTTGTTGTAATATAACAACAAAATCAAGGTAAATGCGCTATCACATGTTCACTTTGCCATTTGTAAGACACACACGTGGTAGTATATTAATTAATTATAATTTTTTCTAAACAAATTAATTTGGTCAGGATAACCAGATTCACCGAAGGTAAAATCCCCGTATATCATGTCGATGTTCCTGATATATTTACTCAAGTGGGTCGTCCAAGTGGAAGAATGCAAGAAATCTGGCTTTCAGAGGAAGACTATAGACGCGCACATGTTTATGTTCTGCGAAACTGTGGATATTTTGAGCCACTAGAGAGGTATATATATATATATATATTGGCATGTCTTATCTTTTGGTTTAATATATTCAACTTTACTATGATTTCTCATATAAGTTTTGGTTGAAACTAAAGTATGTTCGAAGATTATCTGTCCACAAAATATCCAGAACTCTCTGAAGAAGAGGTCTCCGCAAAAAGACCCGAAGAATATCGAATCTGGGTAGAAGATTATGTATATGTAAAATTCTGTCTTACCTATATATTTATTTGAATTTATCTTTGCCAAACTCGATATTTGATATTTTCTTTCTATATATGTACTGCAGGTTACTTATTGGAGAAAGAGACATTGATTTCCTGATTGGGTGCTAGAGATAGTGCATGGACCCGTGCATAAGGCTAAAACCTCGCCCATCTACTTTACAAGAGGATATTTATTTCATACAGAGAATCATAGCGTGGGATGGAAGACATGTAACTATGGTGTACGTGTTAAGCAGAGAATTATGCTGATGCAACTGATGAGGCTGATTTCCACGGGATTTTGACTGATATCATACAGCTCGAGTATGAGGAAATTGTGAATTTGAGGATCACACTATTTAAGTGTGACTGGTACGACCCAATGATCGGTAGAGGAACTCGGAAGAGTAATGTTGGCGTTGTAAACGTTCTTGCATCAAGAACGTACCGGAAAAACCAACCATTTGTTCTAGGTACGTTACTTCCATACCTATAAAACTCAATGCCTTTAAATCTATGTACATATATAACTTCATTCAGTACATACAAATCAATTTCCTCCTTGACCTGTACAGCCTCACAAGCAGATCAAGTTTTTTATATCCCGTATCCATACACGAAGAAACCGAAGAGGGAGTGGCTACGTGTTGTACAAGTCAACCCGAGGGGAAATATTTCAGGAGATTATGGTGACATGGAACCGATTATTTTGCAACAAGAAAATGATGATCCTCTGATGATGACTAGAATTGAAGATCTCGTGATTGAGAACTCGGTACAAGGAGGAAACACAATAGGTCTTGATTACGAGGTCGGGGATACGGAACCAGAAGATGAATTCCGTTGTAATTTATCATCTTCTGATGATGAGGATGATCAAGATTACTATGAAGAGCAGAATGAGGAACACTTGTAATTTGCTTGTTGACTTTGTCGAGGTTATTATGGTCTAGTATATTTTTTCGGTTTATGATAATTTATCTAAAGAACTTGGTTTATACGCGATAATGTTTCTTGTTTTGGTGGGTCTTATTAGAATAATATTTTTTTCACTAGATTGATTATTAAATTAATATTACTACCAATTTGTCGGTCCCACAATATTCCACTATAAATTACAAAAATGAAATAAAAGAGGAAAATCAAATAGGAATGATAATATAGGAATTGAGTGGAAGACCTCAAATACTGATATTATTACAAGTCGAACTATATGAATTAGAGCTAGACTAATTTCTTAAAAGACAAGTTCTTGTTTGATTGTTGACCGTCCAGCTCAACGGTCAGCGGATAACGGGAAAGAGACGTTATAAAAGGGAATCCTCGCTGCTGCTCAATATCAACACTGAATTCAATTCACCAAGTTATAAACAGAAAATGTCAGAAACTTATCAGTGTTAGATATTGGGCAGAAGCAAGTAATCCCTTTTGTATCAAGTTCCTTTCCGCTAGAAACCGAACCGCTATCTCGACTGATGATTGAGTTATCTTCTCCAAGCAAGGCCATCGATGAGATAGGAACTGTTATGAAATCAACACCTGAACCAATGTTCTCCTAAAGACAAAGTGCCCAAAGGAATCGATCTCGCCGCCGAGCGTTTTACGGCAAAAGGCCATTTGGTGGTTTGACCTTGCAAGACTCGTAGGTGACGTTATCTATAGGAGAATACTGGTTCTAGTGTTGTTCATGCATGACTCCGGAGGTCGACACAGAACCGAACAAAAGAAAACAACAGAACATGTCAGCATATTTAAGGAAGAACTTAAGAGTAAAGATAGAAGATAAAGCGAGGCTCTCTTCAAACTTGAAGAGAAGGAGAGGTAAGAAGTGAGGATGGGGAAGAACGATGAAAAGAGGGGCTATATATTTACTTAGGAGAAAACATATCGGTTATCGAACCAATCCTGATTTAAAGCGACACGACATTCTAGTCACGCCGAGCACATTCATTGGTGGAAGAAGAGGCGTCTTAAATGTAACCGAAAAATTATTAATATACAATTAGGAAACCAAAAATAAGTCCAAAATTTTACTCTTGTTTATCTATGGCTGTTAATTTTTCTCCTTTTCAATAATGCAATAATTATTACTCGGATATGTATTTAATTACTCCCTCGATCTAATATTAAGATTACAAATAGTAGTCGATTTCTTGATATAAATTTATTTTAGGACTATTGTATTTCATAAATCTTGCAATCGGGCTACGGCCTTTGTACTCTTGGCCCTTTGGGCTTTTAATGAAATTCTTGAGTTGACAAAAAAAAACTCACAAATTAGAAAAACCTCACTTTTGGGCGTCTCTTTCTTCTGGTTCTCTGTATTTGTCCCTCATATAAACCGATTTGACGTTTACGCTTCTCGAACTTTTGCCAAATCACAAAGATGCAGCCCTAAAAAACCTTTCTTTAAATACTCGATGACCCCATAACCATCAAGCACAGAGAGAAGTTCCAAAAAACTGACGAAAAACAGAGAGAAGAACTCACCCATAACCATCAAACACAGAAAGCATGGCCAAGAGGAGATCGATTGTCTCTCTGCAATAACTCTCGATCGAAGTCCTCACCAAGATCGTACAAAAGGTCGGCAAAGCTTCATGTGCCGATTACTGCAACCTTAAAACAACCTGCAAAATATGAAAGAAGCCTCCAACAGTTCGGAAGTCCTCCTTTCTCTCTGTCTCTCACCGCTGGTGAAGAAGCCTCGTCATGCGCTTCAGCATTCGGCGATTCTGGATAAGTGCATAGAGCATGAGAACTGTGCCGCATTCTTCGTTCGAGGTATTCTCACTTACTTCTTAGAGGGTGATGAGGAAAACAAAATGGCTTATTTGAAGAATGCCTCGATTGGGGAGGGAGACGATGAGATTTTGGAAGCTGCTTACTTGTATGGTGTTATGCGCTTCCTCCACGGAGATCCTCTAAGGGGTCCCTTTGATGAAATGGTCTTTAAGAACTGGCGGGAAGTTGAGGAGGATTTGTTGGCGCGAGTTTGGAAGAACTTGAGGAAGACACTGCATGGAATCACTGTCCGAAAGAAGCAGGTTTATGTGCGATCGATGAAGAACAGCAAGCCCGATAGATCTTGCCATGTTTTTGATATGGAAATCGACTGCCCTGACTGCTTTATGTACAAACGGGGTTTGAAACTCTTCTACATGAATTCGATTGTTTCCCCTGATCAGGGTGTTTAATTTCTTTTCTCGTACTCTTATTTTTGTTTTTAATTTCTCGGCTATGTAGTACTTTTTTTTTTAGAAGAACATCCCAGACTACTCTTTTTATTTAAAATATCGTCTTTTGTATCTCTGGAATGTTACGTGGAGTGTGTATCTTCGTGACCCCAATCAAATCAATTAATCATGGTTAAATATCCTGGTTTATATCATGGTTAAAAATTATACAAACCGTACACTGATTTTGTCTTTTGTCATGGTGTAGCCCTGAGCCCTTGAACCGTATACTGGTTTGTCGTTTGCTTTGGTGTAGCCCTGAGCCCTTGAACCGTGCACTGGTCTTTTGTCTTTTTGTTCTCCAATCTTGTTCTGAACGTTTCCTTTGGCAGGCTTGTGCTTTTTGATTACATATCAAACGAGAGACATGGAGAATATTCAATGTTCCTCTTAACCGATATTATTAGATTCCCTTGATATGATAAGTTCGTCTATAATCCCAAAACACCACATATATCCTGAAAGATTCACAAAATCATTATTTAATTTCTCGACCACCTCATCTCGCTATATATGTTTGATTAAGATCATTCGATGTAAAAGAAAAAACGAAACCTCAAATTTTAGGTTTTAGCATCTCCAAAAGAAACCTCAAAACCTCATTTTTGAGATCTGGCTCAATCCAAAAGAAACCTCAAAACATCGAATTTTCGGTTTCATCTTTAAGATTGCAATGTAGTGATCTGTAATTAAATATTTCATTTGCAATTTACGGTTCCTTTTAAGTGTATAGGGTTTTGTTCATTCTAAATGAAACCCTAAACGCTAAAAATCTAAGGTTTCATCTGTGCTATAACATTCTAGTCCGAAGCGTCACAAAATCATAGTCAAGTCTCTCTAATCAAGTATTCTTTAATTAAATAATATAGGGTTTTGTTCATTAAAAATGAAACCCTAAACCCTGAACCATAAAAATGTAAGGTTGCGTCTGTGCTTTAACATTTTAGTCCGAAACATCACAAAATCATTCCAAATGAAACCCTAAACCCTAAACCCTAAAAATATAAAGTTTCGTATGTGTTTAACATTCTAGTCCGAAAACAATTTATTAAATCTTGATATGTACTATTTTTAATATGTGTGTTACCAATATTGTAAAACTATTTCAAAGAATTTAAAACACAAATTTGGTTTCATAAAACCTGTCTTCAAACGTTCTTTATACTTTGATCAAACTTGTTCTTATATTTTAATAAAATAAAATAGATTAGTTAAAATTTTAAAACAGAGTCAATAAAAAGTATTATATTACGGCCACGTTACGCCCACAAGTGGGCAAAAATTTAAAATATTTTCCAAATTAATCCGAAAAACCTAAACCCAATTTTATAGCCCAAAACATTTCAATTAGCCGCCTATACCAAAAGAATTTTCAACTGAGTGCCGAGAAATCATCAAATACGTTAAACCCTAATTTATTTTGTTCTTCCCCTTTTCAGATATCTCCTTCGAATCATCTCTCTAATCCCTCCACGAATGCGCTTCTACGCCCACCCCTCTCAATCTGATATTTCTTCTTCGAATATCTTATTCGAAGCTTTCCATTTCATAGCTAACATTGGCCGAAACCCTATCGACTCTCTCAAATTCTTCCTATATTATCTCAATCACGAAACCCTCTATGAATCGATGCCTACATGTACAGGTAGCTATGTCGTTAGTTTGCTTCTGCTTTGCTTTGCTTTTGTAACGGGACATGCTCTGAATCTGATTATTTCTTTACAATTAATTTTGGTTCTACAGGTTGTAAACGACTCCTATACTTCACAGTCTGGGTAAATTGGTTGTTTGTTTAATGAATGTTTGAGGAGTTGGAGTCTGATGGTTAGGATGTTAATCTTATAGTTAGCACGCAATTGAAGACACCAATCTCTACTTAACTCATTAATGTGTTCTGCTAAGTTCGAGTGTCTGAGTTTTTGTATCATTTTAGGCGTTCCCAAACCTCACATAACTTTCTTATAAAACTTTTTTTGAGGAGATCTATCAACGACTTATGAAAGACATGGTTAGCATCATAAAGGACTGCAGAAGCACTGCAAAGAACTGCGACCTCGCGAGATATCAACAGTTGAATATAACCACATCTTTCCTCAGGTAAAGTAAAAAATTTCTCAATCCATGTTTATAAAGTCATCTCACGATCTTTAAAGATGGTGTTTTTTCACTTACTGTCTTTAATTGTCACAAGCCACTGAGAAGGATGGACGAGTAAATCCTCATGGAGTCGAAAGCCTTTCAGCGTTGTCGCCCATCAAGAGCAACTGAAGGAATCACAAAGTAAGACAACAACACCATCTGATTCGTAGGTTACTTTATCACTGTCTCTTCCACTTGTTAATTTATTAGTATATGAGTTGGCAACTCCCACTAGTAAAAATATATCGTATAGCCACATTTTATTTCGTGACCATGGCTAATATTTTGTGGCTATATTAGGTTTTAGCCACGAAAAGTCACGAAAAAAATGTGGCTATACGATCGTGACTATTTTTTTCGTGTCCAAATCGTGACCAAAAGCCACGTTTTGTCACGAAATATTCGTGACAATATTAGCCACGTTCTGTCACGTTTATTTCGTGACATATTGCCAGGATTTGTCACGGTTTATATCGTGACATAAACATATTTTATGTCACGATATATTTCGTGACTTATGGTTAATTTGTCACGTTTAATCAAATAATTAAACGTGGCTGATTTCAAATGGTTTAAAAAAATAGAAACGAAATTACACCATAAATATTACAAAACTGAATCTTCCAAATTGGTTTATATTTATAGTAATACATTGTTCGACCACAAACACAAAACCATTACAAACACATACACAAAACACAAACACAAAACACAAAACCATCACAAACACAAAACTATTACATATAAAACTAAGACATAAAATTCAACATGTTCACACAATTTGAAAGACTAGAGAAGTTGACTACACCACCTATCCAAATCAGTCTGTTGAGCTTCACTCAAACGAGCATGTGAGTGATTACCTGATTTGGAAGCTTGAGCCACAGGAGGAGCTTTAGAAGGAGCAGGAGGAGCTTTAGCTGGAGCAGGAGGAGCTTTAGCAGCAGCTTGAGCAGGAGCTTGAGCAAGGGAATATTGAGTAGGAGCAGCAGCAGCAGGAGCTTAAGCAGGAGCAATCTGTTGGGTGACACCAAGATGCTGAAGAATCATATTGAGGGAATCATTTGTTGCAGCCATCCCTTCCTTGACCTCTCTCTTCAAATCCACCATATCATCTTTGATAGCTTCATTACTCGGATCCATCCCGGATATACGCATATCCATGTCCAGGTTGCGCTTCAGAGAAGTTGCGACAGACTCACACCGATCAAAATCTCTGAGCTGAACACTCCCAATACCATATATTCGGCCATTGGTTGACTGACCATGCTGAAAAAGGTAAAAACAAGTCAAACCATTGGGAGATAACTAAGCTTAATCAAATAGACAAACAATGGGTAATAACAACATAAACTAAATCAAACTAGTTTAAAGGTTGTTACCTTGATATACTCCTGGTCTAGTAGGATGCGATGTGTAGTAGTTGTTGATCCAGTTTGGCTGACGCCATTGGGAGATTCATCATCAGGGAGCAACTCAGCAACAGCCTGCTCTACTTCTTCGACAAGCTCCTTGGCTCGTTCATCAACATATGTCCCATCTTTGCGTTTGTGAGTATTCTTCACAAGCTCTGTGTAAAGAGGTTTTTCAGTCAAACCAGACTCGACCATCTACACAGAAAGTAATTATTAGTATCTAACTAATGTAAAGTAATAAAAAAGTATAATGTGTTGAAGGAAAAAAAGATGGATCTACTTACCATACCATGCTCGATTTGCAAGAAGTTAACCGGACCTGCACTATGCTTGTGCATCTGTTTGCCAGTGGGTGCAGAGGTTCGAGATTTAGCAGCTGACCGGCTCTTTTTAATTTCTCCCTCTGTTCCAAATTCTCTAGCAGGAAGGCCCAATCCTCTGTGTTTATATATTTTGGTTTCTTTCCCTCCCTCTTCTTCTTGTTGATTCGCTGGCATATAGTAGTCTATTGATGGAGCTTTGATATACCATGGATTTTAGAGTTTTTAACCATGGTATATGTCTTATTTATCGAGTCTTTTATTATGTTTTGGAGTCTTTTAGGTATGTTTACAGGTCTAGGTACGTTTGAAGCGGATTTGGAGATTATGGCGTATTCTGGAGCTATTTGGAGCATTTGGCCGAGTGATATATCATGGTTTTTACCGGTTTTAGACCATGATATAAGTGTATTTTAGAGTATTTTATTGTTTCTTTAGAGTCTTTTACAGGTGTTATTAGGAATATGCACTTTTGGAGTTGAATTGGAGTTATTGGAGCATTTTGGTGCTTTGACCCGAGAGATAGAGTTCACTGTCCAAAACAGAGTAATGCATCGATCGACACACATCGTGCATCGATCGACACACGAGCGAGATGGGCCAAACTCGGCGGTTAATGAAGAATGAAGTATTCACAATTGTGCCCAGAAGTTCCTGATAATTGCAAAGAAGCCCCAAGACGTGATTAGCTTATATAATTAGGTTTTTACATCAGTTTTTAGATACGCTATCATACTTAGAGCATAGAGTTTTTAGAGCTTGGGACTGATCTAATCATGTACTGCTTTCTGCTTTTTGGAGAAGATTTCGAACCCCTTTACTTATTTATTCTCTTTTATGCAATCTATTAATTCATTGATTATGTTTTCATATTCTATGTCTGAGTAGATTCATAGTTAGGTTTAGGGTTTCTCATTAAGGATTTTATGACTTGCTAGATTTAATTAATTCAGTTAAGGATTCATATCAATAATTGTTCTTCGATCAAAATTGTGCTTAACACTAGTTTCTAACCTGATCACTTAGAATCTAGATCTTAGGTTGTTAAATTGACACGAAAGTGTGGTTTAGAATCTGAACTATTTAGGTTGAGCAATTGAATTACTCGCAAAGAAATTTGGTTTAATTGAATTGTGAACATATCGAACTTAATATTAAAGCTGGTTTAATCTATTAGAAATTACAAAGACATTTGGATTTTTGCAATTAGGCTTAGAGAATTCTCACAACGAAAGTTGGTTAATTCTATATCTGTGTTTGAGTTCTAGAACCGTACTTAATTTGATCCCGACTGAATGATTTTGTCTGATTTCCTGAGAACTCCCTAGACTTAGCGCTTTTAGTTAATTGCTTACAACAAACCTTGCTACTGATTTACTTTTCCTGCTTGTTTTTAGTTTCTCACTACATTTACTTTCTCCTAGTTTTCACTTGACTGTTCTAAATCTATCGTTGCCTAGAGTCCTTGTGGATTCGAAACCCTAAGTACTACATTCACATCACTGTGCACTTGCAGTTAGTATAGGGATAAAACTAGAACCTATCACCGAGAGGAAGAGTTCACTGTCCAAAACAGAGATTTGCATCGATCGACACATCTCGTGCATCGATCGACACACATGTGAATCATACTTATTCTCGGCGGTTTAATGAAAGATTTGGAAATTGCGCTTTAGCCCAGAAGTTTCTCATAATTACAAAGAAGCCCCATCCGTGATTAGACCATTATATTAGGGTTTTTAAGCCATTGTTTAGGCTACGTTTTACTTACGCTTACTTACGCTTTCATACTTTTAGCATAGAGATTTTAGAGCTTTTGGGGCTGATCTGAACCTGTACTGCTTCCTGCTTTTACAGAAGATTTCGAACCCCTTTTATTCTTTACTCTCTATTTATGCAATTCATTCATTCATTGATTTGTGTTTCATTGATCATGTCTGAGTAGATTCATAGTTAGGTTTAGGGATTCTCTTAAAGGTTTTCATGACTTGTTAGATTAATTCATCAGTTTAGGATTCATAACTTATTGTTCTTCAACCTGAATTGTGCTTAATACTAGTTTCTAACTTGATCACTTAGAAACTAGACTTTAGGTTATTAAATTGACACGAAAGTGTAATTTAGAATCTGAACTATTTAGGTTGAGAAATTTAATATCCGCAAAGAAATTTGGTTTAATTGAATTGTGAACATATCAAACTTGCACTTAAGGCTAGTTTAATCTGTTAGGAATTGCAAAGAAATTTGGGGTTCTGCTATTAGACTTAGAGAATTCTCGCAACGAAAGTTGGTTAATTCTATATCTGTGTTTGAGTTCTAGAACTGAACTTAATTTGATCCTGATTGATAGTTAATTTACTTGTCTGATTTCCTGAGAACTCCCTAGACTTGACGCTTCGTTTGATTGCTTACAAAACCACTTCTGCTATTGATTTACTTTATGCTCTGTTATTTACTTTCTGATTAGTCTCACCTAGCTTAACTTGACAATTGTACAATATATCGTAAGGTATAGAGTCTCTGTGGATTTCGATACCCTATATACTAATGTCACGTCTGTGCACTTGCAGTGTAGATCTAGGGATTAAAACTCTGACCGTATCAAGCTTCCACCTGAAGTAGACCTCATCATGATGCTTATCTTCCCAGTAGTAATTTTGCTACAAAAAACAGTAAAGGTATCAGTATAGTATAGAAAAGAATGGCTTATAATGTAAACATTGCAGTAAGAGTATTAGATAAAGGGAAAGAAACCTTACAATGAAAGTGTGCCACCACTTATCACGTCTCTCGTCTGGAACAAATTTCCAGCTTGACCAAGGTCCCACGTAGTATGCCTGCCACGTTGTTCTGATAAATGCGTGGACAGATGGGTCTACACCGAACCTGAAACAATACAACCAAAACAATGACAGAATGCATCAGACAGAAAATATAGATAATTAAAGCAAAGCACAACAGAAATCCTAAACTAATCCTAAACTTCACAAAATACTAACCTAAGCAGAATAGAAATCCTAAACTAAGCAGAACAGATAATCAAATCCTAGATGACGAAACAAGCTAAGCAGAACTAGCAACCTAAAAACTTTCAGAACAAAATTATCACTCACGACAGAATCCACACAAACAAGCAAATAAGTATTAGGTCTAGATGCAACCAATGCTAACAAATTATCACCTCTTTTGAGTTTATGATGAAACAGAATGTTGAGTTATTAATAAAACTACACAATGAAAAGCCAGCTAGCAGTACAGATATAAGAAGGGCTACAAAACTGATAACCAAATCCTAAACAAAACACATAATCAATCAAACAGATAAAGAAAAGAGCGGACAGAAATCCTAACTATACATATAATAATATCACAACCGATAAACCAAGCTTAATCAAAGAGACAAACAACACAGATAATTAACACAGATAATCAAACTATACCGAATCCTAAACATATTCCTAAACAAAGCAAATCAACCTTCAACGAATCCTAAACAGAATCCTAAACAGATTATCACCACATATAATCAACTTATACAAACAGACAGAAATCAAAGCAAAACTGAACTAAGCTTATCCTAAACAGATTATCAAAGCACTACAGATTAAGATATAAGCAAAGCCAAAATGTAATCCAATAATCATATAGTCCTAAACAGATATCAAAGCACTTATACAAACATACAGAAATCAAAGCACTACAGATAAAGGGACACAGATTATCAACCTTAAACGAATCCTAAACAGAATCAACTTATACAAACAGACATAAATCAAAGCAAAACTGAACTAAGCTTAAACGAATCCTAAACAGATTGTATGATACTATCACAACATTTTAACCAAAGAAAAACTGAACTAAAATCAAACAGACAGAAATCAATCAAAGCAAAACTGAACTAAAATCAATCAAACTAAAACTAAACTAAGCTTATCCTAAACAGATAAGCACAGATAATCACATATAATCAACAAAGATAGTCATATAGTCCTAAACAAATAAGCATCACAAACGGGCTTACCACAATGCACCATTGATTTTTTTGGATGGAGGCGTGGCTGGGTTTCTCTGCTAGGAGCACGCAGTAGAGCTTCTTCAGTCCGCCGTGTGTAGTTGTTTTCAACATAAGAAGTAGGGGCCGTAGCTTGGAGAGCTCCTGGAGGTATCGAATGAGCTGTGGAAACACACCGTGGAGGCATGGAATGAGCTGAAGATGAACGCCTCCTTTGTTGCATTTCTTGAAATTTAACAAAGAAAGCACAGTTAAAACATTAATCAACTCCAAAGTCGTGAAATAGATAGAAACAAACCGAAACAAATCATAACCCTATAATCGTGAACCCAAAAACAAAGCCAAATCGAAACCCTATAATCATGAACCCCAAAACGAAACCCAAATGGAAACCCTATCGCATGCAATCGAAACCCTAAAATCGCGAACCCAAAAACGAATCCCAAATCCAAATCGTAAGACATGCAATCGAAACCCTAAACTCGCGACCCCAAAAACGAAACCCAAATCCCTAAAATCGAAACCCTTAAGCGAAAGCCTAAGACATGCAAACCCAGAAATCATAACCCTAAAATCGCGACCCCAAAAACGAAACCCAAATCCCTAAAATCGAAACCCTTAAGGGAAAGCCTAAGACATGTGAACCCAGAAATCGAACCCTAAAATCGCAAAATCTAAAATGAAACTAAAATCGCGAACCCAGAAACAAAACATAAATCGAATCCCTAAAATCAAACCCTAAGTCGAGAGAAGGACTATTACCTGGGAGATCCAAGTCGTCCGGTCGTTGACGACGGCGGTCCGAGGCGGTAGTTTTCGGTGCCATAGACGACGGCTGTCGAAGGCGGACGATATCGACGAAGCACAGAAGAAGAATCCGATGAGACGAGAGAGAGAGAGAGAGAGAGAGAGAGAGAGAGAGAGAGAGAGAGAGAGAGAGAGAGAGAGAGAGAGAGAGAGAGAGAGAGAGAGAGAGAGAGAGAGAGAGAGAGAGAGAGAGAGAGAGAGAGAGAGAGAGAGAGAGAGAGAGAGAGAGAGAGAGAGAGCGAATCGTAGGAATCAAAGAAGAAATGAAAAAATGGTAAGTGTTAGGTTTTGTTTAGTTGGGCCGCGTAAAATTTTGGGTTTGGAGCCAAAATTTGGTTCTAAAAATTGGTGTTTTGGAGCCCAATTTTGGATCTGAAATTATTTTTAGAGCCCAATTGGGTTTGTTTGTTTTTTTTTAAATTAAATTATTTCTAATTTTAAATATCAAATAATCTATAAAATCTATAAAATAAAAACATAATTTTCCAAAACTATAAAATCTAATTCATAAATAAAAATTTGGAAAATTAAAAAATCTATTCATAAATACATAAATTAGCAAATTTAATAATCTATTTCACTAATATCTAATTTGAATTTTTTTAAAAATCTATTTATTAAATATATTAATTGGCAAATTAAATTAGAATTTAAGAAATTAAAAAAATTATTCAAGTTGACAAATACATATTTCTCAATACATACATATTAAAAGATATTACATAAAAACATAATTTCATAAATATCTCATAAGTACATATAAAACTAATCATCATCGGAAGCGGAATCGGAATCGGAATCGGAGTCATCACACGAATCTTCTAATTCGTCTTCCGATACATATTCATAGTTGGGAGGACACACATGTAAGAAATCGAAATCAGAATCATCTTCTACAACATGTGATTCAATTCGAAGCAATTCACTTGATGCCACAAACTGGTTTTGTGTATCGTCTTGTAACGCAATTAGAGCAACTTAAGATGTTTCACGAACTCCTCGAGGCATAACTTTCGTACAAGCCCACCAATCGGTTGCAGATGTGCGGCGAACACGCAAATAAGGAATAAATCAGACTTGATCACAATTACCGGATAGTATAAAAGGATTTTATTTTGCGTCTGACCTCGCGAAGAAACATCTATGATTCCAGATGGATGTTTGCGCATTCCACGACCTATTGTTGTGTCAAACCACCGACACTTGAAAATAATGTCCTTAAGCCCAACATCACCATCATACTGAATAATCATTATATCTTCAATCAGACCGTAATAATCCGTCTCGGTGGTTCCTCGAACATAAACGCCGTAATGTTGAGTTTTCTTATTTTGCCCATGTTTATGTGAGTGGAAGCAGTATCCCCGTGAAAAATATATTGGCCATGTTGTATAATTACGTCGAGGACCTTGTACAAAATCCAACATCCACAAGTGAAACTCATATGATTTGCTAGCTTGATTAATCTGCATATTGAATATCGAATATATAAATTTGTAAATAAATGATATATGCATAACAATATAACATTTAACTTTAATTAATTAACAAAACTCACATAGTCTTTAACCCATTGTGCATAATACTGGTCTTTTGCTATTTGTAGTTCATTAGTGGTAATATTTGGGTTTGCTTCCGTCATGGTCTCTTCAAAGATCCTGCATCCAATATTAATTAAATATACATTTAAGTTTAATATTTATATTAAAAATAGAATAATACCTTTCATATGGCTCAAATGCTTCACAATTAAGCAACATAAACGTTTGGAGCACGGTGTAGTCATCATCTGTTAACCAATTATTCTCGGCCTTTCCACTAACTCTACCTTCATGGTAAAACATGTTCGTCACTTCTTGATAAGAATATGTAAATCGAATTTCTCCAGGAAGTGCAGCTTCATCAACAACTTCTGGATTTCCAAAGTAGTTAGAAGATGCATTTGAGATTTCCTCTTTCAAACATTGTGCAACAATGGTTCCTCCAATGCGTGCTTTGTTTTTCACTTTCCTCTTGAGATGGTACATGTATCTTTCAAACGGATACATCCACCTATATTGGACATGACCACCTAAAGCAGCTTCATCCGGGAGGTGCATGGGAAGGTGTTCCATGACATCAAAGAACGATGGCGGAAATATCTTCTCCAAATTACAAAGCTTCACTGCGATATTTTCTTTCAGAATGGCAACATCTTTCTCATGTAACATCTTTGCTGAAATATCCCCGAAAAAGTGCAATATCTACAATAATAATAATTAGTAGTAATAAATATGTAAATATTATTTTTAAAATGGTAAACTGTATGAATCTAAGCACCTGATATTGCTGTGTGAACGGTTTTGGGTAGAAGCTCGTGAAAGGCAAATGGAAGAAGTCGTTGCATTATGACGTGACAATCATGACTTTTCAGTCCTGATAGCTTCAAATAAGTTTCGTCAACGCAACGACTAAACTTAGAAGCATACCCGTCCGGAAATTTGATATCATCCTTCAGCCATTGAAGGAATTGTTTGTTTCCTTCATTAGACAATCTAAAAATCGGCACATGAAGCGTTCCATCTTGATTAATATGTAAAGATTATCTTCTACATAAGGTTGGGAGATCCATTCTCGATTTGGCGTTGTTTTTCGTCTTTCCTGGAACATTTAACACCGTGTTGATGAGATTGTCAAAAAAGTTCTTCTCAATGTGCATGAAGTCGAGGTTGTGTCGGTGAAGAAGATTTTCCCAATACGGAAACTCCCAAAAGATACTTTTCTTCACCCAATTATGTTCTTTCCCATAGCCGGATATAGTGTGGGCTGGCTTCTCGTGTCTGTTTCCTCCACAATCAACGGTTTTTGACAATCCCCCAATGGAGTTTATTCTTTCGTATATAATTTCTTCTCCAGTTAACCAAGGTGGAGGCGCATCTTGTATTGTCTTGCCCCGTCGAAACGCTTGAACATTTCGCCGATAAGGATGGTTGCAAGGCAAAAACATCATGTGTCAATCGAACCAACTATGTTTCCTCCCATGTTGTAACCAGAATGACTTCGTCTCATATAGACAATATGGGCATGCTAAACGGCCATGTGTCATCCAACCAGATAGCATGCCATACGCTGGAAAGTCGCTGATTGTCCACATCAACGCAGCTCGCATCGTGAATTTTTGTTTCCTCGATATATCATATGCTTCCGCCTCGTCACTCCATAAAGTTTGTAATTCCTCAATCAAGGGCTGGAGATAAATGTCTAGACTTTTCTTCGGATGTTTTGGCCCGGGAACTAGTATTGACAGAAAGAAAAACTCCCTTCTCATAAACATACCGGGAGTTAAGTTGTACGGAGTTACGGTCACAGGCCAAACCGAAAGTGCCTCACCATTCATACCAATGGGATTAAATCCATCTGTAGATAGGCATAGATAAATATTTCGACTTTCAGCAGCAAAATTAGGATATACCTCATTGAAATGCTTCCAAGCTGCTCCATCTGAAGGGTGATGCATTTCTCCTTCTGGTGACAAATGTTCAGCGTGCCATCGCATATGTGCAGCAGTCTTCTCTAACTGATATAAACGCTTCAACCGCTCCGTAATAGGAATATAGAAAATCCTTTGTTTTGGTCGATTTTTACCCATCCCATTGTTCAGATAGTATCGGTACTTCGTACAAAACCGACACACCAAGAGATCTTGATCTTCCTTCCAAAAGAGCATGCAATTGTTCTCGCAAAAATCAATCTTAATAACAGGAAGCCCGAGATATTTTGTCAGCTTCTTTGCCTCGTAATAAGACGCTGGTGCTTTATTTGGCTTCGGCGGAACATTTTTCATAGTCTGTGACATCTCATCCACACACGTCTCAGCCAAATTGTAGTCGGTTTTCGCCTTTATTATACGCGAAGCCACATATAGTTGAAAATTCCTTCAACACATCCGTCGTAAAGAGGTTGATTCGCGGCTTCAAAAGCTCGAAAAAACTGTCATGATATGGCTTTTCATATGTTGCTTCCATCAAATTTGTAGCTGGCTCTTCATCTGCTGCTAAATTTGCTTATGGCAAATTCTCGTATGTATCCGGGGGAAATTGATTATATGTAGCTTGTTCTTCTCACGTAGATTCTTCGCTAGTGAAATGACTTGTTCCCGAAGATTCACCCACTACAAGAAATTGGAGTATATATAGCACCAGAAAACGCTATATATTACTATTATAGCGGTTTAGTAAACGCTCTATCTACGCCCGTTATAATAAATAAGACACTTTACATAGCGGTTTTTCGTAATGCTATAATAGAGTTATTAACAATAGCGCTTAGTATTTTGCTATTATAATTTATATAATAGCATTTTAGTTTTGTTATTATTTATTTTATATACAACAATATTATAGCATTTGCATTTTGTATTATTCTTATTTTGTTGCTCATTTTGATCTAATTGCTGATATGGAAACATGCTTTAAATAAAAAAAAATTGTAAACCAAACAATTAATTAAAAGAAACATATTTGTATTATTAAGCAAAGCCACATTTGACAACGAGTTCACAATAAGACGTAATATTTATAAAAGTCATTGAGCTCAATGTACTACAACCCAAACTAAGACAATGTTTCATGTATCGTGAGTGCTCACATCTCCCATGTGTTCACCATATGCCAATAGCTCCTACAATTCATTCCCAAAAAGGAATATGATCATGTACATATATGTCATGATTCAAGAAGAATAAAAGGAGCTAAGGAACTCACAAATACCAAAGCATCTTAGCGTAAGACCATATGCCATCTTCTTCTTGTGGATGTTTAGTAACATCTTCTCCTCTAGCTCATTCTTCCTATAGTTGATGAATGCAGAGCTGCATTAAGAGCATCCATAAAAGCCAGTATCAGAGACAAGATTTGTATTATGTTCAAACTTAAAAATAGGAAAAAGTCACTACATGATTTTTACAACTTACAACATCAAAAAATAGACTGGAAAGAAAAGCTTGGATTCTTTGTCCAGACCACTGTTGTAAGGTATGAAAACTAAGCGAGATTTTATATTATGAACAAAAAGAAATCGACTATAAATAGTAAACTAATGTAAAGCTTGTCATATAGAGAGACAGAGAATCAATTTTATGTTCGATCGATGAGAGGAATCAACGGTATCTATCTTAGTTAACCACTAAGGAGGGCCGGAGGGGCTAGTCTTTGTCCAAGCTCTATCATGTTTGTGTAACTCAATATATAGTGTATGCTTACGATATTTATTTATTACATGATATCCTTAAATGAAACTTCATCACATCACTAAACCAATTACTTCTATCCTTTTATAAGACAGGTGATTTTAAAACTTGCACTCATCGACATGTGATTTTGCTAGATATATATATTTATTTAAACATACTGTGATGGTGATGATATGCAACATATATGTATGAAAGATAATGATGATATTCAAACCTAGTGCAATTACCTCGTGGAGTAGTTGCTTAAGCATTTCTATAATTTCTGCAAAACTGGGTCTTTGAGATTTTCATATGTGCTTATCCCCATCTCCTCTTGTCTGGCCTCGTTCATACTCTCAGAAGACTCTCCTACTCTATTGCTTCCCTGCAGAGAGCTTCTTTGAGTTAGAATACAACAAGAAGAGAGCAAAATAATTTAATTAGTCTTACTTGAGCCGCAAAGCAACGAGAGGATGGAATAATGTTGTTGTTATTGTAGTGTGAGTGTCTCGAAGATGTAAATGTTTATGATTCCTCTCTTAGCAATAAAAAAACCATCATTTTCTCTTGTTACAGAAAACAAAACACGAGATTATGTTACAGATCCTGCAGAAACGAAAAGGGGAAATAAATAGTAAACTCAAAATTTGGTACAAACCCCAAATCTCAAGAGACAACCACAAGATCGAACATGAATCTCGTCAACAGAATACCTAACCTGCATCTCCGACCACCTACTTCCTTCATAGTAAGAAACCAATTTTAAAGCTCAGACCAAGAAAAAAATCTGAGGTTTTGTTTATTGGACACTTTTGAAGCAATGGCGGTTTTGGCAGAGTTTATTGAACCCATTGTGACATCCGC
This sequence comes from Orychophragmus violaceus, assembly GCA_030180135.1. Lineage (NCBI taxonomy): Eukaryota > Viridiplantae > Streptophyta > Magnoliopsida > Brassicales > Brassicaceae > Orychophragmus > Orychophragmus violaceus. Next base: position 37,916,460 of record CM058240.1, read on the forward strand.
TTCCACGGCTCTCTCCAGTCTACTGGTTTTGTGATACCTGCCATATAACTTCAAGCAAAACACACACACCCCTCTCTTTATATATGTATCACTCAACCATATACTCAAACAATATTCGTTTTGTTTTCTTCCAGAGTTACCTCGACGGAGATTACAGTTCCAAAAGGTTGAAACATGTCGAGAAGCCGGGAAATGCCATAGCTTCTGGGGATATTACAAACGTATAACTCGCAAGGTCTCGGCTTCTTCATCACCACTGGTTCAAATTCGATTTCTCCATCTCCTTTAGCTTCGCCGTTTTCTTTTTGTTCAACCAGGACTGATAATTCTGAAGAAGAGACCTTAAATTGCAGTGGAAAGGGGCGAGACAACCACGAGACCGAACATGAACCAGAGGCTGGAGATGAGGGAGGCGACGGCGAGCTTCATGGATATGAGGTCGCATCCAGGAACCGAAAATCGGAGACCATAGCTGTACATAGCCACACCTTCGGCGGCTAGGGTTTTCAGTGAGAGAGAGAAAGAGATAGAGAGGGAGAGATTACATTTTTGTAACGAGAGAGGGAGATCAATCAAAGGGAGAGATTACATCAGAATAATGTTCGCCATGGCTTGATCAAACATAGTAATTTACCTTGAACCCAACTCTTTTTAGATGATTAAAAACATTTCTTGCATCACGCTGTTTTCGGTTTTTACATCGGGAACAAGGACACAATAGAGTGTTTCGCTCATGGTACGATGCTTGATTACAAGCAAGCTGAAGAAATACTTGAATCCCTCCCAAAAACTCTCTCGAAGCAGAATTTGTGTCAGGATCATAATGTCGATCCATCCACGTTCTTGAATGAAAATATTGGGACATTTTGTCTAAGGAAAGAAAAACACGAAAGATTGTGTTTGATATATAAAGGATTTCAAAATGTTTGTGATTCTTTGTTATGAAAATATGGTATGAGTTCGTTTGTATGTATAGAACAAATTATTAGCCACGTTTTGGACACGGTTTTTAAAGTGGCTATTCAATAATAGCCACGTTTTAGACACGGTTTTTATCGTGGCTATTCAATAATAGCCACGTTTTTGACACGATTTCTAAACGTGGTTATATATAGACACGATTTTTGTCACGATTTAAATTGTGGCTTATAATTCGAATATATTCGTTCTGCTACACGGTCTGAATTTCTGAATAAAGCTTGATTTGACTAAATATATCAATAATTTGATTGGACATACCTTAGCCATGAAATAAACGTGTCTAAATCGTGACTAATTAGACACGATTTAGCCACGTATTTTTACGTGGATAGGTTTGCCACTATTAGTTCGTGACAAAACGTGGCTATACGTAGTCACATTTTGTATCATGACTATAACGTGACTAATTGCCACATTTTGGACACGATTTAGCCACGTTTGTTTGTCACGTGACTAATCGTGACTAATTCATGACTAATTATAAAATAGCCACGATTTGGTCGTGACAAAAACGTGGCTATACGATATATTTTTACTAGTGTCCTAAATGTTGGAGTTTGCGTATGTAGGTCGTCTTTGTCTACATGTTACCAATGTTATTTTTGATGCAAGTGTTTGTTACGTTTGTTGTACCATTCAAATTATGGTATCACCGATTACCAAATCGAAAATGAAATTAACCCAAAATCTTAATTTTACGATTAAAAGCCACTAAACAATCATCAACTATCCGCACTACACACACAAACAGGTAGCTAAATATTTACCATCAGCGATCTCGATTTTCCAAGTAGTCACCATTTCTTACGACTATATTGTGACTATATTAGACAGTCAGATAGCAGTCGGCCATATTGTACCATAATCGTGTATGGATGTTTCGTTTAGATGCTGCATAGTCGTTTAACAGTCGACAATTAGTAGCAAGATGTTTATCATAATCATATTTGGATTCTCAATTTAGTCGTCCTATAATCGTAAATTAGTTAATAAACAGTCGCCAAAACGTCACCATAGTCTACGACTAAGTCGCGACTATACTACTCAGTCACGTAATCGTCGCCACATAGTGGCGAGATCATTACCATAATCGTATATGGATGTTCAAATTAGTCGCGGGATAGTTGTTTAAATGGTCGTTATCTAGCCGCTCCATTGTGGCTAATAGTTACGACTACTTCCTGACTATACAATACAGTCGCATATTAATCGCCCCATGGTCACCTGAAGTTACATCTATTTGATGACAACATATACCCGACGTCACCTGGACTCCCTCTATAGTCGCATAATTGTCACTAACGTAGTCGGAGATTAGTCCCTATATCTTCCGACAACGCTGCGTCTATTTTACGATTACCTATGTTGGTAATATAAATAGTCGTAACTCTCCGACTAATAATACGACTATGAGATTTAGCGACTATGGATTGACGACTACCACATTTAGTCGTATGTTTGTCGTAAAACCCCGATTAACCGCTATTCTGCGATTAAAAGTGCAGTCGTAAAAACGTTGTTTTCTTGTAGTGTGTGTGATACCAATGTAAGTGAAACTCAAAATTTTATTCAATATTGGAACAATTTCATGATGTGTAAAAGTTTCAGATACCCTTACTCTGTTTTTAAAGTCTTTATTTCAAGTATAATGCACTTGTTATTTCCCTTGAGTGCTAAGAAATAACCTGGTGCCTTGGAGAAGTATAATGACCTAGGATAAACAACATCAAAGAAGAACACCTACTCAGCACAAACTACATGTCAACAAAACTTGGAAATATTTTTGTGCAAACCGTCCAGAAAAGGAGCTGAAAGTGTACTAATGACTTTAATGATACAAAGAGAAACCACCATATTCATACCAACAATATCCAAACATAACACTTGATGTAAGTATCTAGACTCAAAAGTGAGAATAAAACATGACTTTCTTTATATTGGTACAAGTCAATCAGTTTTGATGAAAAAGCCTTTTGAAGAGGGAGGTATGATGAGGACATCAACCCAAGCTTAGACCTAAAATATGTACCCGATCTTAAAGCAGCCCCAATGGCACGTTCAAAGGCAAGGAATTCTATGTAGAGACCCTCATAAACACCATAGAAATCAGAGCTACCTTCATAAACATCCAAGAAATGAACCACATTCATGAGAGCCCTAACGCACTCGATTTAGACCTTATGGAGGATTTCACTTGTTTGAGAATCAAGTGAGCTCGGTCTTAAAAAACAAGGTAATTCTGTTGGCAGGAAATGGAGCTCCGAGCAGAATTAATCTCACCAAGATCACATCGGAGATGAAAGAGAGCAAGTGGAGCAAGAAGAGAATTATGAAGCTAATCATGTGCAAATACTTTAAGATATAAACCATTTAAACTTCAAGGGACTTCAAGAAGAATAATAAAAAGACTTTAAGCTGAATTGATCAATACCAGCTAAGACCACTCCACCTTCAAAACCGGCCTATTCATACGCCAACTAGGTAACTTCAATAGATTATGAGCTTGTGAAGGTAAATAAGAGTATCTCAGTGATCTTTAGCACATCAAGCCACCTCATTTAGAGCCTCACCAAGTGCTACAAGTCTGCAAGAAAAAGGCAGAAGTTTTCCATATTTAGTTTAAGTGTTTTTTTCCATAGTTTGTTTGTTTTGTGTTTTTTCTTTTAGTTTCGAATTGTACTTTGTTTTTCCTTTTTATTTGGGCCCTACGGATACCTGACAAGCTATTATAAAGCTCCCCGGCAGCAGTTGCAAACGTTTACCCTTTTTCATATCCATAAAATTGATGTTTTCTTCTCTCCAAGCAACCGCCTTGATGAGCTCTCCATTATATGTTCTTAGTGTATGTGATTCACATAAGACTAAGTGTCCTGCTGTATCAACGATCCTGCCATAGTTTTTGTGGTGCATTCGATCTATCTCGGTTAAGATCGCTTGTGGAATCAAGTGGTATTAGTCGTTTGTTGCTTGTGGAATCAACCAACAACCATTCACTCTCATCTCTACCAACATTCACCATCCATTCAAGCCTGCAGTTTTGAAATTGTGATTCATAAGATCAGGTGGATTCCAATCTTTTATCAAACATGGTTCATATGCTTTCCACAATTCAGAAAAAAACTTTAGAACCTTGAAGAGCGTATGACGCAGATTGAGCAGCCACCACTAATTCGAAGAGATCTTATTAGAAACCTGAATGCTCAGAGGATGAATTATGAAGAAGATGACTTGTTTGACTTGGAAGGAGATCCACCAAATTATGATCATAGTTCTATATCAAGGAGAAGACACAACTGTGACATAAGTAGAGGAGAATATATTCAACAACGAATCGAGGTGTGGACCTCACTTAACCAACCTTTGCAGGAAACGTTAATCCAAATGCTTATCTTGATTGGTAAAGTCACATGGAATACAAATTTAAATACTACAGGTATTCAGAATAGAGAAAGGTATCTATAGCTGCTGCCCAAGTCACTGAAAGTGTCTTGACTTAGTGGGAAAAAGATGTAATAGAAAGGAGAAGGAATATACACAGACAAATCAGTACTTTGGCAGACCTGTGGTTCAACCTAAGGAAGAGATAAGTGCCTACTTATTATCATAGGGAAATCCGGAAGAAATTCAGAAAGATTACACAAAGAAGCAAATATGTTGATGAATATTTTGAAAAATTTGAAATTCTTAGGAACATGTTGGAGTCTGATAAAGAAACTTTGATGGCACAATTCCTAGATAGTCTTCATTACCAAATTACTAGAAAAGTGGAAAGGTAAACCTATCATGACTTAGAGGAGTTACTTCATTTGGCTGTTCAGAGAAAAATAGCACGAAGCATATCTTACCACTATTGACTTCATAAGAAGTGCATGAGATGAAAAAGTGTGATAACTCGTCTCAACATCAACATTGACAGAAAGTTACTTGATCAGAAAAATTGACAGCAAAGGAAGCTTGTTTAATTTTTGGAGAAGTGAGGCAAGCCAGAAAGAAATCGTAGGGCGAAATAATTCAAAAAGGATTTGGAAATTATTTACAAGATACAAATATTAAAGACGGATTTTAAGAAGAAATACAGGGTTTATCGAGAAAGGTAATCAATAAATCGTAAAAATCAATTGAAAATACGATGAGCGTATTTTTTCTACGGAAAGACAAGACGGAAGTTAAAATTTATGGACAAAATATTTTTTGGAAGAGGGATTAAAAATAGCATTGTGGATTCTTGCGGGATTGTTGAAAAATTAGCGGAATCACGAATAAAAATTAGCGGGATTATAGAGTAATGTGGCAGCATTTGACTGGTTGAAGGAGACACTTGGACATGTTGTTGCTGGAAACTTCTCTAGGTGACACATGGGTGATGATGTATTGATTTGCATGAGACATTTGGACACACCTTGTGTTGCATGGGAGTAGGAGATTCAGCTATAAAAAAGGAATGTGATATCTCAACCACAAACCACACCATTACCCCTTCCCTCCTCTTACATCGTGAGTTTTCACCACCACCTTCCTCATTTTTCTTCCTTCCCAGGAATTCCCTAAACCCTTTAATTAAACGTAATTTTTTAATTACTTCCAAAAATCTCTAAACACAATTAAACACAATTAAGTCTGAACATTTAGCCTAATCCCTTGCCGGACCACCACATCTGTCTTCTGTATTTGCCGGATCTCACCGGAATATTTCCCTGAGTTCACAGGAGAGTCGCCGGAAATTTGCTGGAGCTCTCGCCAGAGTTCGTCGGAAGTCGCCAGAAGCCGTTGTTCTCTCTCTCAGAGGATTACATCCACCTCTCGCCAGAGGACTACCAGAGAACTTGAGAGGAGAATCCGCCGCAATCAACACGATCAACGCTGGAAGTTAACACTAGTTAACGTCGGAAGTTAACTGCCGGTCAACTATTCAGATCAATTGTTCGGGTCAACTGCGGGTTAATTGTAGGTCAACTATTCGGGTCAACTGCAGGTCAATTGTTCGGGTCAACGTCGGGTCATAGTATCGATTTTTTTCCGGTTTGGGGTTCACGGGGGTTCTGGTCTCCGTCTTCGGGTCACATTCGTCCGCTTTATTACTCTGTGTTGGTTATGTATGATTGCATGTGTATTAGGATAGATCAAATATGCATATAGAAACTGAAAAGTATAACCGTAGAGTTTTAGAAAATAATACCCGAAACTAAATACAAAAATTGAACAGAAAAAGTTAATTAAATAAAGAAGTTAAATAATTGAATAGGTTGATAAATATGCATTGTTCGTTAAATTCTGAAAATGGCATGTTGATTGCTTAGTTAAAATGATTGATTGATCGATCGTTGAATTGACTAGTATAAAGTATGCATGGCATTAATCATAAAGAATTACATGAGTAGAAAGTATATAAATGAAAGTCCAAACTATAAATGAATAAGAATTATACAAATAAACCTTTAACCGAACCTAGATATAAAATAAGGGAATAAGTAAGAATTGGATAATATAAAGCTAAATGAGATAGATAACTGGACTATGGTTAAATAAAATGGTATTATCTAACCGGGCAAATAATATACTTGAATTGAATTATATAAATTGCTAGATAAAGAAGTTATAAAGATATAAAGTGAATTACGATTAAATTTTAATGGGTTAGGAAGTTAGTAATATTACTAACTTCAATCTAGCAACTAATTGAACCAAATTAAGTAAATAAACGAGAATAGATAAATAATTATGATTTAAAGCTCAGTAAGTAAAGCTAAGAATTAATGGACTTAAGTAATTGAACTGAGAAGAGTAGAGTTATTATGGAATTAAGTGATCAGTAGAATTGAATTGAGATTGTTAATATATTATTAGTATTATGAGTTATTGATAGAGCTGTTGAATCTATTGTGATGTTGTTGTTGTGATGTTGTTGTTACCTATTCCGAGTGGGGCCAAATAGTTTGGATTGTGTTATGGTGTTTGTAAAGAGTTAGAGGTAACGTTTAGTGGTGATAGGACTTGCAGGATATTTTACGAGTATTTTGTTTGGGTGGTTATTTTATTGATTGACTTTATCGGTCTGCTTGTGACCTTATCGGTCTGGTAGAGTCTCAGTGAGTCTATTTTCGTATCGTAGTAACTTTATGAACCCACATAGGGTTTATACAAGTCGCAGTCTATTAAAAGTTGGGAAGTGTGTTTAGGATGCGATAATCCCACAAGTCTTGTGTGTGAGGCGTTCTGGTACTTTCTTCCAGGTTGGATCATTGGGAGATCCCAGTCAATTTAAGTACCATCGGGGCATGGTTCTGGCGGGCGTTAACCTTGGCGGGTAATGCCGGTAGGTGTCGGGGTTTGGAGAGACGAGATCATGTCTTAGGGCCGAGCACGATGGAAGATTTGGATACCATGAAAAAGGGGTAGCCTGAGTCACCGCATATCAATGGACATATAATGGTGTCATATTCATAGTACTTTGTGTTTACGTCTAGGAGTCTGAGAGGTTCTAGTTGTATGAAGGTAGGTGTTCCTCTTGAAGTGACCAAGTTAGTGTGGGGGGCCATGGTGTTTAGAAAGTGATAGATATGATTGTAGGATTTAGATAGAGTCTGTGCTGCATTGTTCCCGATTTCTGTCGTCTGTGTGGTGTGTTTATTTTACCCGTTTTGTGTTATCTTACGGGGAGGTAACATATAATCTGTTTTTTAGCAATTGTAACTGGGAGCCATCTCCCTAGGTGATTTTAGATTGCTTATCCAACTCTTTTCTTCTTTTTCAGGGTTCCAGTATAGCTCGACGGATGCGTAGGTCCCTCGTAATAGATTTGGGTTGCCTTTTCTACAATGTGTTTTTGAAAGAGATTTTATTTATTTTTGCTTTTGGAGTTTTGAGATCCCATTTAACTGTTTTAGAAAACCGTAATCTCCATAAGAGTTTTAGTTAAAGATTAAAAGATTTAAAATACTAAAACGGGATCGTTCCTTGATATACATTTTAGTTTGAACCGAATACAACTCTTGGAACTGATACGGGTTGGAAAGTCTTGTATCGTGGAAGCGAAGTAAACGGGGTTGATGATGGATTGTTTTGAACTTTATGTCTCAAACTAGACTGCCTCCGGCTTCATATTTAGCAAACCCTTTCCGTTTGACTGCACGGGATCGGTCATGTTCTTGTTTGATTGTTGGCTAGTCAGCTTGTCGGTCAGCGGAGAAACGAGAAGGGAGCGTTAGAAAAAGGCTATATCTAAGGGAAATAAGCTAAGTGAAACAAATATTATGTAACACCTTTTACTGTTCTAAAATCTATGAAATCACAAGAACATGTGCTACTAATGATCTTCAGGAAAGCTTTTTCAGGACAATGATCTCAAGACTTACCAGCAGCTTTTTCAGAGTTACTTGAGCGATTCATTGATGTGTTTCCAATGGGATTCCTCCAGGGATATCACCTATAAGAGGAATAGAGCATTAAATTGATCTTGTCCCTTGAGCACCTTTGCTAAACCGAGCTGCTTATAGAGTGAATATAGAGGAAGCAAAGGAGCTGGATAACAAGTGCAAGACTTGATGTCTAAGGGATAGATCCAAGAGATTCTAAGCCCTTGGGATGTTCCTCTTCTTCTAGTGCCTAATAAATACGGTTCATTAATAATGTATGTTGATTTTTATGCCATCAACAACATTACTGTTAAGTATATGTGTCCAATCCCCAAGGTTTGATGACATGCTGGATGAGCTCGGTGGAGCCAATATCTTTTCAAAAATCTATTTGTGAATGGTATATCCACAAGTAAGGATGAAAGAGAGAGTTGAGTGGAAGACGACGTTTAAAACCAAGAAAAGTTTGTATGAATGGCTGGTCATTCCATTTGGACTCACAAATGCACCAAGTTCATTCATGAGACTCATGAACCATGTCTTAAGGACATACATTCGTAATTTTGTTTTTTTTTTATTTCGATGACATCTTGATCTATAACTATAATCTCGAGGATCACTTACATCATCTTGAACAAGTTCTTGAGAAATTAAGGCTTAAAACCTTTATGATAATCTTAAGAAATGTACCTTTCACACTGATCACGTTGTATTCGTAGTATATTTTGTAAGTTCACATAGTTTAAAGGTTGATGAGGATAAGATCAAGACAATACAAGATTGGCCGACTCCAACAACAATTGGACATGTTAGGAGTGTCCATGGGTTGGTTTGTTTCTATAGTAGATTTTCCAAGGACTTCAGTACTGTTGCCGCACCCCTCACTTCAGTAATCAAGAAGAATTTAGAATTCGAATGGGGTCCAATACAAGAGAAAGTATTCAATGAGCTGAAAGACACCCTCACACATGCGCATGTTTTGGTACTTCCTAACTTTGATAAAACTTTTGAGACTGAATGTAATTCTTCTGGAACATGTATATGATTTGTACTAATGCAAGGAAAGAAACTAGTGCCTTACTTCATTAAGAGACTCAATGGAACTTCTCTTAACTATCTCACATACGATAAAGAGCTTTATGCCTTGGTAAGGTCTCTTGAAACTTGGCAACATCATCTATTGTTATTCATACAGATCATGAGACGTTCGAGCACATAGGACAAACTAAACTAAACTTATAGAAACTTTTCCTTATGGGATCAAGTATAAGAAGTCCAAATAAATGTTGTAGCTGGTGTTCTTTCAGAAAGACATGCTCTAATAATTAAAATAGAGGCCAATTATAGGATTTGAGAATATAAAGGAATGTACGAGACTGATCCAAACTTTCAAGAAGTCTTAAGGAGACAATCTAAGCCTCTTATGGAGCATTATACGAGCATGAAGGATTCTTATTCAAGGATAAAAGGCTTTATATTCCACAAGGATCAAAGAGAGAGTTGTTGATCAGAGAGGCACATGGAAGAGGCCTCATGGAACACTTTGGCCATATAAAACTAGTGTTCTTATGGAACTTTTTTTTGGCCACATATAAAGAGAGACGTCAAGAGCTTATGTGCCAAGTGAATCAATTTTTTGAAAGTAAAATCCAGGTCACATCCTCATGGCTTATTATGCCTTTGCATATTCCTAACATGCCTTGGATAGAAAATCCTATGGATTTTATCTTAGGTTTGCCAAAGATCAACCACAAGTATTCCATCTTTCTAGTAGTGGACATGTTCTCTAAGATGGCTCACTTCATCCCATGCAACAAAACTAATGATGCTACTCAAACTGCTGACGTATTCGTCAAAGATATAGTGTGTCTACGTGGGTGCCAAGAACAATTGTCTTAGATACTAAGTTTGTAAGCCCTTTTGGAACTTTATTGAAGAAATTAGGAACTAAAAAACTCTTCTCGACCACTAACCACCAACAAACTGAAGGCCAGACATGGTAGTAAACTGAACTCTTTCAACTTTGTTGTGAGCCATAGTGGTTAAGAATCTAATTAATTGGTTAACTTGCTTGTCTTATATCAATTTTGCTTATAATCATGCTAAGTATTATTCTTCTAAACTCTCTCTCCTTTTGAATTTTTTCATGGATTTAGTCATACTACTCCACTTGATATTTATCTACTCCCCCCCCCCCCCCAAGCTGTTTATTCTAGTTTTGAAAGTGAAACTAAAGCGGATTTCATGAATAATTCATCAAAAGGCCAAGGACAATCTAGAAAACAAGATTGAGAATTACAAGCAAAAAGCTGAAAAACACCACAAGGATATGAGATTTGAGCTTGGAGATTGTGTCTGGTTACACATGAGGCATGAAAGGTTTCCCAACCTGAGGAAGTCTAAGCTTGCACCAAGAAGAGATGGACCTTTACAAGTGCTAGAAAAGATCAATGATAATGCTTACAATCCTGAGCTGCCTGATGAGTTAAACATATCTCCTACTTTTAATATTATTGATCTAGTTCCTTTCCATGGAGATGTACCAGTTCTGAGGATATAACCTTGCAAGAGGGAGGAGATGATGATGACATCAAGGCCATCTCAACCGAATCTGAAGAGGAGATCATCAACATATCAACCATGAAGCAAACTCCAAGAACAAGGTCATGAAAATGGAAGCTGAGAGAAGAGTTCAAACAATCTGCGGAGAATCTCCTTACACTCATAAAACATGAAGAATATCAAGAAACCGAGATCCCCAAGGAAATGAAAAAAAGGATTTCGAAAGTAATTCAAGACATCTACAATGTTATTCTTGCCGGTTCTTCAAGGCACTAGAGACCATCACTTTGTTCATCATTTCCAAACAAGACCGAGCCGCATAAATAAATTAAAAAGAATACATTTTGTTTCTGTAACTAAGGTATGTTTCTGAATTTGAATAATGAACGAGCTAATTCAAGTCTCTCATTCAATGAACTTTTGACCTTATTAGGCCCTCTGTTGCTGGACAATTTAATAAAGTCCCTTATCAGCATCTAAGTTATAATGTTTTGATGAAATAAAATCAGAGTTTTCTTCTTGTGAAAGAAGTATCTGCTCCAAGCCTTTTTCTGTACGATTTCTTGAAGTTTGAGTGTTATCAGACATCATAGATTCTTTCACAGATATGTGTGGCATCTCTCAGTCCTGAAAACACAGAGAACACACGAAATATCACACTAAAGAGTTTCTCAGAACACAAATCTTATTTAGAAATCTCTTGAGCAAATTACAAAGAATCTTTCTCAATCAGTTTTACTTGACTTCACAACAGTGAATCAAGACTGACTAATTCATAAATCTACCCAATCCCTTACCAAGCAACAACAGTTGCTTATCTCTCTTTTCACTCACCAAGTTCACAAACGTCGCACACTTTTTCTGTGTTACACGGTTTCTTCCCATTCAACACGAGAGCGGCTAAACCTAATATCAAAAGTGTCTCACACTTATATACTCCTGTTCTCTCCAGTTTATTCGAGTTCCATTCAGAAACTTCCATATCTTCACTTTCCTAAAATGCGAGCTGCTGACTTGTTATCCACGTCATGCCCTATGCGTCACTCAGATCGTCTCTTATGTTACATAGACTCAGCAGCTAACCTTGATTCTACATTCTCCCCCTTTTTGTCTGAATGTGATAACCGATTCAACCTGTAAAATCATAACTAAGAAAACAGAGGTATGTAATCACAGCTTTAGCGTTTAGATAAATCAGTGCTTGTCTAAAACATATGACCGCAAGTAGAAAGCCCTCTCTATCTTCCCAATCGCAGAGATTAGCCACAAACTCTTTGACCACCCGCGAAAAATACGATGACACATGAAGAACAGTGTAGATCAGACCAACTCTTTCTATAAATCTTTGAACTCCACTCAGTGTCTCATCCTTCATGGGTAACACCTTTTGGTTAAGAAAGCTTTTGTGTACCATGTGTTTGAAGCGCCTTTTTGCTATCTGGGAGGGATGCTTGGAATCAAACGGTGCATTGAGAACAGCCACCAAGTCAGGATAGAGCTCATTCTTGTCAGCAAACATCTGTGTGCTTTCAGCATAGTGTTGATCAAACGGAACGTAAGGATGATCTTGTACTGGTGCTGATTCTTCATCGGTGGTATCTCCATCATACGGATGATCGATGACTAGTGGTGCTTCATCATCCCATGAGAACCCTCGAATGGGAGTCCTGGCATCGCGTGTGTCAAGCAACATCTTCTTGGTCTGATAGCGTGTAGCGTGTGGTGAAGGCGAAGACATTGTTAAAAAAACTTTGAATTTCTTAGATGAACATACTGATTGCCGCTCTGCAATATAAAGAGGTAATCTCTCTTTGTCGGCTGGTGCCCTAATTGACTTAAAACACAAAAAAAAACGTTAGTGACACAAGAATGGGCTTCAGCCCAACAGTCATATGCTCTCTAAAGTTGGCAATTAAGCAAACCACCAAACTATTTCGTGCCTGTGAGGCCCATTTAGACACATGTTAGAGGAGAAGTGAGGGAACCAAGCTACAAAAAAAACAAACGAAAAGAAATTATTTACATACGATTTCGAGGAGCATGGTCATGTTGAATCAGGTCATGTACCCACAAAGATGAAGTCCTTTTCTCTTCCAAGACCAACAAAGATAGCTTTCCTTAGCCAAGGTGCTGACATCGCTGTTCCAAACAAGGTTTTCATACCACAAACTCTCTGCTTTACCCAATTGAGTGATTGTTCCGAACTGAGTCATACGCATGCTTTGACAGAGGAAGAACTTTAGGACAGCCAAGCGGGGTGCTAACTTTAAAATATGGACAGCTTTTCTCAGCCGAGATGCTTTCATCCGAGACAAACCATATCATTTTTTGTTATTCTTTCGTTTCTTATTCATTGGGATTGGGTGGACAACTTTTCTCAACCGAGATGCTTTCATCCAAACATGCTTTGATTCAAATTTCCCAATTTTCTTTATTGCACACACAATAATTTTTAGCACCCTTTCACTTGATCGTACCAAAAGTTCTTCATGTCCACATCACATACGAGTTTATATCCACATGCTCAGATATGATTCAGTCAGTGCAAACTTTTAATCAAAGCAGTGATCGGATTCAAACTTAAACTTTTTTAGCAGCCTAGTCCAATCTGAGTGTTCATCCTTTTAAACTCAACTTGATTAGCTTAGATCATGAAAATAGTACCTTTTGTTTGGTTATATCTTCTGAGTTTCCGAGTTTCATCTTGTGTGACTCAGCTGATTCTAACTGTCCCGCACTCCCCTGAAATCCTGACATCTTAACAATCACGGACTCCAAGAGCCTTCCGTAAGTACAGAAAGCTATTGAAATCAAGAGGTTTTGTAAATATATCAGCAAGCTGTTGTTCCGATGCAACATGCTTTACTATAGCTAGTTTCTCCTCAACCAATCCTCTAACAAAGTAATGTCGAATATCAACATGTTTAGTTCTCGAATGTTGCACAAGATTCTTAGATAAGTCAATTGCACTTTTATTGTCACAATGCACTAAAAAAGAGTCAGTACTGATACCGTAGTCACTTAGCAATTGTTTCATCGATAGGAGTTGTGTGCAACAGCTACCCAAGGCAATGTACTCTGCTTCAGCTGTTGACAGAGATACACAGTTATGCTTCTTACAGTGCCATGATACGAGATTATTACCCAAAAAGAAACACCCTCCAGAAGTGATTTTTCGATCATCTAAGCATCCTTCCCAATCCGCATCGCAAAAACCTGCAAGATTCGAGTTCGTGTCAGTTGTATACTTTAGACCATAGTTGATTGTACCTTTTACATATCTGATTATCCGCTTGACAGCCATCATATGCGACTGCTTAGGATTAGTTTGATATCTCACACATAGTCCAACTCTCAAGAAAATATCCGGTATGCTAGCAGTTAAATACAGCAGACTTCCGATTATAGCTCGATACAGGCGTTCGTCCATTTTCTGTCCATCTTGGTCTTTATACAGTTTGTTGGTTGTACTCATAGGTGTTTTAGCAGTCTTGCACGTCTCCATATCAAATCTTTTGACTAATTTCCGAGCATAAGTGCTTTGTGTCACCGTGATTCCATCTTCAGTCTGTTTTACTTGAAGACCAAGGAAATAATTAACCTCACCCACCATGCTCATCTCAAACTCTCTCGTCATGATTTTGACAAACTCTTGAACCAGCTTCTCCTGAGTAGCTCCAAAGATTATGTCATCAACATATATTTGCACAATAAGTATACTGTTGTCGTCCAAAAGGATGAACGAGGTCTTATCTACTCCTCCCCTTTTGAATCCTTGTCCCAAAAGAAACTGTGTCAGTCGTTCATACCATGCCCGAGGTGCCTGTTTCAGTCCATACAGATCCCTTTTGAGTTTGAAAAAATGGTCTAGGTGTTTAGGGTCTTTGAAGCCCTTTGGTTGAGCAACATAAACTTCCTCTTGTAGTAGTCCGTTTAGAAACGCACTCTTCACATCCATCTGATAGAGCTTGATTTTCAGCTTGCAAGCTATCCTGAACAGCAATCTGATGGATTCAAGGTGTGCCACAGGTGCAAAGGTTTCATCAAAGTCTATTCCTTCAATCTTAGAGTACCCCTGAGCAACTAGTTGCGCCTTGTTTCTAATTATATTTCCATCCTCATCTATCTTGTTCTTGTAGACCCACTTTGTTCCAACTACATTTACATCACATGGACACGGAACTAAGGTCCAAACATCCAGACGATTAAATTGATCAAGTTCCTGATGCATAGCATCTGTCCAAAACTCGTCATCAAGAGCCTCTTCAATGGTTTTCGGCTCGATAAAAGAGACAAAACATGCAAGCTTCACCATCTCTTTTAAGTCAATCTTTCTATTCCTAGTCTGACGTTCATCATGGACATTTCCTATCACATCTGCAATGGAATGGTCACGACTAACCTGATTGAACCCTGTCCTTTGCAGATTCTCATCCGGCATGTCATCATTATCTTGCTCCGTATCCGCTTCGGGTTGATTCTGTGGGTGTGTAACACGCACAGGTTCCTGTGTTACCTCCTCCAGAGTATAGTTGTTTCGATCATCGAAGACAACATGGACGGACTTACAGATGGATTTTGTCCTCTTGTGGTATATCCGATAAGCCGTACTGTTAGGTGAGTATCCGAAGAAAATCCCCTCATCACTTTTGGCCTCAAACTTCCCGAGCTGGTCTTTGTCATTCAGAATATAGCACACACACCCAAAAACATGAAAATATCCAAGATTAAGTGTCTTCCCTCTCCAGATCTCGTAGGGAGTCATCTTGGTACCCGGTTTCACATAGACTTTGTTGATGATATAACACGCAGTATTAATAGCCTCAGCCTAGAACCGGGGTGCAACTTTATTACCATGGAGCGTGGCTCTGGCCATTTCTTGCAAGGTTCTATTCTTTCGTTCTACAACACCATTCATCTGGAGGGTTCTAGGTGCTGAGTACTGATGCCGAATACCCTCACTTTGGCAGAACTTGTCAAATAATTCATTCTAAAACTCTCCTCCGTGGTCACTTCTAATTTGGGCAATACCAGTCCTACCATTTGCGAGCTCAAGTGCTAAGATCTTGAAACTTTTCAGCTGCTTCAGATTTTTCTCGCAAGAACCGAACCCAAGTATATCTAGAGAAATCATCAACCAGCACAAAAATGTATCTTTTTCCAGTGATACTTTCAGGATTTACGGGTCCCATAATGTCAATGTGAAGAAGCTCTAACACCCTCTTAGATCGAATCTCGTTCAATTGTTTGTTCTGAACCTTGACTTGCTTTCCTTGACAACATGCTTTACATACGGTTTCTGTTGAGCTTTCTAGCTTAGGAATCCCTCTGACCACTTATCCACTCACAAGTCTGTTGATGCCATGTATACTTATGTGTCCGAGCCTTGTGCCAGAGATCCAGCTGCGATTCCACAGAGGAAAAACAGTTCTTGAAAGGTTCCCACATATAGCAATTTTTACCAGACCTTATACCCATTAATACCACTTGTCCCGCTTCATTTATCACCTTTGGTGAAGATAACTTTAAGGCCTTCATCACAGAGTTGGCTAATGCTGATCAGATTGGCCTTTAATCTCTTCAATAGATACACATTCACCAGTTGTGGCTTTCCATCTCTCTGCATTTTACCTACTCCGGCAATTCTACCTTGACCACCATCACCAAACGTGACATGTCCTCCTTTGATAGGTTCTACTTCATACAAAGTTTCGACACAACCTCTCATGTGGCGTGAGCATCCGCTGTCAAAGTATCAAGCTCCTCCATCAGCCTTCGCAACAGAGGTATAAGCGACATTACTTATCATATAGAGGTTGCATACGATGTTGTCTTCCAATGTCGTTTTTGGTATATGAGGAAAACTCGTGTTTGTATACAGATCTTCTTTTGCGATCCACACTTTCCCAACACAGGTTGGTTCAATGAAACACCTGTTTAACCTCCAGGCCTTGCAGATTTTGTTCCAGAGAACCCATCACTTAGCCTTCTTGTGGCCTCTCTTCCCACATCCGAAACAACCTTTCTTTCTCCGGTTTTGAATCTTGACATCACTGGGGTCTCTGGTGTTGTAAGTTACGTTCACACTCGAGGCAGGAACAAAATTAATTCTTCCTCTGATCGCACCTGATTCAACTCCTCCTGAATATCCTACACCCCGGTTATCCTGAGAAGATTGCCCCATTGCAAGTATCTGATCCAGACTCTCTGTTCCCTTGTTCAACATTCAAATCTTTTTATGATTCTCAGTAAGATCCTGTTCCAGACACCTATTTTTTTGCTGTTCCTCATTAAAGGCTTCCCAAACTCTCGAAAATTTATCCTCAAGAGCTCTGTCTTTCTCTTTCAGCTCCGCTAGCTTTCGCATTGACTCGGAGTCGGCAGCTTCACAACTGCGGTTTGGTGCCTCGTTTGATGAGGTTTGTTCCATCTCAAGAATGTTCACTTGAGCTTTCAGCATAGCTTTGTCTTTAAGCAGTTGCAGGTTCTCATGACTCAACTTCACCCAATTATCATACAGAGTACTATAGTCCTGCTTGACATCAACCTCCTCTTCATCTGATTCAGAATCCAGATCAGCATCTTTAACCGTCTTTTCTTCATTCTGAGACACAAGAGCCACGAATTTTAGCAGTTCTTCGTCTTCACTGTCATCATCAGATCCAGTATCACTGAAATAGACATACGATTTTTCTTTTCCTTTCACAACACTGGGACATTCAGCTCGAGTATGACCGAAACCACGGCATTCAGAACATGGGAGTTCCTTTCTCTTAATCAGTGGACATTCGTTCTTGAAGTGACCAAAGCCATCACACTCATGACATTGCATATCATTCTTCTTAGAAGTTCTGTCACCTTCAGTACGAGATGTCCTTGGAAATCTCTCAGATTCTCCTCTCGAAGTCTTTCCAAACGCTTTGCGTTGTCCTTTCTCCACTCTCTTGATCATCTTATTAAAGTTTCTAGCCATCAGACTCAAGTTTTCTTCAAGCTTCTTAACTCTGTCACCTTCCTGATTTGCATTGAATGCAATGCCACCACTGGGCTTCTGTTGTTGATTTGTCACTTCTATCTCCTTTGACTTCAACATACCCACTATCCTGTCAAACTTCATGTCATTTGTATTCATCGAACATTGAAGTATGGCCTTATGTGCTGAAAATTTTGCTGGTAGACATCTTATAAGTTTCTTTACAAGCTTCTTCTCATGATATTTCTTGCCAAGTATGGAAGCTTCATTGGCTATAGTACTTAGCTTAGCTGAAAAGCTGCTGATGGTTTCGTCTTCTTCCATACGCAGGTTCTCAAAGGTAGATGCCAAGTAATCAAGACGGGTTCGCTTCACGCTTGCATCGCCTTCGAAGTGATTTGTTAGAGTATCCCAAGCATCCTTTGCTGACTCACATCCTTGAATGATTTTGAACTGCTCAGTGTTAACAACCGACATGATGGTGGATATCGCCCTTGAGTTGAATTTTGAAGCGTTCCTTTCATCTTCTGTCCACTTGTCTAAGGGCTTTTTGACTTTCGTCTTATCCTCCAAGATCTCTTGTGGTTCCATCCAACCATTCAGCACAGCATTCTAAGCCGATTCATCTATTGCTCGAATCACATGCCTCATACGAACCTTCCAATGTCCAAAATTACCTTCATCAAGCATTATGGTTTATGAATTGCGATGAACTCCTTAGTATCCATGTTCTCACAAAAATCTCAACCTGATTGATGATTTGGAAATCCAACGGTTCACCGCTCTGATACCAAATGAAAACACAGAGAACACACGAAATATCACACTAAAGAGTTTCTCAGAACACAAATCTTATTTAGAAATCTCTTGAGCAAATTACAAAGAATCTTTCTCAATCAGTTTAACTTGACTTCACAACAGTGAATCAAGACTGACCAATTCCTAAATCTACCCAATTCCTTACCAAGAAACAACAGTTGCTTATCTCTCTTTTCACTCACCAAGTTCACAAATGTCGCACACACTTTTCTGTGTTACACGGTTTCTTCCCATTCAACACAAGAGCGGCTAAACCTAATATCAAAAGTGTATCACACTTATATACTCCTGTTCTCTCCAGTTTATTCGAGTTTCCATTCAGAAACTTCCATATATTCACTTTCCTAAAATGCTAGCTGTTGACTTGTTATCCACGTCATGCCCTATGCGTCACTCAGATCGTCTCCTATGTTACACAGACTCAGCAGCTAACCTTGATTCTTCAAGTCCACCTTCTATCCATTTTATTTCCTTGATTTATCAAAGAGAGCCTATCTTTCATTTGAAGGGTCACCATTGATTCCACTTCACTCCATCAACCATTCACTAGGATCTCTAAAGTGTGCCCTTCAGCCAGCTATAGATTTACCATCAACCATCCCACTTTGGATCCATCCTTTGGTTCCTACATCATCTTTGTACCACTAGGCCACCAAACATTTAGGGATTTTAAGTATGTTTTCATAAATGTATGCCATATTTATTGTTATTTTCGATAGGGCTGAGCGTTTGTAACTGAACCCGAACCCAGAATCCGACTTTAAAAAATCGATCGCGATCCGATTCGGTTCTAGAAAAATACTTGAATAAGAATTAAGTCTAGGTATTTTGGGTATCCGGTGATACCCTTTCCGAACTGAAACCAGAACAAAAACCCAAAGAAACCCAAAGTTCTACCTAGTTGTGAGTAATTCTGATACCTTCGAGTATTTTCGGATAGTTTGAATAGTTTTTATCGGTTTTCGTGTAATACAAATATCTTCGAGTACTTTTGGATTTTTTAGATAGTTTGGATAGTCTTCGTACGAGATTTTTGGGTAGTTAGAATACTTTCGAATATTTTTAAATACTTTGAGTAATTTTCTTGAGTTTCTAGGTAATTTTTGGTAACTTCGGGTATCGGATTAAACGGGAACCAAATCCGCAAAGAACATAACCGAACACGACCTAAAAATTGTAAATATCTGAATGAGTTTTATAGGTATAAACCAGAAAATCCAAAAAACTGAATTCAAATGGATATCCGAATGCCCATATTAAATTTGTGAAATCATTTTGGAAAATATAACTTTCTTAGTACTATTAAATTTGAAAAGAACTTAATATCATTAATAAAATATTTTATTACGTCTTTATGACATAAAAAAAAAACAGTCACTAAATTTCGGCCAAACCCTATAATAAGTTAATAGTATTTTTGTGCGTCTGAGTCGCAATGTCTGAATTTGCTTTTGGGTCGTCTCTCAATTTGGCCTATCAAACACAGGCGGTTTCAAAAACACTAATCAACATAATATACTAGGGATAGTTCCACGCGTTGCGTGGATTAGAAACTAATATAAATAAAAATAAAACATTTTTATGTAAATATATAGTAAATATTTTTAATAGATTATTTATAGTTAAAATAATTATTTTGTTTTGCTAATTTTTAAAAAATATATATTTTTACTAAGAGAATTAATTTACTAAAATAAAATAAAATAAAATACTCTTAGTTTTAGCATTTTAAAATATTTAGTTATATCTTTTATGATTTTTAAACAAAATTAACTTTAGTTATCTGAATTGTATTAAACTTAGATTAGAAATTAATATAAGTAAAAATAAAGCATTTTATGTAAATATATAGTAAATATTTTTAATAGATTATTTATAGTTAAAATAATTAAATTTGTTTTCTATTTTGTAAATACATATATATTTTTTACTAAGAGAATTAATTTACTAAAATAAAATAAAATACAATACTCTTACTTTTAGCATTTTAAAATATTTATTTATATCTTTTATGATTTTTAAACAAATTTAACTTTAGTTATATGAATTTTATTAAACTTAAAAGTAAATATTTTAATTATTTATCTTTTTAAGTAGAAACTTATTTTTATTTTATATCATTATCATTATCTAACTATATGTCTAAAAGTGATAATAAGAAACAAATTCAATTTTTTTTAAGAAATAATTAAGATAGAGGAAAATAATTAAAAACCACGTGAAACATATGGAAGAAAACAGAAACATTACTATGTAGGATTAGAATAATATATTCTAGAAAAATCATCACTATATTATATTAAATATTATGTTTAAACTTTATTTTCATTGACATCTCATCTTAATTATGGTGAAATGTCATATACTATCTCTGAAAATATTTATCAATGTAAATTTGGTTAATATGTAAGAAATAATTGAGTACGTTAGTTGTTAGAGATCAAAATAGAAATTTTTATTTAAATTTTGGGTGACACATAACAACCTTTCATAAATTGTGTTTAGGAGAATCTTACTTTATTATATAAGATTATCTAAACAATGTAATACTTATTTTTTAGATTACAATCCTTATCTAACTCTATGTCTAAAACTAATAATAAAAATTAACTCCATTTCTATTAGATAATATGTTTAAATTTTATTTTCATTAACATCTCATCTTAGTTATAATCAAAATGTACTACACTATCTCAAAAAATAATTATGAATTTAAAATTAATTAATGAGTAAAAGATAAATCAATTCAGTAATTGTTATTGAGTAAAATAAAAATAAAATTTAAAGTAACACATGACAATTTCTCATGACTTGTGTTAAGGAGAACCCTACTTTATTATATAAGTTTTTAACATTAAAATTTAGAAACACATATTGTTTTCATCAAATAATCATATTTTTTATACATTGTAATTTCTTAAATTATCATATCACTTTTTGATAAACAAGATTATTTGTGTTGTAGTGTAACTATTTTATTTGATGTTAGTGATAAAGTTTGTAACAGAAAATTAAAATATTAGTTTATTTGGTTATTTTAGATTATACATTTATATTTAACAATCAATGTTTTGCTTTAAATAAATAAAAACAAATAAAATAGAAAGAGAAAATAAGGCAAGTGTAAATTCATAGATGACACATGTCACCCTCTCAAAGCTTGTGGTTTTGAGAAACCTTACTTTATTATATAAGATTGCTTCTTTTCTTGCCTCTTTAATACATTGTTCTATAATTTCTTTGTTTTGTCCTTTCTCGTGGGTTGTTCAAAAAAAAAGTCCTTTCTCGTGGATTACCAATGGTTTTTATTCCTCTATATTGATTTGTATGATATAAACCCCCACAAATATGTATTAGCGGATACATTTCTCTTGTTGTTGGAGTCAAGATTAGCACTTTTTCCAAAAAGTCACATTCAGGAATTTAGGTCGGCCCAATAAGGAAAGAACAAGACAAGTTCAACACGGCATCGGAGTACGTTCCCGGCTCGGCCCGGACAAATTAGGTTAAACATAGATCAAATCGGAAATAAGGAAGACCGTGTGGGGATCACGCCGAACAAGGAGATACATTCTGAAGATACTCACGCCGAGATATTAGGAAATATTCCGTAATTTGTTTCTAGGGTTTTCATTTTGTTTCGCCGACTTAAGTTAGCCTATTTAAGGAGGCCGAATGAATGAAATAAGATATCCAATTTTCAATACAAGTTTTTTGAGTGCTCTTAGCAAAAATACATAATCTAAGCGAAGTGTTCTCCGGCGACTGAAACATATTTTCTTAGCCGCTTTGTTTCTTCCCGGAAACCTAGCAAAACCCTAATTCCATTCTCTCTCAAACCGAGTTCAAAACCTTTCTTTAGAATCCCTAAAAAAACCCTAAAACTATTTCTATCTTCGGATAGGCCGAGTTGAGATCTTACAATTGGCGCTGGCTATGTGGATTTCTTAAGAAATTTCTAAACTCGAGGTGTCCGGAAACCTTGACGACGTTGACCCCAAGGACAATCCTAGGGTCAACTGTGAACTGAGCGATCACGAGCTTAGTAATCCCGACGATGGGGAGACTGGGGCGCTCAATAACACAAACCACCGCGAGACCCTATATCTGGAAAAACCCAGAAAGGCAACGGGTACATCCCGCCAGCCGATGATACTGCGAAACAAGTCGACCAAGACTCTGTTTTAGCCATTCTGATAGCCAAAATCGATTCCCAGAATGATTTTCTAAAAGAATTATCAGAGAAAATTGACTAGTTGCGGACCGAGCAAGACAAAATTCGCTCCGAACAGCAGTCGAGATACCCGTCTAAGTCCCGACGCGTTAGTCCCTCCAAAGTAAAGGGAGACGTCTTCAGACGACTAGTCTATGATACCCCCGAACGAGACATGCACTAAGGGCGAGATCTGGATGATAAACGAGACTCGCACCGAGGGCGAGATATGGATGATGAACGTGATTCAAATCGTGAACGAGACTCGCACCGATGGCGAGATCTAAAGGATGAACGCAATTCATATTGGGAACTGAACTCACACCGAGGGCGAGATCTAGATGATAAAGATGACTCACATCGCGAACGAGACTCGCACCAAGAGCAAGAGCTGAATGATGAACATGTTTCACATCACGAAAGAGACTCACACCGCGACCGCTGTTTAAGCGTGCCATGAAAGCGACTCAAGCCGAGATTTCCACCGTCGCGAACGCGGCACATATGATCGCAACGACATCCAAGAAACACCCATCAGAGGAGAAAATCCCGATGACGTCAAACAGCAGATAATCGAATTAATGGATACCCTCAAAGAAATAAGGTCGAGGTCCACAGCGTAAAGGGATCTGCCCCAGAGATCGATCGAATCATCGAAGAAAATCATAAAACACCGTTCACTTCGCGTATCACCAATACATACGTCCGACAAAAGGAGAAGCTCAAGCTGCCAACCTACGACGGCACAAAGGATCCTGCAGCCCATCTAACCACTTTCAAGATCTTGGCGGCAAAAGCGCGATTCTCATCGGCCAGAGAACGAGATATAGGATTCTGTCAGCTATTTGCAGAAACTCTGGAAGGAGTTGCTTTGACTTGGTTCTCCAGGCTTCCGCCCAAATCAATCAACAGCTTCTCGGATCTAACGCGAGATTTTGTGCGACATCACTTCGCATATGTGAACAAAGACACTTCTCTAGACACGCTAATGTCCATGTTGCAAGAGAAAAAGGAGACTCTACGAGCATTCATAGATTGCTTCAAAACGACAATCACGCGCACCGAAGTCCCAGACAAATTCGCCATCGCGGCTTTGACAAACACTATATGGCCTGAAACTCCTTTTTACCAGGATTTGATCCTCAACAAGCCGCTGACTATCAAAGATGCTCTCCATCGAGCGAACAAATTCATCAGGTTAGACGAACAAAAAGTGACCTTAGCCAAGAAATTCGGCTCCGCTATGCAAACCAGTAAAAACGAAGATCGCGAGCCGAGACAACACTACTAAAAAGGAGCAAAAACGACCATGGTAGTCGGCAACTCCGGAAATCAACGTTTGACGTCTAAACCTTGGAATAAGTGGAGAAAAGTGGATAAGGAAACGACACCGCAAGCCGCCACTGAGCCAGAAGAAGGTCAAAGATATTGCGAGTATCATAAAACCACCTCGCATAACACTTCAGCATGTCGACATCTAAAGGAGGCCCTGTATGCCCAATTTAAGAGCGGGAAGATAAAAACGTCTTTAGACGAGTTGAGAAGTGAATCGCAATGCAATCAGGACGAACAGTCCGATGATCAATCACCTGAAAAGGGAAAAAAGCAACGCCTACCAATGAGCAACGCTCAAAAACGCAACCTTGACGATCAGGAAAATGAAGAAGATGAGGCCCCAAAGGTCGTGCGAAGAATCAACATGATCATGGGTGGACTGATCTCGGTAAATGACTCGGTTCGGTCAATCAGGGGATATGAGCGGAAGGCTCTAGCTGCTCAAAACTCACCGCAACCAATCCTCTCCGTTGAACCGCCTGTTGTTTTCACCGATCAAGACCTTTCCGGGACTCATTATCCTCACAACGATCCCTTGGTGGTCGAAAAACTTATCGGTAGCTGCGAAGTATCTCGAATCCTAGTCGACACCGGCAGTTCCATCGATTTGATCTTCCTAGACACATTGAAAAAGATGGAAGTTAAAGAAGAAGACATCAAGCAAAAATCTAAGCCGCTCACCGGTTTTACGAGGGAGACGACATATACCATTGGCACGATCAAGTTACCCGTTTACGCTAGAGGAGTAACCAAGCTGGTAAAATTCCATGTTATTGGGAAGCCGACCATTTATAACGCCATTCTCGGCACCCCGTGGTTATACAACATGAAATCAGTATCTTCGACCTACCATCAATGCATGAAGTTCCCTTCATCAAAGGGAATTCAAACAGTAAAAGGGTGCCAGAGGGCAAGTTGGTTGTGTTTCATAAAAGAACACAGGATGAGAGTGCCGTCGTTCATGATCAATACGGAGCAAGGCAAAAAGGGGCCAGAAAAAAGAACTCATCCAGCAAGTCGTCATCGATGACTCTGATGCGAGCAAATGTGTGGGAATCAGAGCATAACTCCCAGATGACATCAAAAACGAGCTGATCGGTTACCTACAACAGAATGTCTCGACCTTCGCTTGGTCGGTCAAAGACATGAAAGGTATCAGTCCTTCCATCACTACTAACGAACTCAACGTAGATCCAACTTACAAACCGATCAAGCAGAAAAGGCGTAAACTCGGTCCCGAAAGATCCAAAGCCGTCAATGACGAGGTTGACAAGCTTCTCGATGCCGGTTCAATCCAGGAATTCAAATACCATGATTGCCTAGCCAACCCCGTCGTTGTCAAAAATAAAAACGGTAAATGGAGGGTCTGCGTCGATTTCACGGACCTCAACAAAGCCTGTCCAAATGACATTTTTCCTTTGCCACACATCGACCGCCTTGTTGAAGCGACGGCTGGAAACAAGCTACTCTCATTCTTGGATGTCTTTTATGGGTACAATCAGATACTCATGAACCCAGACGATTGAGAGAAGACAGCTTTCATAAACGATCGCGGCACCTACTGCTACAAGGTTATGTCCTTTGGCCTTATGAACGCAGGGGCGACTTACCAACGATTGGTCAATCAGATGTTTGCAAGACAGCTCAGCACAACGATGGAAGTGTATATCGACGGCATGCTGGTCAAATCCTTGATCTCATCTCAACACGTTGGACATCTAAAAGAATGCTTTAGCATCCTCAACCAATACAGAATGAAGTTGAACCCGGCTAAGTGTACTTTTGGCGTTATATCAGGAGAGTTCCTCGGCTATGTCATCACCCAAAGAGGGATAGAAGCTAACCCGAACAGATCTCGGCTATCATCGACTTGCTGTCACCAAAGAACACTCGTGAAGTACAACGTCTTACCGGCCGCATAGCCGCTCTGGACAGATTCATCTCTCGTTCAACGGGTAAATGCATGCCGTTCTATGAACTCCTTCGGGGAAACAAAAGATTCATATGGGACGATAAGTGTCAAGAAGCCTTCATTCAGCTAAAAGACTACCTATCGAACCCACCAGTGCTATCTAAACCAGAGAACGACAAAACACTCATCTTATACATCGTTGTCTCGACGACCGCCGTCAATGGAGTCCTGGTCCGCGAAGTAAGAGGCGAACAAAAGCCGATCTTTTACATCAGTAAAACAATGAATGGCGCCGAAACGAGGTACCTTGCAATGGAAAAGTTAGCCCTAGCAGTTGTGACCTCTGCACGAAAACAGCGCCCTTACTTCCAATCTCACACGATTGTCGTACCGAGCAGTCAACATCTTTGGAAAATCTTACATAGTCCATGACAGTCAGGTCGCTTGGCAAAGTGGGCAATGGAACTCAGCGAGTACGATATCGATTATCGGAACATGTTGACCACAAAATCTCAGAGAATAGCTGATTTCCTTGTCAAACTATCACCAAAATTAAATATCGATACTCAGGAAGAAGAGAAGAACTGGAAACTATTTGTCGACGGCGCGTCATCAAAACGAGGAGTGGGTGTAGGAGTACGCTTTGTATCACCGACCGGCGAAATACTATAGCAGTCTTTCCGACATGGATTCACAACATCTAACAACATAGCCGAATACGAGGCCTTGCTTGAAGCTCTCAGATTAGCCAAAGAAATCGTAGTACGAAACCTCCTAGCTCACGCTGATTCCATGCTCGTCGCTAACCAAGTTAACGGAGAATATGATGCTAAAAACGAACGAATGGAAGCTTATCGCAAGGCGGCACGAGAGCTCACTAATTCTTTTGAATTTTTTGACAAAATCCAGATACCGAGAAAAGAGAACGCCCCAGCGGATGCACTCGCGTTCCTAGCATCAACACCGAATCCGGAACTCTGCCGACGTATTCCGGTGGAAGTGATTCATGAACCAAGTATCCCGCCGCCGAAAAGTGATCATCAAGATCATTCTGATGATACGGTCCTTGCTATCAACGAACCAGACGACCAAGTGGATCCAGACGATAGTCAAGTCAAACATGCCAATCTCAACGTGCCCTTAACAAATCCCGACATGGACTGACGAGAAGAGATACTAGCATACTTAATCGAGGGAAAACTTCTCAAAGATAAATGGGCTGCACGCCGTCTAAAAGTTAAAAGTGCGTGCTACACAACTCATAACGGCATCCTGTATAAGTATTCGGCCAACAAAATCCTCCTCAGATGCATATATGGAGACGAAATCCGCTGAGTTCTCAAAGAAACTCACTGAGGAGCCTGCGGAAACCACTCAGGAGGCCGAGCTCTTGCTCTCAAAATCAAGCTAAACGGTCACTATTGGCCAACCATGGTAGCCGATTGCGAGACCTACTCTAACAAATGCGAGAAGTGTCAACGTCCCGAACCGTTCATACATCGGCCGACCGAATTGCTCACAACATCCACCTCGGCATATCCATTCATGAGATGGGCTATGGATATTGTCGGACCATTGCCACTATCAAACCAAAGGCGTTTCCTTTTTATCATGAAAAACTATTTCACAAAAAGGGTCGAGGCCAAAGCCTATGTAGCAATCCATGACGTTCAAGTTCAGAACTTTGCCGATACGGTATGCCATACGAAATCGTCACCGATAACGGATCGCAGTTCACATCGAACATGTTTGAAGGATTTTGCAAAAAATGGGATATACGACTCAGCAAGTTAACCCGCGATATCCTCAAGGAAATGGTCAAGCAGAGGCTACCAATAAGACCATCATTGATGGCATCAAGAAACGTCTCGAGAAGAAGAAGGGAGTATTGGCCGACGAATTGGATGGAGTCCTCTGGTCACATAGAACGACACCTCGCCGCGCAAAAGGATCCACCCCTAAATCTGGACAAACCCAGAAAGGCAATGGGTACATCCCGCCAGCCGACGACACAACAAAACAAGTCGACCAAGACTCTGTTTTAACCGTTCTGATAACCAAAATTGATTCCCAGAATGATTTGCTAAAATAATTCTCGGAGAAAATCGACCAGTTGCAGACCGAGCAAGACAAAATTCGCTCCGAACAACAGTCGAGATACCGGTCCAAGTCCCGACACATCATTCCCTCCACAAACTAGTAAAGGGGCTTGGACATAGAGGGGTTTCTGGGGAGATTTGGCTTCTTTGCTAGACAGGAGCAGTACAGGAAGCATCGAATGCCATAGTTCTTGTAAGTAAAGGGAGACGTCTTCAGACGACTAGTTTATGATACCCCCGAACGCTAATATCTATAATATGCACCGAGCTCTAATGCCTCAGCATAACGAGATCAACGATAAAATGTTGCTTCATGTCCTCGACACAATCAAGGAGGAACGAGATCTGGCCTTACTCCGCATCCAGAATTACCAACAACTCGCTACTCGGTACTGCAATAAAAAGGTACGCGAACGTCACTTTAAACTCGGTGATTATGTGCTTCGCAAAGTGTATGAAAATACCAAAGAATGGAGAGCAGGTAAACTCGGCGCATGATGGGAAGGACCTTACAAGATCATGGAGGTCGTCAAACACGGAGTTTACAAACTTGAATCAATCAAGGGAAAAGCTTTGCCGCGTTCATGGAATTCCTCAAGCCTAAAGGAGTACTTCTAGGCGGCTACCTCTCGGCATGACATCTCAACGCCTAAAAAAAAACTAGTGTATGAATGACGAGTGACTTGATTATTTTTCGAAAGATACGTAGGCAGCCTTCACCGGCATAGTCACAAATTTAATAAAATTTCATTTTTGGCTTATACCAAGCTCAACCTCTGCTTAACTTATGCCGAGTTAGTATTCTGCTTAACTTTTGCCGAGTTAATATTCTCTTCACTTATGCCGAGTTAAACTTCTTCTTAACTTATGTCGAGCTAGTATTCTGCTTAACTTTTGCCGAGTTAATATTCTCTTCAACTTATGACGAGTTAGTATTCTGCTTAACTTTTTCCGAGTTAATATTCTCTTCAACTTTTGTTGAGTTAAACTTCTTTTTGACTTATGCCGAGTTAATATTCTCCTTTTAACTTATGCCAAGTTTAAAACCCCCTTTAACTTATGCCGAGTTAAAACTCTTACTCATCCTTGGGTTTACCAAATTTTTCTCAGACTCCACGCCGAGCCAAAACGTAATCCATTAAGCCGAGCTCCTTAGTTCGCAAAAGTCGAGCGACACAAGCCTTGACAGTAAGCCGAGCACCCAATAAGACTCGCATTATTAGCAACACGCTTCCTGGCCAGGAGTGTGGTCTTACACGATGAGATGTATATCACTGTAAGGAAAAGACGGGATCCGTCTCGCACTAAAAACCAGGCACTTACCTGTATGTTCTCTGAGATGGGCGATAATAAATAAGCAGAGCGCTAAAGCCTTGCACATTCGTCTTGTCCTTAGAACGGCAAAAGCCGAGCACGTATAAGCCTCGCAGATAGATTAGGTGGAACATAAGCCTTGAAATAAAAGCAGTTCATTTCTTACGGCGACCTACTTTTTAATCGCTGTTCGCCGAGATCCATGCAAAAGGATTTAAGGAAAAACCAGAAAGACCCGATTAACGTAACTACAGCAAAAAAATTTTACTTTCCACATAAAAACATCTCAAAGAGGAAAATTTTAGTTACTTCCGATAAATAAGAGTACCTCCTTCAAACAAGGAGAAGCGTTTACATAGCCAAATAAAGTCTACAAAAATACAATAGACTAAGATCTACACAGCTTCGATCTCGGTCTCCACCGCCTTCTCTCTTTCATCTTCACCAAGGACCTTCTCGGAGTTTCCATCCTTGGTACCCTCATCTCGCTCTTGCACCTTAGGAGATGCACCGGGCTGGTCTCGAGTCGCCGGATTCTCAACCTTCAACTCATGAATAGGAGGATCGCTGGAAGGAGCTTGAAGAATCACCCCTCGGTTCGTCCCGATTTCATCAATGTTTCTCGGAGTAGGAATAGGAGAATCTCGGCGGATATAACCCAATAAGGGATGCCGAGTTTGAGAAAGATCGAACTTCAGCTCCTCTTTCTCTAGGACGTTCATTGCTTCAATCTTAGAATTGACCTTGAGTTGGTCCGCGACGAGTTGGTCCAACACCGGTTGAGGAATCGGTACTCATTCTTCGCTCTGTTTGATCAAGCAGTTCTTAAGGCCACTAATCTGACCTTGTTCGATCTGCTTGGTCGTAGCCTCTTCCTGTTCATTGACAAATCGGTGGAAGAGGTCAAAATAAGACTGGGCCTTCGCCCTCATCTCGGCCTCGACATGATTCCTTTCCTTCAAAACAAGGTCTTCGCAGAGTTTCTTGTGACGTCTCCCTTCGGATTGGTATATGGCAAAATCAGCCTTCGCCTTTTCCTCAGCTTCACGAATCTTCTCCTCGGCTTCACGGAGCTTATTCTTGAGCTCGAGATTACTCACCTCCAGAGCATCCTTAGACTCCCTTAACCCCTCAATATGGACATCTCTTCTCTT
Source organism: Orychophragmus violaceus (assembly GCA_030180135.1). NCBI lineage: Eukaryota > Viridiplantae > Streptophyta > Magnoliopsida > Brassicales > Brassicaceae > Orychophragmus > Orychophragmus violaceus. Next base: position 37,947,174 of record CM058240.1, read on the forward strand.
CACCGCGTCGACTAATTTCTTCACGTCCCATGCACCCTCGAGGACGACTTGGTTCGACGCCGCGACCATCTGAAAAGAGGAGTATTGTCAAAAGAACTAACTTAAGGATTCCTGGACAGAAGGATAAATCTTACCGCCGCTTCGGCTTGCTTCAGCTCAAGGATCGCTTCAGAGTGAGGAACCTCTTTCAATGCCGGCCAGTCCGCCTCGTTTCTCCTCAGACATGTAAGCAAGTCAAAGCAAGCATGTGTGTTCTGAACAAAGGTAACCACGCGGTCGTATTTGTAAGCAAAGTTATGGATTGAGGGTCGACTTCCCACATCTTTCTTCGAGCCGCAAGGATGAACCGTGACGACCACCTTACAGGAGACAAAATGCTTCTTCTCGCCAGAAGCAACGGACACTTCGCCGCTATCTACGGTTAGCCTTCTCCACGGATCCCCGAGCTTCTTAGAGGAATTATCCATGGCCATCTTCTTGGCGGAACCCTCTCCATCCGGTTTTTCCATAGCCGCCCTCTTCTTTGGCAACGTCTTTGGAAAAGCCCTTTCTGGAGGAATCGGCACGCTTGACTTGACCGTCGTACTATCTTTATTCTGAGAAGGAACGACTTTCGCTCACCACAGCTAACCGTTCGCCGCCACCTACAGATGAAGGCAGAGTCGCCTCGGGTTCCTTCGGCGGGTCGGTCGAGGTAGAAGGATTCGAGGTGAGCATCTTTGAGTAATCGACCGCTATCCTCTTCAACTTGCCTATATTCGATCTTGTCAAATCGGATGGATCGATTTTTTCTAAAGTGTTACACTTAACTGCAAAAATGAGATAAAAGTCAGAACTCGGCAAAAGAACCGAGTAGCTCATAAGAACCTTATCTTTGAAAATTTTCGGAAGAGATCGGTTAATGCGCGCTCGAGTGGGATGCTTCCACTTACGGCGGCTGAGTGTTCGGATAGAATCAACGATTGAAAAGAAGTCGTCTAGATAGTACTTGAAGAACGGGTGACGCACTGCAAAGAAAGAGAAAAAAATGAGTAAATTACCCGTACAAAGAATCATCAAGCTCAGAACAATATCTACCAAAGTTGGTGTTCCACGACGATCTAAGTTCTCTGTGCGGCTCAGGGACGACTAGGGGATTTATCTCGGCATAGTAATAATATCTCTGCCAAACACAAACTTTGCTCGGCGCTCCCAGAACAACTCCTTGGTCCCGTTTCATCCTTACCGCGAAACACCCTGACTAGTCCTAGTCATCTGACTGATCGATGTCATCTCCTCAAAAATCCTAATATCAATCGTGCTGTCGACTTCGGCCGCCAGAACCAGGAGCCCCAACATGTGCCGAAACGCGGCAGCCGAAAGTTGCGAAATCGTAATCTTACGTCGTGCGCAGTAGGAGACGAGCTGATCAGGGAGAGGAAGCCAAAGTAGGCAACCCGATGCGTCAGCGTTAAGAAAGTAAGACTCATATTAACAGACATAGCCAGCGGGTGGAGTCCAAGGTTGGTCCATCGGGCCAGGGATGGTGAATTTGATCTTCGGGTCGGCCCCACAACCCTTAACGCGGAGGCAACCGAAACCTCGGTAGACCGAGTCTGGAAGAAATTAGCAAAAGATTAGTCCTTCCAGGGTGATACTTGATCTTAAGATCGTAGTCTGCTATGAATTCCATCCATATCCGCTGCCGTAGGTTAAGATCCGGTTGCGTGAACAAGTATTTAAGACTTTGATGGTCCATAAATACTTATATGCTTTCGCCATAAAGGTAGGATCTCCAAATCCGCAATGCAAATACAACAGCCGCCATTTCCAAGTCATGTGTCCGATAGTTCTCCTCGTGCTTCCTTAACTGACGAGATGCATAACCGATTATTTTTCCTTCTTACATTAAGACACACCCCAAACCAACTCGCGACGCATCGGTATACACCGTATAGGGTTTCCCGGATTCTGGCAACGCCAAAACTGGTGCTGAAGTCAAAGAAGTCTTTAACTTAGCAAAAGCATCTTCTGCTTCTTAATCCAAATAAAGGGAATTCCTTTCCCTGTTAGCTTTGTCAAAGGCTTTGCGATTGATGAAAATCCGCGAAAGAACTTTCGATAGTACCCCGCCAAGCCGAGAAAACTCTGAACCTCCGTTACAGAGGTAGGCCGAGGCCATTCTTGGATTGCATTAACTTTTTCGGGATCGGCTGATACTCCCTGCTCGGAGATGCGATGACCCAGAAATTTAATTTCTCTCTGCCAAAACGAACATTTTCTGAACTTAGAAAATAGTTCCAGTTCCCGCAATCTCTCGAGTATTAACACTAAATGCCTCCTATGCTCTTTCTCAGTTTTGAGTAAACCAGAATATCATCGATAAATATGATTACAAATTTATCGAGATAATCATGGAAATTCTCATTCATCAACCGCATAAAGGTTGTTGGTGCGTTGGTAAGCCCGAAAGGCATTACTACGAACTCAAACTTCCCATATCTGGTTCGAAATGCCGTCTTCATGATATACTCCTCAGCGATAGGAATTTGGTGATATCCAGATGTCAAATCTATTTATGAAAACCAGCTTGCTCCCTTAAGCTGATCCAAAAGCTCATCGATTCGAGGCAACGGATATTTATCCTTGATGGTGATGTTGTTGATGCTGCGATAGCCGATGCACAATCTCATACTCCCATCCTTCTTCTTTACGAATAACACAGGACCACCGCCGTCCAGCTCCACTGAAAACCGTTTTTGGTTTCTCTATCTCACCTCATCCTCGTGTTATATCTTTCACCTTCGTCTTTGTCTTCGTCTTCTTCCCATAACCTTCGTCCGGCTCCAGTAACACTTCTCTCTCTCACCTCCGTCTTTACTTATCTGGAGTTGTCTTCGTCTTCGTCTGGCGGTGGAGGAGGGAGACCGGGTCTCTTTGTCTTTGTCTCTCTCTCGCGATTCCTCTTCGTCTTCATCCTGCTATCGAGATGGTGGTTTGAGCATCGGTGACTTGATACGGCGCGAGTAACATATTTGATGACAGAGCCAACAGTTCAGATTTGACGGCGTGGTACGAGCTCCGGTGAGTAACAGATTTGATTCGGCGTCGAGGATTTGAATCCCCTTCGTGAGATCTGAAATTTTTTTTGAATAAAAAAATGAAGAGGAAAATGTGTTGACGGCGGACGTTAGACATGAGAGAATAAGAGGTGAGACACAAATCAACGGGTGAGATTGAACATATGGAGATATAAAGGCTCAGAATGTGTGATCCATGTGTCTATTAAAGAAATTGAACAGTTGATATGTTTTAATCAACGGTTAGAAGTGTGATCTGCGTGATATTTTAACTAATAGGAATTTTTGAGTATAATTAATATATAATAATCAAAAATAAAATAAAATAATGGTTAATTTTTTTTTAAATGTTAAATTTAAAACTATAAGAGATGCAAATTCTAAAAATGAAAAATTTTATAAATGATTTAAATAATAAAATAAAGATATATAATAAATAAAAGTGATTAAATTTCATTTAGTTTTTGTTTCCATTATTTTTTATTGATGTTAAGTTTAAAAATAGAAGATTAAACTCTTAGAGACTTTAAATTTTATAAATAATTTAAAATATTAAAATGAGTATATGTAGTGATTAAAATGTTTAAATTTTATTGTAATTTATTATTTTTTATAATATGTTTTAAATTAATTTTATGTAAAGTTTGTATTTAGTTAAATGGTTTAAATATTATATTTATGTATATATAATTAGTTTTATATTTTTATTTTATAGTTTATGATTGAGATTAATGCTTAGAGTATGATTATGGTTTAAGGTATAGGGTTTGAAGGGTTGTGTTTAAGGTTATAAATTAATGTTTGAAAATAATAGAATTGAAAAAATATTTTTTTTGGTATAAATGTTGAATCTTAGGTTTGGATATGTTATAGTAATTGCAATTTTGTTAATTAGAGTTTTATTTATACTTTAAAATTTTAGGGATTTTTGTAGGGTTTAGGGTTTATAATTTTAATTTGTTTTATGTAAACTATATATGTAAATGTTTAAATAGTAGTTTTATGTATATATAATTAATTTTATATTTTAATTTTATAGTTTTTGATTAAGAGTAAGGTTTAGAGTATGATTATGTTTTAGGGTATAGGATTTTAAGTGTTGTGTTTAGGGTTTAAATTTAATGTTAAAAAAAAATAGATATGGAAAATAGTTTTAATTTATAGGTGTTAAAACTTAATTTTGGATATGTTATAGTAATTATAATTCTATTAGTTAGAATTTTAGGTTTTGTTAAGGGTTTAGGTTTGAATAGTTACAAATATATTCATAGCTATTCGTAGCTATGTTATAAAGCTATAGATAGCTACGAATAAAATAGTTGCTATACCATATATATATTTATTCAAATATTCATTAGATATAGCTACAACTAACCATGAAAACATTTTGTGCTTATTTTACACGTTTTATATTGTAACTATTCGTAGCTATTTATTTCTACGAATATGTTGTAGCTATTTTGCTATGAAGAGCCACAAATTTATTTCCGTAGCTACGGATTTAGATTTTTTCCAGTCGTAACTAATTCGTAGCTTAAAAAAATAGCTACGTAAAATCCATAGCTAAACCGTAGCTATTCTGCAGTTTTCTTGTAGTGCATATATGTTATAGAAGTGTAAGATAAACTACTCTACAGTGCTTTATTTGGAGTGATCTCCGCCTCTATCCAAACGCTCATCTCTCGTGACTCAACAACACCAGGCATCTAGGATACATTAGCATCAACCTACACAAAACCAAGCAGGGGTAACAACAAGCAACTCACCCACCAACTCAAACAATGGACAAAATCGACTCGCTCATTGATGACTACATCCCAGGGTAAAAAACAATTTGACCATCTTGTCTCGTTGAAAGGATCATTGATCACTATGATCAGGTGGACAACATACTACAAGGACTCCCCGATGACTACAAGTCTATTTTTGACTAAACCAAGAGTCTAGATGCTCCTCCTTCGATCACGGAACTACACAAGAAGCTCATTAATCATGAAGCTAAGCTGCTGACATTGTCCAAACGTCTCAGATCATGTCGTTCCCCATCACTGCCAACTACACAAAAAGTCAGAACAAGCAACACTACCAACGCGGAAACCAACGTTACAATCAACCATGAACAACATCCGCAACAATGACCAACAACATAGCTTTCACCCATATCTTGACAGGTGAAAATCGAGCGGTATGCAGGGTCATACAGAAAAAGGTGTCTCCAAATACACGCTGGTCTATCGTCTTCGCATGGACTACTTCTGTAACGCCCCTGTTCCGCTTTGACCTTAGTCAACCGATGAGCAACAATCAAACAAGAACATAATCACCGGTTTTACTTAGTCGGGACCAGAGCCGTCACATTTTTACCGTGTTTAATTAATTCGGCTCAGCTTAACAACTTTCGTCATTAAACTGATCCGAATTACTCAATTACACGTTTCCCAAATTTCGATGATGGTTTTGCAACCGTAATAAAATTTGGTAGTTATATTAGACCGGACTAATCTAATATAAACAAAACGATATACGAATATAAAACATCATTTATTTAAATAAAAGTGCGGAAATACAAATAGATCCATGGACATTATTTATTTAAATATTAATACATACATTACTTCGAAATTTCCGTTGCGAAAGAGACGTCGACTCTATATCGGCTGGCCTAACGTCCTGCGATCCGCTACTCCTACGGGTTACCTGAAAAATAAAAAGGAGAGGGGTGAGCGATCTATTATCGACCCAGTGAGTTGAGATTCCCAAACTAACAAGTAACTTCCCGTCCACCCAACCCAACCCCAAACACAAAAAATGACGGAAAGTTACACAAGCAATAAATAGCCGAAGCATTATAACAAGTAAACTATATGCACGCTACGGGCCCGACAATATCGGCATTCCCTCGGAATACTTATCCCGTCACCATATAGGCCCACGGTAGTAATCCCTCGACTCTTAATCATATACACGTAGTACTACAAGTAAGACACCATTCTCCGTCCATCAATACGCGGTGACTCGAGCTACTCCTAGATAGCCAAAGCTTCCATGCAGTCCGGACCTAGGACGCAACCCCAAATTCTCCAGACCACACACCTACCGGCGTCACTCAATAGGTTAACACCTGTCAGAAACACGACCCGAGAGTACGTGAACCGACAGGTAAGCTCCCGAGGATCCATCGGGTAGGGAAGTCGATATGCCCACTATAACACCATCTCACTAACACATCAAGCAAACCATTAAACATACCACACCACAACAATCATTCACACAGAATCTCATCAATCAATTATTCATGAACCAATCGGCATATTATTATCTCATTACTTAATAGTTTTCTCGGTTTTAATTATTCGTTCATTACTTGGTTATTAATCAAAATCATGCTTTATCATAACCACAATATCCATAACCTTAATATCAACCAAGCTAGCAACCATATAAAAGCATATAATATAACTAGTTTATAATCAAACCGACACTAGTCATAGTCATACCAACGGATCATAACCTAGTGTCGGGGACCTGCGGAGTAACACATTAGTCAAACAATTAACCCCAACTCACAAATACTTTGTCGGTTCGTGGGATGAATGTTGAAAATCTATGGCTAGGAAATATTTTCCCGTTCCTCTGTCACCATCCCAACCATTACTCTCTCTCTCTCTCTCTCTCTCTCTCTCTCTCTCTCTCTCTCTCTCTCTCTCTCTCTCTCTCTCTCTCTCTCTCTCTCTCTCTCTCTCTCCCCTTCTCCCTCTTCTCTCTCTCTCTCCCTCTCCTCCGGCTTCTTCTTCTCCCGGCTCCTCCTTCTTCTTTGCGCCTCCTTCTCCTTCTTCTTCCTCCCTTCTTCTTCTCTTCTTTCTCTCCTATCACTCTTCTTTACTCTTTCTGAGTTTTGATGGGAAGAAAAAGGGAGGGGGAAGGCCTCCTTATATAGCAAAAGAGGGAAGATCTCCACCCTCCATTTGTCTCCCCTCTTCTCCCCATCTTGATCCACGACATCCCACCAAATTCAGGCCAGAAACACTTCGTTTCATCATCCACCTTACACTTGTAGACCCTTTCTAGAAACCTCTTAGATTGATGCCAACACATTTTTAGATTCAATGTACCAAAAACACAAACAATGCATCGTCTTCTCTCTTGAAAGATTTCGTGGCCCAAGCTTCCTAATGGGCTTGAATTAGGTCCACAATAACCTCATTTCTCAGCCCTAATCATCCGGATCCAAGCCCAAGCCCCCATGATTTTATTTGGAATCTTTAGTCATTAATTACCTATTAATGATCTAAAATTTATAACTTAATCTAGGGATCAAATATTGTTAAATCCTTTTAACCATAGCTTCTACATAATTTAATGGATCTGTGGTAAGAATTTCATAATTTTTGGTCGACTTTAGAGGGTTCTCCAACTTTCCCGAACATTTTATCGGTTTCTCGGAAAAAACGGTTATTAATGAAAATTCACAAGAATTTCTAAAAATAATTCTAATGAATTTCTTAGAAAGATAATTCATTAATAGTAATAAAAATACCAATATATTTAATAATAATATTTTTATTAAATTCCGAGATCGGGGTATTACAACTTCCTACACATATGAAGCCTTCAGAATCATGGCTTCTTTACGCAATATTGCGACAAAATCAAACAAGAGTCCATTGATACTAGACACTAGTGCTACCGATCATCTAACCTCGGATCGATCAAGCCTATCAATGCACCAGCCATATCACAACGGCAAAGAAGTCCTCATCGGAGATGGCTCCGGCCTCCGCATCTCCGAAATGGATTTTACTTCTCTTCCTTCCAACACTAAACCCATGTCTCTAACAAATGTTCAATATGTTCCCGAGATTAAAAAAATAATATCAGTTACGTTTATCCACTATGTAATACTAACAATGTCTCTGTAGAATTTTTCTCGGCATACTTTTAGGTAAAAGATCTCAGCTCGAAGGCCAGTTACTCCAAGATCATACTAAGGAAGAACTCTACGAGTGGCCAATTAGAAAGACGGATGCTTCATCATATTTTTCAACTCTGGAGTCAAGACGTCGGTAACGGATTGGCACGCAAGTTTAGGACACCCCTCACTTTCTGTCCTTAAATCTACCATCTCATTTTTTCTTTACCGTTTTTGATTCTTGATCAAAACCTTTGTCTTCCATCAATTGTTTCTCAAATAAAAGTCATTAACTATCTTTTCTCAAACATATATTTCTTCTTCTTTTCCACTTCAATATATTTTCACCAATCTATGGATTTCACCAATTCCATCCGTTGATCAATTCAAATAGTGTTTGATCATCGTTGATCACTTCACCCGTTACACATGATTTTAACCACTCAAACTAAGGTATCAAGTCAAAGAGATATTCATAAAATTCAAATACTCTCTGAAAACAAGTTTCAAACAAAGATTGGAACATTTTTCTCTGATAATGGCGGAGAGTTCATCGTACTATGCAATTTCCTATCAACCTCTAAAATCTCACACCTCACCTCTCCCCCGCACACACCCCTGAGCACAACGGTCTTTCCTAACACCGTCATCGGCATATTGTTGAGGCCGGTTTGTATTTGTTTCACCATGCTAATATTCCAATTTCCTACTGGTCCAATGCCCTCTCCACAACCGTTTACTTGATAAACAGAATTCCCACCCATGTTCTCATCTCACTTATCCATATGCTCTTCTCTTTGGAAATGAACCAAACTACACAAAACTTTAAAAAAATTGGGTGCCTTTGCTTTCCCGGGCTAAAGGCCATATCGTTAAAACAAGCTTGATACACGTTCCAGGCCTTGTGTCTTTTTAGGGTACTCTCTGACTCAGAGCCTATCTCGGCTTGGAACCAACAACAGGACGGATATACATATAACATCACATCTGTTTTGATGAAGCACAATTTCCATTAAAAAATCCCATCACAACAATCAAACAAAACAGTGGAATCAACAAAATGGACACCACATGTGTCATTGTTCCACCCGGCAAGTTCTCCCCTCGTAGAACCTTCATCTTCGGGGCCCCCATGATTCAATATCTCACCGACAATGAGTCCAATCAACACGACCTTAACATCACTTCAGAGGAAAATAGATCTTCTGGAAACACAAAGACACTGGTCGACTCTTTCGCAGTCACCAGCATCAACTCCGTCAGTCACCGGCACCGTCCAAAATATATAACCAACTCAGGCAACGCCATCAATGCCTGCAAAACCAACCAAAACGGACCCAAACCAAACCCTTCCCCTCTTTGGCACATATTTAAATGAGCCAATCAACACCCATAAACAAAACCAACTCTACCGACATATCATATAGGCTCAAATATATACCAAGCCCAAAACATAACCCAAACTATAAAACATTATCTCTCCTTAACCCGCCACAAAATCCTGACACTCACCATCAAAACCCACTCACAGGCGGCACAAAACCATCCAATGAAAACTCGAACAAAATAGGGGATCACCAAACACAACTCTTGATATGCTCTCATTGTCTCCAAAACAATTGATGTCAAGCAACTAATGGTTATTCATACACTATCTGATGAACGATGGTGCAACCCAATGTCCGACGAATTCAACACGCAGCTACGTCACTCCACCTGGTCACTTGTTCAACATGCACCACACCAAAATATTGTCGGTGCGAAATGAATTTTTAAACTTAAATACTCTCCTGATGGATCCATTCACAGGTAAAAGTAAAGACTCATTGCAAAGAACCGAAACATTCAGTTCACTCATCAAATCATCAAAAATCCAAATCATTATGGAGGTCAGAGTGTTGGGAATGTCCTGAAATCTACCGTACTATCTCTAGAAAGTATGATAAGTGTCGAGATCAGACATAAGTCATAAATACTGGGTGATCATGATGGCTTGCTAGAGTCCGCTCTTGATCTATAAGTTTAGGACTTATTACCAGTATTGTATGATCCCAAAGGGTCACACACCATAGCTAACGGGAAAGTTAAATGGAATAAATACGGTAAGATGCAATGGCATTTACTGTATTAGATCAGAGAATTGGGCCAGACAAAATACAAGCTTTTGCCTGATTTGTGTCTTGGGCCCAAAAGATTAATGAGCCATTAGTCTAATGACTTGGGCCCATTAATGAGAGTGAAATAAATCGATTAGGGCTTGGTAACTCCTCTCTTGCGATTTTGTGCCAGTAGCCACGAGCCTCTCTCTCTCAAAAACTCTCTTTCTGATCTGATCCATCTCTTTGGTCTAGCAGCCATCCCTTGCTTGTAAGAGTGTGGATACCAAAGGAGGAGCAGGTGATTCATCTGTTCTAACTGATCTTGTCATTACCATCTCTAATCCGCTGCAAAAGGTAATGTCACAGGTTTGTGTATTTGATTCAGTTACATCAATCTAGATCTGTATAAGGAATATGTGTTAGGCTGTCAATCTGAAATTGAACCTTGAAAAACACATAAAATCCAACAGTGGTATCAGAGCCAGGTTCATTAGATTGCATGTAATTTGGATCATAGGTTGTTCAATAGTTTTTGAATTGATTTAATGAACTAAATTGATTAAAACTATTGTAATCCCTTATCGGCATGATGTGATCTTGTTATGATCACATTCTTGTGCCGTCGATCACACATTTTTTAAAACCCTAAATGGTTTTGGTCTCGGTAATGATCTCGTGTGATCATGTGATGCCGCCGACGTTAAACCTAGGTATAATAAAGCATCAATCGATCGTGAGCGTAATGATGATCATTATTTTTGCCCTAGCCGCCGTTTTGTAGCATGACGTGGAATGGGTTTAGGGCACAAAGAGGATCGATCACTTAATTGAGCCATATGGCATGTGATCACGTGAGTGATAATGGATCGATAATTCGATCGTTAAAGCTCGTGTACGTGATCAATAATTAACAATGATCGATTACTTTATCATGATGACGTGTGATCGAGAAACAACCGGTTCAAATGGATCACGTGATCGTGTGATGCGTGCGATGCCTTCGATCGCTCTAAGCCGAGTGATCGTTGATGGGCTGGCCGCATGATCGTTTGGGCCGAGATCGATCAATTGATCGTGAGGCCGTGTAACGGATCATGCGTTAATGGGCCGATTTGGATCATGGATCCGATCGTTTGGCCCGTTAAAATTTTACGTCCCGCGAATAGTCAATCGGTTAAACCGAGCTTCGCGGTTCGTTGCCCAAAACCACACCGATTAAACCGGTCCATTTAATTGGCGGTTAATTGTGTGTTTAAAGCCTAAAACCGCAAGTTAAATCAAATTGGCTAAAACACTAGGTGTTTCTTCCCGGTTTTGGATTTAACTGAACCGATCCAATTTAATTGGTGGTTCAAGCGGTTAACCCAAATCGCGGTTTGCTGGAAATAATTTTATTTCTGGTTAAACCGGATTTAAATTCATAAAATTGAATTTTCACCTAAACCGAAGGCTGGTCTAAGTTTGATTTGGTTGGACCAAATAATTTAGAGCTGGTCTGGTTTAGTAAATAACCGATGGTTTTGATAGTTAATTTTGGTCTTGGACCAGAATTAATAAACCGACTCGGTTATGTCAAATTATTGGGCCAACTGGAATTCTATGGTCTTGGGCCAAGAATTGGGCCTATAATTTGTGACCAAATCCCAAAATATTTATAAAATATTAAATTAGAAATTTCTATTTTTAGTATGTTACTAAATTTAGAAAGTTTCTAAAATAAGTAAGTTTCCCAAAATAGTAATCTTCTATTTTTGGAAATAAAACTCAAAATCCTCAAAAACAATATCAAGCTTGGATGTCTTGCCCAATCTTGTCAGCTACTTAACGCTTATTCGATTACAGATATGGCTTACAGTGTGAGGTGTCTGTTTTCGCGTAAGTAAAGTAGTATATAGTCACTAATTTCATTGGGAGTCCCAGACTTTAGTGATTATTTGGCTGTAAAAGATTGGTTTCCTTGACTGGGCCATCGGGAGTCCCGGGCCTTGAGACATCTGGTGTTTTGGGCCTTGGGCCCAATCCACAACCGAGAGTTATATGGATATAACTAGCTGTGTGTATGCTTACCAAGTAAAGCTAATTCCGGGTGACGGCCAGTGGCCCACTTTGGATTTAGCTGAACATGGGTCTCGGAATCATTGCATTCTTATGAGGTTAAACAAAGAAATTTTGAATGCAATGCGAGTTTTCTTATAAGTTATTAAGATTACTCTTTTATGAACTAAATAACTAAAACTCTATTTATCTATAAATTTCAGCTATGACGAGCACAAAAAATCAAAACACTTTCTCGATCCGGTATGTCCTTGAAATGGACAAACTGAACGGATCAAATTTCTTGACTTGGTCGCGGAACCTGAGGCTAGTTCTCAGGCATGAGAGAAAGGACTATGTCCTTGAGAAAGCTCTCCCCGAGAGGATCGGATCCAAGGCCTGTCATGCAGTACGTAATGCTTGGAATAAGCATTATGATGATGCGGTAGATGTGCGTGGTCTGATATTGGCTACCATGGACTCAGATTTGCGGAAGCAATATGAGAACATGGAGTCGCCAATAGAGATGATCAGCAGCCTGAAATTGAAATTTCAGGAGCAGGTAAGAGTGGAGAGATACCAGTTGGTTAAATCTCTCACTAGCTGCAAGCTACCGAATGATCATCCAGTAAGTCCTCATGTCAGTAAAATGATGGGTTACATTGATAACCTGAGGAAACTGGATTATCCAGTTAGCCAAGAATTGGCAACTGAGATCATTCTGCAGTCACTGCCGTCAAGCTATGATAAGTTCGTAAGGAACTATATCAAGAAAGGCTTAACGAAGACGTTGACTGAACTGCATGATATGCTCAAGAAAGTTGAGCCAAACGTGAAGAGTACCCTGTCCAAGCTCATGAATGAGAAGGGTAGGTTTACTAAACCTAATGCTGACAAGGGTGAAGACAAAGTTGTCCAGATTTTGAATCATGGCAAGCGTGTGTCTTCTGAGCCCGAGTCAGATACCTCTTACGTTGGTAAGTGCTGCTACTGTAATGAGACTGGGCATTGGAAGAGAAATTGCATTAAATTCATGGAAGATTATGAGGAGTTGAAGTTGATGTATGAGACTACTTCCTCAGGTATTCATGTTATTACTTCAAGTTATACCTTATAGGTATTGGATACTGGTTGTGGCACTGATATTTGTTATAATATGCAGAGCCTAAGCAACAGTAGAACTTTGAAGGAAGGGCAAGTGGAACTGCGTGTCTGGAAGGAGCTTGGGATGCTGCCTCAGTCGTAGGGTTTTCACTTATAGATCCCTTTGAGGCTTGGTTTTGTATTAAGTAATTGCTACAATGTACCTGCTTTAAGCAGAGTTATTTTTTCATTTTCTTGTAAAGAATTTGAATGTTTTTCATTTTGATAAAGACAAGTTTTGTTCTTTTGATCTTAATGAAATGTTAATTGTAGCACCCTATTCAAGGAATGGGTTTTATATCTTAAACCATAGAGTGCCTAAAATATAACATAAATACCGAAATTGGTTTAAATCTGATGAATTAAACCTGATTTTTCTTGGCATAAATGTTTTGGTCACATAGAGTAAGTCAGATTCAGAAACCCCATAGTTATGGACTTTTGGGCTCATTTGAATGGATATCTTATGAGACTTGAATTCTGCTTACTTGACCAAAACACAAAGGGCCCATCTTAGCCGAGCTAGAGAAAGGCCCAAAGACTTATTGGAGATTGAACATACTCATGTATGTGGTCCGATGAGCTGTAATGCCAGAGAAAATTTCATGTACTTCATTGTCTCTACTGATTGCTTCAGTGAGTGTGACTGTGTTCATTTGATGAGACACAAGTCGGAATTCTTTGACATGGTCGAAAGAGTTCCAGAATGAAGTATAGAATCTGAATGACAGAAGTATTAAGACTCTGGATTAGATCACGAGTGAGTATACTTAAGTCATTGATTGTGTGATCATCTGAATGAGTGTGAAGTCGTTTCACAGCTCAATTCTCCTGAAAACCTTGAGGTATTTCTGTGAGAAAGAATCAGATCTTATTAGAAATGATTAAAGATGAGTCACACGAATCTTCCATGATATTCTTTAAGAATAACGCTCTAGAAATATCTAAGTTTACGCTGAAATAGTTCCACCAATATCAGTTGAAAGACACCACGTAAATGTGGATTGGAATCGATCCAAATTCGTCTTTACTGAGTATTTGTAGTTGTGCTACTTCGCTGGTTGTCCTAGGGAAACCAAGGCTTGTTACTTTTACGTCCATTCTGTTTTCTAAGAAGGGAAGTTACTTTCCAAGAAGAACAGTGGGAGTAAAAGTGTAACTCGAAGAAATTCGAGAAATACAGGAGGCTGCTCAACCTGTTGAGGAAGAGCAGCGGATGGATTAACAGATTTCTGTAGAATCTACACCTGTAGAGCCTGAAGTTCGCAGATCTGAATGAATCAGTCACTAATCCGAGAGTGATTTCTCGTCATTAGTTGAACCTGATGATCATTGAAAGTTGCCATGATCTGATGATCATTGAAAGTGACGAACCTGCGAAATTCACAAAAGCGAAAGTGAGCCCAGACTCCGAAAAAAATTACACTATGTGTAAGTTAGCTTCATTGATCCATTCATGGATGGAAGCAAACACATCGGAGTTGGAATCTTCGTTCTGTTGAAGTAGTCAAAGTTTTGACTTGAACAGGAACGAAGTGGAACTGTGCGTTTACTAATAGATAAGTGGGAGCAATGTTGCATTTCTCATAGTGTATGTCGATGACATACTGATTCTCGGAAATAACGTCCCAATGTTGCAGTCGGTAAAGGACTGGCTTGGGAGTTGGTTTTGTGATTGACACGGGTAAAGCCACGTATGTTCTTGGATTTTGGATCTAAAGATAGAGATCCAAAAGAGCTGGTAGGACAAAGTCAGGATTCTTAAATTGACAAAGTCCTACACGTAATCAGCAATCCAAGAAGGGTTTTATGGCAATGTCACATGGCAATTCATTAAGCAAGATACAGTGTCCTGCGATATCTGCTGAGCTTGAATGCATGGATAGGATTCCATATGCGACGGCAATTGGATCTATCATGTATGCCATGACACGTACTTGTTTTGATGTTGCTTTAATGTTAAGCAAGACAAGTAAAGACCAGTCAAATCCAGCAAAGAATCACTGGATTGCCGTATAGAATGTCCTAAAGTATTTGAGAAATACTAAGGATAAGTTCTTGATTTACGGAGAAAGTGAGGTGCTACAAGTCGATAGAGTCTGAAAGGCAAGTTTCCAATAGACAAAGATAATTCCTGGTCACATTCCGGCTATATCTTGTGTCTAACTGGCGGTGCAAGGCACTGTTGCTGACTCCATGACTTAAGCTGAACATTTCGCAGCTTGAGAAGCGGCGAAAGAGGTTGTTTGGAAAGAAGAGTTCATCACTGAACTTGATGTGATTCCCAGCATAGATGAGACTAGCTGCACATCATAGGTCCAAACACCTTGAGGATAGGTATAACCTATTCCGTGAGATAAATGACAGAGGTGTTAAGTAGATAAGCAAGTTTCATCGAATGAGAACGTTGCTAATCTATTAACGAAGCCACTCCTTATGCCTAAGCACGAGTCGCGGACTGTAGCTGTAGGATGAGTGAAATTAAGATGTAGTCTTAATTTCAGTGGGAGTTTGTAAAGGGCTTTACTTAGTTGTTTTGAAAGGTTCATGTAAACATTTTAAAATGTTAATGAAATTTTTTATTTCTGGATTATTTTAACTGTGATATAAAATAATCGTTCCAAAATGATTCATGTCACTATATATGGGCCATCGAAGTACATGAGTAGACTTGATCCTGAAACCCCATATTTAACGAAGTGACATAAATCATAGTGTCCATAGTCGAAGGTTGTTGAAATTGGAACACCAACAACCTGTTGAGACTAGATTGTGTTGAGACTTATGACCAAGTTTCTAGGGGTCATAGATGCGCGGCATCAAAGTCGACACATAGGTATATGTAGGGGAGCATATGACCGGACATGGCCCGCAAGATGAGAACTCTGCAAGATATTAATATCTGTGTCATAAGAAGTTCTCATATACGACTATAGAGTATAGTCCTTAGACCTGAGTTCGCATGCATGTGGCTGCACATGGAGTAATGCGCTTTGATCATTGTCTAACGCTGTTTCGTAACTGGGAGCTTTACGGACCTTGGTTGGGTGTATTATGAATTGTGTAGTTCATAGTGATGGAACAAGATGGGATTTGTCCCTGCCGTTTAACGGAGGAAATATCTCTAGGCCAATCAGAGATTTGATAGCTGGTAAGAGAATGGCCATTCCCAAACGGACTTGCCCAAGTCGTTTGAATTGTCAGTATCAAATCTGGTCCGATAAACATGGTCTGGCTATATAAGGATGACACGCATCTTGCCTTATGCCAGATCGAGATATTGAGACAAAAGGATTAGGGAATGTAGGATTCCAGTACAATCGGAAGATTGTTGGGAATGTCCTGTGTAGGATTCCAGTACAAGTGGGAGATTGTTGGGAATGTCCTGAAATCTACCGTACTATCTCTAGAAAGTATGATAAGTGTCGAGATCAGACATAAGTCATAAATACTGGGTGATCATGATGGCTTGCTAGAGTCCGCTCTTGATCTATAAGTTTAGGACTTATTACCAGTATTGTATGATCCCAAAGGGTCACACACCATAGCTAACGGGAAAGTTAAATGGAATAAATACGGTAAGATGCAATGGCATTTACTGTATTAGATCAGAGAATTGGGCCAGACAAAATACAAGCTTTTGCCTGATTTGTGTCTTGGGCCCAAAAGATTAATGAGCCATTAGTCTAATGACTTGGGCCCATTAATGAGAGTGAAATAAATCGATTAGGGCTTGGTAACTCCTCTCTTGCGATTTTGTGCCAGTAGCCACGAGCCTCTCTCTCTCAAAAACTCTCTTTCTGATCTGATCCATCTCTTTGGTCTAGCAGCCATCCCTTGCTTGTAAGAGTGTGGATACCAAAGGAGGAGCAGGTGATTCATCTGTTCTAACTGATCTTGTCATTACCATCTCTAATCCGCTGCAAAAGGTAATGTCACAGGTTTGTGTATTTGATTCAGTTACATCAATCTAGATCTGTATAAGGAATATGTGTTAGGCTGTCAATCTGAAATTGAACCTTGAAAAACACATAAAATCCAACACAGAGTGTCTTGATTGTCCGATTAATCATATCAACGTCAACAACGCCTTCCTTCAAAGTACACTAATGGAGGAATTGTATATGAACCAGCCAGTAGGTTTCATTGATGTGAACTATCTCGATCATGTATGCCGCACACATAAAGCATTATACATGTAAGCCCCCTTCCCGTTTTCCGCTGACCGACGAGCTGACCGGCCAACAATCAAACAAGAACATGACCGATCGAACCCGAGCAGTCATACGAGAAGAGTTTGTCACAATACGAAAGCCAGAGACAGTCCGGTTTGAGTCAAATGCTGGAACCAAATCATCTTTGACTCTGTTTACCTCGTTTCCACGATACGAGGCTTTTCAACCCGTACTGTTTCCACGAGTTGTGTTCGGTTCGGACTAAACCGTATATGAGGGAATTATTCCGTTATATTACTTTAGAAATATAAATTTTATTCATAACAATATACGGTCTAATACAAATCATTTAGCGGGATCCCAACAAAATCTAAAACTGAAAATAAGTCAAAATGCGTAACAAACTGATACCCAATGCCAACCCGAGACTACTCCGAGTGTCATACGCGTATGCCGTGCTACCAAGACGTGATGAGCTCGACAACACACAAGCATTCAATTAACACACAACAACAGAAAGGTAACCAAGGGAATCAAGAACACTACGGCACATGCTCTCGATTAAACTCGCTCTATCTAACGCATCTCTAGCGCACTCTCCACACCATAGGCCCCAAACGCGAACTTGGTAACTTCCACGGGAACACTTAGATACCTTACGGTAATAAAAACCTCCCACGAATCCTAGACGAAAACACGAAGTCCTACGACTAGGACACCGTTCTCTGTCCATCGATACGCGGTGACTCGGGTTACCCCTAGATAACCAAAGCTTCCATGCAGTCCGGCCCTAAGACGCGACCCCGTATTCTCCGGACCACACACCTATCGGCGTCACTCAGTAGGTTAACACCATAACCAGAATTACCACCCAAAGGCACGTGAACCGATCAGGTAACTACCCGAGGATCCAATCGGGTCGGAAGTACCGGAACACCATCTCTAGACTTACGAGATCTAACGCACCCTATAGAGTCCTAATAACAGTAATGTAAACAAGCATACTCATTGGGACTCTATCACGCAAGACCGACAAGGTCAACATAAATAAATCCAGTCACAACTCCCAATCTATCCTGCAAGTCCTATCACCAACCTCCACATCTCCCGACCTTATCCGGTTTCGTACCGGATTAGGCATACATACCCGGACTTACTTGGTCTCGCACCAGAGTAAGTATCTACCAGTACAGTCTACTCGTCCCAACACCAAAGTAGATAAACAATCAAGCAATCAACAGTCTACTCGGCCCAACACCGAAGTAGATAAACAATCAAGCAATAAATAGGCTACTCGGCCCAACACCGAAGTAGAAACACACTCACACAAACAATAACCACAACACCACATAACTAATTATTTAGGTTTATTAGTCTTTTAATCTTTCCTCAACCTTAACTCATTTAATCTGCTACCTTGGGATTAGTGGATTAATAATCCCGTAGACGGCTTAATTTACATTTAATTAATCTTATCCCTTAAACTATTATTCTTAACCTCTTCGATCCGTCAGCTTGAGATTAGTAAACTTACTAACCTCGTGACTTTACATTATTGTTTAATTAATTCATTTAGCCCGATAACCCCGACTATTGACTAAGTAACCCACCACGTTATTATATTCTAAGTGTGTTATGTGTTTTAACCGTATTTTAATCAACTCATAATTCCCCATAAATAGATTCATTTAGATACATTCTTACTAACATATATATGCATATAGGTCCTAGCATGCCGTTCTATATGTATGCAACACCCAATCAAGCAATCAAGGAAACAATCAATCAATTACTGATATAAGCTAACTAGCATGCATCTCTTAAATCTAATAATTTAATTATTTAACCGAGTTATTAATCAACCTAGCCGTTCTAACCAATTCAATCATCGAGGTAAATTTACGGTTAATGAGTCCAAGGTCTATATGTCCTAATCTATATGCAACACACAATTTATCCGACTCACAGTGTTATCATGACGACGGATGGATGGATTGACGGAACCCACGAGACCCGACACGAACCCGATGCTAACTCCAACCTTCCCCGAATCGTTGACTAGCTGTGACCCGACCTTGACCCGAGCGTTGACCTTAGTGATCCGATCGTACCTTCACCCGAGCCTCCGGACCAACCTCATTTTCTCTTTCCTCCGGTTCTCTTCCCTCTCTCTCCTCCGGTTCCCCTCCATCTCTCTCTTCTTCTCCGGTTCCCCTCCATCTCTCTCTCTTATTCTTCTTCTTCTTCTTCTTCTTCTTCTTCTTCTTCTTCTTCTTCTTCTTCTTCTTCTTCTTCTTCTTCTTCTTCTTCTTCTTCTTCTTCTTCTTCTTCTTCTTCTTCTTCTTCTTCTTCTTCTTCTTCTTCTTCTTCTTCTTCTTCTTCTTCTTCTTCTTCTTCTTCTTCTTCTTCTTCTTCTTCTTCTTCTTCTTCTTCTTCTTCTTCTTCTTCTTCTTCTTCTTCTTCTCTTCTCTTCTTCTTCTTCTTCTTCTTCTTCTTCTTCTTCTTCTTCTTCTTCTTCTTCTTCTTCTTCTTCTTCTTCTTCTTCTTCTTCTTCTTCTTCTTCTTCTTCTTCTTCTTCTTCTTCTTCTTCTGCTTCTCCTTCTCCTTCTCCTTCTCCTTCTCCTTCTCCTTCTCCTTCTCCTTCTCCTTCTCCTTCTCCTTCTCCTTCTCTCTTTCTCTTCTCTCTTTTTTTTTTCTTGTTTTGGTGTGGAGAATGAATAACCCCCAAGCTCCTTTATATACACAACTCAATTGCATGAGATTTCAACAGCTGTCCTCCCCTTCCCGTTATGATTTTTACAAGTTTTATCGGTTTTATCGGTTTCCTTTCCCGATAGTCCGAAAAACTCATCTACGGTACGTTTCCACCATTAATGGTCTTCTAAATGTTTTCTTTATTTAAAAATAATAACATTTGGCCCGTCTCAGCTTTCGGTTCGCATTTTAGTAAAATTATCAAAATGCCCCTCGTCTCTTGGAAATTACGAAAATGCCCTTGTTGACTTTCCAATTGCCCGTTGACCAATTTAGTGAGACATGGTATTACAATACATACTCAAGTTGGCACCACGAGCATGTACCAAGAAATTCGACAATACATCCTCTCTCTCGGCTTCACCAACTCCCTCGCCGATGCGTCCTTGTTCATACAAAAACAGGGGCCTCATCTCATCTATATTCTCGTCTACGTAGACGACATTGTGGTCACCAGAAACTCCAATGATATGTTGCAATACACTCTAACTACTCGCACAAACTGCTTCTCCATTAAAGATCACGAGGGTCTCAATTACTTTCTCAGATTTAAAGAACAGCGAACGGAAAAAGGCCTTCATCAGAAATCAGATCATTGTCGGTCAGCTTCGAGTAGTGCATGTCTCAAGTAAAGACTTACTAAATGACCCACTTACGAGGCTGCCTAGATCGTGCTCCATTCCCAGTCTCTCTTCCAATATTGGAGTGCAGAAGTCCCCTCCATCTTGAGGGGGAATATCAACGGATATATGTATTTTGAATCCATTTCCTTACTTATAAAGATATTAGACTAATGAATGTGGAAAATTCTTAGTACTCCTCTGTATATATTTTCATTCCTAATGCCAGTACAACATACAATTCTCTTAATATATCTATAATATGTTTTCATTGTACATGTTCGTATTATTTATACTTGGAAGCTTCAAATAGAGTGAAGTAATAAGTTTATTTTTCTTTTATGGGGTGGAAAACTTATCTAGTATGAAAAATAGTGAAATTACTAAACTAGTACTAATTTTTTGCCTTTAAAATGAATTGTTTTGTGGCTAAAATACCCTTATAAATATTTGATAGGAAAAAACATATTAAAAAATTGCGATCACTTTTTTTCCGCATCAGCAAAAAAAAATTAATATTTACGAAAATGACACCTTCCCAGCTAAATAAACCTGCAGATTATTTAAAATAAATCCACACACATGTGTTGGAGAATTTTTTTGAAGATTTGTTTTTGCAGAATTAATTGTTCACAGATTTTTTTATTACAGATTTAAATATACTTGTTTTAAATTTATTTCTTTGTTGCAGATTTGTCTAAAAATCTGAAACAAAAAATGAAGGTTTTTAAAATTACTAAACTAGTACATAGTGTCACAGATTTCTTTATAGTGTAACAAATTAAATTTTATGTTTCCAGATTTATTTTTGTTTGCAGATTTAATTTGAAGATTTTTTGTAAAGTGTTAAAGATTTTTACGTGATTTTGCAATTTTTGGTAATTTTCGTATTTAATTTGTAGATATTAATTTAGTGTTGAAGATTTATTGTTTATGCTGCATATTTGTTTAAACTCTTCAACAATGTAATAGATCTTGAAAAAGTTACAAAGTAGTATTAAAATGTAACAAATTTATATGATATGTAACAAATATATTTTAATTTCTATGGATTTAGTTACATGTGGTGATGTGGCAAGAAGCAATCATGTTTTTACATATTTAATTTATAGTGTCAAAAATTATTTTTAACTACTTTTAAAAAAACGGAAATATTTATTAAAAATGAGTTTTAAAATTTTTAAAAATGAGTTTTAAATTTTTTAAAATGAGTTTAAAAATTAAAAATCTTTTGTAACCAAAGATATATTATTGTGAATAAAAAATTGAGTTACAAAGTTTTTTAAAAAATAAAATTAAAAAACGGAACTACTTTTTAGAATCAGTTTCAAAAAGTAAAGAAAAAAACAAGATATTATTATGATTTTAATTCCATCCATAAAATTAGGTTAGTGGTTTAGTAAGTTATCCAAAATAGAAAAATTTTGTTTTCAATTAAGTAATAAAATATTTAAAAATCTTGATAAACTGAATTAAAATATTTAGTTAATTGAGAGAAAAAACAACATTAAAGTTACAAAAACCAATTTTATTTCAATTTAAATTTTATTTAAATTTTTAATCTTTAATTTTTTGTTTTATTTTTTAATTTTAATTTTAAAACTTTCATTTGGATTTCTGATTTTCAATTTTTAATTTTTAGTTTTTAGTTTTAAATTTTTAATTTTTAAATTTTAAATTTTTAGTTTTTAGTCTTCTTTTTTTATTTAAAATTTTTAACGTTTTCATTTTTTTTCAATTTTCATTTCTTTAGTTTTTAATTTTTAATTTTAACTTTAAAAAAAGATTTGTTAGTAAATTAATAGGTGTCAAAAAAGTTAGTAAATTAATCGTAATGACAATTTAGTCTTTTTACACACCCTGAATACTAACTTAGGTGCTGTTTTTTTACACATCTAGAAATTGTGTTTGGAAGATGCAGTTTTCAAACACAACATCCAAATGCAGTTTCTTTTGTGCATTGGAAACATCATCTGAAAGCTATGTCTGAATGCAATTATGTTTATTTGTGTGTTTTGTATATATTATTTGGATGCAGTTTGTAACCAAATGACTAAAAGGACATGATTTTTGTTAAAAATTGTTTTTTTTTTTCATTTTAGCGAGAAAACGTTATGTTTGCTGTTTTGGCAAAAACCAGCTATTTTGCAAAAAAACTGGTATTTGCGACAAAAACAAAAAGACGATAAAAATTGGTATTTTTCGGCTTTCGGAAAATGCGATTTTGCGGTTTTGGCGGGAAACCGGGATTTTGCGGTTTTGGTGGGAAACCACGATTTTGCGTTTTGGCGGGAAAAAACGATTTTGGGGTTTTGAGGGAAATTATAATTTTGCGGTTCTTGCGGGAAATCGCTATTTGGCGTTTTTTCAGCAAAACGCTATTTTACAGATTTGACGAAAAACGCTATTTTGATGTTTAGGCGGGAATGATTTCGACGGAAAACACTATTTTTGCGGTTCTGGTAAAAAATATGTGCAATTTTGGCGGTAAAACACCATTTTGTTATTTGTTCGATGAAACGATAATTTATTTAAAAGGTAACATGATTTTAATTGTAATAGTAAATGAGAGTATTTTAGATTTTTGATAATCGAGACGCACTTTGTTGCGTCTCAACTATACTTTCAAACGCCTCAAGAATTTCTAACTATTTTAGATGCAGTTTCTAAACGCATCTGATTTTTGCATCTAGACGCAATTCTTAAGTACCACTAAACGAACAACATCTCGTAACTGCATCTAGACACAGTTTCTGAACTTGCAAAATAAGAAACCTTGAGTAAACTTTTAGTGAATGATACTAAGATAGTAATTCTACTAAGATTAATACTAGTGAGTAAATTTTTTTTAATAAATGTTAAATAAATTCAAAAAAAAAAATCCATTCTTACAACTTATGTAACTTCATTTGAGCCAAATAAACACATAAATCAAGAGATTTCACTTCTAGTGGTCTGAGACGCAAACCAAGTTTGCAGAGCCTCGCTAAATGGCGATGACGCCTTTAATGGTAGGGAGAGAAGCCGATTTTGAATGAGTTTATCAATTTTTCTTGTTAGCATATACGGAAAGAGGAGACTCTCCATGGTTTCTTGAATTTCTTTCTCTCCACAAAGTATGTATAGTGGTTTGGAATAGATATCAAACAGAGAAATAGTTGAACCTTCCCATGGCTAGAATCCTGGAGCATCTGAATGATATCATTCCATTCTTCAGAATGTTGCATCCCAAATAGTTGTAGTGCTATAGTTCTCCATACCTCAGCTGAATAGTCACATCTGAATAACAAGTGGTTGTGGTTCTCCAGATCGTTTTTGCAGAGCCCGCAGGTAGGTTAAATTTTCCGGTTCCACTGCAACATCCGTTCCCCTATCGACAATTTATTATGATCTCCTAGCCACGAGATGACAGAGTATTTATGGGTCGAGAAGGAGAACCAAACAGCTCTGTGCTAGATGTTGGGAGGATGATTGTTGCGGATGAGCTTTAATGTTTCCTTTGAGCTGAAGGAAGATCTGAAATCGTCTTTGTACTTCCACATTATTTGGTCTCTTCCATTACGTAGACCATTAATTCGCAATCTGCTTACTTCCTCTTCTATATGTCGCATAATAAGTGAACGATGAATTCTTCCTCGGAATGATTCAACTGTTGTCTCAACCGTGGCATCAACTTGAATGCCCAACTCGATACATCCTCTTGTCCCGGTGAGATCCAGTAACCGACCTCGTGGAGACCAAATATCAAACCAGAAGGAAGAGCTTGAGCCCTGAATTTCCACTTTGCAAAGAAAAGCTGCTATATGTCTGAACTTGAGAATCTTCTTCCACATCCAAGATCCAAGAGAACTATTATGTTTGGTTGACCAAAAGGATCCCTTTCGAATTAGATATCCATTGTACCCACAGAGATTTAGGCTCGGAAAGTATTATCCAAATAAGGTTCAAGCAACTACATCATTTCCCTCCCTCCAAACCTCCCTCTTCTTTTGGTTTTGAAATGACTTGCCAAGCAAATTTAGCTTTCTTTGCATTCAACTCCGGACCGGACCAAAGAAATGCAGAGCACAACTGGTCAGTCTTTTTATGCATCCTTGGGTAATCAAAATGTATAAATTCAAAAGTTTGTCAAGCTATGGATGACTTAACTAATGAGTTGCAGATGCCCTGCAAAGAATTGATGCTTTTCTATCCATGAGCCAATTATGGAGAGAATCTCCTCAACCAGTGGGGTGTAATCAGAAATATTCATTGTAATACCATGTTTCACAAATTGGGTCAACGGGCAGCAGAAAAGTCAATCGGGGTAGTTTTACAATTTTTAGAAGATGAGGGGAATTTTGGTAATTTTACCAAAATGCGAGCTAGAAGCCGAGACGGGCCAAATATTTCTCTTTTCATGTAAATAAAACATTTAGAAGACAAGAAATGGCAAGAACGGACTTTAAACGGTTTTTTGGACTATCAAGAAAAAAAATCGATAGAACCGACAAAACTTGTAAAATTCATTGCGGGAGCTACAGATGGCCAAACGGAGTTAATCAAATTGCTAATTATTTATAAAATAATTTAGTATTTGACAAAAAGGATGAGAGTATTTATCTCATAGGTCCCAGAGTTTTTGAGGATTAAACTCGGATTAAGCAATATCGGATCAATCAAGAAATCTAAGATTCTAAAAGCTTGGAGTGTGAAATGTATTCATCAGAATGCACTCCATGAAGACAAGTGTCCTCTATCTCTATACCTCTCAGCTGGCGCCACCTAACCATGGTTGGATGTAAAGAATTTTTTTCTTGTGCATGCATTTGTTGCATGGTTTCCATCCCACGAAGATGTTAACTCTCATTCAATTAATCTCACCAAAACACTCAAGGAAACACTCTCTGACCTCTATCCTCACACTCTCTCTCGATATCCCTCTCCTCTCTCTTAAATCACCAAGAAACTCATGCATCTTCAAGTTCTTGCTTAAATATCACCAAGAACACTTGAATGTTTTTCATGGCTTAAGCACCAAGTAACCACCATATCTTTTAAACCAAGCCTCAAATCCTTAAACCACTTGCACCATCTGAATCCCCTCACCCCCCTCTTGAAGCGCCACCGATCAGCTTCTTCCGCCGCCGCCGGAGCTCGCCGGAGAAGTCACCGTCGGCGATCTCCGCCGGTCTCCTTCCTTCTCTGCCGGTTTTCAGCTTCCTCCTTCTCTCATCAGTAACCTCATCTCCCTCCAGTGTCTTTCTCAGTCACCGGAGAATCCTTCAGTCACCGGAAGAGCCTTAAACCACGGTCAACATCGGAGGAAAAGTCTTGCCGTGAGCTTTTCTTCCTCCTGCCGCTTCTTCAGCCTCTCCTCTTCACCAGAGTTCTTCTCTCTCACCGTTCAGTCGCCAGAGAGATCCATTTCTCGCCGATCAACGCACCTCGGCTGCGGTCAATGCTGTAGTCGTCGCCGGAGAAGCCACCCTCGCCGTCATTGTCTAGCCGGTTTAGCTGGAAGTTGGTTTGATCTCGGTTCAGTGTTGGTTTACCTCTCGGTCAACCCAAGTCAAACCGGTTTAACATTTGGGCAACCGGTTTAATTGGACAACGGCCAGTCTAGTTTAGTTTATCTAGGGCCGGTTCAATTTGGAGTTGGTTCAAGTCGGCTTAGACATTGGTCAACTGGTTTAGGCATGGTCAACGTCAACGCTCAACACTCAGTCAACGCCGTGGTCAACGCTGATCTACGCGTAGTCAACGGCTGGTTCTTGCTCGGGTTAGCTTGGAGTTGCATCGGTTTGGTTCGTGGGTTCGGAAAGGTTCGGGTTTAGCCTCGGCTCGGTTCAGGAGGTTCGGGATTTCGTCACATCTGTCATCCGTCGCACATACGCACTTTGAGTCGGTTAATTACGCATTAGATAGGACATATAGACCCGGGAAATCTTTAAACCGTAATTTAGGAATGCATGCCCCTTGAATGAATCTATTGATTGGTTAAATGAATAATATCGGTTTAATTGATAGCTTGATTAGGGTTTATATATGCATGTTAGATAACTAGTCGGTAATATTTGTTAATCCGTTTGATTGCTCATTGAGTGTTGCATTCATATAGACTGGCATGTTTAGGACGTATATGCATATATATACTCTATTAAGAACAATATTAAATGAAGCTATATACGGAAATTAAGACTGATTTAAAATACGGATTTAAAATACCTAACAAACCTTATAGAATATGATAACGGGGTGGATTAGTATTATTAGACGGGTTAATGGGATAATTGGATTAAAGTTAATAAAAATGAGATGTCGGGGATTAGTACGTTTACTAATCCTGAACCGACAGATCGAAAAGATTATAAAAGATATTTAGGAAAGTTAATTAAAAAAGGATATTGAGTTGTGAGCCGTCTACGGGGTTAGCAATCCGCTAATTCCAAGGTAGTTGACTAAATAAATGGAAAGTTATTAATGAACTTAAAGGCTTGCTTAAGTAATTGAATGCATGTTTTTGGTTGATGTTGGTGGTTGTGTGTAGGCATGTTTAGTGGAATACTACGGTGTTGGGCCAGGTAGTCATGTTGTGTGATATTTACCTCGGTCATGGGACCGGGTAAGTTTGGTAGTTACCTAATCTGGTATAGAACCAGATAAGGTTGGTGGTGGTGGTGGTTAAATAAGACTTACGGGATATTCATTGGGTGTTGTTTTTACCTTCTGTTTGACCTTGACGGTATTGTGTTATGTGTTAGAGTCCCAGTGAGTATGCATGTTTACTTTATTGCACTAGGACTATAGGGTGCGTTAGATCCTGCAAGTCTAGGATTGAAAGTGTTCCGGTACTTCTGACCCGATTGGATCCTCGGGTAGTTTCCTGACCGGTTCCCGTGGTCAATCTGGTTATGGTGTTAACCTACTGAGTGACGCCGGTAGGTTTGTGGTCCGGAGAATACGGGGTCATGTCCTAGGGCCGTACTACATGGAAGCTTTGTCTATCTAGGGGTAGCCCGAGTCGCTGTGTATCGATGGACTGAGAACAGTGTCCTAGGTCATAGGACTTCGTGTTTACGTCTAGGAGTCGTGGGTAGTTTTATTTACCATGGCGGTATCTAAGTGTTCCTGTGGAAGTTACCGAGTTTGCATAGTGGGCCCAGTGGATTTAGTGTTGGTTTTCGCGATAGATAGATCGAGTCTAATCGAGGGCATGTCCCGTAGTGACTTCGATTTCCGTAGCCTCTATTATTATTAGATAATGCTTTTTTGTTGTTGGCTTATCACGTCACGGTGGCACGTAATAGGCTATTTCCTTCTTTATGATTGTTATTTTGGGTTTTGGGGCGGGGTTAGTATTTGTAGGTTAGATTAGAAGCCTTTGGGGGGACCGACTCGCTGGGTGATTCTAGATCACTCATTAGACTCTTTTGATTTTCAGGTTTAGCAGCGACGAACGTGGGAGGTCCTCTGTGTAGTTTCGAGATTGCTAGCGGGCCGGAGATTTTGATTCGATGTTTTGTGTGATTCATTTCGGTTCGGTTTTCATGGCGCCTATTTATTTTGAGTGATTGTAATTAGTTTTAAATATGCAAAATTGTTTGTAAATACTTAAATTACTTAGAAATGAAATCGCTTCCCTGATATTTGGTTTAGTCCGAACTGACACAACTCGTGGAAGCAATACAGGTTGAAAAGCTTTGTATTGTGGAAACGAGGTAAACGAGGTCAAGGACGGTTTGGTGCGATCCATTGTCTCGAACCGGACTGTCTATGGCTTCGTATTGTGACGAACTTTTCTCATTTGGCCTGCTCGGATTCGATCGGTCATGTTCTTATTTGATTGTTGACCGGTCAGCTCGTCGGTCGTCGGATAACGGGAAAGGGGCGTTACATACATCCTCTCTGTCATTAGGGGAAGACCCATGTAACGGACCAGTAAGCTTCCTGAGGCAAAAGTGAATTGGTCTAGGATCAGATTCTTTGTCTTGTTCCTTGACACTAGCCATATAAATTGTTGACTTTTCCATACTAATACACAGGCCAGAGACTCTTGCGAACCGTTGTAATACTTCAAGGATAGCATCAATACACTGTTTTCTTCCATCTGTGAAAACGAGGAGATCATCTGCCAAGCACAAATGAGTTAGCCGCTGATCATGACAATCGGGATGACATCCTATTTTCTTTTCTACAGCCGCTTGATCTAGCATTTTAGAAAGCACGTGCATACATATCACAAAGAGGTAAGGAGACAAGGAGCATCCTTGTCGAAGTACTCTTTCGCTTCTAAAATAACCCGCTAGTTCTTCATTTACTTGACTGAGAAAGTTGCTAGCGTGATGCATTATAAACTTTTCAGGTAGCTTTAGGGCATAGAGAATATCCAGTACAAAGGCCATTGAACTGAACTAAACGCTTTTGATATATTCATCTTAAGAGCGCACCTTGAAGATATCTTATCCTTATGGTAACTATTAACAAGTTCAGAAGCTAGCAGTACATTCTCCATCAGTAAGCGCCCTTTTACAAACGCAGATTGGTTGGGGAGATGAATTTAGGAAGAAATTGCTTGAGTCGATTCGCTAAGATTTTAGAAATTACCTTGTATATGACATTGCAACAAGAAATGGGTCGATAATCTTTAATATGTTGTGCATATTCTTTCTTTGGTACAAGAGCTATAATGGTGGAGTTGATTCCGGTGGGAAGAAAACCAGTCTCGAAAAAAGCATTACACTGCCACCACAAACTCTTTCCCAATAACCGACCAAGATGCTTTGTGAATCCATCCAGTCCCGGAGATTTATTTCCAGCCATAGCAAATAACACCCTTTTGATATATTCCCCTGACACGTTTTTATTAACATTTCTTTCTCTTCATTACCGCATTCGAATCCCATGATATTTTCTAATTCATCGTCTACTATGTGCTGATAATTCACTACTTTGTGTGCCAAGAAATCATTGAAATGTTCTTCATCAACCTTCTTCATATCATCATGCGTTTCCGCACAAGAACCATTGTACCTTCTGAGTTCTCTGATGTTGTTTCTTGCATTAGGTGTAGCCACATTGTAGAGATATTTATTATTACCATCTCCCACTTTGAGCCAGTGTAGCTTTGATTTCTGGTTAATGACTTTCTCTTCAATCATTGAAAGTAAGCTCCATCTATCAAACGTTAGAGACTCCTCTCTAATCGCAGAATGTGAGGGATTGAGAAGGGTGTTGTTTTGACGCTCGCAGAGAGCCTCAAAATCATTTCTCATCTTCTTAGTAATGTCCAGTAGACGCTCCTTTCTGAATTTCCGAATTAAAGGCTTAAGAAGATTTTGCTTCTTGAAGAAACGGAACAATGATGAGGTAGAGTTAAAAATCTCAGCGGTATCTTTCCAGTAATCTTCTACTAGTGGGACAAAATCAGACATCTCCTCAACTGCGTTAACAAACTTAAAAGGGTGTTTTATCCTTTGTTGGTCTATGAGGATACAAATGCGGCATCTGAGGTAATTAGAGCAGCCGCCTGACTCGAAGACACAGTAACTTTAAAAATATTTTGCTGCCCAAGTTTGATTCATCAGAGTACGATCTAGGTTCTTGCATTATTGCTTCCTCTCTTTTATTACACTAAGTCAACTTTGGATCAAGTAGTTAGAGTAAATTTGGCTTCTTTCTTTTATTGTGTTTTAAGATTTTCTATACCAGTATTATTTAGTGTGTTTTTTTTTAATTGGTCGTAATGTATATTGATATATGTTTTATTAGGGTTGACAAAGAAAATATATATATGTTTTATTAGTGATTGTTATGTATCACATTATTTATTTATACTCAGTTTTTAATTATTTTTCTTTGTTTTGTTTTATTCCCAACTTCGACAATTGACAGTTTCCCATGGGATGAAATTTGTGTTTATTTGTGTTATGAAATTTGTATTTATTACCAAAATGTTAATAGTCTAATGGTACTATTAAAACTTAGTTTCTTTGTGCCTAGGATTCAAAACATCTTTGGTATAAATAGTTATTCTTTGGATAGGAATTTCGAAATACTGTCTTCGGGCATGAGAAATATTATGAATCAAAAGTTTTAATTTCCACATAATTCAATAAAACTTTGTATTTATGGTTCGAGTTTTGAATTTTTTTTCATCCTATGTTTCAGGTTTGAATAATGGTGGCATCGACTATGTTGAGGTACTACAGAAGCGGGTGGTTGATCTTCAAAGAGATCTTTGCAATGAAATTGATATTTTGATGTTCGTGGTGCATCCACTTTTATTTTTCTGTTTTTCTCCGATTGGGTTTTAGCTCTTTTCATGCATAGCTATAATTTCATTATCTAATGCTTTGTTATTGTTTGCTACTTTTTGTGTTTGATGTGAGACTTATGTTCTACTTTTTTAGGTACTCATATGGATTAATTTCATCAAGTGTATCTTTTTAGTAAAATAATAGTAAAGTTGTATCTTTCAAAATCCTATTGCAAATTTATATTTTTTACTTACAATTTATGTGTTAAAAAGACGAAAATACCTTCACTGTCAAAAGTAACTATATTGATTGATGGTAGGTCCCAAACTATGATTTATATATATATATATATATATATTATTTATTTTTTAAATCCCACATATGAATAGTGCTCGCAGATGAACAAATATTGCTTTTTGGATGGATAGTGGAACCAACATACTATTTGTGTCCACGGATCACAATAATGTGAACTTTTGATCACCTATTGTCCATCATAAGCATTTATTATGTGATATAATCGTGGTAGTGTGCACGAATAATCGACATTATCCACCTGAGCTTTTAAAATTGTGTTTACCAGGTACATTTCACGATCATGTAAACTCTTGGCCACCTTCTATCCATCTGACCCGTCTAGTATGTGAGGAGATCGTGGTAGTGTCTACGAATAGTCGATATTGTACGCCATATCTATAGAAAGCATTTAACATGTGATATTTATTTGTGTGGCTAGGAATCATAATGTGAACTCTTGACCACATATTGTCCATCAGAAGCGTTTATTATGTGATATAATTGTGGTAGTGTCCACGAATAATCGACATCGTCCACCTGAGCTTTTAAAATTGTGTTTACAAGGTACATTTCGCGATCATGTAAACTCTTGGTCACCTTATGTCCATCAGACCCGTCTAATATGTGAGGAGATCGTGGTAGTGTCTACGAATAGTCGATATTTTCCGCCATTTCTATAGAAAGCATTTAACATGTGATGTTTATTTGTGTGGCTAGGTATCATAAAAAAAAATTGTTTTTAGCGGATAACGTACCTGGTTCAAGAGTTCATATGATTGTTAATCCGTGGACACAATTTTTGTTGCGACCACTATCCATCCAAAAGCAACATGTAATATGATCGTCGCACTATCCACGAATGTTCGATATTGTGGACACCTAGTCTAGATTATCCACTAGAAACTTCTGTAGTAACTCCGATTTTTTTTTTTTTAATTCCGGTACATCGACCAATTATATCTCTATTCTGGTGGTTTATATTGCCGGAAACTTCACCTCCGCAATGCTATCCACCTTCAAAAAAATGAAGGGTAAAAAGAATGGATGTGATGGATGAGGGTATTTTTGTCTTTTTGACACCAAAATTGAGACAAAAGATACAAATTTGCAAGAGATTTTTGAAAGGTACAAAATTGCAAGGAAAAAATAAAAAGATACACTGGGTGCAATACATCCGTACTCATATACTCTTTTTATCCAAAAATATATGATGTTTTAGATAAAAGCGCTGTTTAATAAACTATTTTTAAAAATAAAATATTTAATAAAAATACATTTATATCAATCATAAAAAAGATTGTAGAATTTAAAGAGACAAAATGTCAAATAAAATTAAATATGCCTAAAAACTTGTGAAACATCTAATAATATGGGACAAAGGGAGTGATGAGGACATCGGTCCAACCGAGACAGACCATACGGATCAGACCGAGCTATTCCCGACCATAGTGAATTTGCCATGGATCGGGTCCGGCCAAAGGAGGTTCACGGAGAAATTCAACCGAGCATGGAGCATTTGATCACCTTGAGAAGAATAGACAACATTACGGAGCACTTGGATCAGCTGGAACATGATCAACCCGTCCTAAAAAAAGTTGCCCCGGAAGATGTTCAAGACAAGCTCAAACGAATCCACCGAGACGACCGATCCAGACCAAGACCACACTTTCACACCAGGACCATCCATTTGGCCATTTCTTAAGATCAACGGCACATCAGTGATCTTTACCATCGAAGCCGTTGAATCTTAGACCGTGCCGTCAATGTGGGCCAAATGTTATACTCTTTTTCACTTAGAGGATTTTGTTCAAATGGGTTTTCTTTGCAAGGTTTTTAACGAGGTAATGTGAAGCCTGACCCATTAGACAGAGAGCACGGTACATTCGGCCTTAGTCTACCACACGGCCATACTGCATTTATTTATTTTCTTTATTTTTGTTTAAGGCTTTAAGGCCTATGTCTTTTATTTCATTAAAAAAAAACCTAGTTATAAAAAAAACTTGTATTTTTTAGTTGAAAGTTAAGTTTTAATCAAAGAAAACCCTTGTTGGTATTTTAGCCTAGCAGCCGCTGGTTTGATTTGCTTGAGCGGATTCCCCTTGCAGTCCAGATCACCTTTGTTACTTGTGTTTGTTCCCTGTTTGATACCATCAATCCACCCATCTGCCCACGCATAGAGCGCATTTAGGCTAGCTGCTAAGCTCCACCATCCATCAAGTTATCCACGGTCCATTGGAGAGAGCGTCGCCAGACCAGCTCCTTTGCACCACCAGCCGGTTCTTTGTGAGCTATTCCCGAGGCTTACATCATCTGGTATCAGAGCTTATGCTCTTGAAACCAATCGGCTACATCTTCACCTTGCACTTTTATCTTGTTTTTTGCTTGCTTAGCTTTTATAAAAAAAAATAAAAAATTTGCACTAGTTGTTTCAGTCTTCTTGTATGCTTCTGTTCTTGCATATTCATATCTAAAAATAGAAAAAGGTGTTAGGTTGTTTGCTAGAAGTCGGCCACGTATCTTTGTTGTTAGGGTTTGTGAGCCGATTGCTCTTTTTGCTTACTACCGATTTGTTTTGATTGATTCAGATGTGGTTTATGTTCTAGTTGCAATTAGGTTGATAGCTTGCTTTTTTAGTTTGCATAAAATCAAAAAAAAGATTTTTTGCTTGTTTGACTCTCAAACGTGATCTCTCTCTCTCTCTCTCTCTCTCTCTCTCCTCTCTCTCTCTCTCCTCTCTCTCTCTCTCTCTCTCTCTCTCTCTCTCTCTCTCTCTCTCTCTCTCTCTCTCTCTCTCTCTCTCTCTCTCTCTCTCTAGGGTTATCGAGCCGATTGTTTTAC
The DNA here is from genome assembly GCA_030180135.1 of Orychophragmus violaceus. Classification (NCBI taxonomy): domain Eukaryota; kingdom Viridiplantae; phylum Streptophyta; class Magnoliopsida; order Brassicales; family Brassicaceae; genus Orychophragmus; species Orychophragmus violaceus. The sequence goes on from CM058240.1 coordinate 37,981,340, forward strand.
TTGTTGTTTGTTCGCTTGCTTCGTGCTTGTGTGAGTTGTTATTTTTGTTGGTTGCATTTGCAACTTGTTTACTAGTTCAGCATCATGTTTGCATCATAAAAAATTCAAAAAAGTAGAACTTGTTAGGTTGAAAAATAGCTGCCTCTAATACTAGGTGGTTTGCTTGTTTGAAGTATGGCTTGCCTTATTTGATATTGTTGTTTGCCGCTTGCTTGTGTTTTTGCATTATTTCAGTTCAGTTGTTTAGGTTGTTAGTTTTGTTTAAGTTTGCATCATAATACTGGAAAGAAAAACGAACGTAGGACCTTAGTTGCATTCACGGCCCTTGTTGCATTCATGGCTAGGTCTTTCGACTGTTTTGCTCACTTGCTGCGGTTATTGGGTGCTGTGTTTCTTGATTGTTGAGTGTTGTGTTTCTTGCTTGTTGAGTGTTGTGTTTCATCTCTTCAGCAAGTTTTAGTAATCCTGCATTAGCTTTCATCAAGGTTATTTTAATTAGTTAAAAAAGAAGGTAAACCGGCGTTATAAATTGCATATTTCTGTTTTTCTTGCATCTAGTCTCTTTTGACTTTTTGCATTTTGCTTATTCTTTTGTTTTGTTGCTTGTTTTCTCCTTTTTCCTTTTTGCACTTGACTGTTTGTTGAATGTGTAGGATAAGCAGTAATGGGAAACAATCTGGCTGCACCGGTCGACTTGGCCCAACTGCTCGGAGCGATCCAAGCCATCGGCGCGCGATTGGACAGGCTCGAGCAACCGACCATTCAACCACTGCTCACGCCTTGACCGCCACCTCGACCACCACCAGCGCCAGCTCAAGCCAGGAGAGGTCATCATGTCCGGGTCACCAATTAGAGGATACGGACGAGGACATGCTCGGGCTCGACGATGACCCACCGGACCATAACCACCTACCGTTCAACCGGCTTAGAGATCCGGTCCACCGAGGCCGAATGCGAGAACAAGAGGTACCACGGCCCATTCAGAATGACATTAAACTGAACGCTGCTAATTTTCAGGGAAGGTCAACCCCGAGGCGTACCTAAAATGGGAACGGAGGATAGAGTACATCTTTGACTATTATGCTTACAATTATCAGAAAAGTGGCATTGGCGGCGGCCCAAATCATGGACCACGCCATATCTTGGTAGGACAGAGATGTTTCCGAGCAGAGGCGAGATCTTACGAACATATCACTACCTGGGCAACCATGAAATACAGCCTAAGAGAAAGGTACATGCTACCACATTTTCATAGAGACTTACAGAAAAAGGTTTCTGAAGCTCATGCAGGGAAGCAACTCTGTAGAAGAATATTTCAAAGAGTTTGAGTAACTACGGAACCGGATCTTGTTAGAAGACTCGGAGGAGACTCTTATGACCCAGTTTATCGACGGTCTACATGACCGTATCGCGCATAAGGTCGAGATCCAATTGTAGCACGACATGTCCGAGTTACTCCATATGAGCAATCAGGCTGAGTAGCACATAAAACTAATGACGGTCACTACAAACCTAGCTAGGAGAAAGTGGACATGGACGCCACATGTGCTTAAAGCCTTCGAGAAGGTCAAGGCCGTTGAGATCAATTCGTTGTACAAGAAGCCGAACACTGAGGCTCCTAGATTCAACTGTCCCAGGGAAGGTAAGTTCCCTAACACTTCTAAAGCTAGATATATTACTTTTTTAAAATGTAAAGGAAAATGACATATGTCTCAAGAATGTCGCAACCGACGGGTCATGATCATCACGAAGACTGGCGAGTACGAGTCTCCAGATGAGCAGGAAGAAGAGGAGGAGATGTCTGGCCTGGGAACTCCGATTGAATATCCAGACGTTGGAGAAATGTTGGTGATCCATAGAGCTCTCAGCGCCCTAGTAGATCCTGAGACGATCCAATGGGAGAACATCTTTCATACCTGGTGTACCGAGAACAACAAGGTCTGTAGCCTCATTATAGATGGAGGTTCATGTGCTAATGTGGCTAACAAATATATAATTGATAAGCTAGGTCTCCAAGTCACGAATCATCTGCGGCCATACCGACTTAGGTGGCTTAACGATGATACATAGATACGGATATCCGATCAAGTCACTGTACCATTCAGTGTGGGCAAATAGAGTGACCACGTGGTATGTGATGTATCACCCATGCAAGTCGATCATCTACTTTTAGGCCTGCCCTGAATGTTTGATAAGGAGACTCTACACAACATGCGTACCAATCATTACGCGTTTAGCCATGACAAACGCAAGTATCAGCTCTCAATACTCACGCCTTTGGAGATCCACGAAATGCAACTAAAACTTGCAAAGGATATCAAGGTAATTGAGACCAATTTGCATATTACATCAAGTTTCATTTCTAAAGCTATTAGTCATAACACACAGGTTCTGCTAATGGTATTTAATGAGGCTTTGCATTCTGGTCCTAGCGACTTAGATCTGCCCCCAGAAGTGGTTTCTTTGTTAGACAGGTTTAAGGACATGTTCTCGAACGAGATTCCATCCGGCCTTCCTCCGATCCGAGGCATTGAGCATCAGATCGACCTCGTGCATGGATCTGCCCTGCCGAACCGACCGGCCTACCGAATGAACTTGACCGAGTCTAAGGATATGGAGAAGGAGATTCAGGACATCATGTCCAAGAGATACATACGCAAGAGTCTCAGAAAGTGTTCCGTTCCAGTTCTGTTGGTGCCCAATAAAGATGGGTCCTGGAGGATGTGCATCGACCGCCGAGCCATCAACAATATCACCATCAAGTACCAGCATCAGATACTAAGTCTAGACGACATGTTGGACAAGCTGCACAGAGAATCCATCTTTTCTAAGATCGATCTATGGAGTGGCTATCACCAGGTGAGAATGAAAGAAGGGGACTAGTGGAAAACGGCCTTCAAAACCAAGCAGAGCCTCTACGAGTGACTCGTCATGCTGTTTCGGTCTTACCAACACCCCAACACATTCATGAGGCTCATGAACCAGGTCTTACGGGCCTACAACAGTAAGTTCGTGGTCATTTACTTTGATGGTATTTTTATATATAGTAGATGTTTTCCGACCATATTGTGCACCTTGAGAAAGTAATAAAGACTCTTCATCATGAAGGCCTTTATGCGAAACTCAAGAAGTGCACATTCTGCACTAATCAGCTTGTTTTCCTAGGTTTTGTTGTGAGTTCTCAGGGATTATAGGTGGATCAAGAGAAGGTTAAGGATATCCATGAATGGCCCACACCGATCCGCATTGGCCATGTTTGGATCTTCCACGGATGTGCTAGTTTTTACCGGATATTTGTCAAAGACTTCAATACCATAGCTGAACCACTCACGGCCGTGATCAAGAAGGATGTTGCATTCAAATGGGGACCACCTAAGGAGGAGGCATTCTGCAGGCTTAAGGATCTTTTAACTAAGGCTCTTATTTTGTTTTACCTAAGTTTGACAAAACTTTTTAGATTGAATGTGATGCTTCAGGTTTAGGGATCGAAGCAAAGCTTACAGAAGGAGGTCAAACCCATGGCCTATTTCAGCGAGAAACTCAGTGGCACCACCCTCAACTACCCGGCCTACAACAAGGAGTTGTACGCCTTGGTGAGGTCTTTGGAGACGTGGAAGCATTTTCTTCTGGCCAAGGGATCGTGATCCACACCGACCATGAGACGTTGAAGCATATCCGAGGACAGACAATACTCAAGAGGAGGCATGTGAAATGGCTCGAGTTCGTAGAGACGTTTTTGTACATCATCAAGTACAATAAGGGAAAGGACAACATCGTAGCCGACGCCCTATCCCAGAGATACACCTAGATCAGTACAATGGAAGCCAAATTCATGGGGTTCGAACATTAAAGTGTTGGGAATGTCCTGAAATCTACCGTACTATCTCTAGAAAGTATGATAAGTGTCGAGATCAGACATAAGTCATAAATACTGGGTGATCATGATGGCTTGCTAGAGTCCGCTCTTGATCTATAAGTTTAGGACTTATTACCAGTATTGTATGATCCTGAAGGGTCACACACCATAGCTAACGGGAAAGTTAAATGGAATAAATACGGTAAGATGCAGTGGCATTTACTGTATTGGATCAGAGAATTGGGCCAGACAAAATGCAGGCTTTTGCCTGATTTGTGTCTTGGGCCCAAATGATTAATGAGCCATTAGTCAAATGACTTGGGCCCATTTAAATGGGAGAGGAGGAAATCGAAACCCTAAGGCTTGCGATTTTTCTCCTTGTGGCCGCGAGTTTGCCTCTCTCTCTATCTCTCTCTTTCTGATCTGATCCATCTCTTTGGTCTAGCAGCCATCCCGGCTTGTAAGAGTGTGGATACCAAAGGAGGAGCAGGTTGTTCATCTGTTCTAACTGATCTTGTCATTACCATCTCTAATCCGCTGCAAAAGGTAATGTCACAGGTTGGTTTTATGATTCGTTTTGCAAGAACCTAGATCTGTTAAGATTATGTGTTAGGTTGAAACATGGGAATTAAACCTTGATCAAACACCATAATCCTACAGTGGTATCAGAGCCTAGGCATTAGGTTTCTTGTGAAATTGGATCATATGATTTTAATGGTTTTTGAATCAATTAAGGACTGAAAAATTGATTAAAACTAATTGAATCCTAATTGGATTATTTGGTCTCGGCATGCTTGATCAAACCCTAAGCATGCGATCGGTTTTATTGAATGAGTCAATGCTGTGATCGAGCGTGTGCCGTGTGACCATGTATAATGGCTGATATAATCAATAGATGCGATCGCTTTTATTATTTAAATCGATCTTGATTGTTTGTTCAAGCCGCATGATAAATTTAATGGGACATGTAATGATCATATGTTATTGGCTCACGATGTGTGTGTGCGTGTGCCGATCATGAGCCATTAATAAGCCCTAATTGATTCTCGCTATGGTCTCGTATGTGTTGCGATCGATAATTTGATTATCAATAGATCCACATTGTGTGTGCGTGAGCCGTATGAGCTGATGATCGATCGATGCCTAAGCCGAGATCGATCGATATGGTCGTGAGGCACAGGATCGTGCGTGATGTGTGAGCCGTGGTACCGAGGATGATCACATGCGATGATCGATCGTTTACGATCGTGAGCAAGCGCAAAGCGCCATGTTGGATCATGGGCCTCGATTGGAACATGGGCCCACAAATTGCGTTAATGGGCCGAATTGGATCATGGATCCGATCGTTTAGCCCGTTAAAATATTACGTCCCGCGAATAGTCAATCGGTTAAACCGAGCTTCGCGGTTCGTTGCCCAAAACCACACCGATTTAACCGGTCCATTTAATTGGCGGTTAATTGTGTGTTTAAAGCCTTAAACCGCAAGTTGAATCAAATTGGCTAAAACACTAGGTGTTTCTTCCCGGTTTTGGATTTAACTGAACCGATCCAATTTAATTGGTGGTTCAAGCGGTTAACCCAAATCGCGGTTTGCTGGAAATAATTTAATACATGGTATTATTTAATTTCTGGTTAAACCGGATTGAAATTCAAAATTGAATTTTAACCTAAACCGAAGGCTGGTCTAAGTTTGATTTGGTTGGACCAAATAATTTAGAGCTGGTCTGGTTTAGTAAATAACCGATGGTTTTGATAGTTAATTTGGTCTTGGACCAGAATTAATAAACCGGATCGGTTATGTCAAATTATTGGGCCAACTGGAATTCTATGGTCTTGGGCCAAGAATTGGGCCTATAATTTGTGACCCAACCCAAAATATTTAATAAAATATTAAATTAGAAATTTCTATTTTTAGTATATTTCTAAATTTAGAAAGTTTCTAAAAGAAGTAAATTTCCCAAAATAGTAATCTTCTATTTTTGGAAATAAAACTTAAAAATCCTCAAAAACAATATCAAGCTTGGATGTCTTTCCAATCTTGTCAGCTACTTAACGCTTATTCGATTACAGATATGGCTTACAGTGTGAGGTGTCTGTTTTCGCATAAGTAAAGTAGTATATAGTCACTAATTTCATTGGGAGTCCCAGACTTTAGTGATTATTTGGCTGTAAGAGATTGGTTTCCTTGACTGGGCCATCGGGAGTCCCGGGCCTTGAGACATCTGGTGAATTTGGGCCTCGGGTCCAATTCACAACCGAGAGTTATTGGTTATAACTAGCTGTGTGTATGCTTACCAAGTAAAGCTAATTCCGGGTTACGGCCAGTGGCCCACTTTGGTTTTGGTTGAACATGGGTCTCGGAATCATTGCATTCTTATGAGGTTAAACAAAGAAATTTTGAATGCAATGCGAGTTTTCTTATAAGTTATTAAGATTACTCTTTTATGAACTTAATAACTAAATCTCTATTTATCTCTAAATTTCAGCTATGACGAGCACAAACAATCAAAACACTTTCTCGATCCGGTCTGTCCTTGAGATGGACAAACTGAACGGATCAAATTTCTTGACTTGGTCGCGGAACCTGAGGCTAGTCCTCAGGCAGGAGAGAAAGGACTATGTCCTTGAGAAAGCTCTCCCCGTGAGGATCGGGTCCAATGCCTCTCATGCAGTATATGATGCTTGGAATAAGCATTATAATGATGCGGTAGATGTGCGTGGTCTGATATTGGCTACCATGGACTCAGATTTGCTGAAGCAATATGAGAACATGGAGTCGCCAATAGAGATGATCAGCAGCCTGAAATTGAAATTTCAGGAGCAGGTAAGAGTGGAGAGATACCAGTTGGTTAAATCTCTCACTAGCTGCAAGCTACCAAATGATCATCCAGTAAGTCCTCATGTCAGTAAAATGATGGGTTACATTGATAACCTGAGGAAACTGGATTATCCAGTTAGCCAGGAATTGACAACTGAGATCATTCTGCAGTCACTGCCGTCAAGCTATGATAAGTTCGTAAGGAACTATTTCAAGAAAGGCTTAACGAAGACGTTGACTGAACTGCATGATATGATCAAGACAGTTGAGCCAAACGTGAAGAGTACCCTGTACAATCTCATGAATGAGAAGGGTAGGTTTTCTAAACCTAATGCTGACAAGGGTGAAGACAAAGTTGTCCAGATTTTGAATCATGGCAAGCGTGTGTCTTCTGAGCCCGAGTCAGATACCTCTTACGTTGGTAAGTGCTGCTACTGTAAAGAGACTGGGCATTGGAAAAGAGATTGCATTAAATTCATGGAAGATTATGAGGAGTTGAAGTTGATGTATGAGACTACTTCCTCAGGTATTCATGTTATTACTTCAAGTTATACCTTATAGGTATTGGATACTGGTTGTGGCACTGATATTTGTTAAAATATGCAGAGCCTGAGCAACAGTAGAACGTTGAAGGAAGGGCAAGTGGAACTGCGTGCCTGGAAGGAGCTTGGGATGCTGCCTCAGCCGTAGGGTTTTCACTTGTAGATGCCCTTGAGGCTTGGTTTTGTATTAAGTAATTGCTGCAATGTACCTGCTTTAAGCAGAGTTGTTTTTCATTTTCTTGTAAAGAATTTGAATGTTTTTCATTTTGATAAAGACAAGTTTTGTTCTTTTGATCTTAATGAAATGTTAATTGTAGCACCCTATTCAAGGAATGGGTTTTATATCTTAAACCAAAGAGTGCCTAAAATGTAACATAAATACCGCAATTGGTTTAAATCTGATGAATTAAACCTGATTTTTCTTGGCATAAATGTTTTGGTCACATAGAGTAAGTCAGATTCAGAAACCCCATAGTTATGGACTTTTGGGCTCATTTGAATGGATATCTTATGAGACTTGAATTCTGCTTACTAGACCAAAAGACAAAGGGCCCATCTTAGCCGAGCTGGAGAAAGGCCCAAAGGCTTATTGGAGATTGAACATACTCATGTATGTGGTCCGATGAGCAGTAATGCCAGAGAAAATTTCATGTACTTCATTGTCTCTACTGATTACTTCAGTGAGTGTGACTGTGTTCATTTGATGAGACACAAGTCGGAATTCTTTGACATGGTCGAAAGAGTTCCAGAATGAAGTATAGAATCTGAATGACAGAAGTATTAAGACTCTGGATTAGATCACAAGTGAGAATACTTAAGTCATTGATTGTGTGATCATCTGAATGAGTGTGAAGTCGTTTCACAGCTCACTTCTCCTGAAAACCTAGAGGTGTTTCTGTGAGAATGAATCAGATCTTATTAGAAATGATTAAAGATGAGTCACACGAATCTTCCATGATATTCTCTAAGAATAACGCTCTAAAATATCTAAGTTTACGCTGAAATAGTTCTACCAATATCAGTAGAAAGACACCACGTAAATCTGGATTGGAATCGATCCAAATTCGTCTTTACTGAGTATTTGTAGTTGTGCTACTTCGCTGGTTGTCCTAGGGAAACCAAGGCTTGTTACTTTTACGTCCATTCTGTTTTCTAAGAAGGGAAGTTACTTTCCAAGAAGAACAGTGGGAGTAAAAGTACAACTCGAAGAAATTCGAGAAATACAGGAGGCTGCTCAACCTGTTAAGAAAGAGCAGCGGATGGATTTACAGATTTCTGTAGAATCTACACCTGTAGAGCCTGAAGTTCGCAGATATGAATGAATCAGTCACTAATCCGAGAGTGATTTCTCGTCATTAGTTGAACCTGATGATCATTAAAAGTTCGCATGATCTGATGATCATTGAAAGCGACGAATCTGCGAAATTCAAAGAAGCGAAAGTGAGCCCGGACTCCGAAAAATTACATTTTGTGTAAGTTGGCTTCATCGATCCATTCATGGATGGAAGCAAACATATCGGAGTTGGAATCTTCGTTCTGTTAAAGTAGTCAATGTTTTGACTTGAACAGGAACGAAGTGGAACTGTGCGTTTACTAAAAGATAAGTGGGAGCAATATTGCATTTCTCATAGTGTATGTCGATGACATACTGATTCTCGAAAATAACGTTCCAATGCTGCAGTCGGTAAAGGACTGGCTTGGGAGTTGGTTTTATGATTGACATGGGTAAAGCCACGTAGTTCTTGGATTTTGGATCTAAAGATAAAGATCCAAAAGAGCTGGTAGGACAAAGTCAGGATTCTTAAATTGACAAAGTCCTACACGTAATCAGCAATCCAAGAAGGGTTTTATGCCAATGTCACATGGCAATTCATTAAGCAAGATACAGTGTCCTACGATATCTGCTGAGCTTGAATGCATGGATAGGATTCCATATGCGTCGGCAATTGGATCTATCATGTATGCCATGACACGTACTTGTTTTGATGTTGCTTTAATGTTAAGCAAGACAGGTAAAGACCAGTCAAATCCAGCAAAGAATCACTGGATTGCCGTAAAGAATATCCTAAAGTATCTGAGGAATACTAAGGATAAGTTCTTGATTTACGGAGAAAGTGAAGTGCTAAAAGTCGGTAGAGTCTGAAAGGCAAGTTTCCAGTAGACAAAGATAATTCCCGGTCACAGTCCGGCTATATCTTGTGTTTATCTGGCGGTGCAAGGCACTGTAGCTGACTGCATGACTTAAGCTGAACATTTCGCAGCTTGAGAAGCGGCGAAAGAGGTTGTTTGGAAAGAAGAGTTCATCACTGAACTTGATGTGATTCCCAGCGTAGATGAGACTAGCGCACATCAGAGGTCCAAACACCTTGAGGATAGGTATAACCTATTCCATGAGATAAATGACAGAGGTGTTAAGTAGATAAGCAAGTTTCATCGAATGAGAACGTTGCTAATCTATTAACAAAGCCACTCCTTAGGCCTAAGCACGAGTCGCGGACTGTAGCTGTAGGATGAGTGAAATTAAGATGTAGTCTTAATTTCAGTGGGAGTTTGTAAAGGGCTTTTATAGTTGTTTTGAAAGGTTCATGTAAACATAATATTTTATGTTTATGAAATCTATGATTTCTGGATTATTTTAACTGTGATATAAATAATCGTTCCAAAATGATTCATGTCATTATATATGGGCCATCGAAGTACATGAGTAGACTTGATCCTGAAACCCCATATTTAACGAAATGACATAAATCATAGTGTCCATAGTCGAAGGTTGTTGAATTGGAACACCAACAACCACTTGAGACTAGATTGTGTTGAGACTTATGACCAAGTTTCGAGGGGTCATAGATGCGCGGCATCAAAGTCGACACATAGGTATATGTAGGGGAACATATGACCGGACATGGCCCGCTGATGAGAACTCTACAAGATATTAATATATGTGTCATAAGAGGTTCTCATATACGACTATAGAGTATAGTCCTTAGACCTGAGTTCGCATGCATGTGGCTGCACATGGAATAATGCGCTTTGATCATTGTCTAACGCTGTTTCGTAACTGGGAGCTATACGGACCTTGGTTGGGTGTATTATGAATTGTGTAGATCATAGTGATGGAACAAGATGGGATTTGTCCCTGCCGTTTAACGGAGGTAATATCTCTAGGCCAATCGGAGATTTGATAGCTGGTAAGAGAATGGCCATTCCCAAACGGACTTGCCCAAGTCGTTTGAATTGTCAGTATCAAATCTGTTACGATAAACATGGTCTGGCTATATAAGGATGACACGCATCTTGCCTTATGCCAGATCGAGATATTAAGACAAAAGGACTAGGGAATGTAGGATTCTAGTACAATCGGGAGATTGTTGGGAATGTCCTGTGTAGGATTCCAGTACAAGTGGGAGATTGTTGGGAATGTCCTGAAATCTACCGTACTATCTCTAGAAAGTATGATAAGTGTCGAGATCAGACATAAGTCATAAATACTGGGTGATCATGATGGCTTGCTAGAGTCCGCTCTTGATCTATAAGTTTAGGACTTATTACCAGTATTGTATGATCCCGAAGGGTCACACACCATAGCTAACGGGAAAGTTAAATGGAATAAATACGGTAAGATGCAGTGGCATTTACTGTATTGGATCAGAGAATTGGGCCAGACAAAATGCAGGCTTTTGCCTGATTTGTGTCTTGGGCCCAAATGATTAATGAGCCATTAGTCAAATGACTTGGGCCCATTTAAATGGGAGAGGAGGAAATCGAAACCCTAAGGCTTGCGATTTTTCTCCTTGTGGCCGCGAGTTTGCCTCTCTCTCTATCTCTCTCTTTCTGATCTGATCCATCTCTTTGGTCTAGCAGCCATCCCGGCTTGTAAGAGTGTGGATACCAAAGGAGGAGCAGGTTGTTCATCTGTTCTAACTGATCTTGTCATTACCATCTCTAATCCGCTGCAAAAGGTAATGTCACAGGTTGGTTTTATGATTCGTTTTGCAAGAACCTAGATCTGTTAAGATTATGTGTTAGGTTGAAACATGGGAATTAAACCTTGATCAAACACCATAATCCTACATAAAGATCATTATGAGGCTGATCCTGATTTTGGTGTGATTTTTCAAGAATGCAGTAAGGGAGCTAAAGGACCATTCTACGTGCACAAAGACTTCATGTTCCAATAGAAATGGTTGTGCATCCCTCAAGGCTCGATGCGAGACCTCCTGATATGTGAATCCCATGGAGGCGTCCTGATGGGGCACTTCGGCGTGGATAAGACCATGAGCGTTATGGCCGACCATCTATTTTGGCCGCACTTGAAACATGATGTGGAAAGATTCTGCTCTAAGTGCATCATGTGCCTTAAAACCAAGTCCATGTCTCATCCATACAGTCTTTATATGCCATTGCATATTCCTAAAAATCCTTGGGTGGATATTTCTATGGATTTCGTGTTAGGATTACCTAAGATCAAGCATAAGGACTCCATTTTCTTGGTGGTTGACCGATTCTCGAATATGGCTCACTTCATAATGTGCGCCAAGACGAATGACGCCACTCATAAGGCCGACCTAATCTTCCGAGAGGTAGTGAGACTACACGGACTTCCCTGACCATTGACTCATACCGAGATACGAAGTTCCTAAGTCACTTCTGTAGGACACTCGGGAGGAAACTCGGAACCAAGCTTCTATTTTTCACAACATGTCATCTACTGACATAAGCTCAGACCGAGGTCGTTATCCGGACGCTATCAGCCCTTTTACGGGCCACGGTTGGTAACAACTTGAGTAATTGGTAGATTTTATTCTATATGTTGTTCTCTGATTCTCCATTGAAGGCTCAGAGATTCATGTTCGTTCTTTTGATTTTCGAGTAAAACCTTAAAGAAGATCGTTCACGAAAACAAAGAAAGAACACGGATGGATTCACATGTTTAGCCTTTTAGTTTCTGCACTTGTACGATGGGTGTTGAAGATTTACTCAAATGAACTCGTTAAAATATTGACGTCTTTTTTATTTGTAAATTTTGTATTTTGTACAAAGCTTGAGGTTCTAATTTCGGTCTCAAATCTTACAAAAATAACTAGGGATGCAGCGTCGCCTCACTGTCTGTAGCATGTGGGCTTTGGTTTTAGTTTCGTTGTTGGGCTCTCGAAAAATGTAGTCGTTTTTTTATTTCTTTTCAATTTAGTTTTATCTCTTTCTTATTCAAAGCTTATCCCAGTTAAGTATGATCGTCCTCGATAATTGTAAAACATTTTATTTTGACCTATGAAGTTTAGAGAGATATTTTCCAATCAATATCTCCTATTACGTGAGAAATTTTTTCTTAAATCTCTCACGAAATCTAGTTACTTGGTATTCACGAAAGTTGGTAGCAAAATTATTGTAGACGATGCAACACCAGGTTAACGAGCGGTTAGATCTTATCCCACCATCACTGTCACATTACAAATCCAGATAAAACTTGTATAAAAGTAGTAATCCTAATATTGAAGTCCAAATGTGATGGTCTTACGAAATTAAATTGTAAAGTCTAAAAGTGGTCCTAAGATTTATCGTTATAACCACTTGTTCCTTTTCTCAACAATAAACTAGACGGTGGTCTTACGCCGTTCGGACTTTGATAAATGGTAACGACTATCATTATCACCCGATTAGATGATAGTTGCTATCAAAACAATTGTCGAGTCTTTTATTGGGGGATGCACTGTCCAATATGTTAATTAGGCATCGTCATTCAAGTTTTCAGTTTGGTTTATTCGATTTTAAACACCGAACTGGAACTTTGGCATGGTTCGAATCAGTTTTCGATTTCGATTATGTATGGTTTTGGATAAACATATTATAAAAGTAACTTATCTATTTTAACAAAATTTTATATGTTTTAAACTTCTGCATATTTGAATTATAGGTCATTAAATTCATTTTGACTAACATATATTAGAGACTAACCTTCTTCTATATGTTATATTACATGTTATTCCATTGTAAATTAAAGAATAACTAGATTTTGATCCGCGCTAAAGAAACGCAGATATATTTTTCTAAGAAGATTTGATTTTTTTTATTTCTATAATAAATTTATTAATTATTTAACACAATTTTATTAGATGTATATTATGAAGATTATGTGCTTAATACGGAAATAATTTTATAATTTTATGTTTTTAATCATAATCATCATAAAAAGTTAAATGATATAAGTTTAAAAGTATTGTTTTAGAACATCATATGTTAATACATATTGTTTTAGAACATCATATGTTAATACATATTATTTACTTGTGTTTTAAATATTAATAATTAAATTTATAGTTTTATATAAATATAATTATAGATTTATAAAAATTGAAATATGATAATCTATTTATTTAATGTTTTTTGCATTTGTTTAAGTTTTTAATATTTCTTTAATTAAAATTGATTAATTCATCTTTTAAAATTTATTCTTATAAACTAAAATATTTAAAAAAATTATAAACGAAATAAATTAATATATTTTCAACACATCTTATATTAATTTAAATATTTAAAATTTTGATAAAACAAATTTTAAAAACTGCAATCATAAAAACATCGACTGTAATCAAGCAATCTTATATTCAAATAATATAAATACTGAATATTTTTAATATTTTTTATCAAATTAAGAAAATATCAATTGAAATTGATTACTAGAAGACAAATTTTGTTTTTAATATTTATATAATTGAAATTGGTTAATCTAATTTTTAATCGTTCTTGTAATGATATAAATATATATATAAAAAATTAGTTAATATATTTATTTGAAAATTTATAAATATTATTGGTGTATGAATTCATTTAATTATATTTACTATTATGGCTTATACATAAATATATATTATATTCCGAAATTAATTATTTAAGATAAATTGGATTAAAATGTTTTTATTAGATATTGCTATAGTAGAAAAGAAAATATGCATTGATATTTAAAGTAAGAAAAGATATTGAAAAATATTATGTTTAAAATAGTTAGAATTTAGTTTCACATTATTACTCTTAATAAATTAGTTAAATTCTTTATATTTCCAATTGCATGAATTGTAATATAACACATGGAAAAATCTTCATGTTTTAATAGTATAGATTAAATTTCATTAAGGATAATAAGGGAATATAACATTTCTCTACTATTCATGTTTCCAAACAAGACAATTATTAACCATGTAGTCAAATAAGACAATTATTTTCTTTATTTTTGTTTCAAATAAAATATATATATTTATATTATAACAAAATCTTATAAAAAATATATTATTTTTTATTTCTTAATAAAAATAAATATTGAATTCGTATTTATTATTATAAAATTATTTTAATTACTTTTTAACCTAAATCTTCTCTAATTTTTTATTTTATTCAAATACATTCATAATATATTTTTGTTTGAAATACAAATATGTATTAAATATTATAACAAAATCTTACAAAATATTTTTAATTTCTTAATTTCTTAAGAAAAAATTACTAAACTCATATTTATTATTAAAATTTACTAAACAATAACTTAATTACGATTTATAAAAAAAATATATATATATTTAGACCAATATACACACATATTCATGTATTTTAACATAACTAGTTTATTAAAGTGAATATATAAAAAATAATTACTATAAATTAAAATATAATTTACAAAATATATTTTTTAAATTAGAATACTAAAAATTAGATTGATATATTTTATTTTGATAAAATATTAAAATTAGTCAATATTTTATATTTTTGAAATATATGATAGGCTATATTATCTTGTTTGTGGTTATAGCTACGAAATAGCTATGAATATTTTGTGGATATTAGTCACGAATAACCAAGACTATGTCGTAGATAACTAGCCACTAATTAGTTACGATAAATTTTCGTGTCTTGTCTACAGATATCCACGAACTTTCCGTGGCTAAATTAGCCATAAATTATCTACGACATGGGTTGTAGCTATTTTGCTGCGGATATCCACGAATATGTTCGTGGGTAAATAGCCACGAATGGCGGGAAATAGTATTCGTAGCTAATTAGCTTCAAACTATTTGTAGCAATCCGTGGAAATGTAAACTCGAATAGCCACAAAACAAATCTTTTATTTCCACCAATAGACACAATTAACTATTACCTAATTGTTGTGATTAATCAAAACTATATAAAATTAAACTACATTAGTTACACAAATTCATTTCATTAGTACATTCAAAAGATCCATTATATACATTACAAAACAAAACATCACAAAAAGAAGTTAATATAATACATATCCTAATTAATTAAACACTTTAATAAAAACATGAAATTAGTTTTGAACTTGTTCATTAGTGATTGAGAGGGAATGAGGAGTGGTATTTGCAAGATTGATTGGAGACAAGTCGTTAGGGTCATTTTGAAGCTGCTGGGAAGACTCTAAATAAAAGTTTGGAGCAGAAGTAGCACTCTCACGTGGAGCATGTCGAGCAATGGGCTGAAAAGTCACCGGATCCACTCCAGCAAGGCTCAGGAGAACCGAAAGCCCTTTGTTTATCCTAGAAAGATCTGCTTCATCCCTGAAATGTCTTCCTCCAAATTAATCATTCTAGTATTAGCTTCCACATGCTTGAGAAGTGAAGCAGGTGTAGTCTCTTTTGGTGAAGTCTCAAGATACTGGATAGAACCGAGACCATACACACGGCCCTTGCTGTTTTTTTGCTGGCTGCAACATGAAAACACAAGAGCAGTATCAATGAACATATATATAACACTTAACATATATCACCTAACATTTCAAGGCTTCACAGAATCAATACAGTGAACAATACCTAATATAGTCAATTTCTAATCTGATAAAAACAAACATAACCATTTCCAAAACAATAAGAGTTAATAATTCCTTCTACAGTAATCAGAAGCATTTTCTAAACCACACAAACAGTTACAACTGAACACACATAAACAAAAGTTGATCATTCCCCAAACAACCTCAAATGCAGTCATACTAAATAGAGGTAAAGGTTTACTGGATTCTTACCTCAATGTATGAAGCTGTGAGATCTTGGCTAGAAGGAGTAGTGGCGGTTTCATCAGAGAGAGAAGACTGCTGCGATCTAGAGATAGTCAACTCCTCAGCAGCCTTCACAAGAGCCTCTGCTCGTTTATCTATGACTTTGCCGTTTTTGTTCGAGTGAGTTTTAAGCACCACCGCAATGGCAGGTGGTGCCTCTCCCAGCTCAAGTGCCTATCAAATAAAGCAATGTGTTAGTAGTCATTAAAAACAAACAAACAATATATAATCAGAAAATTAGCAATACTTACCATTTCATGTGCCACACGAGTGTGTGGCTTGGCTCCAGAAGTATGACAGTGCTTCCCTAATCCATCTGGATCAGATGAAGAGTTCTCCGAGTTCTTTCTTGCTTCTCTTTTGGTGAGGCTCCTCCTCCCAAGTCTGAAGCATGATGTTCCAATCCGATAGTCCTATAACGCTAGGTTTCATGGGAGAGCTCTTCCTCTTGCTCACGAGATTGCTAATAGAAAGTCTCAGAATCTTCTCCCTACGGTGATACACCAAATCCTTATGCTGAGGATCCCAATTGTATTTTTGCTTCAAAAAAATCAAGTGAATTAGTTAACTATTTAAACAAAACATAACTGATAATAATTATATAACAAAAAACGATTCAAAAACATACCACAAAGCTTGTCCACCATTCATCCTTCTCCTCACGCGGCACCATTCCATAATTCTACCATGGACCCCAAAAGTTTGACTGATATGATGCAACAATGACCTTGCGGATGCAGTCATCAATGCCAAACTTGTGATAGTACAAAATCACAAACCAAACAACAACATCAAGCCGAAAAGAATAAACAAACATTTAACAAGAGACAATGCAGACATTACTCATCTCTACTCTAATAATAGCAATACTATATCAAACATGTTTCAGACAAGTTAATTAGTTTTTCAGACCAGTCTCACAAGTTTCATCTCATCTCATCTCAACTCTAGCTAACAGAACAGTCAACTGAAAGACAACAAATTGGTTAAAAGAGACAATAGAGTGCTATATTATCACGAGAACAACACAAACGATATTACCCAGATCAATACAGACAATAATGAACCTACCGTCCCCGACCAAAACTCGCGAGGTAAAAAGGCTAACCGGAAGAATCGCCGCACTCAACCGATTAATTTCCAGATCGACATATAAATGTCTCCCCTCTTATCAACTCTCGAGGGGGAACAAAATTTTGAATGGGACGAAAATTGCAAAGATGCCTTCCAACAGTTGAAAGAATACCTTACGACACCTCCGGTACTAGCTAAGCCGGAAGAAGGAGAGACGCTTTACCTCTACATGGCAGTATCAAGCGCGGCTGTAGGCGGGGTGCTAGTGAAGGAAGATCGCGGTGATCAGAGACCAATCTTTTACACCAACAAGACATTGAATCGAGCAGAGACTCGACACCCAACGATCGAAAAATTGGCCCTGGCAGTCGTGACATCGGCAAGAAAACTCAGACCTTATTTCTAGTCGCACCCGGTCATCGTCCTAATTACTATGCCCATGCGGTCGATCTTGCACAGCCCGACTCAATCCGGAAGACTGGCCAAATGGGCAATGGAACTAAGTGAGTACGACATCGAATTCAAAGGACGAACTGGCATAAAATCCCAGGTCCTGGCAGACTTCATTGTCGAACTCCCACCCGAGCTGACACAAGATGATCAATCGGAAGAAAGAAATTGGAGCCTCCACGTGGACGGGTCATCATCAAAGGCCGGCTCAGGAATCGGAATTCGGCTCGAATCGCCAATGGGAGAAGTGCTCGAGCAATCTAGGATTTCAAGCCTCCAACAACGAAGCCGAGTATGAAGCCCTGATCACCGGATTACTATTGACCAACGCCATTGGTACCAAGTGCATCCAAGCCTACTGTGAGTCACAGTTAGTCGTGAACCAATTCAACGGCGAATACGAAGCCAAAAACAAAAGAATGGATGCTTACCTTGGTATAACCAAGAAGCTGACCATCGATCTTCACTTCTTCAACCGAACAAGAATTCCAAGAAAGGAGAACACATTGGTAGATGCCCTCGCATCCTTAGCTTCGAGCTCGGACGCACACCTGAGATGAACAATCCCAGTGGAACTTATAGATAAGCCGAGTATAAGCCCCCCCCCCACATTTGCAACGTCATCGACGGAGAATTAAACGACGAAGACATCGCGATAGATCAAGCGCATGACGACGGAATACATAGAGTAAAATGGAGTTTGGAAATAAAAGCTTACGTACTAGATGGAGAACTACCTAAGGATAGATGGGAGGCTTGGAGATTCAGGGAAAAAGTAGTTCGATACGTTATGATGGAAGGAGACCTCTTCCGATACAACGCCGTCAGAGCAGCGCTACGATGCGTAGAAGGCAAGGAGATCAAAGAAGTGATCAAGAAAACTCATGAAGGATCAGAGGAAACCATGCCAAAGGAAAGTCCTTGGCACTAAAAATCAGAAAGCTCGATTTCTTCTGGCCGACGATGCAGAAGGACTGTGTAAAATACGCAGCAAAGTGCGAACCATGCCAAAAACATTCCCCGGTGATACACGCACCTACAGAAGAGCTGCAGACCGCCACGGCTCCTTACCCATTCACGCGATGGGCGATGGACATAGTCGGACCAATGCACAACTCCAATAAAAACGAGCACATCCTGATCCTAACTGATTACTTCACCAAATGGGTAGAAGCTAAAGCTTACAAAACGGAGAAAGCTCGGGACGTCACCAGCTTCCTGTGGAAATACATCATCTGCAGACATGGGATTCCCTATGAGATCGTAACTGATAACGGGAAATAATTCACATCTGTCCTGCTTAGTCAATTTTGCAACAAGTGGAACATCGGACTGAGTAAGTGGACGCCTTACTACCCACAATGAAACGGCCAGGCGGAGGTCACAAACAAGAAAATTATTGATGGACTTAAAAAAAAAGCGGCTCGATGAGCATAAAATAAATTGGGCTGATGAGTTAGATGGAGTTATGTGGTCACATCGAACCAATATGCGACGACCATTCAATCAAACCTGTTGGATATGGGTTTAGCACCCATCCAAAGCTCATTGGAAATCTTGTCTTAATCATTTATACTCAATGTCGGCCCAAGAAGATAAGCCCGCGAAGGAGTCAACGGCCCAAAGAGAAGTCAGCATCCTAGCGCTATAAATAGGACCCTTCGCTCTTCATTTGAGACACATTGTAACTCGCAAGAGGCCGAGCTACCTCTATAAAGCTCCGACCTCAAGCATTGCTTAGTGAGCACGTCATTCGACAAACTCACACCTCATACAATCCTGTTCATAGCTCGGCTCCGGCCTTACGATCAATAAAGAATCATTTCGACCTCACTTTATATTTGTATTTTCACCTCGTAGTTCGGACATTTCAGATCGTAGCCCGTAATATTGACTAGGTCGAATTTCCGTAA
Source organism: Orychophragmus violaceus (assembly GCA_030180135.1). Classification (NCBI taxonomy): domain Eukaryota; kingdom Viridiplantae; phylum Streptophyta; class Magnoliopsida; order Brassicales; family Brassicaceae; genus Orychophragmus; species Orychophragmus violaceus. Next base: position 38,001,051 of record CM058240.1, read on the forward strand.
CAACAATTGGCGCCGTCTGCGGGGAACGATAAACTTCTTTACGATCTAAGACGAATCCGAGATGACAGGACCCTTTTCAGCTAGCGACAACTCCGGAAAGGTAGCAGGCCTGCCGCCGAAGCCAAAACCCCTGAATCCAAGCAAAGGGACGGACATACCGCACACACCGGTCAGCTCATCAAACCCAAACCCCCTCACTCCCCTGGAACTCTCGAAAACCACCGGACCCAACACCGCATTAGCCCGCACAAAGATGTCGACGGTCAACAACCCAGTCAATCAAATCGGGAACACGAGCACACCCAGAAACGACGAACCAACGACGACCGTCGTACAAGCTCCCGACCAGGACCGACAAGACGCTGTTTCTCTCATAAGAACTTTGATGGCACAGATTGACGAGCTAAGATAATGCAACAGCGACCGCTTCCAACAACTCACAGACGCCCAGAACATATGCCACGAACAAATCGACAACAAACACCCCGAAACACGGGAGCATTCGTGGATACCATCCCACACACAACCGTTAGGCCAGGCGAACGACCAACCATACCCCGGCAAACATCGGCACACGAGCTCAAGGCACACGGAGAAGAGCCAGGCAGTGGCAGCGAAATCGAGCTTTTGAAGGCCCATCTGGATAGCATGACATCGAGGGTCCACAAGGCGATCAGCTCAGCTCCCGAGATCGACAGAGTCCTAAAAGAAGCGCAGAACACGCCGTTCACGAGCAAAATAACAGGAACACCAATTCGGCATCAAGGAAAAATCAAACTGCCTACCTACGACGGCAGCTCTGACCCACGACAATACCTCACAGCGTTTAGCATCGCGATGGGGTGAACTCAATTCCTCCCAGAAGAATGCGACGCCGGTTTCTGCCAGCTCTTCGTCGAAAACCTCTGCGGCGCCGCCCTCAGCTGGAAGCGCATTCCATCGACAGCTATCAGCAGCTAACGACCACATTCCTCAAGCACTACTCAATGTTCATCCAGGAGAGAGCATCGAGCGCTGACCTCTGGTCGATCAACCAAGAGAAACACGAATCCTTAAGGTCGTACATCGATAGGTTCAAAACCGTCGTTTTGAAAATCTCAGTCACCGACAGCGAAGGTCTACCCGCGTTACAGAGCGGGCTCTGGTACGAATCGCCATTTCGCAGCGAGCTGGCCCTGAACAAACGACAAACTCTCGAGGACGCCCTCCATCAAGCCGCCATCTTCATCGAGATAGAGGAGAAAAGAGAACTACTCGCCAAAAAGTTTGGAACAGTAAAGCCTACGAAGTAAAAGGAGTCGACACAAGAATATGTCGAACCACGCCAACACTACGATCAAGAATACAAAAATTCAAAGAAGGAAGGCAAGAAAACGGCGGCCCACCTCACTGCCGAGCACGACCCGCAAGGCAACCCAAGAAACCACGCTAAAAACAAAGGAGCAAACACGGGAGATAGGGACAGACCTTTCTGCACATACCACCAAAGATCGGGACACGACACCGACGAGTGTCGCCACCTTCAGAACCTCCTCCTCGGGAATACTAAAGGGGAGAAACAAACATAACGAACCGGAACGCGCAAATGGCACCAGCTGACAAACAAGCGACGAACGACAGAAAGCGAGTTCGGCTTATCAGAGGAAAAAACAGAAGATCAGGAAATGCACAGCGAACCGAGCAAGACAAAGCCGACGCGGAGTCACACAAGCGAGCTCATCGTAGAGACGAAGTTGGAAAGCCCTCGCCAAGAAGGCGCATCAACATGATATTGGGAGGGTTCCCCAGCCATGACGACTTGGCGGATCTCTCGAAAACCTTAGATCGGGATGAAAACACGGAACTAGAAAGAAACCACATCAATGAGGCAAGAGGCAAAGACAAGATTTCCTTCACCACCAAGAGCGGAGGAGAACCGGACAAGCCCAGCTGCGGTCTACTTGTTGTCAAACTCCAATTAAACAAACAAAGAATCGTCAGAGCCCTGGTTGACACCGGAAGCTCGATTAACCTTATTTTCAAAGAGACTTTGCGGAAAATGAAGCTCGATAGGCGCATAGCAAGAAGACCAAAAAGAACGCTCACCAGCTTCAGCAGCGAGACGACGACAGTGAATGGAACAATCCTGCTGTCAGTGCACGCCGGAAAAATCGCGCATACCACCACTTTCCTCGTCATAGATCGACCAGCGACGTACGACGCAATACTAGGAACCCCGTGGATCCATGCATTGAAAGCGGTCGTCTCACCCTACCACCAATGTGTAAAATTCCCAACCTCACAAGAAATCAACACACTCTGGGGAGAACAGGAAAAATCAAGAGCCGACCTCACAGAAAAGAACGAAGCACTGATAGCACGAATCGAAACGCAAGAACTGACACAGCCAAGCAAGGAAACGACCTAAGTGGAAGTGGCAACTCAGAATTCGAACTCATAGATAAGATCCCTTATCACTCTTTCATACATATATCTATATTCCGCAAAATCCTTTGTAACCACGAAAGAACTACGCTTGACTTGATCTCTTATTTGAGAGTACGTATGCAGCCTTTATGAGGCCCAGTCACCCCTTTTTTACTTCAAAATTAAAAGCACGTCTTCTATTTGGAAACGTACTCGGATTGCCCGAAATATTAACATCGACATTCTGGCCAAATGATCGATAAAACTAAAAACGCGTCCCAAGGCGCAGTGGCATCGCGCCACATTGTCGGTTTTGACAACACCTAAGCCGGGGCCAGACCCGCACAAGTCATCAGGATAGATTGAATAAGCCAAACCTCCTTCGCACAATCCAATCCGGAGACTTCACAGGATAAGCCGGGCACGTACTCGCACCTAAAACAAAGCAAATGACAGGATAAGCCAGGCCCAAGCCCGCACCTATAAACATTTGCATATAAGGCGAAGGCAGCTTCGTACTTAAAAACCATAAAGAAGGCAAGTCAAAGACTGAATTTGCCCTCGCCAATATTCGAAAAATTCGAACAAAACAATCACATCAAAACGAAATAACAACAACAAAAAAATGATGATGAAGCCGAGCTAACAACGAGCTCGGACCAGCCCGCATCAAAAAAAAAGAGGTAACACCTCATGAAATCACACGGGACCATCACGAATCTCGGACAAAAGAACACTATACAAAGTAATGAAAGCGTGAAAACAAAATAATACCCATCAGGCTCAAAATCTTTTCTTCTTTTTATAAAAACAAGCCAAAAGACAATCCAAAAGAAACGACAAAAACCGAAAGTATTTACAAAAATAAACAGCGTCCACAAGAATACACATCTTCATACCCAGGATCGCCAAGGGGAGTCATAAAGAAGTCATCTCTCCCAAGATCCGGAACCGGTAAAGTGAGAAGGTCAGCTCGCAACTTAGCATCGTGCTCCTTAAGCTTCTCAAGACGGACAGGAGGGACTTCAATCCCTTCATCCACGAGAAGCTGAAGAGCACCCAGTACGGCGATGGTCTGATGCAACTCCAATAACTTACCCGTCGTCAGGGCGTCATCTTTCTTCTCAGCTCTGATCTTGTAAAGACGCTCAAAGGCCTTCTCATACATCCTCCGCCTCTCAAGCAGAACAGCCTCCTCGCTCGATAAGCGCAGCCGATCACACTCGGACTTAAGTGTTGGGATAGTGTCCTGAAATCACACTTGTACTCACTCCTGATGATAGTTGTGTGTCGAGATCAGACATTCGTATAATACTGGGCGGTTGCAATGTTTTGCTAGAAGCCTCTTGCAATATGTAAGTTGTAGACTTACTGCCAGTATTATATGATCCTATAGGGTCACACACCTAAGCAAACTGGAAGCTAAAAGATGGGGATGATCATTATGGTAATGATCGTATTAATGTGTATTGGATACACATCAATATTGAGTTTCGAATAGTGTGTCGATTCCGAAACTGAGTTTCGGTTTTATGACTTAAAACGAATCTAATTAATCATGGTTCGGTTTAAGTCATTCCAGGTCATTTATATAGTGATATAGTTTTGACCTGGAACCCTAGCCGTCCACTTTTTCTTGACAGAAAGAGCATAAACACCAGAAACTCTCAGATCCCATAGATCCGGCACTAGCGTCCCGTTTCCAGCTTGTGTGCGTGTGTACCTGGTAGAGGCGAGGCACCTGTGTCGCTACTGATCTCGTTCACCATTCATTCCGCTGCCAGTAACAAGGTAAGAACGAGGTTAGTGATTCAATATATCAAACCCTTAGATCCTAGGGATCCAACAGTGGTATCAGAGCTTGTTAGGGTTTAGACTATTGAATCTGATGCAATTAATTCGAAAACTGAGTTTGTTGAATTGATTATTGCCTGCTAAAATCGTGTTTTCAAGTGTTAATCTCGGATTATGTGCCTGTTGAAAAACGATGAATTGTTAAAAACGCACTGTGTTGATCGACACTAAGCGTGTGTCGGTCGACACGCCGCGAAATAACTCGTAAAATTTTTAGGGTTTGTCGCAGAGTGTCGATCGACACAAAGCGTGTGTCGGTCGACACAGAGCGAAAGGGGTTTGTCGCAGAGTGTCGATCGACACAAAGCGTGTGTCGGTCGACACAGAGCAAAAACTCGTAAATAATTTTCGGGTTTCGATCTGAGATCGAGTACCCGTAATCCTGCTGTGTCGATCGATACACTGGGTGTGTCGGTCGACACAGGCAATGCGATTAGATAGATCGGTTCAATTGGATTGAACCGGTTATCTCGCTCGGTTAATTTTAATTAACCAATTGGTTCTGGTTTGGTAATGTCGATCGACACAGAGTTGTGTGACGATCGACATGGACCGTTAAACCGAACCGGTTCAATTAGATTGAATCGGTTAATGAAATTCGATCCGGTTTGACCGGTTATCGAAGACCGGTTTAAATTATGTTGTGTCGACCGATGCCAATGGTTGGCGTCGATCGACACACCATTCGCAGAATTATTGGTTGGACCATAAATTTGCATATACCAGACCAAATTTAATCTTAAAGTTCTAAATGAACCTAAAATTAATAAAACTGAATGTTTTAATTAAATTAATAACTTCTTGAATGTGTATTGGATATACATCAAGATTAAATAATTCTTTTCCTCAACCAAATATCAAGTGATCTTGATGTCTTGTCCGATCTTGTCTACTATCAAGACTCGTGTTGTTGTTGGATATCCTTGGAGTCCTTGGTATCCACAGCAACATGAGTAATGGAGGTGATCATTGATAGATTTGCAGTGCAACTATTAGTGATCACAAGACAGAAGAGATTGGTTTTACTTGACTGGGCTGTCAGAAGTTCTGGGCCCAGAGACATCAGAGTAGATTAGACATAGTTTGTCTCATCTACGACCAAGAGTTGTACTGGGTACAATTAGCAATGATTTGCTTACCTAGATAACTAAAGTTTGGGTGATGGCGAGTTGCCCACTCAGATTTTGGTGAAGTATGGATCTTGGCTCATTGTATTCATCTGAGGAAACATAGTTTTGAATACAATGCGAGTCTTTCTTATTAGATAAGAATTCTCATTTCCTTGAGCATTATAACTAAAACCTCTACCTTTTTAAATACAGCTATGTCTGTCTCAACTCACATCAACACTTTCTCACTAAGATCCGTCCTTGAGAAGGACAAGTTAAATGGATCTAATTTCTTGGAATGGTATCGGAACCTGAGAATAGTTCTCAGGCAGGAGAACAAGGAATATGTCCTTGAAAGAGTTCTCACCGAGAGGCCACATTCCAATGCCCCGTAGACAGAAAAGAATGCTTGGGATAAGCATTCAGCTGATGTCAAAGATGTTAATTGTCTAAAGTTGGTGACTATGAACTCTGAGCTGCAGAAGCAATATGAGAACGTGATGTCACCCATTGAGATGATTAACAGCCTGAAAGCTTTGTTTCAGGACCAAGCTCGCACAGAGAGATACCAGACGGTTAAATCTCTCATGGATTGCAAGCTGGCTAAGGACAGTCCAGTAAGTCCTCATGTCCTTAAAATGATGGGTTACATTGATAACCTGGGGAAACTGGACTGTGCCATTAGCCAGGAGCTAGCCACTGACATGATTCTACAGTCTTTGCCGTCGTGTTTTGATCAGTTCATCATGAACTACAACATGCAAAACATGACTAAGACATTGACTGAGTTGCACGGCATGCTGAAGACAGCGGAGCCGAATCTCAAGAAGGCAACTCCCAGTGTACTGATGGTACAAGGGGGTAAAAGGTTTAAGAAACCTAAGAAGGATAAGGGAAAGACCCAAGTTATCCAGACTGAGAGTCAGGACAAGCCCAAGCTGAAGCCCAAATCCGGGCCTTCTCCTGAGGATAAATGCAACTACTGCAAGCAGTTAGGGCATTGGAAGAGAGACTGCAAGAAGTTCATGGAAGATTACAAGAAACTGAAGAAGACGTATGATGCGTCTGACTCAGGTATTTATGTTATCGAACTTAATGTTATATCTTCTAGTTCTACTTCGTGGGTATTAGATACCGGCTGCGGTGCTCATATTTGTACTAATATGCAGGCACTAAGAAACAGTAGAACGCTGAAGAAAGGACAAGTGGTGTTACGGGTCAGGAATGGAGCTAGGGTTGCTGCACGGGCCGTAGGCACTTACGAGTTGTCTTTACCTTCGGGCATGATTTTAACTTTGAATAATTGCTACTTTGTACCTGCGATTAGCAGAAACATAATTTCAGTTTCCGTATTGGATTTGGAAGGTTTTGATTTTGCTGTTAAGAATAAAGTTTGTTCTTTTAATCGTGATGGTACGTATTATGGTAGCGCCCCATTGGATAATGGGTTATATGTTTTAAACCAAGAAATGCATGTCTTTAACATAAATACAAAGCGGTTTAAGTCCAATGACGAAAACCCGACTTTCTTATGGCATTGTCGTTTGGGCCATATCAATGAGAAACGCATCCAAAGGCTCCATCGAAATGGGCTTCTGGGCTCATTTGATTTTGAATCATGTGAGAAATGTGAATCTTGTTTGATGGGCGAAATGGCTAGAGCCCCTTTCAACAAACCAAATGAAAGGGCCAGTGATTTATTGGGCCTTGTTCATACTGATGTATGTGGGCCAATGAGTACTGTTGCCAGAGGAAATTACAAGTACTTCATTACCTTCACTGATGATTTCAGTAGATATGGCTATGTCTATTTGATGAGACACAAGTCAGAATCATTTGATAGATTCAAGGAATTCAAGAATGAAGTACAGAACCAACTTGGCAAAAGTATTAAAGTTCTGCGATCGGATCGCGGAGGAGAATACTTGAGTCAAGAGTTCAGCGACTATCTGAGCGAGTGTGGAATTATTTCACAACTCACTCCTCCTGGAACATCCCAATGGAATGGAGTGTCAGAGAGGAGGAATCGAACCTTATTGGATATGGTTCGGTCTATGATGAGTCATTCAAATCTTCCATTATCCTTTTGGGGATACGCTATAGAAACGTCTGCGTTTACACTTAATAGGGTGCCATCTAAATCAGTGGAAAAGACACCACATGAATTGTGGACTGGGAACATTCCTAGTCTGTCTTTCCTGATGATTTGGGGATGTGAGGCTTATGTCAAACGTTTAATCTCTGACAAGCTCGCGCCCAAATCAGATAAATGCTACTTCGTTGGTTATCCTAGGGAAACCAAGGCATACTACTTTTACAACCAATCTGAGAACAAAGTATTTGTTGCTCGGGACTGTTCTTTTCTTGAGAGGGAGTTTCTCTCTAAGAAAAACAGTGGGAGTAAAGTACATCTTGAAGAAATTTGAGATGCACAGGAGACTGCTCAACCTACTTAGGAAGAGCAGCAGTTGGATCCACAAAGTTCTGTGGAACCGGCGCGTGTGGAGCCTGAAGTTCGCAGATCCGGAAGGATCCGTCACGAACCCGAGAGATACTATGGATTTCTCGTGACCAATTCCAATGATCTGATGATCATTGATAGTGACGAACCAGCGACCTTCGCGGAAGCAATGATGGGCCCGGACTCCAAAAAGTGGCTTGGAGCCTCTAAATCCGAAATGGGATCCATGTCAGAAAACCAAGTATGGTCCTTGGTCGATTTACCTAATTGTGCAAAAGCCATTGAGTGTAAATGGATCTTCAAGAAGAAGATTGACGTGGATGGCAATGTGCAAATTTACAAAGCGAGGTTGGTGGCTAAAGGTTTCAAGCAAATTCATGGTATTGACTATGATGAAACCTATTCCACAGTCGCTATGCTTAAATCCATTCGGATTCTTCTAGCGATTGCCGCTCATTATGACTATGAGATTTGGCAAATGGACGTCAAAACCGCATTCCTGAATGGTATTCTGGAAGAGGATGTGTATATGACATAGCCTGAAGGTTTTGTTGATCCTAAGAATGCTGGGAAGGTATGCAAGCTTCATAAATCCATTTATGGATTGAAGCAAGCATCACAGAGTTGGAATCTTCGTTTTTATGAAGCAGTAAAACAATTTGGTTTCATCAAGAACGAGGAAGAACCATGTGTTTACAAGAAGACTAGTGGGAGCAGAATTGCGTTTCTTGTACTGTATGTCGATGACATACTCCTCCTCGGTAATGACGTTCCGTTGCTTCAGTCTGTTAAGACTTGGCTCGGAAGTTGTTTTTCCATGAAAGACATGGGAGAAGCCGCGTACATTCTTGGAATCAGAATCTACAGAGATAGAGTGAACAGGCTGATTGGATTGTGCCAGGACACTTATATTGATATGGTGTTGCACAGATTCAGGATGCATGGTTCCAAGAAGGGTTTCATACCGATGTCTCATGGCATTAGTCTCAGCAAGAAGCAGTGTCCGGTAACACATGCTGAGCGGGAGCGCATGAATAGGATTCCTTATGCTTCTGCAATAGGATCTATTATGTATGCCATGCTCTGCACTCATCCAGATGTAGCTTACGCATTAAGCATGACGAGCAGATACCAATCTGATCCAGGTGAAGTTCACTGGACAGCTGTCAAGAATATTCTCAAGTATTTGAGACATACTAAGGATAAATTCCTTGTGTATGGAGGAAGTGAAGAACTTGTGGTGAATGGATTCACCGATGCGAGTTTTCAGACGGACAAAGACGATTTCCGATCACAATCTGGATATGTCTTCTGTCTAAATGGCGGTGCAGTGAGCTGGAAGAGCTCTAAGCAGAATACCGTAGCTGATTCCACGACGGAAGCTGAATATGTTGCTGCTTCAAAAGCGGCAAAGGAAGATGTTTGGATCAAGAAGTTCATGACTGAACTTGGTGTGGTTTCAAGTATCTTGGAGCCAGTGGCTTTGTTTTGTGACAACAACGGAGCCATTGCTCAGGCGAAAGAACCCAGGTCACACCAGAAGTCCAAACACGTAGAGAGGAGATATCACCTGATTCGTGATATCGTCAATAGAGGTGATGTGAAGATCAGCCGAGTTCCGACAGACGAGAATGTCGCTGATCCTCTGACTAAGTCACTCCCAAGGCCTAAGCATGAGAGTCATATGACTGCTGTAGAAATTAGAGATCTTAAGATGTAATCTTGATTCTAGTGGGAGTTTTAGTTTTATTTTAGTTATAATAAGATGCTCTTGTAAAACATTCTGATGGATATGTTTAATGAAATTTGATTTCAGCATTATTTATTGTGATCTAAATAATGGTCCCAAAATAAGTTTATGTCATATTATAGGTCATCAAGTTGAGGACTTGATCATGAAACCCTATAAGTCATAGATGACATAGATTATGTTATGTCCCTAGTCGAGGTTGTCAAAGTGGGACAATGACAACCGCGAGAGACTAGATTGTGAGGTGACTGTTGGCTAAGTTTCGTGGAGCCAATGATATGATTATCGCAGTCAGTCAAATAGATATATGTTGGTGAACATATGATCGGACATGACCCGCTGATGAGAAGTCTACAAGATAGACTTACTGCCAGTATTATATGATCCTATAGGGTCACACACCTAAGCAAACTGGAAGCTAAAAGATGGGGATGATCATTATGGTAATGATCGTGTTAATGTGTATTGGATACACATCAATATTGAGTTTCGAATAGTGTGTCGATCGACACGGTATGTGTGTCGATCGACACAGGGTCGATTCCAAAACTGAGTTTAGGTTTTATGACTTAAAACGAATCTAATTAATCATGGTTCGGTTTAAGTCATTCCAGGTCATTTATATAGTGATATAGTTTCGACCTGGAACCCTAGCCGTCCACTTTTTCTTGACAGAAAGAGCAGAAACACCAGAAACTCTCAGATCCCATAGATCTGGCACTAGCATCCCGTTTCCAGCTTGTGTGCGTTTGTATCTGGTAGAGGCGAGGCACCTGTGTCGCTACTGATCTCGTTCACCATTCATTCCGCTGCCAGTAACAAGGTAAGAACGAGGTTAGTGATTCAATATATCAAACCCTTAGATCCTAGGGATCCAACATTAAGTCCCTTAACTTCATCCCTCAGGGAACAAATAACCTCCTCATTCAGATCCTCGGATTCCCTCTGCTCTTTCTGAAGATTAAGAACCAGAGCCTTGAGCTCGACATTCGCGAACTCAGCCTCAACAAGCTTCTTCCGAGCACCTTCAGGCCCATTCAAGGTCAGCCGCAGGCTCATAACCTCCTTCTTAAGCTCCTCCTCCCTAACCTTGGACGCCTCGAGCTCCGCAGTAACATAATCATTAAGCTGATTAAGAATGGCAAAAGCCTGCCAGAACCATCAGAAACACAACAGCATAAGCAGAAGCCTCTTTCCTAACACATCATTTTAAAAACAAAAAAGGGAAAACCAGAGAAGACGCTTACCATTGCGAAATGATAATTCGCGTCCTGTTGAATCTTGGCCTCGAACAACTGGTCGACAGGAACTAAGCTGGGACGGGGTTTCAGTGATAAATGGCGAAAGAGATTCATGCAGGAAGTCCTATCATGGATGATCAAGTCAGGACCATTATGACGAAAGTTGAACGAGCCATCTAAAGCCTTCAGGCCCTCCAATACCTTCGAGCTATCAATCACCAATGAGCGTCGGTGATTTTCTCGCTCGACGCTTCTCGGTACGAGAAAGAACCCTCCGGACGTCCGGATCAACGTAGTTTCCCAAGCGGTCCAACTCCGCGGCAGACACATCTTCAATTTGTGATCTGCGCCGCTTCCTGCTCAAACGATCATCGCTACCACCGGCACCAAGATCATCTCTCACCTCCTCAAGAGAACCAGCGTGACCAAGAGCCAATTCCTCCTCAACGACTACGTCGTCCTCAACAGCGTAAAATGACTCTCCATCAACATCAATAGAATCCCTGTCATTAAGAGATAACTCCCTCATACTGTCAATATCACCCCCATATCAAGGGATAAATCTCCCTCGGTAACAGCATTGCCTCCTCCAGAAAGGGACGATTCTTTCTTGCCATCAGCATCCTTTCCAGCAGCACCTGCACCATCTTCGTCAATGCCATTCTCGCCTCCATCATCACCAAGTACTGCGGTGCTAGTAATTGGACCCTCCGTATGGATCGCCATTTCTTCTTCAGGTTGGTTCATAAGCACCGACGGCTCCTCGTCCATTTGGACAACCGACTGAGTGTTGCAAACATTCTCGATTGATTCCCGAGCCGGGGAAACATTCAAAATGGAAGCAAGGACTCTTTGTATATAATCCGGTAACGCGGCCTCCCTCCAACTCATCTCTTGACGACCCCAAAGCAAAAGAAAGAAAAAACGAGGTAAGAGAGAAATTCCAAGCGAAAGGCTTCGAGAAAGAACACTCCTCGAACAAAGAAGAAAAGGGAATCCAAACAAAACGGCAGATTCGGAGAAACAAATGCAAGGTCCAAAGCTTACAATCGACCAAGACAAAAAGGGGAAGAAGACAAAAGTCGAAAGAGCAAGATCTGAATTACCAAAAGGAAGGATGTTTCTTTACAAGGAGAATCGCGTCTTTCAAAGCCATGCCTCTTCGCTTTCCCATGGATAAAAAGAGCCCCAGCAGCGCAGACATGAACGGTTAAAGCAAAAATTGACTAAACAAGATTTCCGCCTGACTTAAAAATTCGTGAGAAAATTCGCCGACCTCAGCATCAAGGCTCGACGAACTGGGGGGGGGGACTAATTGTTGGATATGGGTTTATCACCCATCCAAAGCCCATTGGAAATCTTGTCTAAATCATTTATACTCAATGTCGGCCCAAGAAGATAAGCCCGCGAAGGAGTCAATGGCCCAAAGAGAAATCAGCATCCTAGCGCTATAAATAGGACCCTTCGCTCTTCATTTGAGACACATTGTAACTTGCGAGAGGCTGAGCTACTTCTATAAAGCTCCGACCTGAAGAATTGCTTAGTGAGCACGTCATTCGACGGACTCACACCTCGTACCATCCTGTTCATAGCTCGGCTCTGGCGTTAAGATCAATAAAGAATCATTTTGACCTCACTTTATATTTGTATTTTCACCTTGTAGTTCTGACATTTCATATCGCAGCTCGTAATATTGACTAGGTCGAATTTCCGTAACAACAAAACCCCATTCTGCTTAGCTCATGGAGTGGAAGCTATGTCACCGGCCGAAATAAGCCTCCTGACTATTCGGTGATCCATGCTTATCCAGAACCCAGAACTTAACAATTAGATGCTTCTTGATAACCTTGATAACCTTGATCCATGCTTATCCAGAACCCAGAACTTAACAATTCGGCTCTGACGAAGCCCTCCCGAGGATTCAAAATTACCAGCACCTCGCTGCTCGGTACCACAACAAAAAGACTAAAGGACAACACCTAAAGGAGGGAGGCCTCATCTTACGCAAAGTTCACCAAGGAACAAAAGAAAAGAATGTCGGGAAGCTCGACATACACTGGAAAGGACCCTACCAAATATCAAAGGTCGTCAAACCCAGGGTCTACGAGCTCTCTGAGCTAGACGGAAAGCCCGTCGACTTCTCATGAAATTCAATGCACCTTAAGTGTTTTGTGTACTAGATCTTCCAGTCACAGAAAAAAAAGAAAAGAAAAAAAAAGAAAAGAGAGAGCAAGCTCCCCGAGCTACAACTTATGTAAAATGAACTATGAATGGCTTGATCCCCTTCAACAGGATACGTAGGCAGTCCTTTCAGGATTCATTTAATAAAATCTTATCTTAACAAAAAGATACAACGACTCACAAGCGCTCCACGAGTGTTGTGGTGAAATAACTCACACCTTCATCATACGAGTAACGAGTTATAACTCAAAAACCAAATTGGTGAAGAATTAAGCCGGGACCGCCCCCGCTTTCTTAAGTATAAGTCGGGACAAATAAGCCGACCTGATTCGCATAACCGACTTTGGACTAAGAAATAACCGTGGTACGAAGTCGGCATACATAACCACTCGTATCACAAAAAGAAAAGGGTGCCGAGGTAAACTCTGGCAACCCCCCCTCATTCGCAGCAAAAATAGAATTAACTCCAAGTTGTCCACAAGAGGGCTAAAAATGATGTCGATGTATATCTCGGCCAAAACAAAAATTGAGGGAAATGCTCGAATACGTCGGCAACGACAGAATAAACCGAACACTTTGTAAGCTCGGTAGGATAAATTCGCCGAGATACAATTGACATAATATCACATGTCAGATCAATATCCATCGGAAGAAAGGAAAGTGAATTCATTATTAATAAACAAAAATCAAAGTTGAAGTACAATAATAGAAGTGGAGTAAAGTGAAATGAAAAAGTCCTTCATTTTATTTATCTTCAAAATATTATTACAATTCGAGCTACAGAGTAAAAGCTAAACTAATTTCTTGAAAGACGATTTCCGTCAGAGTTTGGTCTCTCCCGCCAGAAACCAAACTGCGTTCCCAACAAGATGATTGCATCTTCTTCTCTCAGCAAGGCCGCCGATTAGAAACAAACTGTTAACATAATCGATATCGGCACCAATGTTCTCCTGAAGATAAAGAAGATCAAAGGAACCGTTTTCAAAAATAGTCATCTCGCCGCCGAGGACCTTTTTGAAAGACGATTTCGTCGTCTGTCACTTAAAAGGCTCGTCCCTGATAGTCGGCTACACGAACAAGAGCAGGAGCGAAACTGGATCTAGATGGAGGATCTATCTGGGGCAAGCAAAGATCCTGATATGCCGACCTCACCACTCCAAAAAACCCTCATATCGTCGTTGACCGAGCTCTGCAAGGTGGACTCTCGAAGAAACCGCATCTTCCGGAACAGACCTGCTCCGATGTACCATCATTTGCTCTGCAGAAAACAAAAATATCAAAAAAACCGAGTCTTGGATACTAAGCAAAACAAAAAAAGGAGAGAAGATCTTATGCGGAAGGCAACTGATACGAGAAAGAGCAGACCAGAGCGCGATCTTGAGATCAATGACGCATCAGATCGATCCAAACAAAGGATCTGAACTCCGCCCTTAAGTTTGGAAGGGCGATAAATGGAGGTAACCATCGGCATAAATCCATATACCGATGAGCGACCCTTTAGCAAAAAGAGCATAAGCCCATCGACGATTTCAGCCATGTGAAGTTCCGGAGGGCGGCATAAACTAGAACAATGGAAAAATGGGAAACTCATCACCATCCCTAAAGGAGAAAGAAGAATAAGGAAGAAGGAAAGATCGATAGATGAAGCAGAGAAGAAAGTGAAGGAAATGAAGATGGCAGAAAATCGTGAAGGGGAGAGTCATATTTATAATAGGGAAGGCAACGGTTACCGAAGCGACGCGACGGTTACCAACGAAAAATTAAGGCGATAGGACATTCCCGACACGTGGAGATCACCCATTGGCAGAAGCCGAGGCACCATAAATGATTCCAGGATACGAAGCGATTTCCCTCGGTTAAAGGAAATTGAAGAAGAGAATCGTCGAGGTAGGAACGCGCGGATGCAGTTATTGGGTTATACCAAGATAAGCGAGTTCGCCGACCTACACTCCGCTCAGTGCGACAAACTGGGGGGCTTACTATTGCAGGTGGGTTTAGCACCCCTCTAAGGCCCGACCCAATAGCAGAAATGGCCCAGAGGAGATCCAGCCTAGACGAAATAATAAAGACCAACGTGACGTATTTCGGCGGGGTCAAGGTAGCTCGGCATTGATTATTGTGTGATTCTCTGAATCAACAACAGACCAACATCAATACAGACCAACATCAATACAAACCAACATCAATACAGACGAGATCAATACATACCAACATACAACTATTATCAAATGGTTAGGAGAAGAGGCATGTTTTGTACTTACCATAAACCACCATTGAGCCTCTAGGGATGGAGAAGAGGCATGTGTTGTCTCTCCGGCGCAGCCATCACGGCCGCAAGGCTGGGTAAGGGGTGACGTGCAACGGCGGAAGCTGCAGCCCTCATCGCTCCATGCGGGATAATGGTTTGGACTCGCCTTTGGGATGCGGATCTTCCAGATGAAGAAGTGCTTTGTCGAATCATTTGTATGCAACAAGAACAAATGAGTAGCGAATCTGAGAAAGTATAACCACATGCAAAAATCATCAGTCTAATCTGCATGCAATGAAAAACAAAGACAATATAGAGGATAATCGATTTACCGTGTTAGAATCGAAGAGATGCGAGAGCTCTAACCGACGAGAACCGGAAGCCAGATCGTTAGGAAATCGATGAGATCAGAGATGAACCTCGGTTAGACAGGGAGAGAGATCTCTAATCGAGACAGAGAGTGACAGAGAAAGACTCGAGAGATATACTGATTCGAGTGACAGAGATCGAATCGAGAGAGAGAAAACGAGTTGATGAAGATTGGCAGAGAGAAATCGAGAGAGAGAGAGATATAGAGGATGAAGAACGAGAGAGAGTTCGAAAGGATGAAGATCGAGAGAGAGAGAGAGAGAGATCGAGAGAGGGACGGAGAGGATGAAGATCGAGAAATGAAGAATGACTCTAGGGTTTTCGCGACTCGTTTTTGGGTTAATATACCAGCCAAATTCGGGCCAAAAACAGACGAGTGAAATGAATTTCTGGACCGAAATTTGCCTCGAAACCCCAAAATTACATAGCCACGAACATATAATGGCTATTCATGGCTATGTAAAAATATTAAACCGCGAATTTTAAAATTAACCGCGAAACCAAATATTCGTATAGCCACGAACATTTTCGCATATATTCGTGGCTATATGAAACATTGCCATGGATATCCACGGACATGTTCATGGCTAAGCCAAGTTAGGATTTTGTATGATTTTTATAAGTTTTGATTTATTCAAAACTTTATTGTATTAACATGAATCTGATTTTGATAAAAAAAAAAAATTTATGATTAAGTCTGATTTTGATAAAAACATAAAATTTGTGATTTTAGTTTGATTTTGATAAAGAAAATTGTTTTAAAATGGCCATAAAATTTATGATTTTAGTTCGATTTTGATAAAAACATAAAATTTATTATTTAGTTTTATTTCGATAAAAACGTAAAATTTTATGATTAGGTTTTATTTTGATAAAACATAAAAATTATGATTTGGTTTATTTTGATAAAAAATATGATTTTAGTTTGAATTTGATAAAAGAAAATTAGTTTTAATATGACCATAAAAATATAGCTTTAACTTTTGATAAAAAAAACATAAAACAACTAAATTTTATTAATATCATAAAGCATACACAAATACAATTATTCGTCTGAACATGAATCTGAATCCGAATATTCACTATATTGATCGTCCACATCATCTTCAGAAACATACTCATCATTTGGATTTGTCATCGGTGTAGGATCATAATCCAAAGCATCTTGAAATGCATGAGCTTCGACTCGTAGTATAGCAGTATCTTGTATCTCGCGATCAACGAAGTCGTTTTGTACTACAATTTGGGCTACTTCCTGAGCTTGACTAAATCTTCTCCGCATTACTCTCGTTGTTGCCCACCATTCTTCTCTGGTTGGCCGTAGTCGTGGATATGGGAATAACAAACTTGATCGCATTGCTCCGGTGATATGAAGGGATCGTATTTCTCGTAATGCAATTGCGGAAAAACATCGACCATACCTGAAGGATGTCTTCATATTCCTCGACGGGTGTTGAACCACTGGCATTTGAAAATCATGGCTTTTAAACCTACAGCACCACTATACTCAATCATGAATATCTCATCAATCAACACAAAATACTTTGTTTCAGCGGTTTTATAAACGGCAACACCATAATTCATAGTCTTCCTATTTTGTCCATGGTTCTGCGTTTGGTAATGGTATCCCCTCGAGAAATACATGGGTGATGAAGTGAATTTATGCTTTGGCCCTTGCACAAATTCTAGAAACCACAATGGAAAGTCAAACGATTTGCTTGCATCATTAACCTACACATATTTTAAATTCCGTATATGAGAAAGATATATATATATATATATATATATATATATATATATATATAACACATGGTTATACTTTATTTTATTTAAATGTTAGTACTTACATAGTTTTTACACCAAGTTGAAAAATTTGCATCTTTAAGTCGCGTTAATGCGTCTGGAGTAATGTTCGGCATATCATTCCTCATCTCTTCCTCATACATCCTGCATATATATTAGGAAATAGATTATATACATATATAAGCAAATATTTAATTATTTAATGTAAATAACAAAACAAACCTTTCGTATGGTTCAAACTCCTGACAGTTGAGGAGTAAAAAAAGTATGAAGTACATTATGATCTTCATCATTTAACCATGTTGTTGTTGATCTTCCGCTGATTCATCATACTTGCTGAAACATGATAGGAACATCATGATAAGTGTAGATGAACCGAATTTCATGGATATCTTCTGCGAAATCTAAATCTTCTGGAGGAGTAATATAATTAGCTGCCACATGAGAAATTTCTCCAATCCGTGTTTTGTTCTTAATTTTTTTCTTCAAGTGATACATGTATCGTTTAAAAGGATACATCCAATTTTATTGGACCGGACCTCCTAAATTAGCTTCATCTAGAAGATGCACCGGTAAATGTTTCATCACATCGAAGAACGCTGGTGGGAAGATTCTTTCCAGATTGCACAACCTCAGAGCAGTATTTTCTTTCAAAATTTCAACTTCTTCGGTCTTTAGGACTTTAGTTTATATATCTCGTAAAAAAGTGCAATATCTACATAAGACATTAAGGAATTAAATACATTATAATATATTTCAATATCAAAATATATATATATATAAATATTTTACCTGAAATTGCCGTATGAACGTCAGTCGGGAGTAGTTCTGAAAATGCAAATGGGAGAAGTCGTTGCATGATGACATGATATTCATGACTTTTTAAACCTCAAATCTTCCCACTGTCGACGTTAACACAATGTGAAAATTTTGATACATATCCGCCTGGAAATTTGATATTATCCTTCAGCCATCTTAGAAATTTGCCTTTGCCTTCCTTCGACAATATAAAGATTGGAATATGCACTTTTCCATCTTGAGTAACTTCTAAGTCAGGTCTTCTGCAGAACGAAGGAAGGTTCAACCTTGATTTTATGTTATCTTTTGTCTTTCCAGGAACATTTAGGATTGTGTTGATGAGATTGTCGAAGAAATTCTTCTCAATGTGCATAACTCAAGGTTGTGTCGAACAAGAAGTTGATCCCAATACAGTAACTCCCAGAAGATACTTTTCTTTACCCAATTATGGTGCACACCATACGATTCGATTGTTCTAGCAGGGTTGTCATGTTCGTTGCCTCCGCAAACCACTGTCTTATGCAGTCCGTTGATGTTGTTTATCCTTTCATGCAAGATTTCTTCTCCGTTTAACCATGGCAGAGGATCATCACGAACAAATTTGTTTTTTAGAAAAGCTCTGACATTCCGTCTATAAGGATGCTCTTGGGTCAAAAACCTTTTGTGAAAATCAAACCATCTATGCTTTCTCCGATTTGGCAACCAAAACGATTTTATCTCATCCATACAATATGGACAGACCAACCTCCCATGTGTCATCCATCCAGATAGCATATTGTATGTTGTAAAGTTGATAATTGTCCACATCAAGGCTGCTCGCATGGTGAATGTTTCCTTCTGTGAAACATCGTAAGCATGCACGCCTTCACTCCATAGATATTTTAATTCTTCAATCAACGGTTGTAGATAAATATCTAGGCTTTTTTGGGATGCTTTGGACCAGGAACCAATATATATAGGAAAAAATATTCCTTTTCATACACATACCGGGGGGTAAATTGTATGGTGTTACTATGACAGGCCAAACATAATATGACTGCCCATTCATACCAATTGGATTAAATCCATCAGTTGATAAACCTAGATAGACATTTCGACTCTCAGAAGCAAATGAAGTATATACATCTTGAAAATGCTTCTATGCCCTTCCATCTAACATATGATTCATTTCTCCTTCGAGAAACACATGTTCAGCATGCCATCTCATTTGTGAAGCTGTCATCTTTGATTGATATAATCACTTCAACCGATCTCCAAGTGGCAGATAAAACATTCATTTTCTTTGGTATCTTTTTCCCCGACCAACCCACAACTAGCTCGTACCGATTTTTTACACAAAACCGACAGTGTGACAACTCACGATCTTCTCCTTTCCAAAATAGCATACAGTTCTCTTCGCATACATCAATCTTATGACATGGAAACCCAAGAGACTTCATCAACTTCTTTGTCTCGTAGTGCGACTTTGGAGCTATATTAGGCGATAGAAGGACATAATTAAATGTTTGAGCGATATCATCCAAGCATTCCTCAGGGATATTGTAATTCGTCTTCCAAGTCATTTGCTTCGACGTCAAGTACAATTGGGAAATTCCATCGGCACATACATCTTATAAAGGTTGGTTGGCAGCTTCTAACGCCTGCTGAATGGGATCCTGGTAATTCTCGTAGATTGAATCTTGGAAAGCTTCAGCACCATCGGGTAAAATGTTCAAATGTTCAGTGGGATCATGGAGTTGATGAGCTTCAGTATTAGCAAAACCACCCCACGCTTCTTGCTCCATGACATGATGATTTGTTGAAGCTTCACCATCGTAATAACAATTTTCTACGCGTCTACACATAATAATTATCCATAAATCCTTTTGGTGAGTCGTCACGGTACCAACATCGCAGGGCTTTTGATTCTTTCACCTTTTGCATGGACAAAATAAATTCCCACTCTCAAGATAAGAAGCTTGACTACAAGCAAAATAAATAAAAGTGTTTAACCCCTCACTAAATTTTGCAGACACACTATTATCAGAACGTTTTCGACGTTTATACATTCATTCTCTCGACTCGGAAAATTCAGACATTTTGTATTATTTCATGTTTTTTTACAGACATATTTATTTGTATTTTCCTTTTATACTCTCATCATACTCTCATCTGTAGGTTTTTGTAAGTTGATTCAGCCACGGATAGCCACGACCAAGTTCGTGGCTATAGGGAATATATTCTCTGCCACATAAACAGTTACAACACATGTGAATGATTGGATAGGAAACCGGTGAGGAATTGAAAACATGTGTTTTTAACCCCATAGCCACGGATAACTATGACCCCTGTCTGTGGCTAACGTTATAGCCACGAATATCCACGACCTTGTTCGTAGCTATGCTAACAGAATGTGAAAGCCTGCCTAGACATAAAGTTTGATGGATGCGATATATATTGACATGTGACTATTACACCCATGCCTTCACGAAATGATTAAATTCATTTAGCCACGACTAGCAAAAATAGACGTGGCTTTAAGTTTCCACGACACGTTCGTCGCTAGTCGTGGCTATGTTATTTCTACAAACCTAGTCATCGCTATTCGTGTATATATTTCTACGAAAAGCCACAAACGTTTGTGGCTATATATCCATAAACGGTTTCGTGGCTATTCGTGGATATAGTTTGCCAAGAAACTTTTCGAGGAATTTGGTGGCTATATTTTCACGAATAGCCACGATCGTTTTTGTGGAAATTTAGCAACATATTATTTTGTGTCTATTCGTGGTTGATATAAGCCACGACGGTCATCGTAGTTATTCGTAGCTAATTTTTCACGAAAGCTACAAAATATAATTTATGGCTATATAGCCACGAATATCTACGAATTAGCCATGAAACTTGTTTTTTTTTTTTTGCAGTTGTGGCTGGTTTGTAGCTATTCGTGGCTGGAAAAATCATAGCGACGAACTGGTCGTGGCTGATCTGTGGCTAAACAGTTTTTTGTAGTGCGGGTTGAAAAATAAATTAGCCAATTTCGATTATAAATTTTCTTTAAAATTTTTTTGCACGAGTTTAAAATATATATTAACAAATTTTAGTTGATATATTTTAAATTTAAGGAAGTTTACTCACTGAAAAAATTAAAAAGATGAATTGACAAATTTCAGTTGTAAAAACATTAAAATAAATTAAATAAATGCAAAAATAAAAATGGATAGTTTTGATTTTACTTTCGTAAATATTTAATTATTAAAATATTAAAAATCATAATAAATTATATATATAAATATGTGTTGTTTTGTAAAAAAATATTTTAGATAAATGTAATAAAGATTAAACTTATATCATATAACTTTTACAATGGTTACTTTTATAAAAACAATTATAAAAAATACGATAGAATGCAAATTAAAGTTTATAATGCGAAATCGTTATTTTAATTCTTTATTTTTACGATATACATCTTCCCAATAAAATATAATTCATTTTTTGTAAAAACCTAAATTATCAACTCATATTTTATAATACATATAAAACAATTATGATCAAATTAGATCACATAAGTAAAAAATATAAATTACAGAATAACAAAATAAATAAAAATTTAAATTTATAAAGAAATATAAATCCGTGTTTAGAAGAGTGGATCAAAACCTACCTAGTTTACACTTATTATATTAGACTATAAACTTTTGATTAGTTGTTGATCTATCAAAAGAAAGATTTAACAAATTTTTAGTAAAGAATTCGATTTCTTATTTTGTTCCCTTTAATTTAATTTTCGGTTCTCGGATTAATTGCGATTCGAAATTTTCCACGTCTACGGTCAACTGTCTAAAACCGCAAACGGAGATTCTTGACGCGTCTGCCCTTTTATAATCTTCGTGTAGTATAAAGCAAAGCAAATCTACTTGACTGCAACTCAAAAGTCTCCAAATCCACTTTCCTCTTTCCTGCTAATCTCGCATCATGTTCCATCTTAGAGCTCCGGGCAAGAAACCCATTACCATCACCACCACTACTACAACCTCCGCCTCCACTTTTCTCTACTGGTCACCGGAATCCTCTCCCACCGCCGTATCTTCTCCAACCGCTATGGATCCAACCATCTGGTCCAATTTACCAAACCACATCCTCGACCACATCCTCTCTTTCCTCCCTTTCAAAACCCTCGTCGCTCTCCGATCAATTTCTAAACATCTCCGATCTCTAATCCTCTCTCCGACTTTCCTCTCCGACCATTCCTTCTCTCTCCCTTCATTCCTCCTCCTCTCTCACCCTCAGTATTTTCAGTCTTTCCCTCTCTTCGACCCTAATCTCCACTCCTGGCGCACGTTACCACTCCCACGCTCCCTCTCGCTGACCTGCGCATCCTCCCTCCTCTCTTCTTCCCACGGTCTCCTCTGTTTCTCTCTCCCCCCTTCCTCTGCTTCTTCTCTCTCCGTCTTCAATCCCTTGACAAGATCCTCCAGATCTATTAAATTCCCGTTTTACCCTTTCCCTTACGAGCTTCTCTCCCTCGTCGCTTCCTTTGACGGCTACCGGATCTTCACCCTCTGCTCCTCCGCCGCTTCAAGATCCGTTTGTCTTTACCATTCCGGCGATCGCTCCTGGAGAAAATTCGGCGGCGTTGATCAAGTCTTACCTCGTGGGTTTAATCAAGATGGAGTTTTTTACAATGGGTCTCTGTATTTCGTGAGATCCGAGCCTTTTCTGCTCGTCAGCGTCGATCTTGACGACGGAAAATGGAGTACAGCCACCGGAGACGGTGTATTTCCGGCGGATGATGAGATCACGTTTGCTAGATTAGTTAGTGATCCCGAGAAGAAGATTCTTTACATGGTGGGAGGAATCGGAAGCAACGGGATTTGCAGGAGTATCAAGATTTGGGAATTTAAAGAAGAAACAGAGAGTTGGATCGAAGCTGAAACACTCCCGGATATTGTTTGTCGGAAATTTACTTCGGTTTGTTACCACAATTACGAGCATGTGTACTGTTTGTGGCACAAGGAGATGATATGTGTTTGTTGCTACAATTGGCCTGAGATTCTCTTCTTTCATGTTGGGAGAAGGACATGGCATTGGGTTCCAAAGTGTCCTTCGTTGCCGGAGAAATGGAGTTGTGGGTTTCGCTGGTTCTCTTTCCTCCCGACCTTGTCTGCTTCTGTGTAGTTACTTACATCTGTATTCATTTTTGTCTTGTAGTATTTGTTACTCCCTCCCGTTTCATAATGATAAGCTTGTAGAGTTGTTTTTTATTTCAAAATAAGGTTGGTTTTAGATTTTCAATTCAATTTTTGACAAAATTTATTTATTTTAATTTTGGTATTAACCAATAAAAATAAAAATACCAAAAATCAAATTAGTTGTTAGGGTTATAATAAAAAATTAATATGTTTCTTAATTTACGTGAAAATATTAAAATGATATTTATTATAAAATGGAAAGCTATGTTACATGGAATCAGAAGCGGGTACGCGGAAACGGAATTGTATAAAAGCGTAGAAGCGATTTTTTAGAAATATATAGGAAGCGGGTACGTGTTGGAAGCGTACATATATATATATATATATATGTATTAAAAACTATAACATAACCCATAATTAAAACTTATATTATTCAAAATTAAATATCAAAATATTGTATTCATTCTTAGTTAACTATATGAGATCATATGAGCTCAAAATATACTATGAAAATAACTAAAAAATTCCAAGTTTTCAAATATAATATTTTCAACTAATTAAATTAATCACTTCTAGTAATTCTCTATCTAAACAAAATTATTTATAAGTAAAACATAAAATTTATTATGCACAAATATCAAATTTTACTATTAGTTTCAACGTTTTATATATGATTTTATTCCTTCTAGCTCTAGGATTTTTTTATATAATGAAAAACATTTAAAATATAACTCTATATTTTTCCTTTGTTTACGACAACATGATTTCAAAACGGAAGCGCAAGCTTCCAAAACGGAAGCGTAAACTTCCAATGCATTTTTAAAGAATTTTTTTGGAAGCGTCTTGTAAGCGAGATTCCGAAAGCTTTCACAAGCTTCTGATTCCGAGTTCGATTCCGAAGCGGGAAGCGGACATCCGGCGAAGCTTCCGTGCTACCTAGATGGAAAGAGTATTTGTCTTTTTTTTTTGAACTCTTATTTTTTTAACGTCTTCTATCTCTTGTTTCTCTTTTTGAAATTTTCAAGGTCGGTATAATTGTAAGGTTATGTCTCCTTGAATAATTCAAATTTTGTCTAATCCCTCTTAAATTACCAAACTTTAAACTTTAGATTTTTCCCTGCAAAATATAATATTTAAGGACAATTCCTTTCAAACTTTTTTCGTTGTCCAATTCTACATGCAAAATTAAATAACTTTTAGATCTGAATACGATTTAATTTCGCAGGTGGAATTAGATAGGAAAACGAGTTTTGGAAGAATCTTAAATGTTATATTATGGAGGGAAAATCAAGAGTTTAGGATTTCAAGTAGGCAGAAGCTGAATTATAAGGGAGATATAGACACTCAACCCTTATATAATAACTATTCTTGAATAATCACCATTGCATATTTTCAAGGGTTAAAGAGTTAGACAAGATGTTCTTCATATAATTTTTTAGAGATGAAACTATTACACAAACTTCAACAAAATGTAGTCTCATAGTTGGATAAGGAGGTGGTGAGGGTTTCAAAATATACAAAACTCAATCTTAGACATCCACTGCAAGAAAACAGCCGGGAACCGACGGACATAACCGTTGGTATACCGTCGGAAAAGGCGTTTTCTGATGGTATTTCGACAGGACAAATCCGTCGGTTCCACGGCGTCGGAAAAAACAATCTGTCGGAAATCCGTCAATATTTTCCGACAGTTTTCCGACAGGCAATTTTCCGACAGATTATCGACGGCTTACCGATAACACAAAAACCGACGGCGAACCAACAATATACCGATAGGAAGAAAACCGACGTCAAACCGATGGTAATTTAACGACGGTTTACCGACGGTTGTTTACCGACGGTTGCTAACCGACGGTTTACCGATGGTTGTTAACCGACGGTTTACCGACGGTTCTTAACCGATGGTAAACCGACGGTAGATTACCGACAGTATTCCGACAGGTAGGACTGACGGCTTAACCGACGGTTTACCGACGGATATTTTCCGACGGTTTTTTCCGACGGGTATGAAATTATTATTTTATTTTTAAATTATATTTAATATATATTATTAATCAATTATTTTTATAAAAATTTTATATACGAAATATTTTAAAATTTTTGTATTAATTTTATAAAATAAAAGTGTTTTTAAAAATTACATAACATTGGGATCCATAACGTTTCCGGGTCCGAATCCCGTTCCCAACCCCTGAACAGAACCCGTAGCTGAAGCTCCCGTTCCCGCTCCTGGTCCCGCTACACGCTCAGTCCCGTCCAATTCTTGTCCTGGAGGAGGTCCGCCAAACTGGATGTAGTTCATGATCCGTGCTTGCATCTCCGCCATCTTTCTTTCATTCTCGGCCCTTTCCTCTCGTATCCGAGCTTCAAAGGTGTCCTTAAGAGCTGCAATTTCAGCATCTTTCTCGCGCAGAGCCTCGGCGAAGACGTCGCTCTCAGGTCGGAAGCGTGAATGCGGAGTGGAGGCTTCCCCCATGTTTCCTAAACCGAAAACACGGCCCTTCCTGCGTTGCGTTTCCTGCAAAGTATAGTAACAAATATTAGTGAAACAATTAAAATAAACAAAACATCTATGTAAATTTTGAGTAAACAAACGAACTTACCTCAAGAAAGATCTCGTTGATCCTTTGTGACGGTACTACCTCCTCTGTCGAACCGACCTCCTCGAATAACTGAGTCTGGACCTCGTCAACCCGCCTCTTTGCTGATTCGACGATTCTCCGAGCGAGCGGATCCTGGATCTGACCGGTGAACTTGTTCGTGTGGCCCTCCTCGGTTAGTTCAACAAAATTTGGATCCTTTCCTGTTTTTTCTTTCTGCACATTACAAAAACGGTTAGTCAAATCCAATAAATAACACTATTGAATAAAGCAATACTTACAAATTCAATTTTTCGTTGTGCGGTGCTCTTAGCTCCCGCGTTATGAGTCGCCATTCCCATACCGCCCCTCTCGCTCTTGCGGTTCTGGGAATGCATCGCCGAATCTGCTGCAGTAGTGGGCTTGATCCAGTGGTGGCTGAACCCTTCAATCAGCGATGGGTTGACTCCCTTCGGGTCTTCCTTTAGGATCCACTTCTGCTTCCACTCGTTGATGACGTGAGTGTAATGGGACCGTGCCTTCTTGTGGAAAGCCTTCTCCACTTGGGCCGTAAGGTTCCTGTCCCAAGTGTATTCTTGCTTTAAAAAAAAAAGATTAACGTTAGCATGGATTAAAAAAATAAAAGTTTGATAAAAACTGAATATAAGCAAATGCCCGGAACCAGTTATGCTGCTCGGACCTTGGGATTTTCGCGTACTGCGGGTACGGATGACGGAGCATGCTACACATCATTGCTAAAATACACTTGGTGATCTTGGAGGACGTGATATTGAACCTGTAAAAGTTCATAAAAAATTGGTCAATTATACAAACGGTTTACATAATATTAAAAAGAAAAAAAATATAATTGTTAAAGTTAAAAACTACTCACCAAGTCGTCCCCGGGTTGTTAAACGGATCCGGATGGAGCCGTTTCAACGTCTCCCTCCCTGGCTGTTCGACCAGCAACTCTATCTCCGGTGCAATCGTCGCAGGCGCATCGTCGTCCGGGGTTGCTGGGACGTTGGACATATAGTCACTGCCAGCATGGGTAGACTGCTGTGGCCCGGATTGCGTCGGTCTAACCTGAGTCGACCGAGAGCGGCGTTGCGGTGGCAATCTCGTCGGAGCAGTCTGAGGTGGAGGATGCCAAGTGGTCACCATAGGAGTCTGAGAAGTGCTCCCCGACAACAACCCATTGGTCTGGCTCAAAAAAGCCTCGAACTCCTCGTACGACCTACAATACACAAAATAAAGTTTTCTTTTCTTCAAAAAAATTAAAAAAACTAATATATCATTTTAACGAAATTAAAAAGTTTTTATAATTAGTTAAAAATACTTATATATTGTTAAAAAAATTTAAAAATATATATATTAAATGTTTATAAATCAGAAAACGTTTTTAAAATATACAATTATAGTTTTCAATTTAAAAAATTGTAAAATCTATGCTTAACATATTTAAAATTTAAAAAACATTTTTCATAATTAGGATAAAATCTAAAAAAATAAAAAAACGTTATATAATTTTATAAAAAAACTTACAAATAATAAAAACGTTTTCAAATAATTTAAAAAACGTTTTTAATATTATGAAAAACCATTAAAAAATTGTTTTAGGATCAAATTTATACAAAAAAAAAAATTCATTACTTGTAAATGAAATTAAGGAGTTGTAAACCACAATAATTCTACAAATCTAACTACACAAACCATAATCTAAGATCTAACACACCTTAATCACTACATGCATCCTAAATCCAAACTTCTAACAACCTAAAAATCATGTAATTTCCGTTTTTGATCGGTTAGAAAGGGAACTTACATGTTCTTAATGCGTTGGGCGGTGGGGATTGCAAATCGGTGGCCGGAATCGTCGAGAAACAGCAGAGAGAAGTCGGAGATTCGCGGTGGAGAGAGAGAGAGAAATCGCAGAGAAAATGAGGAAGAAGAAGTTTAATCGATATTATCTCTTTATAAACCGACAGATTTCCGACGGCAATTAAAGTTCCGTCGGAAATCCGTCGGTTCCGAGTCGGTCCAATTAATTGGCGGTTAAATGAAAACGGTTCGGCGCAAAAACGAAAAAATTTGTAAAATTTTATATTCCGACGGACACATAATTACCGTCGGAAATCCGTCGGAAATTAAAAATGCGCTAGCAGGATTCGAACCTGCGCCCTTTATGATGTTTATGTCGTACCTTAACCAGTGTGCCGATGTTACTAATTGTAATGTCCACACAGCGTTAATTATATGAGGACATTAACTATTTTGAAAACGAACTTTCATTAATTCATCATTAAAAACAACGCAGTACATTTCAGTTACAAGCATTATTGTTTTAATTAAAGGGTTACACTTAGATAGTCCGGTTATTATAATTCGGAAATTGGTTCTCGAACCAATTCTCTGCGTCAGTCTGCCTCCACTTGCGGATCATACGGTTCCATGACCTTGCAGGGATCCACTCCGGTTTTTCTCCGCCATTTTCCGCAAGTGACTTCAAACGGCGCATTTTTGTCTGGAAAACACGTCTTGCGGTCTTATGGAATTCCCGCCAGAAGTTTAAGAGGTTTTCAGGAGTGAAATTGTAGTGATCCTGTTATGGTAAATTAAAAATAATAAAAAATCAATAATGACTTCACAAAAATTCAATAAGAAGAATAATTAATTACCAGAAAATGTTTGAACCATGCAGCTTTAAGGTCGTCCGGGATTGTGTAATACACGACGTTGCTCCCCGACCAATGATTCTCGATGATTCTACTGATGGCGCCCAAAATGCTTGCATGGTATCCAAACCAAAGAGAACGGTTTTCTCGAGAGGGGTTAAGAACAGGAAGATGTCCCCGACCACGCTTACGGATTTCCCGCATATAAGAATCGCGGTTCTCAGGAGACATATAGACAAAATCCATTTGAGTGTTTGTGAAGTCGTAGAGTGTGGAGTAAATTGAAACAATGAGCGCATATTTATGCAAAATTTTCCGACGGAATTTCCGACGGCTGCCGTCGGAAATTAATTTAATACATGAAGAGACGTTGCAATGAAACGTGCAGGAAAGATTCGGGTTTAACAGGCCTGCGTTATTGCAGCCTTTGACTGATTTCCGACGGATTTCCGACAGATCATTTAATCACCATCGGAAATCCGTCGGAAATTTCCTACGGAATTCCGACAGGTTATGTTTAGGGTTTGTTTAGGGGTTAGGGTTTGTAGATTATTGAACACTTATACTAAAATTAGACGTGGTATTCATCACATTTAGGATAAATTGACTTATGCAATAATGTATATATATTATCTAAATCGGTGATAAGAACGGTTGAGTCTTTCTATAAACGACATTGTACGTTAAGAAGTTATTTCGTCCGACGCATTTCGTATTCTTGTTATAACGCATAATGTTAGTTTTGCGATGATGAGGTCTTTCAATGTTTATAGAGACAATAAACATTAGCAGAAGAGAGCTCTATCAATTAGATGTTTTAGGGTTTGAAACCCTAAACCCTAAATATTTGTTACTGTCGGTATTATGTCGGAAATTTCCGACGGATTTATGACGGAAATAGGCTATCCATCGGAAATCCGTCGGAAATTAAAAACATGGGTTCAAATTTTTCCTCCGCGTGGATTCGAACCCACGCTCAGATAGTGTCACAAGGATAGTTAGAACCAATTAGGCTGTCTGCCAAGTTAGCGTTTTATTGTAACGTTTAATTATTATTGAGAAGATATTAACTACTACAAAAAAAAAATGTTTTATAAGTATTTCCCTAATTATTAAAGTAAAGATTAAAAATGACCAACACAAATACAACAGTAACAATTTTTTAGTTCCATTTTACAAAATCTTATTACAACAATATTAATCCGCATCATCTCCTGAATCGTAGTCCGTTGAAATAGAATCTGTGTCGTCGTCGAATTCCCCCCTCTCTTCTTCGGAATCCGAATGTAGAACAATGTTCCCAAAATGAGTAAAATCAACGACGAGATTAACTTCAAGAGATTCTTCAACCGGAGCTATGTAATCACTTTGCCTTGCTTGAAGTTGTTCTTGTTCTTCAACTCCTTGAACTCTTCCTCGCGGATAAATTTTGGTAACTGTAACCCATGGATCGTTCTTGTATGTTATTCGAGGATAAGGGATGTAACTAACCTATATTAGCTAGGAGAAATTAGCATACGATGCTCTAAATAATCACGTTATATCGATGATGGAAAAATAAAACTAGGCGAAAACATTCGTGTTTATATACCTGGTCTGCTTGAGATGCAATAATGAAGGGGTCAAATTTTTGAAGCTTCCAATTCGAATGTGTAGACGTTACGGCAAACTCATCTATTGATACACCTCTCCCGATAATAGGTTTGTACCAATCGCACAAAAAAACCACGCATCTCATGCCTAGCTTTCCGATGTATTTGACTTCAAGTATTTCTTTGAGCACACCGTAGTACACAACTTCGCCGGATGTAGATGAGACTCCGTGTTCAGCCGTCGTTCTAGAGGACCCTTCTTTATGCACTTTAAAAGCATATCCCCTCGTGCAATATCGTGGATAAGACTTTGTGTTGTAGTGGAGGCCGTTGACTATGTCTACTAACCAATCTGCCGGTCTGCGCCCACATTTGACTTCGGTTTCCACCTAAAAACTAGCATGTAAAACGTTTTTGTAAATGACCAAATCTATTGTCTTTGAGGTTAAATGAAAATGCAAAACTCACATAAAACTTCAACCAAGCGCAGAAGTATGTGTCTTTCCATTCTTCACGGTCGTTATCGTTCAACTCTGGATGCCGATGTTGGAGTGACTCCATGTATAACCTATAAAAATCAACCCAGGGGTAAAAAATTGCATGTGATTCTGAAGTTTAAATGCAATGATGTAAACGAAGTAAACTACACATACCTTTCGTACTCAAATACTTCCTCGCAGTTGTTTAGAATATATTTTTGAAGGTGGGCGTGTTCTTGGGTCGTTAATTGTCGCTTTATTTCTTTACCGCTTAACCGCCCAACTTGTTGAAAAATACTGGGAACCGATGAAGGATAAAATGGTCTTTCACCTCTGTCATCGATTCTTGCCGGGCGCCGACTCTTTGTGCGTACTTGTGAAGGGAAATAATAACCGGCAAATGTCGCCGCTTCCTCGTTGTGGTACTGAGCAGCAACTGAACCCTCAACTTTAGCTGGGTTCTTAACCTTTTTCTTAAGGTGGAACATATAGCGTTCGAAGGGATACATCAACCGATATTGTACCGGACCACCTAGTCTAGCTTCTCCGGGTAGGTGAATGGGTAAATGCTCCATAACATCAAAAAACGACGGTGGAAATATCTTCTCAAGATTGCAAAGGATTTTAGGAATGTTATCCTCCAAAGTGCGAATGCCATCTGCCGTTAGGGACCTCGTGCTTATGTCCCTGAAAAAGGAACCTACCGCGGCAATTGCTTTGTGAACATCTTTGGGGAGGAGATGAGCAAACGCAAATGGCAGTAGTCGTTGCATCACCACATGACAATCATGACTCTTCATCCCGATGAACTTGTCCCCCTCAGTGTCAACACAATTACGCAAATTTGAAGCGTAACTGTCAGTGAATCGTACGCGGCGCGTAATCCACTCGAAGAACTCTTCCTTTGATTTCTGATCTACCCAGTACGCTGGAATTGGAGGTTTACCGTTCTTTTGAAGATGAAGTTCAGGCCGGTGACAAATTTCAGGCAAATCAAGCCTAGACTTCACATTATCTTTCGTCTTTCCTTGGACGTTCAGAACGGTGTTCATGATGTTATCAAAGAAATTTTTCTCAATGTGCATCACATCAAGATTATGCCTTAGTAGCTGGTCCTTCCAATACGGTAAATCCCAGAAGATGCTCAGCTTGTGCCAGTTATGGACTACACCAGCTCCATATACATTCTCATGACCATTACCACCACATTCACGAGTTCTTAATGCACCAAAACCCTCTAAGAAAACCAAAGTAGACGACCCACTGTCTTGTAGAATAGGATCATCAAACACTTTCTTCTTCTTCATAAAAAGTTTAGTGTTTTTCCGGTATGGATGATCATGCGGTAGAAATCTCCTATGACAGTCAAACGAAGATGATTTGCGTCCGTTCTTAAGCTAAAATGCATCGGTCTTTTCCTGACAATACGGACATGCTAACCTTCCATGCGTAGTCCATCCTGATAACATACCATAAGCTGGAAAGTCGTTAATGGTCCACATTAATGCAGCCCTCATCAAAAAAATTTCCTTACATGAGACATCATATGCTACAATACCGGGCAGCCATAACATTTGCAGCTCGTGTATCAATGGCTGCAAGAATACATCAAGTGATCTTCTAGGATGCTCTGGACCGGGAACAAGTACGGAGAGGAAAAGAAACTCTCGGCGCATACACATAGATGGCGGTAGGTTATACGGAGTTAAAATAACTGGCCACAATGAATATGGTCTTCCATGCCTTCCGAACGGGTTAAAACCATATGTGCATAATCCGAGGTACACATTACGTGGCTCGTATGCAAAATCTGGATATACACTCTGAAAATGTCGCCACGCTTCAGCTTCAGACGGATACGCAATTTCTGGTCCTCTTCTATGCTCAGCATGCCATCTCATTTCCCCTGCAGTTCGCTCCGATTGGTATAAGCGCCTCAGCCTATCGGTTAACGGCATATACCACATTCTCTTATAAGGAACCTTAGCTCTTCCCCTTGTATCCTCATAACGCGGCTTCTTACAGAACTTACATTCCAAACGGTATTCATCTTCTCGCCAATATATCATACAATTGTCGATGCAAACATCTATTATCTGATACGGTAAACCAAGCCCTTTAACAAGTTTCTCAACCTCGTTGTATGAACCTGGCGCAAGATTATCTTCAGGAAGAACATCTTTCAGGTATTCGCAAAAAGCATCCACACATTGCTCCGCCAGATTATAATCCGTCTTTATTCCCATTAGTCTGGTTGCAGATGATAATGGCGAATGTCCGTCTTTGCAACCATCATAAAGCGGACGCTTCGCTGCATCTAACATATCAAAAAATCTCCTAGTTTCTACATTAGGTTCCTCCTCTGCCCTAGGAATTTGATATTCACCTACTTCCTGTATATTTTCTCTAAATGCATCATTAACCATCTGAACGGTTGCTACACCAACATCTTCATCCACAATATTATGATGTTCGCTATTACTACCAATAGGTTCCCGCGTACTAGCACTACCAAAATGATCTCTACTACTACTTGCGCCATCAAATGTTTCCCCGTGAAGATACAAAATCTTATAACCAGCCATAAACCCAACTGAGTAAAGGTGATGCCATACTTCGCCAATTGTAGGATTTCTAACATTTCGACACTGACTACATGGGCATTTCATCTTACCGGTTTTCTGCGTATGAGGTTGATTGCAAGTCATCGTCATGAATTCCACAATACCGAGTGCATATGGTTTATACACTAAATCCGTCGTTTCATCAACCCTCGGTCCGTCCATCCACGATCTGAAATAATTAGAAGTAGCCATTTTGATCTCGGAAGAAAGTGAGAGAACAAGAGAGAGAGAGAGAGAGGGAGAGAGAGAGAGAGAGAGAGTGAGAGAGAATGGTGAAGAGAAGAAGGGAGAGATGCTTGATTATATTGAAAATTAACCGACGGAAAACCGAGGGGAAACCGACGGACTAGCCGTTACCGTCGGTTTTCCCTCGGAAAATATGTCAGCCCAACAGTGCAACACAACGGTTATGTCGGCCCAACGGTCATATTCATGATTTCCGACGGAATCCCGACGGTGAGGATTCCGACAGCAAACCGACGGATTGTATTATCCGTCGATAATCTGTCGAAAATTTGGTAAACGGTCAAAAAAGAGAATTAACTCTCTTCTCTTACCGAGGCATCGAGTCGGTAATTGTCCCTTCGGAAATAAATCCGGATTCCAACGGTTTTGCCGTCGGTAATTTTTCTTTATATATCCACCGAGTTTCTTCCTTTTTGGCATCAGCAAAAAAAAAAAGAATTACGTTTTTCTTTCTGCCGAAGCCCGCACGACGATTCTGAAAATGATCGCGGAACCAGGTCGGGAGGCTTTGCCAAACCACGACCCATCTCGTCCACCACATCAGGCGGTTTGGTTTGGATCCAATGCAGTCATTCCCTCCGTGATCAGCGACATCATCCAGAATCGCTGGTCTGGAAGATACCTGACATACTACAACGTCCTACCTACCCTGAAAACTTCATGGTTCATTGATTTTCTGGTAAGTTATATATTTATGTTTTTATACTTATATTTTAATTTGAAATTTTATTTAACCCAAATTTTTTTATTAATTTTAGGAATTTTTTACATTCTCTCCGGATAATCTTTTCATTGTTTGGCGGGAGTTTCACCGGGCCGCAAGGAAAATTTTCCAAACAAAGATGCGGCGGATGAAGCTCCGGTGGCAACGGGGTGAAGGAAGACCGGCTTGGATTTCGGCGGGAGAGTGGAACATCATGGTCAATCAATGGAGGGAGACGAACGACGGGAATTGGTTCGGGAACCAATCACAAAATAATAACAATTAAAAATTATTGTAATTTTTATTTAAAATAACAATGAATTCAAGTTTTTTTTAACTTATAAATAAATTTTTTTTTTAAAAATATTATATACTAATGACAGAATATATTAATAATGTTGAATTAGTTAAACGAATAACTCAGCGTATCACAGTGGTTCGGGAACAATGTATAACTGTGCAAAGGTCTCGTGTTCGAGACTGCCCTTCTACCAGTTTTTTATTAACCGACGGCCTACCGACAGAATATACATCCTGTCGGGAATCTGTCGGAAATATTCCGACAGATTGTGTTTCCGTCGGAATTTACCGACGGATATCCGACGACTCATAAACCGTCGATTCTACGTCGGGAAGCTGTCGGAATCTGGCTGAATTTCCGATGGAAAATTTTCTATCGGAAAATCCGTCGGTTACGGCCTTGTTTTCTTGCAGTGATCTTACACTCTAATGTGAATGAAAACTTAAGAAAATATAAAAATGAATGCAAGAAAAACTAAATTTATACAAGAATGCACTCTAAAACATGTAGAAGCTGAATTATAGGGGAGACGTAGGCAATCAATCCATTATAGGCGGTATCATGTAATTCCAGAATCCAAACAGAACCGAATGAGTATTTTCAAATATTTTTAGATAGTTTTGGTAGATTTTTTACCAGATTTTGGATAATTCAAATACTTCGAGATTTTCGAGTACCTATATCCGAACGGGTACCCAAACGTCCAACCTGATGATTTAGTTTGATTTTTGATTTTAAGATAGAAAATCCGTATTACTGAAAATAAACTTGATTAATTGTAAAAATAAAAATAAAACTTAGTACAACATTAAATCATGTAAACGAATGAATATCAGAATTACTTGTTTGAAAATTTAGTCTTTTCAAAATTATTCAACCTTTTTAATTTTATAAAAAAATTCAAGACTATTTAAATAACAAATTTTTAAAAGAAAACAACTGAACCAAATCAAAATCATCAATAAAAACAAAAACAAATTTAATCAGATCAACTGCCTACGCCCCCCCCCCCCAATCAATAAAAACAAAAACAAATTTAATCAGATAAACTGCCTACGCCCCCCCCCCCCCCCATAATTTAGCTTCTACCTAATTCTCCTTGAATTCCTAAACTGTTGATTTTTTCCCCCAAAATATAATATTAAGGACGATTTCCCTTAATTTTTTTGAATGCGATTTAATTTCGAAGGTGGAATTTGACAACAGAAAAAAATTAGGGCAAAATCGACTTTAAATGTTATACTTTGGAAAAGAAAATCAAAAGTTTAGTAATTCATGAGAAATTAGGCAAAAACTGAATTTAGACAGTCAACCCATAATTTTAAGCATAGTTTGTTTACATCAATCCATGTGTTTTATAATAATAATAATAATAATAATAATAATAATAATAATAATAATAATAATAATAATAATAATAATAATAATAATAATAATAATAATAATAATAATAATAATAATAATAATAAACCATGTGTCAATGTAAGACGGTTATATTCCAACTTTACCATTTGGTATGGCGAAGCTAAGGAGGTAAAGAGAACCATCTATGGACTTCGTAGGCATAGCTTATGCGTTGTGAAGCGTATGATATTGGGCAACACAACTTCATTAACCAACCAAAAAAGAGTTTGGTAGATGCATTCCATCGGGTAGATAAACAACTAAAGCAATTTATATAATACAAAAACTATTTGAACATACAAAGTCTAAGTAGGAAACGGAATCCCATAAATCTACGATGTATTGGAAAATTCGAAGACCTTTCAATACCAAATGTGCCAAAAAGACTAATAGTTTATGTTAAGAAGAATTTAAAAACATTATATACACGTTCCAAAATTTAAGAGAGGGTTATAAACATACTTTTGTATACCGGGTTTCAAAATGCAGACTTCTTTGATACCGGAATGTTGCTTTACCATGCCTATGCTAGCTTCGACATTGAGAGCCAGTAAATTCTTTGAATCTATGATGCAAACTAGAGACAATGGACTAATAAACAAAATCAAGTGCTTAAGAGAATGGATACAACCGTCCATACCTGTAAAATCGGAGTTTTGGAGTGTTGTTTTGTAATGAATATTTTACTCTAAGTGGTTGTGTTTGGGATGATATTTCTTTGGCATCCCGTATTTTGTGTTTTGTTTTTCTGAACTTAATCCGTTGTTGGAGGTGGATTTAGCATCACTCCTTAACCCGGCTCAATATCTGAACGGCCCATCAAAGATCAGGCTCGTTAGAAAAAGGTCAGTCCAGCACGGAGTAGCTGCTCGGCGACGCCGCTTCCGCTTCAGCCGACCTGCATCAAATAAAGATAGATATGTTAATGGAAAATTAACATATTTATAAAATTGAAAAAGATAAACTCGAATCTCCTTTAGGGAAAGAAAATCTATATTTGTTCGGATTTTACATTATCGTATTAGAGAGAATCTATGGAACAAACCCTAATTCTCCTGATATAAATATCCTTCCCTGCGCGGAAAAGACTAAACTGAAATATTGTAAAACAAACCCTAGGCAGAGAGATCAAGTGATTTCAAACCGCCTAATCAATAAAGACCAGAAATTTTGGTCCTTTCGTTATTGCCTTTTAGTCTTTTGATTCATATTGTTCAAGTCCATGAATTTAAAGATCAATTTATTGAATTGATCGTTTTTGTTCTTTGAATACACAATTAGCGTTGTCTGTAGGGAGTTTGGATACATTCGTACCATCAAAGGGAAGGTTGGCAATGACAGAAACACCACTCTCGTCGCAGGAGAAAGGAGGAGCAAGCAACTCCGGCGACATCACCAACGCCGACAACGCAACATGAGGAAAACAGACCTAGTCAACCCCTCCTAGCAAGGTGAAGAAGCCCTTAACAATTCAATAACTACAGGGTCACATGTGAAGGAATTTCTAGCAGATCCTAATCCAATTAGGCGATCCTTGTCTGAATTCCGAGCCTAGGATCTAAGGTTCATATAATTGAATCTATGGGATCTCAGATTTACCTGGTGATTTGCAGCGGAAGATTTGCAGATAATCGAGATCGCGAAGCACCTCAAACGCTGTGCCTCTACTGGTATCCACACGCACACGAACTGAACAGGAGGGATGCTAGTGCCTATAGGGATCCAATCTCTTCAGAGGTTTCTGTTCAAGTTCTGGTGGCTGTCTATTAGGTTGAAAACAGTTTAGGTCGACCATATATCTTATATATGTCGACTTAAACCATAACGGAATTAACCAACGATTAAACCGAATTAATCTGGTAATCCGCGAGTTGCATCGATCGACACACTCTTTGTGTCGATCGACACTGCCCCAGAATATTGATATCGAATGCATATCAAATATGCATTCACTAGATCATTACATTAATGATCAACCTCGTCTTTAACGTCCAGTTTGCTTAGGTGTGTGACCCTGTAGGATCATATAACACTAGCAATGAGTTCTCAACTCATTGATCATAAGTGGCTTCTAGCAAAGCGTTATGACTACCTAGTGTTATGTGATTGTCTCATCTCGACTATACGACTTTCACTTAGAGCAAGTACAATAGATTTCAGGACATTCCCAACAATCTCCCACTTGTACTGGAATCATGTATTCCTTTAATCCCTTTGTAGCTATATCTCAATCTAATATAAGGCAAGAACTGTGTCATCCTTATTGAGCTAGATCACGTTTATCGAATCCCGATTTGTACTGATAAAACAAACGACTGACAATCACCTCGTTTGAGCGCGGCCACGCATTTCCAGTATCAAATCTTCGATAGGCCCAGAGATATTTAACTCCTGTTATATAGGAGGTACAAATCCCATCTTGTTCCATCCACGTCTCTTTCATATTTCATGATACGCCTAATCAGTGTCTTTATAATCACCAGTTACGGTTGACGTTTGACAAAGTCAAGACGGACCAATCCATATGTAAGAGAAAATGATGAACTCAGGTCTAAGGACTATACTCTTTAGTCGTTATGAGAAGCTCTTATGACACTCATATAACATCTTGTAGAGTTCTCATTAGTGGGTCATGTCCGATCCTGTGTTCTCCAACACATATCTATGTGATTGACTTTAATACTCTTATTAATGACTCCATGAAACTTAGTCATCAGTCACCTCACATACTAGTCTCACGTGGTTGTCAATGTCCCATTTTAACAACCTTGACCAGGGACCAACGTAATTTATGTCATTTATTATCTATAGGGTTTCATGATCAAGTCACATACTTGATGACCTATAAAATGTCATATTACTTTGGGACTATTATTTAATAACCATTATTAAATAATACAGATGTCAGAGATGCTTGCTTCAATCAAAACTAAGATTCCAACTCCGAGATGCTTGCTTCAATCCATAAATGGATCGATGAAGCTTGCATATCTTCCTAGCTTCATTAGGATCAATGAAAACTTCAGGTTGTGTCATGTACACATCCTTTTCCAGAATTCCATTAAGGAAAACTGTTTTCACATCCATCTGCCAGATCTCATAACCATTATGAGTGGCGTTTGCTAGGAGAATCCGAATGAACATAAGCACAGTGTCTGGGATTAGGTTTCTTCACAGTTAATATCATGAATTTACTTGAAACCTTTTGCCACCAACCTAGCTTTGTACATCTTATTATAACCATCCATGTCAACTTTTCTTCTTGAAAATCCATTTACTCACAATGGCTTCTACACCATCGGGTAAATCAACCCAAGTCATACTTGGTTCTGTGACATGGATCCCATTTCGGATTCAGCGGCTTTCAGCCATTTTTGGAGTCAATGCCCATCATTGCTTCTTCAAAATTCGCAGGCCCGTCACTTTCAATGATCAATGGATCACGACAATTGGTTACGAGAAATCCACATTTCTCGGGTTCGTGACGGATCCTTTCGGATCTGCGAGCTTCAGTTTTGTGTAAAAGTCGTGCACATATCTCATATGTGTACTTTTACCACAACCTAATTAACCAAGATTCAAACCGTGGTTAATTAATTCATAAACCAAAATATTTTGGTTCGCGATCTATGTCGATCGATACAACTTTTGTGTCGATCGACACTTCTTCAGAAACTCGCCTTGTGAATGTATATCGAATATACATTCACTAGATCCTTGCATAACTTAGGCATCACAGGTACAGGTTCTACAACTCTTTGTAGATCCAATTGCTGCTCTTCCTCATCAGGTTGAGCAGTCTCCTGTGATTTTCAAATTTCTTCGAGTTGTACTTTTACTCCCACTGTTCTTCTTGGAAAGAAAGTCTTTCTTAAGAAAACATAGTTCCGAGCAACAAACAATTTGTTCTCGAACTGGTTGTAAAAGTAACATGCCTTGGTTTTGGTTAGGACAACCAATGAAGTAGCACTTATCAGATTTGGGTGTGAGCTTATCAGAGATTAAACGTTTTATATAAGCCACACAACCCCAAATCTTCATGGAAGACAAATTAGGAACATTTACAGTCCACATCTCATGTAGTGTCCTTGTAACTGATGTTTGATGGAAACGTATTTAGTGTGAACGCAGACTTTTCTAGAGCGTATTCCTGGAAGAATAATAGAAGATCTAAGTGACTCATCATTGATAGAACCATATCTAATAAAGTCCGATTCAGAAGGAGTGAATTGCCAAATTCTTGACTTAAGTATTCACCTCCATGATCTCATCGTAGAGGTTTAATACCTTTGCCAAATTGATTCTGTACTTAATTTTGGAACTCTTTGAACTTTTCAAAGATTCTGACTTATGTCTTATAAATAAGACATAACCGTACCTACTGAAAATATCAGTAAAGGTAATGAAGTACTGAAATTTTCCTCTAGCACTAGTGCTCATCGACCCATATACATCCGTATGTATAAAGCCCAATAAGCCTCTGGCCCTTTTATTTTGTTCGTTCGCAACCTGTATCGACCGACGCACCGTTTGTGTCGATCGATACTACCTTTGTTGAAAGGGGCCTTCGTCATTTTACTCAATAAACAAGATTCACTTTACTCATTATGATTCATAATCAGATGAGCCCAAAAGCCCATCACTATGGAGCTTCTGAATCTAATTCTCGTTTATGTGGCCCAAAACGACAATGCCAGAGAAAGAGTTTGATTCGTATCATTTGACTTGAATCTCTTGGTATTAATGTTATAGTTAGGCACATTCTGGTTTAGAACATAAAGTCCATTCTCTAATGGATTGCTACTATAAAATATATCACTGTAATCAAATGAATAACACTTATTCTTAATTTGAAAACTGATATCCTTCCATATCCAAACAAGGAATAGGAAATAATCTTTCTGCTCATAGCAGGTACATAGTAGCAGTTTTAAGTTCAAAACATGCCATAAAAGAAAACAAATGAAATACTCCTACGGCTAATGTAGCAACTCTTGCTCCATTTCCCACGCATAGATCCACTTGTCCTTTCTCCATAGTCCTACTTTTGCTCAGGCCCTGCACATTTTCACAAAATATGAGTACCACAGCTGGTATCAAATACCCAATAAGTAGGACTATAAGAAGTAACATTTACTTCTATAACATAATACCTGAAGAAGAAGTCTCGTACGTCTTCTTCAGCTTCTCATAATCTTCCAAGAATTTATTGCAGTTTCTTTTCAAATGCCCATAACCATTACAATAACGGCACTTAACATCTTCAGAAGGACTGGTTTTAACCTTAGGAGCATGGCCAGACTCGCTTGGATTCACAATCGAGCTTGTCTTGCCATCACCTCTGTTCTTACCAAGTTTCTTAAACCTTTTACCCTTTTGTACCATAAGGACATCTGGGGTGTCCTTCTTGATGTTAGGTTCAACAGTCTTAAGCATCCCATGCAATTCAGTCAACGTCTTCGTCAAGTTGTTCATGTTATAGTTCATAACAAATTGATCATAGCTTGACGGCAGTGACTGTAGAATGATGTCAGTAGCCAACTCTTGGCTAATGGGACAATCCAGTTTCCCCAGGTTATCAATATAACCCATCATCTTAATGACATGAGGACTAACTGGTTCGCCCCTTGGTAGCTTGCACTCAATCATAGACCTAACCGTCTGGTATCTCTGAGTTCGTGCCTGCTCCTGAAACATACTTTTCAGGCCAGTGATCATCTCTTTTGGCGACTCCACGTACTCATATTGCTTCTGCAATTCCGAGTTCATGGTAGCCAACATGAGACAACTCACATCCACCGCATCATTAGAATGCTTATCCCAAGCATCCTTATCTGACTGCCAGGCATTGGCTCGGTACTTCTTGGGGAGAACTTTCTCAAGGACATAGTCCTTTTTCTCCTGTTTGAGAACAATTCTCAAGTTCCGATACCATTCAAGAAAGTTGGATCCATTTAACTTGTCCTTCTCAAGGACGGATCGCAGGGAGAAATTGTTACGATGGTTTGTGCTAGACATAGCTGAAAAACAAGGGAAGTTTCAGTTATGATGTTCAAGAAATGAGAAGTCTTAACAATTAAGAAAACTCGCATTATATTCAAACAATGTTTCCTCAGATGAATATAATGATCCAAGACCCATACTTCACTAAACTTGAGTGAGCCACTGGCTATCACACTAATTTAGCTATCTAGGTAAGCAACGACTTTGCTAGTTATATCCAATATAACTCTTGGTTGTGGATTGACATCTCATGTACAATCCACCTGATGTCTCTGAGCCCAAAACGATTTTGATGGCCCAGTCAAGTAAACCAATCTCTTCAGTCATGTAATTGTCGATGTCTTGCACTGCAAATCCATCAACACGATTACCTCTGTCTTACTCATGAAATTGTGGACATCTTGCACTGCAAGTCTATCGCACAATTAAATGGGTCTTGACAGTTGACAAGATTGAAAAGACATCAAGTATCACTTGATATTTGATTGAGGAACAGAACTATTTAAAACGTTTAGTTTTATTATGTTTTAATTCTTCTAATTAAATGATTTGTCTTGGTTTGGGTTTGTGGTTTCAGGTTCCATAACCTAAACCATCGAATCTTCTGTCGACCGACACTACTTTAGGGTCAATCGATGCTGATTAACCAAAACCAATCCGTGATAACCGATCAATCCAATTGATCCGGTTTTGAATACCGGTCAGTGTCGATCGATGCTACACTAGCATCGGTCGATACCAACCTAATCAAACCAATCGCAATTAAACCATTCACAGTGTTCAACCATTATTAACCAAGCTCGATAACCGGTCCAATCCAATTGAACCGATTCATCAATCTCGCGAGGTTTGTGTCGACCGACACAACTCTTGTGTCGATCGACACTAGGCGAAACATAAGTTTTATTCGGGTTTTCGCCCTGTGTCGATCGACGCCGGATTGGCATCGATCGACACCATGCGAAAAACCCTAAATTTTATTCGGGTTTTCGCCCTGTGTCGATCGATGCCGGAATGGCATCGATCGACACCATGCGAAAAACCCTAAAACGTTTTTCGAACAAAACCCTAAACTAGGTCACTTTGAACAAAACGAGTTTTAGCATGCTTGTATCATTCATACAGAGATCCAGATTCAACCAATCTAATCAACATGCTATAGATTCAATGGAACCCTAAAGCTCTGATACCACTGATGGAATTTCTAGCAGATCCTAATCCAATTAGGCAATCCTGGTCTGAATTCCGAGCCTAGGATCTAAGGTTCATATAATTGAATCTATGGGATCTCAGATTTACCTGGTGATTTGCAGCGGAAGATTTGCAGATAATCGAGATCGCGAAGCACCTCAAACGCTGTGCCTCTACTGGTATCCACACGCACACGAACTGAACAGGAGGGATGCTAGTGCCTATAGAGATCCAATCTCTTCAGAGGTTTCTGTTCAAGTTCTGGTGGCTGTCTATTAGGTTGAAAACAGTTTAGGTCGACCATATATCTTATATATGTCGACTTAAACCATAACGGAATTAACCAACGATTAAACCGAATTAATCTGGTAATCCGCGAGTTGCATCGATCGACACACTCTTTGTGTCGATCGACACTGCCCCAGAATATTGATATCGAATGCATATCAAATATGCATTCACTAGATCATTACATTAATGATCAACCTCGTCTTTAACGTCCAGTTTGCTTAGGTGTGTGACCCTGTAGGATCATATAACACTAGCAATGAGTTCTCAACTCATTGATCATAAGTGGCTTCTAGCAAAGCGTTATGACTACCTAGTGTTATGTGACTGTATCAT
Organism: Orychophragmus violaceus; assembly: GCA_030180135.1. Taxonomy (NCBI): domain Eukaryota; kingdom Viridiplantae; phylum Streptophyta; class Magnoliopsida; order Brassicales; family Brassicaceae; genus Orychophragmus; species Orychophragmus violaceus. Next base: position 38,044,863 of record CM058240.1, read on the forward strand.
CTCGACTATACGACTTTCACTTAGAGCAAGTACAATAGATTTCAGGACATTCCCAACAACATGACAGTGCGGCACCCGCGGGAAACCTGAACGCCCTAACGGCATCCGTACCAGGAATAAATCAAGTGGCAGCTACGACTACCGCCAGAGGAAGATTGGTGCAGTTAAGGGCTAAGGCTAATGAACGTGAGAAAGGAAGAAAACCCATACATTTTCAAGGAACAACCGTGAAGGGAGAAGAGAAAGGAACAAGAGGGCTGACTGGAAATCAAGGGCGGTTAAGGGAAGATGCTTGGCAAGCGATTTAAAGAGAAGTTGGGTTACGGTTACCAACTAACAACCATGGGGTCGTGGTTGTGGAACAACATGGACCGACTATGGCTGAGGACCATTACAATCAGGCTGGAGTGTTAGGTGCGTATCGGTGCTCGACTAAACCTCCACAACGGCAAGGCCGGGTGGTCGATGGTGAGTTTGGGTTCCTGAACGGAATATATATCTATCTCTCTCTACTAGATTTGATGTTAGGATTTTCCTAGTCTAATTTCCTTGACCGACCAGTTATAAGCCGCCATGGTATGAATTATAGGGTCGGACCAGGGTCGGCTTGCAGGTCAAGGGTCGAGGACCGATCGCAGGTGGAAGGATCGTGTGGATCAGTTGCTGCAACAAAACCGGCCAATAATCTGGGAAGAGCTGGGTCGATGGTTTGATCAGAATCGACCACAGATGGATCCCTCATAGAATCAGTCTCACCACGAATCTCACATAAGTTGGGACGGATCACGATTAATGCCTTGGGCTGAGATCGAGTCACTTACCAACCGATTAAGGGCTTAGGCGTGTAAATAGGAAATAGCGAATGGTTTGGGAACACGGATTAGGCGTGGTTAGACCAGATAGATAGGATTGGAACCTCAGAAAGAGTTTGAAGGAAACGAGTTAAGAACTATAGAGGTTCACAGATGGATAGGTCTTTAGAGAAACGAAATCAAGGTTAGATAAGGATTTATGCTGTGCATTATTAAGTATGAAGGATCTAAGACTAGTAACAAATAAGGAAGTCAATAAGAAGATCCGAGGAATACTTGTCCTAGAGGGAAAATTTCAAATAGGACGGATTTTAAGGAGGTTCAGAGTAGAAAGCGGCATGACCATGGGAACGCATCGACCATGGCCTAAGAAGGCCGTGTCGGGGTGTTTCAAGTTGGTATCAGATCATGCTTGGTTCTAGGACATCACAGTTCACTTCGTGGAAGAGGACGCGCATAACTGGTGGATTGCGGAGATAAGTTCACATGGGACGCACTGAGTCTTCGGCATGCTTTGAGATCAAGTCCAACCGGAAGTGCTTTTCAGCTGAGTATGGGATCAGTTGGAAGGTTATATTTTCCAGCCGAGTATGGGATCGGTTGGAAGATTATTTCTTGGACTGGGTTCAAGGTCGCAAAACGGTGCCGAGGTGAACCAAATGAGGGCACTGTCACGGAAAAAGTGGCTGGCTGAACCGGGAGGGACCTGGAGGGGAATTGGGACCAAGTGAAAGGTTACCAGACCTTTAGTGGCCAAACATGGCACCCTACTTGCGGGAAGAACCACACCGGTGGGATGATAGATGTCAAGATGGACATGTGAGAGGTGCGGAAGTCCAGATTGTGGAATCCTAGACTGTCCGCATGACAAAAGGTCGAGTCCGGTAAAGGACCAGGACCAGGATAAAGGTCGAGTCCGGTAAAGGACCAAGGCCAATATATTACTTTACCCACATGCATGACATGGGGAAAGGGTGACGATTCGTACCTACATCTTGTTGGGGTAAAGTGTAGTTTCTCGCTCAACTCATTTAGAGGCGGTCTCGAAAAATTCCTACCTACATTGTATTGAGGAAAAGAGAAGCTTTTCGCTCAACTCGTTTATCGGCGGTCTTGGGTGATTCCTACCTGCATCGTGTTGAGGAAAGGAGTGACCCTTTGCTCAATTCATTTGCAGGCGGAATGGGGCAATTCCTACTACATCGTATTGAGGAAAGGAGAATGTTTTTTGCTCAATTTATTTGTATGCAGAATTGGGTAATTATTTCATGGCATCGACTTGGGGGAAAAAGGTTACTTTTACCTCATTTCAATTGCATGAGGAATTGGAGGTTCAATACTTACCATTATGGGATAAATGGGTAGGGACCGTAACCCTTGGTGGTGTGGAAACACATACACTATTTGACTTTGGGGCTACAAATGGTTTTGTGAGTCTGGAGATGAAGGATAATAGGTTGAGACCGACGGGGTCAAGGGTGAGCAAAAGCTTACCAAGGACGAAAGGAGTATGAGGAGGATTGGACATGGATCCCTTAATGACTAAGGAGTCTAACAAGGCAACCAAACCAGACAAGGTGCGTACCGAACGCTGCCCGAACCACGACCACGGCAAGGCCGTTGGGTCAGAGGTTGGTTGGTTGGACAGTTGAAAGGAACTTTCTCTTTATCCCTTTCTGAAACTGGACGTTTGTTAGATTGCTAGATAGAAGGAAGTTAAGACTTAGCGGTTTAAGCCACAATCGCATGATCGGCCAAGGGCCCGATCATGAGATGAGTAACATGTATTGCGGTCGATGCGCGAACATTCCACGGTCAAGTAGGAACCACTACAAGAAATATTGTTATTGATAGCACATAAGCATAGCACGAATTTAGAAAATGCTATTATAAAAAGTATGTTGGGGTGGGATACTCTACCACGGCATTAAATCAATGCTATATTGTTATTTCGCTAAATGAGAAACCAAAATTCGATTTAGAACCCGGTTTATGCTATGTAATCTATGGGCGGCAACACTTCAAAAAAAAAAAATTAGCGGGTAATATTTTGTCTTTTGGAGACAAAAAAAAAAACTCATCTTATCCACACAAAATTTTATTTCTCTCCATCCACAAAACAGCTCTCTCTAGAGCGACCTTCTTCTCCTCCATGCCCCTAAAATCGATTTCTGCTTTGACTTTTCATTTCAATTTTGCTGTCTCAGATCTCGAACATGGCAGCAAAAATCTCTCAACTTGCTTGTTTCTCCTCCGCCAATCGCCAATTCCACTTCAAGAGCCGATCGTTTCCATGCCCTAGGTTCCATCCCGAGGTAAAATCGTCGACTATCGACTTAGAAAGACATAGATGTCTTTAGTTACAGTGATGCCCATATCATATTTTGTTATAATTTCCTGATTGCTGTCAAAAAGTTACGAGCTTGGATAATAATTAGCTTATGTTTCTTAGAAATGGTTCTTGTTTGGATTTAAAATGATTCCCCTTCTCTAGCTGAGTTGGTGGGGAATGTTGTATGATTATACCATCTCCCGATAAATGGATTTTCATTAAAATCGAATCTAGCTTGTTTTCAGAGATATGAGAATTATATAATTTTGGTCGTTTGATTATGCAGAAGGTAAGGTGATAGGTAATCAATGTGGTGGTGTTCGTCTATGTATTTCAGCTAAAGGACTATCCATCGCTGTTATTGATGATCGTAGACAATGGAGTCATATTCGTACTGATGAATCTCAGTGAGATTCCTCACTATTCCTTTGTTTCCATTTCTTTTGATTCCAATCAGACGCAGAAAATCAGGCGTTGTATTAAGTTTTCTTCTGAGATTGCATACTACCTCTTTGGAATGCTTGCAGGTGGTGACAGACTCCAGCGCTATTGCCTTGGAAGATGTTTTCGAGCTTATTCTGAGGGTAAAAATTTGCATGCCCATGCGGAGGAAGAACTTCAGGTTAGTAAGAAATGAATGGTTAATAAGTCTAACATATAACGTTGCTGTTATCGAAAACTGTTTGTATCATGGTTGATTGATGCAATCATTATGGGCTCGAAGTATGTTACATTGCGTTTGTCGAAAGCCATATAATTCAAGATCCATGGTTTCTTGTAGTCAGTGTGAAGGATGGTACAACACCTATTGTGTTAAACTTCATTGGCGGCTTGAGGCTTATGTCTGCTCCGCTTGCTGTCCAGTGGCAGAATTCACTCCACAGATTGATCCCCGCAGGTTTGTTTCTTACTTTCTTTACCGTCCAAACACACTGCCACAAACTTTTTTATTCACCAATGATGTATGTTTTATTATTGACACAACCCCAAGTGCAGGTGTTCTTATGTTCCTACTAGCACTAGTTCTGTGAGGTTTGTTATTGACACAACCCCAAGTGCAGGTGTTCTTTTGTTCCTATTAGCTTCATTCAGTAGTTTAAGTCACCATCATAAGCTGCTTGTCAGTGTGTTCTGTGAGGTTTATTATTGACACAACCCCAAGTGCACATAGCTTAGTAAGTAGTAAATCCTTTTGTCAATTAAGCGATTTCAAGTGAGAGGCCGTTTTGTGCTCCTGACATGTCTAATTTTCTCTACAGATTTCCAAAGCAGATTTTGACCTTGTTCAAACTGTCCAAAAAAATGCAAACCTCCGCTCACAAATTATTCAATCACCAGACAAATTGCAGGTGTTCTTTTGTTCCTACTAGCACTAGTTCTAAGTTGTATTTTTTTATGTATACAAGACTAGTTTAACTGTTTGTTGTGGAGACAGGCGGCTTTAGAAGAGAATAAACTAGTGCTCAGGGAAACAAAGAAAGCTAAACAATCGACAAAAAAGTGTTCTAGTCAATCTATGATCTGTGAGTCAAATAACTAACCATCTCGTACTATTTGGATGTTTGAAAAACATGTGAGAGTTTGGATGCAACTTTGTCATCATCTAATGATCGTTCTTCTTCGTGCAGAGATATATTGTTGATGAGCAGACAAATTCAAGGAGTTCATAATTTTTTGTGATAGAAATCCTAAATTATCTTCTTCGATCAGTTACTTCATTCAATCAAGCTAATTCCCTTCGTAATGTATACATGTTGAAAATTTTACTCATGTTGCTGTGATACATCTATGTATGTAACTTAACTTTGAAGTATTACAATCCTTGTAAAAATGTATTTCATTTTTATGGGTTTAATTCTATAATTGTTTTTCTAATTTATTATTGCTACCTATACCAAAAATAAAATAAAATAATAGTTAACATATAATTTAAGATATCAAATAAAACAAAAGAATTTTTGAGTTTGATTTAGTATTGTAACACAGAATTTTTGAGTTCTGTCCACCCACAAAAAAAAAACAATAATTGAATGTTTGAGTTTGATTAAGGGTGTAGGATTTGAAATCTAAATCCTTTTAAATTTCACAATTATCAATGAAATATATAATTCATTATTATATCATAAGTATAGGTTTAGGGTTTATGGTTGTAGTATATGTTTAGGGTTTAGGGTTTAGGACTTTGTAGTATAGGTTTAGGGTTTATGGTTATAGTATAGGTTTAGGGTTTATGGTTTAGGGTTAGGATTATCACAAATAGATTAGCACCTCTAAACCCTAAACCCTAAACCTTAAACTCCAATAAATATCAAAACCCTAAATTATAACCTAAAACTAATATTCAAAACTTATAAAAGGATTATTATTTTTCAAATCTAATATTTTTAAAAATTAATTTCAAACTTAAGTTGAAACTCTAAATCATACTCCAAAACTTCAAACCCTAAATTCTAAATTTTAAACCTTAAACAAAAAACAAAATATAGTGTTTATAAAAGATGTCAAGAAAATTCAAGTTTAATCATACTGAATCCTAAATTTTCAATCCCTAATCAAAAACTTAAACACACAATCTAAACACAACTTTTAACCCTATACTTATAAAATCCTAACAATAACCTATTAATCAAATTAAAATCAATTAACATAAGAGCTAGGACATTGTAGTATAGATTTAAGATAGGGTACTAGAATATAGGGTTTAAGATTCATACTTAAACATAATTTTCTTGTTTGTTATTTAACATAAAAATACAATAATTATTGTTTTACCCTAAAAACATAAAATTGGAAGAAAAAAAAAATATATAAGAATAATTTTTCATTAATACTATAAATAAAATATTTTATAAAAAATTTTTGAAGAAGAAAACAAATAAACATTTTTAAAAGAAGAAGTAAAAAATTATGTTTTAGAACCAATTTCTTCTAAAAAAAGTGTTTTAGAGCCAATTCATTTGTTTCCCTCTCTTGTTTTTTTACATATTCCCATATTTTGGCCAAATTTTTTGTTTATCCCGACAAAAATTTTACCTTCTCCAAATACCTAATTTCCTAAAAATGTTGCATCTAACTACCCCATTTCTTCTTCCTCCCAATCTTTTCGCAAGCTATCGATTCTCTATAAAAAAATCAAACACAAATCGCAAGCTATCGATTCTCTGTTCTCACTACCTCTAGCTATTTCTTACCTTGTCCTCTCACCTTACCTCTCAAAATCAAAGACAAATTTCTCACAAACCCTAAATCGATCTCTCTGACGACCGGGCTGAAGAGGAAAGAAACCACGAGTTGTGCCTGTTGCTGGAGGAAGAGGAAGATGTCGAGTCGAGAGCCAGGTGGTCGCTCAAACCCTTCTGGTGGAATCAGCTTCCTCCGGACTTTTGCTCAACAGTTTGCGTGTTTGTCGCCTAAGATTCAGATTTGTTGGGCTCAATATTTTCAGTATCTATGACTTTGTTATCGTCGTGTTTCATAGCTCGATGGTTATTGGTTGTTGATCTGCTTTTGTTTCCAGTTAGTAGGGGTTGTCTTTTTTTAATTTTTCCTTATCGTGATTAAGTTCTGCCCAGTTGTTGGTAGTTTTGGTCTTTAGTCTCTCGGGTATGGCTGGTCAGATTAGGTTCTTAAGATATGGGTTAGAGTGAGCCGTGTGGTTTTGCTACAAGATCGTTTGCTTATCTAAGCCTTCTGATTTTGTTTGTTCCAAGATTGTGAGCTACAAGATCGTTTGATTTGAACTTATGTTTAATACAGTGAATAAAATAACAATTTAGTTTTCACTTTGATTATGATTTGTGCAGGAACTAGCAACCCTCTTCGTCACTTACTTTGCAGACTCTGCGACCATCCTAGGATACAAAAGGTGACCCATTACTTTAATCTCCTTGTTATTCTTTGACTGGCTCCAGAAATATCTATGTATTAAACCATGATGAGTAGTTCATGCAACTGAATTTAACAGGATGAATTATTATCAGATCAAGTTCCTTATATCTTCAACAAAATCCAAAACGTTCTTGTGGGTCATAGAATCTCGGCATCAAGTTTTGAGAATCTTAGAAGTTAGTTGACTGCATCTTCTAACAATATGCTGGCATCTTTATTTTTAGACTGTGTTGTATATCTTTAATCTAAATTGACTAGTTATGCTTAAATTTTTGTTAACTGGATACTGAAATTTTCTTGTAAGTATGGTCGAAGTCGAACCAGTACCCAAACACATCCCTTTTTATGTTCTTGTTTAATCCTTTTAATCAAGTTTTGAAGAAGACTTATTTTTTATGTTCCTGCAGGGAATCAGAGTGTTCATGTATCTGAGTAACATATGAAGCGGTGTATTGAAAACGGCATAAAACGGTATAAAATTTGCAGCTCTTGTTTGTTCACTAGCATTTCCTTATGAAGCAATGTATTGAAAACGGCATAAAACAACATAAACTATTGTCTAGAAACTTAACCATGTACAAATGTTATTTGTTTGTATCTGCTTATCGTATCATAGTCTTGTTTTCCTTATGTTCTTGTTCTTTTTAAAAAGAGATTTTCACTTCTATTTGTGTCTGCCGTTTTTGAAGGTACTTCAGTTGGTCTTTGATAAAAGTGGCAATTGCTATTGGCCCAAGGTGGATTATAGTTAGCTGATGACGAGGAGGAACAAGCCGATGAAGATGAGGAGAAGCAAGCTGATGAGAAAGACAAAGAAGCTGAAGGTAAAGATGTGCAAGAAGAGATTTTGGATGACTACTAGAGATGGTATGTTTTTTTTGGGGTCTAGTTATATGGAAATTGATCTACCTTGTATCGGATTTATGCATTGATTGGAAATTTCAGATTGTAAATTTTATATGTTATTTGTTACTAACATTTGTTATTAATAAAATCATTTTATAAATATTTAGGATATTTTTTAATATAAAGCCAATTGATACAAAATAAAATAATAATAATTTAATATGGCTCGGCTCGGCTACAAAATATTTGAATACGGCTCATATTAAAATAGCTAAATTAAAGAGCTACTATTAAAGATAAATCAGCGAGAATACAATGCTACAATTAAGTATATTAGAGCGAAATAAAAGAGCCACTATAAGATATGATATAACAATAATATGTTGTTATTATTAAGAATACTACGGCGACGAAATTCGCGCTATAATAAATCGTGATATAATAGCAGGAGAACTTTACACTATTATAGAAGGGGGTCTAAGATAGCTCCTCATGTCATGGCCAACATTAAAACGCTGTAATAGGCATATTATAGCATTTCCACTGTGCTAACAATGTGCATTTTTCTTGTAGTGAACGGATCTGCGTGCGGGTCGCCTGCGAACCTACCAGACAGTCCACAGGACTGTACTGGCGGTCGACATGCAGCATCGCGGGTCGGCTCTTCTGTGGGACGAGCGGGTGAAATTGAACAAGTAGCGGTCGGACCGCGTGTGCACAATATTACTCGGTATAACTCCGAGCGGCTGGCGACTGAACATGGATCAAGGCACAATCCATTCTTACGATCGGTTCAGACTTGCTAACTGTTCAGAGATGGCTTAGATTGTTTTAGAGGAACCTTATATCGGATTTAGGGTGGAAAGCGTATTGCATATATAATGGCTTTACTAGGTTGCTGGAATCGTAGAACATTTGTTAGGTTGTTGGTTTATTATCAAAGTATTGATCAGACTCAGAAGTAAACCGCCACCGAATTCTGGGACAAATTCCCAATTGGTGAAGGATACTTGTAACACACGTATCCCGGGAACCGAACCTAGAAGGATCAGGGGATTGAACCATGGAACCAGAACATTGAAAATCAGTTTAAGGGATCAAGAAGAAGTGTTCCATGTTCAGGAATAGTCTACGTTCAAATAGAAACAAGCTTAGTCAAGTTGAACAGGAAGTGTTTAGCTGAAATGAGCTGAACGGCTGAGCTGGATCAGCTGGATCAGTTGACGGTCAGCTAAACTCAGTTGGGAGGAGTGTTAGGTAGTTGGGTCAGCTAGTGGTCTACTGATGGGTAGTTACCAGCCAAGGGGCACAAGTGGTTGGCACCCATTCACCAACCACTTGCACTAGACAATTTATGGAGTTTGGCCAATAAAAAGAGGAGGCATGGGAGGTTTCCTGACACCCACACACGTAGACACACACCATAAGGTACCCAGAAAGATCCAAGGTAAAACACAAGGCTTGAAGGCGAGAGAGGAAAGGGCTTTTGGATGGAAATTCCAAGGGTTGCCGGCAGTTTTAACGAGAAGATTTGGGGAAGTTTATAAGATCAATCGAGGAAATACACCTTTTTTATGCAAACAAAACAAGCAAGCTATCAACCTAATGCAACAAGAACAGACAATGGCTGAAGACACCACAACAAATCAGAAGTATGCAAAAGAAGCAATCGGTTCACAAACCCTAGCAATAACGATATGTGGCCGATTTTCTATCAAACAACCTAACCCCATTTTGTATTTCTAGATCTGATTATGCAAGAACGGAAGCAAATAAGCAAGCAGAAACAAATAATGCAATTTTTTATTATTTTTTATTTATAGAAGCAAAACGAGCAAAGAACAAAATTAAAAAGTGTAAGGATAAGAAGTAACCGATTGGTTTTAATAGCGTAAGCTCTGATACAGATGATTAAGCCTCGGGGGAAGCTCACAAAGAACCGGTTTGGATGGCACAAAGAGCTGGACTGAAGTCGCTCTCTCCTTGGACCGTAGGCATGATATGGATGGCGCACGAGCAGCTGGACAGAGGTCGCTCACTGCTGATGATGATGGGTAGATTGTGAACTCGACCAGGAACATACAACAAGTAACAATGGATCTAGAAAGCTTGTAGAACCGGCGCCGTCAATGGCTTTTAGAACATTATGGTATTTCTTTGATTAAAACTTAACTTGCAACTAAGAAATTACAAGGGGTTTTATAGCTTAGGTTTAATGAAATAAAAGACATGGGCCTTAAAACCTTAAACGAAAAAATAAACAAAGAAATAAAGGCCTAATGGCTGTTTGGCAGACTTGGCTGGATGGGCCGTGCGTTCTATCTAATGGGTCAGGCCTCCGATTACCTCGTTAAAAACCTTGCAAATAAAACCCATTGGGACAAAACCTTGAAAGGGAAAAACAGTATAACCTTTGGCCCACAAAGACAAAACAGTCAAAGGATCAATGGCTCCGATGGTGAAGATCATTGATGTGCCGTTGATCTTAAGCAATGGCCAAACGGATGGTCCTGGTGTGAACATATGGTCTTGGTTTAAATCGGTCATCTAGGCGGCTTCATTTGAAGTCTCGGATATCTTCTGGGCCAACTGGTGTAGGACCGTTTTATCATGGTCCAGCTGATCCAAGTGCTATGTAATGTCGTATATGCTGCAGTTGGTGATTAAATGCTCCATGGCTCGAATGAATCTTTTTGTGAGTCTCCTTTGGCCGGCTCGGGTTCGGGGTGCGTCCACTATGGTCGGGAATGGCTATGCTTGATCCATTGATCCATCTCGTTAGTCTTGTTTGAACCGATGTCCTCATCAGGGGACATACCAGACAAGGTCAATGAAGAACTGGTTTGTGGTGATATAGACATTTTATTAGTGGTTCGGCGCGGCTGTCTTCTGCCTAAGGGCCTGGAGGAATTGTGGCTTTATACCAACATCTTTCAGTGATCTTGCATGATTTGGGGTGGGGGACATGTGCTGATTCATGATTGATTCAAGGAGATGTACCAATGTGATTTTGAAAGAAGTAGTACACAAATTAGCCTTGTTTACCGAGCCACATCATGTTCCGTATAACTTGGTTTGATGATTACGCAGACTAATCTGCACATTTTGAAGTGTTTTTGGGTTCCTTTTTCTATTGTTTCTAGCTACAAATATCTCCTCTTGTGTGATGAAATTTCGATGGACGCTTGTCATATGATTTTGGGTCAACCTTGTAAGTATGATCGCTATACAATGCATGACGGTTTAGCTAATACGTATACATTCACATTCAAGAATAAGCATATCACACTCCTGCCCTCACAAGATACTTCTCAACCAGCAAGTGTAAATAAGGATATTTCCCCAATGTCGGCAGTCTCGTCTTTTGAGAAACATATTTTTTTCCTGAACATATCAAAATTTAAAACTGAGCTTCATTCCTCCAACATGGTTTTTGTGTTTTTTTTTCCATTCTCGTCACCTGATTATACAATGGAGATCCCAGTGGATTTTCAAGTGCTTCTCAATGGATTTGAGGATGTATTTCCGCCGGATCTACTGAATGCATTGTCTCTTATAAGACACTAGTATTCTGGCCCGTGCGATGCACGGACTAATGTTTATTTATTTAACATCGGTTATTACTTGATAATGAAATACATGTTAAATTACTATTTTAGTTAATATTTTTTGGATTAAATACACAACTACCGAAAAGGATTCTTTCTTTTCGTAATATGGTTTTGGTTTAGCTCCATTTTAGAAAGACATACAGACCGACATATGCAAACCTCCTAATCATTCAAAAAAATAATTGGAATAGAATTTGTATTTCACATTGGTAGTATATGGTCAATGCCATAGCAAAGCATATTTAATTTTTAAAAATTTAACATATATTGACATTATATTTTTCATATAAAAAATGTATTAACACTACTACTATCTTTTAATCTACAATCTATACACAAAATTATACCTAACTATGAATATATAAATAAGTTAAACTAACATTATAAAAAAAAAAAATTCATTAGGTCAAGAAACCATCGTCCTCTTCAACAGTCGAAGACATTAATTTATTATAATTGGTTTTGATAAATAAAAAATATTAGGTTTACATATATTTTTGTACTAAAACTAACGATGTTATTGATTCATATAACTAAAATCACTAAATCACCAGTTAAAAAAAACATAGTAATCACATGTCATCAAATCATTGTAAACAACTCCATAAATACTTTATAATTAACATAAATTTCTATCGAAAATCTTTATCAACTTTTATCGATTTTTTATTCAGCTCCATTGTCATTATCTAATAATACTCACATGTATTTTGTATTTTTTAATTTTATTATTATTTCATTTTAGACAATACTTTATCTAACAATACTTTATACAATACTTTAGTAATATAATATTTTTTCATTTTCCATTTTTATAGAGATTTCTTAACTATTTTATCTATAATTCTTTTATTTTTTCACATAAATTTACGTATTCTTTTGTGATTTTTTCCTGCTTGATATTTCTAATTAATATAGTTTAAATGATTTTTTATGAGTTGTATATTTTATTTTTATAATTATTAGATTTGTAGACTATTCTATGTATTTTTATTCAGTAATATTGTTAGAAAAGTTTTATTATTTAAAAATAAAGTTATTCGCAATTGCGATTATTAGTACTTTTGACCTAAACTTAACCATGATAAATCATAAGAATACCTTTATTTTATGGACACATATTACAATTAGTGTAGGATTCTCTATAATAACAAAACCTCATAGATTTTTGTATAGAGACAGTCGCTGCCATTACTCTTTTTCTCCAGTTCTCTGGCGGTCATGGTTTTTTGCCGTTGTAAGTGATTTAAGATGTGGAGTATAACGTAAAAGTGATTAAGTACACAAATCATCCAAACTATAATATTATTTGATATTTGTTATCTATTGTAATTAACTGAATATAACTCTATTTACCTTTTCAAAATAGTAGCTGCTATGGGAGATAGCGTATGTTGTTCTTCTCTGATATAAACCGAGGAGAATGATGCAAGGAATGGTTTTACAAAAGCAAAAAAATAAAAATAAAAAAGAAAGGTGGAGATGCTAAACTCTGTGACGGCCTACGAAGCTCAAATGCTAAACTTATGGTTTTAGTGTATTCAGCATCTAACACTCAAATATAGCAGCTACTCCTTTATGTGTTCCATCTCGGCCGATTATATAAACCTGGTCAAGTCCCTAAACAGACAATCATTTCACATCATTTCAATGTAACTACGGATTTATTGTTGAACTTATTATTATCAAGAACCTGGTTAATCCCGCGATCTTGAATACTATCTTGGTGGTGTCGTGACCGCCTCTTGAAGTTCCGAGGATGGTTCCTCCACGTTTATGAATATCATTCACTGTTTTGAAGTCCAAATCAATCATGTTTCTTGCGTAAAATCGCGTGTAACCACCCTGGAAACCATAATTGATGTCAAGATTAATGTATTCGGTTAAAAAAATTGAGGGCAATGCTGAAGGAATAACTAAACCGATGGGGCTTACATCAATTCCAAGGATTCTCTTGACACCATACATGTAAGATAATCCACAAACTATCTCTCTAATCACAATATTAAGCCCGGGACACAATCCACCACATGTAACATATATATATATATATATATATATATATATATATATATATATATATATATATATATAGATGAAAAAGCCAGAGAATCAAACAGTATCTCGTCTAGTGCAAAAAGACGGCACTCCACTTGGAAAAATGTCTTGAAATATGATATACCATTCATGATACACAAACGGTATCCTCTCATTTCACTTGATTTCATTCTTCCAGCACTATTGAGACCACCAACCTGACCACTACTCTTGAAAGATTCTCTCACAAACCAAGTGCATACCATCAAAATCAGAGGATAAATAAACTAACGTTGGTGGCTAAAGGAAGACAACATCATTATGCACCAAGATCTTGTATTTTCAAACATGGTAATGTTCAAAAGCATACCTTCTGGTCTAACACATTTGCAGTCAGATTATTGATTCCCAGGTAAGTATGCATGTCAACAACAGAGTCGTCTGTGATTTTATTCTCCTGTTAAGACAGAAAAGAAAGTTGCAGCAGTGAAGTTAACAGCTATTCAAGTTATAATAGATGCTTTTCATTCTGTTGTGAGTATTTTTTACTTCGCCAATCAAAGTAGACGCGTGACTCCAACTCTCCCCTTTCCTTTGCACCAGCCATCAGCAGTCCTACATATCCAGAGACATGCTGCGTTTCGTCTACATATAGTAACAAAGATAACCTGGTCATGTATCTTTCTCCTCAAACGTATAAGAACGAATATACTAAACACACTACCTTTCGTTCTTCCAGCACTATTGAGACCACCAACTCGACCACTACTCTTGAAACATTCTCTCACAAACCAAGTGCATACCATCAAAATCAGAGAAGATAAATACGAACATCGTCCGAGTCAAAGTAAACCTGCTTAAACAACAAATTAGATAGACTCTTGATGATATAGAAAGAAAGAAATACCTTTTGACGTGGTCCTGCTCGGCGGAAATGTGTTCCTATTGGGCTATCAGGATGAACAACTATCTGCAATAGGATATTTGTCTTCACTTAAAAGAGAAGACATGAAAATAAACATAGACAATTTTTCAGATCTACCAATACATGAAAATAAACATAAACAAATAATCGATTGCCATTTAATCGAGCATAAATCAAATCGAAATAGTAGGAATTGAGAATCAAAGGAAAAAAGATTGATTTCATACCTTGGAGAAATCGAGAGAGGTGAAGAACGACGAAAATGGGGAATTGGGGAATCGTGAACGGTTCACTGGAGGAGAGAATACTTGTATAACCTTGATGAATCAGTTACCGACATAAATCAGAAATGTTATTTAAACCCCAATCTGTACAAATTGACTTTTGGCATTATTCAAAGTGTTATTAAATTTGAACGAACATCTTCCTTAACACAATGCAATTACATAGACTTTTGGCAAGACTAAGAATTTAAGAAACATTAACCAAGTCCATATTCAGGGGAATTCATTTGAACCTGTAACCGTAACGAAAGGATAAACCAAGAAACCCAGAAATTGAATCTACCTGGTAAATAAAGGATGTGACTTTAGTGAAACCCAAGACAGAAATGGGGAAGAGGAAAGTTATACGTCTTAATTGGCTTCAAGCATCTCGAATTTGGGGTGGAAATGGTGGAAGCTTCCTTTTGACAGAGCCATTAATGGCAGAGAAAGAACAAAAGAAAAACCGAAGAAAGAGACCCACGTTCGTGCTGCTAATCTCGGATACAATCAATGGCTTTCTGGAGAGATATAGGGCAACTGCTTTTCCAGAGAGAAGGGGGAAGAAGAATTTTTTTTACCGGGAATAGACACTAAATTTTTTTTCACAATAGTCATCAAAAACCCTTGACACGTCATCAAATTTCTTTGCTTTGATTGGACCAGGTATGATTTTTTCTCTCTCATTACTTGTCTTTTATATATATTAGATATCCAACATCATATTGATCTGGTCCAAAACGCGTCCCTATCGAATCATCCTCATAACATGATGAGTCCGACTGAACATATTTAGCTCGGACGATAGGTAGAAACCTTGCTTTGCAAAGGGCATATTCTCGAGAGGCTCAGCCCTTGCGAAGAACCTGATTTTTAAATCACAAAGAAGGACAAGTATTGGCGCATGTGTGCATACATCAGAACAATTAACAAGATCACATTGCGATATAGGTTCCCGATTCCTCGATTAGACGACTTTTTAATCAAATTGATCGTGCTTTAATCTTTATGACGTTGGACCTGAAGATCGGTTATCATCAGATTCAGATACGTTCGGGAGATGAATGGAAGAAATCTTTCAAAAATCGAGAATGCTTGTTTGAGTAACTTGTAATGCCTTTTGCGTTATCTAATTCTCCGAGTACGTTTATGAGTCATATTTCAGGCTCTATGACCTTTAATTGGTAAGCGTGTCATGGTGTATTTTGATGACATTCTCATCTTTAGTACATCATTGACGGATAATTTGGTGCATCTTCGAGAATTTTTTGTGGGATTGCGCAGAGAGAGGTTGTTTGGAGCATTGAAGAAGTGTTCATTTGGAGCATTTCATAACTTTTTCTCGGTTACATCGGTTAGAAGTATTTCCGGCTAAGATCGAAGTAGTTTGTTCTTGGTCGCCTCCAAATTCGGTTTTTGAGGTTTGCAGCTTCCATGGTTTGGCCTTGTTCTACCACAGATTCGTCCCTCAATTTAGCAGTGTCATGGCCCATACAATGGACTGCATAAAGGTATCACTACAAGAAAAATGTATATTCTTAGCTCACGAAAAACGCTATCGTACGTGATTGATAGCGTTTTTGAAAATGCTATGTCTGCCCCAGCTATAATAGGTCGGCTATATATGATAGCGTTTTTTGTTTGTGCTATAATATTGTTCACTGTAATAGCGTTTTTGAAATGGCTATGTCTGCCCCAGCTATAATAGGTTAGCCATATATAATAGCGTATTTGCTCGTGCTATGATATAAAACACTTACGATAGCAATGTTGTTTTTTGCTATTGGATGTATCTGTTATAACTTTTTTTATTTGTTATAATATCTTTTTATAATAATTGATAATTATGGCTAATGCATATATATATAATATAATTTTTTTCTATTTTTGATTTATACAAAAATAAATATAATTGAACTTTTAGAACTTTTATTAATAACACAAAAAATGTATTACACAAAACATTACAAAATCAAAACTAAAGTAAACAACATTACAAAACTCTAAGAGAGATGAATTCCCTAAGAGAGAAATTAAACCACAAGTGAGCAACAAAGGACTTAAGATCAAATTTACCAAAAGAATTATAACACCTTACGATGTGTTGAATGAATCTCAAGTTTCCTGTGAGCAGCGAGTTCAGAAACTGCAAAACTTCTTTCTGAAATGTCATAGTTCCAAGGTTAAGTGAGGTGTAACATTAAGACTGTTAATGCAGCACAACCAAAAACCTTCTATGGTTTGATCTTTTACCTCCTTTAGAAAGTGCAATCGCGCAATACTAAAGTCTCAAGTTGACTGTCTTTGAAGTCATGTCCCAAGTCCCTAATATCAAGAAGTTCTCAGATTCATGTACTTAAGTTTACAAGAACCCTGCAAAAGGATCCAAAACTTTTTAGGTTATGTAAGAGCATAGATGGTACCAAAACTAAAGTAAGAAGATATACCAGTGAAATTTGATGACATATATAATTATTTCCAAGTCATTAATCTTAGTATGGGTACGAGAAACATTGCATGTCTTACAAAAGCCATGACATCACGACATCAGGTCCGAGAGAGACTAACCTGAAGCAGCGGAACACAATCATCATCAAATAGAAATGGATACGAATGAATCTAAAATTGAAACAAAAAGCAATGGAAAAGAGACTGGATTGCATAAACAAAAGTAAAAGATGCAGAAAACCAAGAATGTTTTGGTTTACCGAGAGTGACTAAGAGCAAGTTCTCTGATAGATACTTATCAGCAAGAGTCTTCACCAAATTAAGAAATGGATCTGTGCATCCTTCCAGTCTCTTCCCATTGTGGCATCTGAACAGAGCCAACAAAGAGGAAGAATCAAATTAATACTCAAATTGATTCCAAGAAAATAAGATACAGAAACAGAACAAGATGCTCCAAAAGTTCAAAAGATCACCTCTTTATAAACAGGATCGACATTATAGATGTTACCTTATAATGAGAAGAGATATTTATCTCATTTGCGCTGTCCTCAGATCCTCATCTTCCAACTGTTACGTTATAATGAAATAACGTTTTTGGTTAGAATCACGAAATAGTACCATGAAATTTAAAAACGTGTCACCTTGAATACTGCAGAGGAATAGGTCATGGTATCATCCAAGAACAAAGCAAAAAGCTCATTACTCTGCAAAAATTACCCAACCATGAAGCAAATCACAAACTCAGAGTGGAGTGAGATAGAATGAGCGTGGGCAAAAGAAAACACTAACACAGTCATAGTGACGACTGACGACTGACGGGAAATGTTCCTTCGAGCTTGAGTTAATGTGTTCTGCCTAGAGACATGCTTTAGAAAATGCTTTGCTGATGCCGTACCGGCTGTCAAAAATATAGGTGTCCACCATCCCTGAGAGATCAAACACAAGTTTTCATAAAATGTGAGGCTTCCTTAATAACTTAGCCAAACGTTGAAATCTTTCTACTTCAGTAAGTGTATTTACCATACCATGATCAGATCCAAAAGTCTTCTTTCCTTGTCAACAAACGAAAAATCTCCATTGATGTAAGCATCAGCAAGACCTAAATATGCCTGTGCCATAACCTGTCGGGAAAGAAAATGATAATAAAGAATCCATCTCTAGAGATTTGCAAGAAACAATTTTCACCGATTCAAAGAACTCTTCTAAAACCAAGTTAATACTCAAATTGCTTCCAAGAAAATAAGATACAAAAACAGAACAAGATACTCCAAATGTCCAAGAGACCACCTTTTATAAACAAGAACCCGGATTTCAGCATCTCACTTAACCCAAATTCAACAGAAACCTGAAGCAAACAAGAAGCATCTTAACCAATTTCAAAGTTTATGAACAAGACAGATTTCAAAGTTTCAGACTTCAACAGATATATACATAAGATGTCCTGAATCTGACCTTGAGCTTAGATTTGTCAATGGAAAGGACGTCTTCAGACGAGGTATCGTTAGTGTTGAAATCGACGGCGGAAAGAGCAGCGATGACTTCTGGAGCCGATTGGACGCAACGGATGAAAGGAGAGACGAAGACTCGGTGGCTCGGATCGGAACAGGATCTGAGATCGAATCAGCAGACCAGTTCCAAACGCACAAACCATACCGAAAGAGACCAAATTGATTAACCAAGAGATTTCTTTTGAAGGTGGATGAGACAAAAAAAAAAAAAAATTGGGAACGCTTTTGTGTTTAGTTAGGTTTTTCGTGTGTCTTGATGTTTTTGATGGAGAGAAGGGTTTGATCAAAGAAAAAGATGGAGAAGAGGGAGATTTCTTTTTTTAGTCAAATAAAAGAGGGAAACCTAATGAATGTTTGGCGGTCTGATAAAATTTTGGTTAAATTTTGGCGGACAATGTGATTTTTACTTCCCGCTTCCTAATTTACTATGTTAGCGTTAGTTAAATGCTATTAAAAATATAAAAGTAAAAAAATTAATTTTAATAGCAGTTTGAAAAACCGTGCTATTATATTATGCTATTAATGTCTATAATTTTTGTAGTGTATAATCGTTCTCAAAGACAGAGGAAGCAAATTGTGTGTTCAAAACCATCAAGTCCAAAATTCTTCTCAGCCATTTGAGTTATATTATAGTGAAATTTGCTCAAATTGGTATTAATCTTTAGATAAATTACTATCTTAGTATCCACTACACTAGTTTTACTAAGTTAGTGTTATGAAGTAGTAAAATGACCTAATTATCCATAGCATAATAGTTACATTTTTTTGATAAACAAATTATTTTAAGACTAAATAGAGTTATTTTTTTACTAAACATAATATTTAAAAAACAATTAAAAACACATCTATTTCTAAAATAATTTTTTTTTCTTAAAGTAGATAATTAAATGTTTTGGTTTTACGATATAATCTAGGTCTACTAATTTTTTTACTAATCACCAGCTCCGCCACTCACTTCCTCTCTCGCTGTCGTCTCCTTCCTCTCTCGCCGTCATCTCCTTGCCGCCTCCGCCTAGTCGGAATCCGCAGGTTCGTTCGCTGACTTCTCGGACTTGTTCGATTTCTCACTTTAAATCAGCTCATCCCTCTCTCGTTGCATCTCAATTCCAGCTCTAGCCTTTCTCGCCGGCGTCTCCTTCCTCTCTCGTCGGCTCCGCCTAGTCGGAATCCGCAGGTTCGTTTTGTAATCTTCTCTGTCTATTTCGATTCTTCTAGGTCTTTTGCTATGTAAAATGATTTCGCCTAATTGCTAAATCAGTGGTTCGGTCCGTGTTAATTAGGTTCTTCTTTCGCGTAATTCTCAGACTTGTTCGATTCTTCTCCGTCTTTTACTTCTCTGCTTCGGATTGACTGTGTAATGCCTTGTTAATTATGTGGTTTTTTCGATTTAATCTGAAATTTTAGTACTCTTTTCCCTTTGATTGTAGCTTCGGATTGACTGTGTAATGTCTAGATTTGTTCGATTTAATGTCTCGGGTGATGATGGTTTTGCCAATACTGAGCGTAGTACTGATTTTAGCTTCTTTATCTACGTGTGTTCTTTGTAGCTTGATCTTTTATCTCTTCTCTGCAGATTGTAGTATTGTTACTGATATTGTTCAATGTTGTTAGTGTAGACATGGAGGATGCAAATCAGAGTAAATATCCGCAGCGTTTGTTTCAAGACGGCAAGTATCCTACTCTGCCGCGAAGTCTGAATCACGGCAGTAGCTTAGAGCAATTGCGAGGAGCGAAAAAACTTCTTGGTGATGAAGCATGGAAGGATATGATAGAGTCTTCACTTGGGTGTGTTGCTAAGCTAGCTGAGAAGAAATTCATTTTCTGCGGGAACACACTTTTCTACTTTCTCACACGGCAGTTGGATACTAAGAAGCAGATGGAAATGTGGAGTTTGATTGGCGATGATCCTCTGAGGTTTTCACTCTACGAATTTGCTAAGATAACCGGTCTTAACTGTGATCAATATGGTGAGGACGTTGGAGTTGATATCGATCACACGGAGTTATGGGCTAAAATGGGATTGGCTGTTGGAGATGGACCACACTGGACAGACATGCTACGGGTGCTGAAAATATGCGGCGGGTGGACACCAACTGAGAAGATGAGTGTTGGTTTCTTATGCCTCCTCCATGTTGGAGTTTTTGGATTTCAAAGAGGTTCTAGGATCGAGTTGAAGTACGCAAAGAAGGCCTTAGATAAGAAGGTTTTTAATAGTTTCCCGTGGGGCCGACTTGCATTTGATGTTCTGATCTCTTCCATCCGAAAAGCAAACCTTGCTGCTTCCTCGGTTACACTAGATGGATTCGTTTATGCAGTTAATGTTTGGGCTTACGAATCATATCCGAAGTTGGGAGAAATGCATGGTGGTAGAAAGTCTGATGATGCGCTTCCTATACTTCGGTGGGGTGGATCACGCGCTCATTACGATGTTGATGATGTGATTTTCGCAGCTAAAAGCGAGGAGTATGAGGTACGTCTTGATTTCTAACATGTCATTTGGTGTTTAGATTTTATGGAATTGTTTATAGTTTGCGGATTTTTCATCTGTTCTACAGAGACTTAATTACTGTTTTGTTTGCATATTAGCATGCTTGGGTTGGTCTAACAAAAACTATGCATTTCAGGTTCGCAATATGGTAATGAAAGCGAAAGTCGATATTTATCCCGACTGGGGGGATGAACCTGATGACGAGAGAGTGGATACACTGTTAGAAGACATCATCAACCAGAGATTGCAGAAGAAGGAGTGGACTTGGGAATGGCATGGAAGAGTTTTAGATGGTAATAAACTCAAAGGCCCGGGTAATAAGAAGCGTGCGAGTAGTGAGCAGAATTCAAAAGGCAAGACCGTGGGTCCATCAAGTAAGAAAAACAAGACAGTGAAGGTAGAGGGTGGTTGTGAGCACACTGGTGAGACGAGTTCCAATGCCGAAGTAGTCAATCTTCTGAAATCTGTCTTTGAGAAATTGGGTGAGATGGACAGCCACAATCGACATCAGTTTTCTGCAATAGGTACAAGGTTTGTAGAAGTCGAGGACCAAATGGGTCTAATGAAAGGTGCTATACGTAGCTTGCAAAATGATGCCAAGGCTGAAGGGAAGAAACCGGTAATCCAGGAGGAAGTAGTGGATGATACAAGTCATTCAAAGATTGTGGTAATTTTCTGATTCCCACCTTCTTGCGGTTTTTTTTGCTGTATTCTATTTGTTGCGGATTTATTTTTGGAATTGCGGATTTATTTGTCAAGTGTGCTTTTGTATAAGCAGGCTGGAGTTGATGTCAATGGAGACAACCTGCATGTCGAAAACAGTACACCAGACACTCCAGTAAGTAATGTTTAATAATTCTTGATGAAGTATTTCCTTAACTATTTCTTTGTTCAGTACACAAATAAACATTGATGACTTTTTATGTAGGTTCCTACTGATTTAAATGGAGAAAAAGACAGGAAGGACAGTGCATCTGAAAACCTGGTATGAGAATGCCGGTTTTTCTGAGTTTATAATTTTTTATCTTGAACTTCTGGTGATATGTTACTACTGATTGCAGTCATGGTTAGAGAGACCTAGTCATGCTCAAAAAGAGCCAAAAGCGAAGAAGGGAAAGAAAAGAGCTGTTGGGAAAAAGACTGGAAAATCAGAGAAATTGGTCAAGGTTAAAGTTGAGCCAGCAGAGAAGTTTGCGACACCGAAGAACAAAGGAAAGCGAAAGACAAAAGCTGGGAAACTTGTAATTGAAGATGTAGGCGATGAGGATAGCACAGAATTCGGAAAGCATTTGGACAAGCTAGCCACACAGCTGCGGAAAAACAACGGAGATGCAGCCGAGGGACGGATCAAATTCTTGGCTAAGTCACAACTTGAACCATATGCCCCAAGAAGAGGATCATGTCAACAAAGGCAGCATTTGGAAAATTCCCAAGCGACTACGCGTATGACCCATTTGAGAAAGTGGAAGAGAGGAAACTTCAGAATCTCAGAGACTTCATACAACAGGATGAGTGAGTTTCTGAATTTACTTGTGCACTTATTTTTGTGGGACAACACTAAAATAGAACCTGTGTTGTCAATGTTTTTTCTGAAAGGGAGGAGCCAATTAGCACATTCAACCCTGAAGTTAACTTCTACAAAAGGCTAATGACGAAGAAGGAAGATTGGACAGAAGCTGAATATGGTTGGTTAGGCGACCAGGTGACATCAGCTTTCCTTCTTGCGGATTTTATTTGTCTAAAATTGTGTCTAAATTTTCTTGTTCCATTTTTTGTTGGTTTAGTTGCGGATAGTTTGTTACTTACTGACATTCTCTTCACTTTCAGCATATTACGGGAGCCATGCGAATGTTTCGCAAACGCTTGCTTCTTGAAGAAAATCCTTACCGGACAGACCGTGTAGCTTTCATCGACCAAATGTTTATCAATTTTTGGTATCAGGAGACCAAGGAATTTGAGAAGAAGAAGGCGAAGTTCATATTCAAGTCTGGCTACCAAGATGTGTTCTCTGGTGTTTGTATCGGTGATGATAGCGGTTCCAACAAGAGATGGATTGATGAAGTGGATTATGTCTATTTTTGCCACAACTCCAACAACAACCATTGGGTGGCATGTGAGCTTGATTTGCCTAATAGGAAGATTGACGTCTACGACGGCATCATCAGCGATGGGAGCGAGCAGTTGATTACTAATCAGGTGAAGAAGTATGCAAAAATGCTACCATATTGGATCAAATCAGAGACTGCAAAAGGTGATTATGATCCTTTATCAATTCATCAATATTTAATTCTGTTATCTATTCGATAATTTCCTTATTGCTTTATACTTGGTAGGTGATGGTGGCAAATGGAATTGGCATCCATTCAAAGTTAACTACATCAAGAACATACCACAAAATAATCAAGTTGGTGATTGTGGAGTTTATGCCTTGAAGTTCGTCGAGTGCCTTGCTCTTGGTGTACAGATGGATGATCTGCGCGACGAGATCATTGGCGACATGCGCTTGAAGCTCGCAGCTGAAATTTTTGATGAATGCCCAGAGAAGAAACAACAGATGTCTGACCCGGTCCGAGGTGCTGATATAGGCCATCAACCACGGCCTGCCACACAAGCTTGATCCTAGTATCAGTCTTATGCTTGTTTGATGTGACCCTTGTTTGATTTGTACTTGTTTCATTTTGAATGGTCTTTTGTGGGCACTTGATGTGTATTGTTAGTGTCTGTCTGGTAAACTTAAACGTTAACTTCTTTCAACGAATTTATATATTCGTTGCGGATTTATATAAGATCGTTGCGGATTAATTTATTTGTTTCTCATTACCTCGATTTTTTGTGGAAATTTGATAACTAAAGAAAGTTTAAATTACACTAAATAACCAATATAGGGCATATACCCTAAACCAAAACCCCAAAAAACTTAAATAGTAACCCTAAACCCTATACTCTACGAATTAGACTTGCTAAAAATCTCATAAACTAATTATTGGCTAAATTAACAATAGTTTTCTTAAAACCTAAACCCTATAGGGCATATACCCTAAACCAAAACCCCAAAAAACTTAAATAGTAACCCTAAACCCTATACTCTACGAATTAGACTTGCTAAAAATCTCATAAACTAATTATTGGCTAAATTAACAATAGTTTTCTTAAAACCTAAACCCTATAGGGCATATACCCTAAACCAAAACCCCAAAAAACTTATATTGTAACCCTAAACCCTAAACTCTACGAATTAGACTTGCTAAAAATCTCATAAACTAATTATTGGCTAAATTAACAATAGTTTTCTTAAAACCTAAACCCTATAGGGCATATACCCTAAACCAAAACCCCAAAAAACTTAAATAGTAACCCTAAACCCTATACTCTACGAATTAGACTTGCTAAAAATCTCATAAACTAATTATTGGCTAAATTAACAATAGTTTTCTTAAAACCTAAACCCTATAGGGCATATACCCTAAACCAAAACCCCAAAAAACTTATATTGTAACCCTAAACCCTAAACTCTACGAATTAGACTTGCTAAAAATCTCATAAACTAATTATTGGCTAAATTAACAATAGTTTTCTTAAAACCTAAACCCTATAGGGCATATACCCTAAACCAAAACCCCAAAAAACTTAAATAGTAACCCTAAACCCTATACTCTACGAATTAGACTTGCTAAAAATCTCATAAACTAATTATTGGCTAAATTAACAATAGTTTTCTTAAAACCTAAACCCTATAGGGCATATACCCTAAACCAAAACCCCAAAAAACTTATATTGTAACCCTAAACCCTAAACTCTACGAATTAGACTTGCTAAAAATCTCATAAACTAATTATTGGCTAAATTAACAATAGTTTTCTTAAAACCTAAACCCTATAGGGCATATACCCTAAACCAAAACCCCAAAAAACTTAAATAGTAACCCTAAACCCTATACTCTACAAATTAGACTTGCTAAAAATCTCATAAACTAATTATTGGCTAAATTAACAATAGTTTTCTTAAAACCTAAACCCTATGTTGGAAATTTGATAATTATAGAAAGTTTAAATTACACTAAATAACCAATATAGGGCATTTACCCTAAACCAAAACCCCAAAAAACTTAAATAGTAACCCTAAACCCTAAACCCAAAAACTTAATGTTCGTATTTGATACAATATAAAGATGTTTGTTCCATATTTCATTAAATTGTCACTAGCTCAGTGGTAGAGTGATCCTCTTTCAAACTCTCCGTATCACGAGTTCGATCCCTTGTAATAACATGTTTTTTAATCATCACATAGATGAAACGACGTCGTTTGTTATTCCTAAAAAAAATCAAAAACACGGTCACACCGTGTATCGAACTCGGGTAATGGGGAACGTTAAAGTCATCCATCGCCACTGCGCTATTACTCATCATCGCATATTTATGAAACATAAAACGTTTTATTCTTAGTCATTTACCATAACAGCCACATTAACGGAGACTAACGAATGTGTAAAATTTCTGTTAAAAACGTTAACGGCGTACAAAAACGACGAGTCAAAACTTAGTTTGAGAATTAACGTAAAAATCAATAATTGTTTGTGTTTTTTTTTTGGCCGAATTCCCAATGTTGAATAGACTAAAATAAAACAACCAATTGAAAGAAAAAAATTCAGAAATTTCTATTTTGGATGACGCCCACAAGTACGACTGTTATGCCCACTTTGGTTGCACTTCAAGCAAATATGTGGCTTCCTAGGACGTTTTTTGAACAAAGCTTTCTCTAAAGCAGACTTGTATCGACTCTTCTTAGGTCTTCCAGGAGGCTGACGAGGTATAGGAGGTAGACATTGTTGTGCTGCAACGAGTTCAGGAACAGGCTGAGCTACATCTCTTGGCATTATAGACATAGCATAAGCGTTGGTAAGGTAGCTCTTGAAATAATACGGAGACGAAAGACCAAGCACAGTAATACTCTTAGATGCTCCAGCGGCGATAGCATGAACACAAGGTAGTTGATGAACATCGAACCTTTTACATGAACACTGTCGATCACGTACGTTGACAACATGTGAATGCCTTCCGTTAGCAACATGTACTTGATCAGCATCTATTTCCTGCACTGCCAACAATCTAGCTGCAGTAACACGGGGCTGCAAGCAAAAAATATTCAGTACGCATAGTTTATGGAGAAAACATTTGAAATTTATAACCACTAACCTCTATTAGTTTTTCTGCAGCATCCGTCAACCTAGTACTCATTTGTTCTGCAGCCCGCCTCCTAGCGGAGAACCATCTTGTTAGCATGGACCGAATGGCGTCTAAGAGCTTGGTAATTGGCAAAGTTCTCGCATCTGATAAGACCCTATTGATCGACTCGGCTATATTGGAAGTTAAAATATTATATCTCTGACCTGGAAAGTGAGCACGACTCCACACTTTAACATCAGCTTTCTCGAGGTAAGCATGGAGTCCCGGTTTGATGTTTTGGATCTCACTGAATATGACATTAAAATCAGATATCCTATATGCATTTGCTGCCTTTTTTACCAGCCGGAATGCGTCACCACCTTTGAATCGCACTAGTATGTTTTTGTACATATGATATGTGCATATACCCCTAGTAGCTAGTGGATAGACCTTTCCAATGGCTGTAGCTATCGATCTATGTCTGTCGGAAATGATGGATAGACCAGCCTCGTCTGGAAACACACGGTTCAGTTGTCTGAAGAACCATTCCCATGATTCATCGTTCTCCGTGTCGACAACCGCAAATGCTATAGGAAATATTTGGAAGTTACCATCCTGACATGTTGCGACCAAGAGTGTCCCTTTATACCTCCCTTTCAGATATGTCCCATCGACAACAACCACTTTTCTCATGTATTGTAAGCCATTGATACTTGCACCGAAAGAGATAAAACAGTACTTGAATCGCTCTTCCTCGTCCACCGCTAAGCGTGTATAAGTCCCAGGATTAGCCTTCCTAATCAAGTACAGATAAGAAGGAAGTTCCGCATATCCACTTTCGTGGCTACCATTAGCCAACAAACGTGCGTATTCAAGAGCCCGATAAGCTTTCCAGTAATCAATCTGCCATACATTCAACTTTTATTAAATATGTTTTCCGTTTAAAAAATCCGCAACAAGCAGTACTAACTAGTAACAAATCTGCAACAAACGAATTCTTAAAAAAAAACTGCAACCAGTATAAGGACAGTAGAACATACCTTTATACCAAATCTGAAGTTCAAAGCCACAGCAACATGATCTGGTATCACTTTTGGCCCAACACTACCAACCGTGTCATAGTACAGCTGCCCCAAGATATTTTTCGTGGCTTGACGACTACGCCCACCTCGTTCTGTGACAGAACAAGTATGATCTTTGATGTAAACCTTGATATGAAAACTAGAGGAATCTCCAACTGTCCCGGCACGAACTCTCCATGTGCATCCTTCTACCCAGCATTGAACAATCAACAAATCCGGCCGTGAATCTACACGGTTAAAGTCAAACTTTCTCGCTAATGACAGAAGCTGCAACCTATTAACCAAATCATCTTTGCTATCATACCTTTGCCCAACAGCAATTTCCAAGGCTTGTAACTCTATGTTCATGTAATTCTCATCATCAGCACCTTCTTTGACAGTTTTCCCAAAGGCTTTTTTCTTCTTTGGCAAACTCGGTTCCTCAAACTCTCTCGAAACTTTCCCACACAAATCGTAATCCTCGTCACCCGAACTAGCACCATCCGAATCTTCACAGCAATCAAAAATCAATCCTTCTCCATCGCTGTCCTCATCTTCCACAGCCTCTTCCGTGCTACACTCAGAATTCTCAGAAGCGGACGTTCTCTTCTTAAATGTAACACACAACCTGCATGTCTTATCCTTGAACTGATCTAAGAAATATTTCAGTTGTCTATCATCACCAACAGGCGCAGGAGGTATGCTCTTCGCTAAGCCAACCAAAACCTCCTTTGGAAGCATATAACTAAACTCAGCAATGTAAGTCTTATAGTCAACTCCATATTCCCTGTAAACCCTTTCTATGAATCTGTTGAATGAAAGTTTATCATCAACTCCTACTGTTCTTGTTCCTCTTTCATCCATAGCAAATTTCCATCTCGTTTCATCAAATTTCCAGTCACCACAAAGTATAACAATCGGAATCATGAACAATTGTTATCGTTGACTAGCAGAAAAGATCACTATGACGTACCTATTGAGCTCGTTCAGACAAATTTACAGTTACGAAATCAGTTCTAAACCCTATGTTGCAGATGGCGTTTTTTTTGCTATAAATTTTGAATTAAAAATAATTAAATTATTTAATAAAAACTCATAAATTTGGTCATAAAAAACTTTCCTTATTATCCACATACGATTAATGTAAAAAATAAGCGGGTTACCTTTTTAGAATAAACCGAATTTGTATACAATTCTTTCCATATCAGTCATTTTCGGTAATAATATTATTTCCATATATTTTCTAATCGAATAAATTGGGGTTTTATAAAAAAAAAAAACTGTTTCCATTAACAAAAAAATCTATTGAGTATATGGACTTACCAAAAATGAAAGGTGGTTCCGAAAAGGAAAGATTTTTAAAACAATATTCAATTTAAAAAAAAAAATTGGTATCTAAATATATTTATTAATTTCAAAGTGATTAAGTTTATATTTTCTGAATATTACAAATTTATCTAACGAAACTAATAAATTGGGAACTTATAAATTTAATTTGTAAACATATTATACTTAAAACTAATTTTTTATATATATTAAAATTATATTAAAATATTACAACCTATAATGAATGTTTTTTCCCCTAAATACATTAATACAATGTAATATTTTTTTGTCACATAAATTAATACAATGTAATATTCCCCTACATAGATTAATACAATGTAATATTTTTTTTAGACAAAAAACTTGTGACAATGTAATATTTTAAATTTTAAAAAATCATTATTTGCAAGATTAAACTATTTAAGGAAATTGGAACAAATCCGCAATAAAAAAAAAGCTGAGTAAAAATGTCACGTCATCAATTTAGAAAAAATCAGTAAACACAAAAATTAAATCTGCAACACATCAACTAAATCTGTAACACTAGAATACTAGTTTTGTAATTTTTTAAAGCCTTTTGCCTGTGTTACAGAGTTTTTCAAAATCTGCAACACATACAAAAAATCTGCAACACTTGGAATAAAATCTGCTTAAACAATCCGCAAAATCTTGAAAAAACTGCAAAAACCCGAAAAAATCTTCAACATTAGCGAACAAATCTTCGAACTCAAGTTTACAAAAACGAACAAATCCGCAAGTATACAAAAAAAACTGCAACACATGGAACAAATCTGCTACACTACGAACTAATTTAGTAATTAAAAAAGTACGTTTCCTTTGTCGCGGATTTATTTTAAATCCGCAACGAAAAAACAAATCTGCGACACTTGCATTTAATCCGTAACATCATTTCCGTAATTACACTAACAAATCCGCAACCACAAAAATCTGCAACACGTGACTGCGGATTTAATTTCGCAGGGAAGGTGGCATTTTCGTAAATATTTGATTTTTTTCGCTGATATGGAAAAAAATCATAATGGCATTTCGGTAATTTTTTTTTTTCCTTCCAAATGATGATAAGGGTAATTTAGGCAATAAAACAATGAAAAACAAGGTTAAAAGATTAATCCTACTCTAGTAATAACTATACTTATTCATACTAGATAAATAATTTTCCCTATATTATAATGCCTCTCAGTCCGGCATATATGTAATCATGAGATAGAATGGAAATCCTATCACACATTTTAGCGAAAATATCGTTGGGTCTCATGGAAGATACAACACGTATAATGTGGATCTCTACACCGTGGTTCAGTCAATAAAGCATTGGCATCACTTCTTATTTCGTCGCAAATACATTCTCTACACGGATCATGATGAGTTCTAACACTTGGGGTCTCAGGAAAAGGTCTTGGCTAGACATGCTTCGTTGATTCCTTACCTGCAATAATTCACATTCTTCGTCTAACACATGGCGGGTACTCTAAACAAGGTAGCATATGCTATTAGTCGACGTCACACCATGCTCTATACTCTCCATGTTTCGATCACTGGCTTTTCAGCCCTTTTCGATATTCATCATAGTGATCGCTTATGTGGTAAGATTTATGCTGACGCACAAGCCGGTTTGAGTAAATATTACTTTGTGTTGGATGGGTTCTTATTCCGCAGACTGCAGCTTTGTATCCCTGAAAGTAGCACTCGCCTTAAGATCATTTGATTACATAATTCTAAAAATCATATTGGTCACGATCGAACGTTACATCCTGTCGTTTAATCTTGATCGTTTTGTTAAAGGGTGTGTCATTTGCATGGCTTCTAAGAGGGCATGCTTCAGATGCATGATAATACCTTTCGTTTCCGATCCGAAATCATCTGTACTAACATCAACATGGACTTTGTCCTTAATTGGTCTCCATCTTACACAACGTGGTCACAACTTTATATTTGTGGTGGTTGATAGATATTTGAAGATGACCCATTTGGTGTCATGCAAGAAAACAAAAAATGCATCACTGGTTGCTACTCTGTTTTCGTGACATCTACAAACTCCATGGCTCGCCTTTGTCTATTGTTTCTGACCGCGACTCATGTCCTTAGTAAATTTGGTATTGGCTTTGGATATTTTTGCGCACTAACTTGGATATGAGTTCTGCTTATCACCCTTAGGCAGTTGGTCAAACTGAGGTCACAAAGAAATCTCTAGGTAACCTTTTGAGGTGTTTGGTTTGCGGCAACATCAAGTCCTGGGATTTGGTTCCTTGTCGGGCCGAGTTTACTCATAATCATGCATGTAATATGAGCACGTGTTTCAGCCCTTTTCTCGTGGTCTATGGTATATTCCCTCGAAGCCCTTTAGATCTTAACGATTTTCCAGACGTATCCATGGTCGCACTTGTTTCTTTGTCAAAAAGTTTGTTGAATTGCACTATGAGGTTCATGCCAACTTAAAGGAAGCGACATCAAAGTACAGACGTGCACGGATACTCATCGGAGGGAAGTTCACTTCAAGGTTGGTGACAAATTGTGTGTAGTTTTGACAAATGATATGTTTACTCCTAACACGTATAACAAGCTTAAGCCACGACGGTTGGTAATTTAGAGGTTTTAGAGGAAATCAACAATGCATATCGTTTGCGTCTTTCTTCGATGATGAATACATCAAATATTTTCAATGTCATGAATTTGGTGCCATTTGTGGATGTGGATAGTGATGAAAATTCGAGGGCGAATTTTTCTAACCTCGGGAGACATGATGTAGCTTCCCTGATGTTGATCCTATGACAATTAGTTAGTGTTTCTTAAAGTAGCTTCATCTAAAGTAGATTCGTGTTTGCTGTTATTTTATTATCTTTTGGTTTATATTAACCTTTAAAATTTTGGGTTTATCTCCAGGTGATTTTTCGGGATTCGATTTTATCTTCTTATCATATATATAATGACATTTTTTTTTATTACTGCCACCTCATAATAACTTTTTAATCTATTTGAATGGGCCTAAATAAATGTTTTGGACCATAAAACTTAAATTATAGGCCGCAATTAAACCACAACCTCATGATGTCTCAATCCAACAACCAGGCCACTCGAGGATAAGCCTTACCCTCTCCAATTAACGTATTTCCCTCGCCTTCCCTTGGACTTTTATCTGCTATAAATTCTAAATTCCTCTACACGTTCATCAGCTAATGATCCAGTTACTTCAGCTATTACTTTTGAAACGTCATAGCCAAAATAAAATCCTCGAGGAAGACTATGGAGGCTTCACCTATAAACAAGCTACACGCACCAAAATGTAATCCGACGTGGGGATGACGATATGGAGACTTCCCGGAGGAGGATTCGGTGTTTGGAGGTTTAACGCATCAATGAGAGACGGAGAGAGAGAGTATGATAAGACTCAGAGTTGAGCTTATCGGTTTGTGATATACCATGGATTTTAGGGATTTTAATCATGGTATATGTCTTTGTTATCGAGTCTTTCTATGTGTTTTGGAGTCTTTTCAGGTGTTTTACAGGTTTAAGGACATTTGGAGCCTAATTGGACGTTTTGGAAGCATTTGGGTCAATTCTACACTATTTAGAGATCTCACAGAGTTCACTGGCTACGAAATCACCATGCAACGATCGACGGAGTCTGTGCAGTGGTCGACGCAAGGTGATTCCAGGGTTCTGCGCCCAAAAATCTGCATTTTGGAGAAATTATTGTTCTTGCCCAGAAACTTCTCAGACTTGCAAAAAGGCCCAAAAACGTGCTTAGACTTATATATTAGGGTTTTAAGCCATTGTTTAGGCTACAGATTATTTTACTTTGAGAGAGTTAGGGGCTGATCTTGTACTCGAGAGAGAAGAGATTTTGAACCCCATTTTCTTATTCTATTTTATGCTATTTGGTTTTCTATTCATCATGTCTATTGTTATGATTGCCATGTCTGCGTAGTTCTCCAGTTAGATTTAGGGATTCTCACAGGGGATTTCATGGAATTATAGGTTGATAAATCTGTAGGGATTCATATATGTTAGTTCTTCATCTAGGGTTGTTCTTACTGCTTAATCTGAAGTAGCTACCCAAATTTATGATGTTAGGATGATTTTCGCAACGACAGTTGGTTAATTAACTAGAAAAAACCTAGATGAGCAATTTGATCTACTCGCAAAAAAATTTGGTTTAGAGGAATTGTGAACGAAAGAACTTGAGATTAATGATCGTTTAGAACTCTAGAATTCGCAACGAAAGTTGGCTTGCTAGGTTGTTAGACATAGATAGGATTCGCAACGAAAGTTGGTTTCTTATACTTCCGTGATTCCAGTTCTAGAACAGTTCCTAATTAGATCCCGATTGATTGATTGCTTGTGTTCCTGATTTCCTGAGAACTCCCTAGACTTGACGCCTTCGCCTTCTGATTTACAAACCGTTTACTTGCTTTCTATTTTGATTTACTGCTTTCAACTGTTTCACGTAGCTTAATTCGACGTTCTATAATCTATCGCAAGAGTCTAGAGTCTCTGTGGATTTCGATACCCTATATACTACAATCACATAACTGTGCACTTGCAGTAGAATATGATTAATTATTGACCCTATCAAGTTTTTGGCGCCGTTGCCGGGGACTCTTTTGAGTCTTCAATAGATTTGAACTTAGGGTTTAGACTAGGTTTTTCGTTTTTGTTTTTGGTTACTAATTTTTTTTTGTTTCTTGCGTTTCAGGTACGCCTGTAATCGCCTTGCATCGATCGACACAGTCATGTGTGTCGATCGTCACATCTTTGCACTTGCATCAATTGACACTACTTTGCATCGATCGACACAGAGCGTAAGATGATGGGAATGATGGAACGGATGTTGGAAAATCAGCAGAATAACTCATTCTGCAGAGACTATGGTTCTTATTCATTCACCAGATATTATGAATCTTCATCATATCAGCCTGCTCCTCCTCAAAATACGCAGTCTAATAAGCTGATAAGTATGATGGAGCAGTTACTGGAAGGACAAGAAAGGGATTTGAACTACATCAATGGTTCTGGATTCCAAGGAAACAGGTTTGGTAATCAGCAAGGTAACAAGTTCTTTAATGGTGGACAGAAGAGTGCTTTCACAAGCAATCAGAACTCTTCTGGATATGGACAGACTGCTGGATATCAGAAACCTTTTCAGCAAGGTAATTTTCATCAGAGAACTTATGGATCATCTTCTTATCAGACACCTCCTGCTACTAGTGCTTATGAGAGCAAGATGGAAGCAATGATAGAGCAGTTGCTAGAGGATCAGACTAAGACTGCTGTAGACTTCGACAGGAAGCTGGATTCTATGCCTGAAAATCTGAATGGGAAGTTTGAATCTTTGAGCACACATGTGAAGAACCTAGATGTTCAAGTTCAACAAACAACTGGAGCAATACAAAGGCAAAATGAAGCTGGGAAAGCTGAACAGAACAGATCCATCAATGCTGTGACCATACACTACAAGAAAAATGTTTATTCTTAGCACACGAAAAAGCTATCGTACGTGATTAATAGCGTTTTTGAAATGACTATGTCTGCCCCAACTATAATAGATCGACCATATATGATAGCGTTTTTGTCCGTGCTATAATAAAATTTACCAATAATAGCGATATTTTATTCTTGCTATAACTGAGTGTACTTTAGCACATTATTCGTGCTGTAATATATTTTATTATAGCTTCATATCCGTGCTATATATTTATATGTACTATTATTCAGTTGTTTTGAATCCTATTTTTAAAACATTATTAATTAACTATAATTTTAAATTATATTTAATTCAAATTATATTTCATAAATTATCAAAAATTACATAAGTGTATTATTACATTACAAATATCAAAGAATACAATTTAATCCAAAAAAAATCTCGCACATGTATAATATTATTCTATAGAAAGAGATCCAAAATAAGACTTTAGGAGACATATATACCAAACATCATCATCATCCAATGCTTATGATTCCAGCAAGGGTTTCAGCATCTGGCTTCACTGCATACTTCTTCAAACCTTCAAACTCGCCTTCGATAGCTTCAGACATACTTCGTTGTAATAAAGACATGAATGCTGCATTAGTGAAGGATACAACTGTGTCACAAGATAAAAGTAAGAAAGGAAGAGTTTGTTACATTGTTCCTCATCATATAATGGTCCAAATGGATGATTGAGTTTTCAATTTCCAAAGCGATATAAAAAAACAACTTACAGTCTTCAAATCCAAAGCCTTCTTCCGCCTCTGCTCCATAGTCCGTAAAAGCGTTGGATTGCTGAGCAGGAGCAAGAGGTGCAGCCACCTAAGGAGAAGGAGTCCGTAGTGGTTGATCCCACTCATTAATCTCTTGAGAATATGATGCTTGTTTAGCAGCTACATGCACAGTAGCTGCTTCCTTTGCAACTCGTAACTGAGGAAAAGAGAGAACATCACCGATTAAAAAGCCAATTTTCTATAACCTAACTGAAACAAAAACCCAAGCGAAATCATTATCTTTTTAAGACAGTCTAACAGACAGACTATTCCAAGTGACCCCCATGTGAAATACAATCAACTCTGACCTTCATTGTATTGATAAAGCCTTCCTCCGAGAAACTATGCTACTTCTGCACTCTTCTCCTCCGGCGGCTTCTTGTTCTGTGGCTCCATGGCTTTGAATTTCTCCTCTAGCTTCTTCTGAAACATTCATTAAGAACCATTCAAATTGCTATAAGTGTGACAGAACAAAACCAAATTTATCTTTATATGTTGAAGCTCTTCTTACCTTTTGTCTTCTCTCTGCTCTCTCCTCTGTTCTTTGCAGACACCTGCCAATCATGACAAGAGCAACACTTGTTTTTCCATAACAAAATGAGTGAAACACTCTGTTTTAAGAATGTGTGCGGCACCTTGTTTGATGGTGTCCGGAGAGGTGTTTTGCACTCTTTGGTTGGTTTAGAAGAAGTTGGTCTTGACCCATCAATCTTCTTTATGATGGACACTAGTCTATTGAACTCTTTTGCGGGTGTGAAAGTGTAAGAGTTGCTCTTGTTGCTAGGCTTTTGACTTGGACTAAACTTTGAGACTCTTGCTTTGGTACTGCTCTTTGGTTGTGGACCTTTGGATTTATTCTTCTGCAAACAACTAAAACAGATCAAGAACAACAAAAAAAGGCCAGAGAAATAGAAAATTACATGATCATCAGAAAATTACCTTTAGTATCATAGGCGTCTTCGCTGTTTGTTTTTCCTCAACTATAGAATCTTTGCCGTTGATATCTGACTCAGCCTTCCCACGGTTCTCTTTCTCATCAGATTGTCGATTACCAAATCTGCTTACCTTTTCTGCATGTACTTTTACTTCAGCATCTAAAGAATCTCTTGGAATCTAAGGATCTGGTTTTAAGAATCGAGAATTACTGATGTTGAAATGGGTGTGACAGGAAAATAACCATTGTAAAAATAAACTTACAATGGAAGCATAACTCATCTTCGATTTTTCACCAACAGGTTCCTCAGCCCAAGGCTCATGTACCACATCAACCACAACTTCTTCCCTAGGCGTTTCAGAAAACAGTGATATCAATAAAACACAAGAATAAGCTACTACATATGCATAAGCCATCTATAATTAGCTTATTGAGATGTAACAAACATTGGGGTTCTGGACGAGGGATTGGATGATTCATGTATTCGTCAAAACCCTGCAAAAAATAAGAGAAATTGAAACAATGAATCAATGAGAATATCATATTCGCCAATCTCAACATCGACCTATGAAAAACTTCAACCTTAGCTCGAGGACTTACAGTAATTCTCCCTTCAATCCTCAAATCTTTCTGCTCATATAGCTAAATCTGGATCCTAGCTTTCTGCATCACAAAAACACGAATCAGAAGGAAAAATCAATGGTTCTCTAACCAAACTCGGAATGGAGAGAGATTAAACGAGCTTACGCTTTGAAGAAACCTAAAAAAATCTAGTTCTGGAGCCGCACAGGAAAACAAAGCAAAATTCAGTTAGAGACTAAACAGAGAGAGAAGAGAGTAATCGAAACAAACAATAGATGAAACAGCAACAAAAACTTTGAGATTACAATTTTTGAACCCTAGAGAGAGCATTAACATATCAGTTTGGGGTTCAGCAGCAAAAACATTGAGATTTCAGATCCAGAAACAAAGCTCAAGCAAAAACCTAATCCGTGGCCGCTTTTGATTAATATCGGCCGAGAGAAACTAGCTTTCCAGAGAGAATCTATGGTACTTTGCAATTCCATTAACAGAGATTGTAAAGGGGAGAATCTATAGAGCTAGGTTTTTGCAGGGGAGGAGGATGGGAGATCAGAAGAAGAATTTAGGGTTTGTGTGAAGATGAGGAAGGTTGTGGAAGAGAGGAGGAAGAAGATGAGAGTTTTTTAGACCAAAAGAAAAGAATACGAGGGTTGAGAAATAGAGAGGAAGAGAGGAGGAAGAAGACTGAGAAAAAATGTTTGATTTTTAGTCTATGGTGTGATTTGTTCAAAAAAAAAAGGTAAGTCTATGGTGTGGATAAGGAAGAGGGGAAAAAAGGTTTTGGAGAAAACCCAAAAAAAAAACGCCCATAGTAAAAATTAGGCTCGAAACTCATTTTTCGTTTCCCGCTTATTAAAATTTCGAGTTAGCATTGATAAAATGCTATAATAAGGTATCACAATCCAGCAAACACTCGATAATAGTACTTAGAGAAATCGTGCTATTGTAATGTGCTATTAATACCCAGTTTTTTTGTAGGTATAAGAGATGAGATTGACTTGCTGGAAGAAGAAGAGAGCATAATCTCGGATTTTCTGGGTGAATTCTGTCTGTCTGAGACAAGCATCGATCGACACAGTCCCGATACGTCTGTTGAAATTGCTCAAAATCGCCTTGTATCGATCGACACACAACGTGCATCGGTCGACACAGATCGCAGACGGGACCAGAAACCTGCAACAGTCCTGGAACGAGTCTATAAGCCCTCTGTGCCATATCCTAAGGTTCCTAAACTGTCTGAACAGGAGCTAGACGTGGCTAATTGTTTGAAAGTGATGGAAAAGAAGCTGGTTCAGATTACAGAGAAGCTTCCAGATCCAGGAGCATTTGTGCTAGACTATTATATCTCTAAGGACATATTCAAGCGTTATCTGTGTGACTTAGGATCCCGTGTGAATCTAATGCCGTACTCAGTAGCTGTGAGATTGGGAAAGATGGAATTCCAGCTTACTAGGATCTCTCTTATCCTAGCTGATCGTTCAAAGCGATATCCGGAAGGAGTTCTTGAGGATATTCCTGCCAGAGTTGGAAACTACTTGATTCCAACAGACTTTGTGGTACTGAAGTATGATATTGTGCGACATGGTCTAATTGATCTCCAACTGGGAGATGAGACATTGAGGTTCAAGATGGATAAGCTGCAGAAATCCACCATTGATGGACAGAGCTTCAGTGTTGAGGTGGAACCATATGTTCCCATTGGAGAAGAGAAGATGGCAGTTCATTCTGAACCTGCTCTAACATCTTCAGTGCCTGCAACTGCTCATAAGCAGAAAGCTCCAGACATCTCATTTCCACCAAAGGTAAGGCACAAATCATCTAAGCTTAAACCTCCTAACCGCATTGCTTTGAATGCAGGAAAACGCAGAATCCCACCCATGCTTCGCTCCCGCTCTGATTCTACTCCTTCGTTCCTTGGGAGATCTCATGATCCGACAGCATATACACCACATTGGATGAGGAGACATTCACAGAGACACTCAAAGTCTCTGTTGAAACCGCCATAAGTCCGTTCTCATATCCATAGTCAAGCTATTGACTTTAAACAAGCGCTGAGTGGGAGGCAACCCACTGTTAGGTTCGTTTTCGTTTTCGTTTTCATTTTTCATTTTGATTTGGTGTTTTTAATTTTTCTGTTTTATGTGTTCAAAGGCGTGAGAAATAGGCAGAATTGCACTGCATCGATCGACACACATAGTGCATCGGGCGATGCAGTCGCGATTTACGGTTTGCCAATTCAATTGCGGTTCAGACACCGGTTATTTACTTAACCGCGGGCATAATTCGCCTTGCATCGATCGATACGACGACATGTAAGTGTTCTGGCCCTATTCGGTTTGTTTTCATTCCAATTTCTTTTCTCGTCGATCCTGAGCTTGACACTACTGGGGACAGTGTGTTTTAAGTGTGGGGGAGGTAGCTACTGACGCACGCTTTTGTTTTCTTAGAGTCATTCCAAAATTGTTTTATTGAGTTAAAATGTGTATGAAACTATGATTTTTCGAGGAAATTCTTCGCTGGAATAGGAAGTAAGTGACCATTGGACAAACTTGCAGGACCTCTATGACTATTAGAAAACCCCAAACAGATCAGCTTACCAAGGACACCCATATCTAACGTGAAGGAATTTCTAGCAGTTCCTAATCCAATTAGGCAACCCTAGTCTTAATTCCAAGCCTAGGATCTAGGGTTCATGTAATTGAATCTACAACAGATCTCGAATTACCTGGGGAATAGCAGCGGAAATTAGTGAGTATTCGAGATTCTCAAGCGCCTCAAGTGCTGCGCCTCTACTGGTATCCACACGCACACAAACTGGAACGGACGGGATGCTAGTGCCGTGAGAGATCCAATCTCTCAGAGGTTTCTATGTTTCTCTAAGGTGGCTATCAATTAGGTTTTTAAGTGTGTAAAGGTCGACCATATATCTTATATATGTCGACTTATACCACCACCGAATTAACCAACGATTAAACCGAAGTTAATCTGGTCATTCGCGATCTGTGTCGACCGACAAACTTATTGTGTCGATCGACACTGCCTCAGAAACTCGGTATTGAATGCATATCAAATATGCATTCACCAGATCATTACATTAATGATCAAACTCATATACTACGTCCAGTTTGCTTAGGGGTGTGACCCTGTAGGATCATATAACACTAGCAATGAGTTCTAAACTCATTGATCATAAGTGGCTTCTAGCAAAGCATTATGACTGCCCAGTGTCATATGATAGTCTCATCTCGACAATACGACTTTCACTTAGAGTAAGTACAATAGATTTCAGGACATTCCCAACAATCTCCCACTTGTACTGGAATCATCTATTCCCATATTCCCTTGTCTCTATATCTCGATATAGCATAAGGCAAGATCCGTGTCATCCTTATTAAGCCAAAATCATGTTCATCGAACTCCGATTTATACTGACAAGACAAACGACTGACAATCACCTCGTTTGAGTGTGGCCACACATTTCTCAGTATCAAATCTTCGATGGGCCCTGAGATATTTATCTCCTGTTATATAGGAGGGACAAATCTCATCTTGTTCCATCCCTGTTCTTTAACATACTTCATGATACGTCCAATCAATGCCTTTATAGTCACCAGTTACGGCTGACGTTTGACAGGGTTGAAGCGGACCAATTCATATGTAAGAAAACATGATGAACTCAGGTCTAAGGACTATACTCTATAATCGTAATGAAAACTCTCATGACACTTATATAACTATCCCGTAGAGTTCTCATCAGTGGGTCATGTCCGATCATGTGTTCTCTAACACATATCTATGTGATCGACTTTAATACTCTTATTAATGACTCCATGAAACTTAGTCATCAGTCACCTCACATACTAGTCTCACGCGGTTGTTAATGTCCCACTTTAACAACCTCGACCAGGGACCAACGTAATTTATGTCATTTATTACCTATAGGGTTTCATGATCAAGTCACATACTTGTTGACCTATAAAATGTCATAAATTACTTTGGAACTATTATTTAATGACATAATTAAATAATACTGATGTCAGATTTCATTTAACATAATCAAATTATGTTCACATGAACATCATATCATAACTAAAATTAACAACAACAACTCCCACTTAAATTAAGATCACATCTTAAGACATTTAATGCATGTAGCAGTTGTCTGAACCTCATTCGCTCTTGCTCAGTGTGTGTCTAAGGGCACTGCGTCTTGCTAAGAGTAATGCCAAGTGTCATTGGCATGAAGCTCTTCTTGGAATCATGCATACTGGACATGTGCAAGATCTTATCAATATAAGCGTCTTGACACAATCCAATTAGCTTGTCCAATCTATATCTATGGATTCTTATTCCAAGAATGTTTACGGTTTCTCCCATATTTTATCGAAAAACAACTTTCGAGTCAAGTCTTAACGGACTGAAAACAATGGAATTTCATTTCCGAGAAGCAGTATGTTATCAACATACAATACTGGAAATGCAACTGCGCTCCCACTAGTCCTCTTGTAAACACACAGTTCCTCTTCGTTCCTGACGAAGTCAAACCTTTTGACTGCTTCATCAAAACGAAGATTCCAACTCCGAGATGCTTGCTTCAATCCATAAATGGATCGATGAAGCTTGCATATCTTCCTAGCTTCATTAGGATCAATGAAAACTTCAGGTTGTGTCATGTACACATCCTTTTCTAGAATTCCATTAAGGAAAACTGTTTTCACATCCATCTGCCAGATCTCATAACCATTATGAGTGGCGGTTGCTAGGAGAATCCGAATGGACTTAAGCATGTTGACTGGGGAATAGGTTTCTTCATAGTCAATACCATGAATTTGTATGAAACCTTTTGCCACCAACCTAGCTTTGTATATCAGAATATTACCATTTTCAGATTCAGGGCTCATCATTGCTTCTTCAAAATTCGCAGGCCTGTCACATTCAATGATCAATAGATCATGGCAATTGGTTATGAGAAATCCACATTTCTCGGGTTCGTGACGGATCCTGTTGGATCTGCGAGCTTCAGTTTTGTGTAAAAGTCGTGCACATATCTCATATGTAGACTTTTACCACGACCTAATTAACCAAGATTTAAACCGTAGTTAATTAAGTCATAAACCAAAATCAATATTTTGGTTCACGATCTGTGTCGATCGATACAACTTTTGTGTCGATCGACACTTCTTCAGAAACTCGCCATTTGAATGTATATCAAATATTCATTCATCAGATCCTCGCAAACCTCAGGCACCACAGTTGCAGGTTCTACAACTCTTTGTAGATCCCACTGCTACTCTTCCTCATCAGGTTGAGCAGTATCCGTGATTCTCGAATTTCTTCGAGTTGTACTTTTACTCCCACTGTTCTTCCTGGAAAATAAGGTCTTTCTCAAGAAAACATAGTTCCGAGCAACAAACAATTTGTTCTCGGACCGGTTGTAAAAGTAACATGCCTTGGTTTCGTTAGGACAACCAATGAAGTAGCACTTATCGGATTTGGGTGTGAGCTTATCAGAGATTAAACGTTTTATATAAGCCTCATAACCCCAAATCTTCATGAAAGACAAATCAGGAATATTAACAGTCCACATCTCATGTGGTGTCTCTGTAACTGATTATGATGGAACCCTATTTAGTGTAAACGCAGACGTTTCTAGAGCGTATTCTTAGAAGGATAATGGAAGATCTAAGTGACTCATCATTGATCGAACCATATCTAATAAAATCCGATTCAGGAGGGGTGAATTGTGAAACACTTTCACAATCTCTCAGATGATCACTTAATTCTTGACTCAAGTATTCACTTCCATGATCTCATCGTAGAGCTTTAATACTTTTTCCAAATTGATTATGTACTTCATTCTGGAACTCTTTGAACTTTTTCAAAGATTCTGACTTATGTCTCATTAATAAGACATAACCTTACCTACTGAAATCATCAGTAAAGGTATTGAAGTACTGAAAGTTTTCTGTAGCACTTGTGCTCATCGGGCCATACACATCCGTATGTATCAAGCCCAATAAGTTACTGGCCCTTTCATTTTGTTCGTTCGCGACCTGTGTCGACCGACGCACCGTTTGTGTCGATCGACACTACCCTTTTTGTTGAAAGTGGCCTTCATCATTTTACCCAATAAACAAGATTCGCATTTCTCACATGATTCATAATCAAATGAGCCCAAAAGCCCATCACTATGGAGCTTCTGAATCCGTTTCTCATTTATGTGCCCCAAATGACAATGCCAGAGAAAGAGTTTGATTCGTATCATTTGACTTGAATCTCTTGGTATTAATGTTATAGATAGACACGTTTTGTTTTAGAACATAAAGTCCATTCTCTAATGGACTGCTACCATAAAACATATCATTGTAATCAAATGAATAACACTTATTCTTAATTCGAAAACTGATATCTTTCCATATCCAAACAAGGAATAGAAAAAGTATTTCTGCTTATAGCAGGTACATGGTAGCAGTTCTTAAGTTCAAAAACATGCCATAAAGAAAACAAATGAAATACTCCTACGGCTAATGCAGCAACTCTTGCTCCATTTCCCACGCGTAGGTCTACTTGTCCTTTCTCCTTAGTCCTACTGTTGCTCAGGCCTTGCATATTTTTCATAAAATATGAGCACTACAGCTGGTATCCAATACCCAATAAGTAGAACCATAAGAAGTAACATTTACTTCTATAACATAAATACCTGAAGAAGAAGTCTCGTACGTCTTCTTCAGCTTCACATAATCTTCCATGAATTTATTGCAGTTTCTTTTCAAATGCCCATAACCATTAAAATAATGGCACTTAACATCTGCAGAAGGACCAGGTTTAACCTTAGGAGCATGGCCAGACTCGATTGGATTCACAATCGAGCTCATCTTGCCATCACCCTTGTTCTTACCAAGTTTCTTAAACTTTTTACCCTTTTGTACCATAAGGACATTTGGGGTGTCCTTCTTGATGTTAGGTTCAGCAGTCTTGAGCATCCCATGCAACTTAGTCAAAGTCTTTGTCAAGTTGTTCATGTTATAGTTCATAAC
Source organism: Orychophragmus violaceus (assembly GCA_030180135.1). Taxonomy (NCBI): domain Eukaryota; kingdom Viridiplantae; phylum Streptophyta; class Magnoliopsida; order Brassicales; family Brassicaceae; genus Orychophragmus; species Orychophragmus violaceus. The sequence continues at coordinate 38,088,384 of CM058240.1, forward strand.
AAATTGATCATAGCTTGACGGCAGTGACTGCAGAATGATGCCAGTAGCCAACTCTTGGCTAATGGGATAATCCAGTTTCTCCAGGTTATCAATATAACCCATCATCTTAATGACATGAGGACTAACTGGTTCGTCCTTTGGTAGCTTGCACTCTATCAGAGACCTAACCGTCTGGTATCTCTGAGTTCGTGCCTGCTCCTGAAACATACTTTTCAGGTCAGTGATCATCTCTATTGGCGACTCCACGTACTCATATTGCTTCTGCAATTCCGAGTTCATGGTAGCCAACATGAGACAACTCACATCGACCACATCATTAGAATGCTTATCCCAAGCATCCTTATCTGACTGCCAGGCATTTGCTCGGTACTTCTTGGGGAGAACTTTCTCAAGGACATAGTCCTTTTTCTCCTGTTTGAGAACAATTCTCAAGTTCCGATACCTTTCAAGAAAGTTGGATCTATTTAACTTGTCCTTCTCAAGGACGGATCACAAGGAGAAATTGTTACGATGGTTTGAGCTAGACATAGCTGAAAACAAGGGAGGTTTAGTTATGATGTTCAAGAAATGAGAAATCTTAACTATTAAGAAAACTCGCATTATATTCAAACAATGTTTCCTCAAATGAATATAATGATCCAAGACCCATACTTCACTAAACTTGAGTGAGCCATTGGCTATCACTCAAATTTTAGCTATCTAGGTAAGCAACTCTTTGCTAGTTATATCCAATATAACTCTTGGTTGTGGATTGACATCTCATGTCCAATCCACCTGATGTCTCTGGGCCCAAAACGATTTTTATGGCCCAGTCAAGTAAACCAATCTCTTAAGTCATGTAATTGTTGATGCCTTGCACTGCAAAACCATCAACATGATTACCTCCTGTCTTACTCATGTAATTGTGGACATCTCGCATTGCAAGTCTATCGCACAATGAAATGAGTCTTGACAGTTGACAAGATTGGAAAGACATCAAGGATCACTTGATATTTGGTTGAGGAACGGAACAATTTAAAACGTTCAGTTTTATTATGTTTTAATTCTTCTAATTAAAGTGGTTCATTTTGGTTTGGTTCTGTGATTTCAGGTTCAATAACCTAAACCATCGGATCTTGTGTCGACCGACACTACTTTAGTGTCGATCGGTGCAGATTAACCAAAACCAATTTTCGATAACCGATCAATCCAATTGATCCGGTTTTATGATAACCGGTCAGTGTCGATCGACACTACATTAGTGTCGGTCGATGCTAACCTTATCAAATTGATCGCTATAAACCGTTTAGCAGTTTAACCAATTTTAACCAAGCTCGATGATCGGTCCAATCCAATTGAACCGACTATCCCGATCGCGAGGACTGTGTCGACCGACAAAACTCTTGTGTCGATCGTCACAGTTAGGTTAAACCTGAGTCTTATTCGGGTTATCCTTATGTGTTGACCGACACCGGATTGGTGTCGATCGACACAGTGTGATAAACCCTAGAATCGTTTTTCAAACCAAAATCCCAAACTAGATTACTTTGATTAAAACGAGTTTTAGCATGCTTGTATCAATTATACAGAGATCTAGATTCAACTAATCTAATCATCATGCTACTGATTCAATAGAACCCTAAGGCTCTGATACCACTGAAGGAATTTCTAGCAGTTCCTAATCCAATTAGGCTGCTCTAGTCTTAATTCCAAGCCTAGGATCTAGGGTTCATGTAATTGAATCTACAACATATCTCGAATTACCTGGGGATTAGTAGCGGAAATTAGTGAGTATTCGAGATTCTCAAGCGCCTCAAGTGCTGCGCCTCTACTGGTATCCACACGCACACAAACTGGAACGGACGGGATGCTAGTGCCATGAGAGATCCAATCTCTCAGAGGTTTCTATGTTTCTCTAAGGTGGCTATCAATTAGGTTTTTTAAGTGTGTAAAGGTCGACCATATATCTTTTATATGTCGACTTATACCACCACCGAATTAACCAACGATTAAACCGAAGTTAATCTGGTCATTCGCGATCTGTGTCGACCGACACACTTATTGTGTCGATCGACACTGCCTCAGAAACTCGGTATTGAATGCATATCAAATATGCATTCACCAGATCATTACATTAATGATCAACCTCATATACTACGTCCAGTTTGCTTAGGTGTGTGACCCTGTAGGATCATATAATACTAGCAATGAGTTCTAAACTCATTGATCATAAGTGGCTTCTAGCAAAGCATTATGACTGCCCAGTGTCATATGATTGTCTCATCTCGACAATACGACTTTCACTTAGAGTAAGTACAATAGATTTCAGGACATTCCCAACATAACCAGGTATTCGGAGGATCCATCACTAGTCTCGCGCTTAATCTTGACTTTAATTTCTCACTTAGGGGCTTGGTAATGTTTTGGTCGGATTCCTTTGATGTGTTTGGCACATCCTGTGATCCCTTAAGTATGGTTTTTGATATTCCCCTCCCTTAAAAGTAAAAAAAAAAAAAAGAGAGATAAAAACCGAGGATAAGCTAGTAGCTTCGAACTGGTCACGGGAGTGGTAGAGACCCCTATTACCTCATGTGTATCCATGGAAAGATCCAAAGTTAAACCCCAATAAAAAGGGAAGAGCACTGATAGAAAAAATAAAATGATACCCAGTGGGGAAAAATCAGTGCTAAGGGAGAAAGGGAAAAGAAAGAAACCAGAAACCGACAGTTTGGTGGTCAGATACTGAATAGGTTGAGTCCATGTGTCCTTTGATTCGATAATCCCTCTGTGAGACCGCACCTAATTGTATACAGAGACTGGTGTGGTGAACTTGAATGTCCTAACTTGATTGTGGAGTTTACTTGGGACAGTTGCTAAGTTTGGGGGAAGTATATTGAGGTCTTGAGTTATGTAAGAAAGTTTTCAGTGGTTTACTAAGTGGATGTGAATGCGAAAGTTCCTAGGACGAAATGAGTTTCTGTGTTTTCAAACCTCTTTTCTTATACTTTGGTTCTTTACTTGCTTGAGGGCAAGCAAGAGCTAAGTGTGGGGGAGTTGATATACCATGGATTTTAGGGTTTTTAATCATGGTATATGTCTTTGTTATCGAGTCTTTCTATGTGTTTTGGAGTCTTTTCAGGTGTTTTACAGGTTTAAAGACATTTGGAGCCTAATTGGATGTTTTGGAAGCATTTGGGTCAATTCTGCACTGTTTAGAGATCTCACAGAGTTCACTGGCTATGAAATCACCTTGAAACGATCGACGCAGTCTGTGCAGTGGTCGAAGCAAGGTGATTCCAGGGTTCTGCGCCCAAAAATCTGTATTTTGGAGAAATTACAGTTTTTGCCCAGAAACTTCCCAGACTTGCAAAAAGGCCCAAAACGTGTTTAGACTTATATATTAGGGTTTTAAGCCATTGTTTAGGCTAAGGATTATTTTACTTTGAGAGAGTTAGGGGCTGATCTTGTACTCGAGAGAGAAGAGATTTTGAAACCCAATTTCTTATTCTATTTTATGCTATTTGGTTTTCTATTCATCATGTCTATTGTTATGATTGTCATGTCTGAGTAGTTCTCCAGTTAGGTTTAGGGATTCTCACAGGGGATTTCATGGAATTATTGGTTGATCAATCTGTAGGGATTCATATATGTTAGTTCTTCATCTAGGGTTGTTCTTACTGCTTAATCTGAAGTACCTACCCAGATTTATGATGTTCGGATGATTTTCGCAACGACAGTTGGTTAATTAACTAGAAAGAACCTAGATGAGCAATTTGATCTACTCGCAAAGAAATTTGGTTTAGAGGAATTGTGAACGAAAGAACTTGAGATTAATGCTCGTTTAGAACTCTAGAATTCGCAACGAAAGTTGGCTTGCTAGGTTGTTAGACATAGATAGGATTCGCAACGAAAGTTGGTTTCTTATACTTCCGTGATTCCAGTTCTAGAACAGTTCCTAATTAGATCCCGATTAATTGATTTCCTGTGTTTCTGATTTCCTGAGAACTCCCTAGACTTGACGCCTTCGCCTTCTGATTTACAAACCGTTGACTTGCTTTCTATTTTGATTTACTGCTTTCAACTGTTTCACCTAGCTTAATTCGACGTTCTATAATCTATCGCAAGAGTCTAGAGTCTCTGTGGATTTCGATACCCTATATACTACAATCACATAACTGTGCACTTGCAGTAGAACATGATTAATTCTTGACCCTATCAGTTTCCGATAGAAAGGGGAACGAAGCAGAAGAAGGGGATGAGAAATCAGAAGAATTAGAGAGAAGAAATAAATATTTTGTTTGATTGATCATTTGATAGATGTTTCTGAATAGAGATACAATGTTAAATACTAAATAATAAAAGGCCTTAAACACTCATTTTCTAGCAGCCTCATATATCATGATTTTTCTAGGTTTTCAACCATGATATAAGTATATATATTGAGTCTTTAACCTTTATTTTCGAGTCTATCGAGTCTTTTACAGGCAAGCTTGCGTTTGGAGAAAATCTAGGAGTTTTGGGACATTTCTGGAGCATTCAACAGGAAGCTGAAGTTGGAGTCGTGACCACGAGTAGATGTCGACCGACACTGCTCTTAGTGTCGGTCGACACTGAAGTCCAGCAGAAGCTATACGCCGGTTTATTGCATCTTTTTAAGATTTGCAAGAAAGTCCAGAAATTCTATGAGAGACCCACAGAACAACCCCTACAATTCTCAGGCACAAAGAATTGATGCTCAAGGAATTGTGATCCTTGAACCTGAGCAACAGCTTGTTAACCCACCTGTTAGGAGGACACTAGCTGACTACAACAGGCCTGACGAGTTCTACGCCAACAGGTCTGCAATTGTACCTCCTACTTTTGAGAGGAACGAGTTTGAGTTGAAGACTTCCTACTACACTCTTGTGGGACAGCACTTGTTTCATGGACACCCACATGAGCACCCTATGTACCACATCGAAGAATTTGAGTCTCTAGTGACTAGGATGAATCACAATGGAGTAATCTATGACTTCTTGCACTGCAAGCTTTTTCCTCACTCTCTTGGAGGAGAAGGGGCTAACTGGCTGAAGCAGATTCCACCTGGGACTCTGACTACATGGAATGCAGTGAAGGAGAAGTTTCTGCGAGACTTCTATAATAATGCTCGATCTGATCAGCTTAGACAGGATCTCTTGACCTTCAAGCAAGGATCTACAGAGCCTTTTAAGGCAGTCTGGGTGAGATTCAAGAGGTACCAGAGAGATTTCCCTCATCATGGTTTCTCTGAGGTGTAGCTGTTGGGTATCTTCTTCAGAGGAGTTGACTTGTGGTATCAGATGGCTTTAGATGCTGCACGTACTGGGAACTTCTACACTAAATCTCCAGAAGAAGCTAAGGTGCTTATTGAAAACTTGGTGACTAGTAATAGTGTCAAGAATGCTGACATGGAGAGTATGAAGTCTGGAGGTAAAGCGGACAATTCCCAGATAGCTGAGATGAACAAGAAGATAGACACTGTCCACAGCTTGCTGGTTGGGAAGAAGGCTGTCCATTTTGCTTAAGCGACTGAGGTGAATGAGGATGAAGGCTGTGAAGAAGAAGATGTGAACTACATTAGTGGATCTGGATTTCAGGGAAATGGGTTTGGAAATCAGCAACAAGTTCTACAATGCTAGCACTGGTTATGGTCAGAAGAGTGCATTCACAAGCAATCAAAATTCTTCTGGATATGGTCAGAATTCTGCTTTCCAGAAACCTTTTCAGCAGAACAACTCTTACCAGAGGACCTATGGAGCTTCTTTTTATCAGATACCTCCTGTTGCTAATGCTCATGAGAGTAAGTTGGAAGCTATGATGGAGCAGATACTTGAGGGGCAGACAAAGACTACTGTGGACTTCAACAAGAAGATGGATGCCATCTACACTGATCTGAATGGGAAATTTGAGTCTTTGAGCACACATATGAAGCAATTGGATACTCAAGTTGCTCAAGCTGCTGGAGCTGTTAGGAGACAAGATGGATTCCAACCTGGAAGGACAAATACCAATCCGAAGCATCAATGCAATGACGTAACACTGAGAAGTGGGACAGAGCTGCAAACTGTCCCCAAAAGGCGGTTGAATGCTAATGAACTCGTGGACATAGAAGAATTGGAGGAAGAAGAGGCTGAAACCGAGAGGCTAGTTTCGACCGACACTACCAATGGATGTCGATCGACACCCAAATCTTCGAGTCCTCGTGACGAACAGAAATCGACCGAGATCGATTACGCAGTCGACCTGCAAGGAAAATCCCCCAGTGTCGATCGACACCCACCCAACGTCGACCGACACCAATTGCGTACAGGGTCTGATGCTGAGATTAAGACCCCTATTGCTGATGGGAAGGTGTATAAACCCAAAGTACCTTTCCCGAGGAACCTGAAGCAGTCAAAATTCGATAAGTTCAAGGCTAAGTACACTGCTATGTTGAGCAAGCTCATTTTTCCAATGCCATTCTTGGATGTTATCAACAACAACCCAGTGATGAAGAGGTGTTTAAAAAAGATGATGACATCGGACATGGGAGATGAAGAGTGTGTGATGATGATCACTGAAGTCTCTAGTGCTGTCATCCATAACAGAATCCCACAGAAGCAGAAGGATCCATGAAGTTTTGTCTTAGATTGCACCATTTTAAGAGACAGATTTGAGAGATCGTTGTGTGATCTAGGGTCGAATGTTAACCTGATGCCATACTCGGTTTCTAAGCAGATGGGAATGACAGACTTCACACCTACTAGGATCTCTTTAATCCTAGCTGATCGTTCTATGAGGATTCCTGAAGGTCTTTTGGAAGATGTACCGGTGAAGATTGGTGAATGTGCAATTCCCACAGACTTTGTTGTCTTGCAGTACAATGAAGAGCCTAAGGATCCTCTTATCTTGGGCAGACCCTTCCTTGCTACAGCTGGTGCAATCATTGATGTTTAGCGAGGGAAGATTGGACTGAATGTGGGTTATTTAGTGATGGATTTCGACATGAACAAGCTGATGAGACATCCTACTATTGATGGGCAGACCTTCTATGTGGATACATTGGATAATTTGGCTGCAGAATTTTTCCATCATATGCATCCTGTTGATCCTTTAGAGAGACCTTTGATGAGTGTTGAGCAAGATTTAGAGCTGGAGGATGATGCTACTGCTGGGTATTTGAGACTAATGGATGCTAGTGAGCATGTGATGCAGTTGGTAACTCAAGAGGAGCTGGTTGGTACTTCACAGAAAGATGCCACACTTGGCGATTGGAGCGAGGAAAAGGCTCCAAAGATTGAGCTTAAGCAGCTGCCTGCATGCCTCAAATATGCATTTCTTGGTCAGAATTCTACTTACCCTGTTATTGTTAATGCTTGTTTGAATAACGCAGAACTCACCTTATTGCTAAGCAAGCTGCGCAAGCATCGCAAAGCTCTTGGCTATTCTCTTGATGTCATTTCAGGTATCTCTCCAGACTTGTGCATGCATAGGATACACCTTGAGGATGTGAGCATGTCATCAATTGAGAATCAGATGCGTTTGAATCCTAACCTGAAAGAGGTTGTGAAGAAGGAGATCATGAAGCTGTTGCAAGCTGGGATTATTTATCCGATCTCAGACAGTGCTTGGGTCAGCCCAGTTCATGTGGTTCCTAAGAAAGGAGGAGTCACAGTGGTGAAGAATGACAGGAACGACCTGATCCCTACACGGACAATCACTGGTCACAGGATGTGCATAGACTACAGGAAGTTGAATGCAACTACCAGGAAAGACCACTTCCCACTACCTTTCATTGACCAGATGTTGGAGAGGTTGGCAAATCATCCATACTACTGCTTTTTGGATGGTTATTCTGGTTTCTTTCAGATACTTATTCACCCAGAGGATCAGGAGAAGACCACCTTTACCTATCCATATGGCACTTTTGCATAACACAGAATGCCATTTGGACTGTGTAACGCTCCTGCGACATTTCAGAGATGCATGATGTCTATCTTCACAGACATGATATAGGATTTTATGGAGGTCTTCATGGATGATTTCTCTGTCTATGGACCATCTTACCATTCTTGTCTGGATAATCTGTGTAAGGTGCTGGCTAGATGTGAAGAGAATCACCCGGTTTTGAATTGGGAGAAGTGTCATTTCATGGTTAGGAATGGCATTGTACTTGGACATAGAGTATCTGAGGCTGGGATTGAGGTCGATCGAGCTAAGATTGAGGTGATGATAGGACTGCAGGCGTCGGATTCCGTCAAAGGAGTGAGGAGTTTTCTTGGTCATGCTGGATTTTACATGAGATTCATTAAGGATTTCAGCAAGATAGCTAGACCACTCACTGCACTTCTCTACAAAGATGTGAAGTTTGAGTTCACAGAAGAGTGTCATTCTGCATTCAAGGAGCTGAAACAAGCTTTGATTTCTGCTCCAATTGTGCAACCTCCTGACTGGGACCTGCCTTTTGAGGTGATGTGTGATGCTAGTGACTATGCAGTAGGGGTTGTACTTGGTCAGAAGAAGGACAAGAAGCTTCACGCTATCTACTATGCAAGTAGGACTCTTGATGACGCGCATAGGAACTATGAAACAACTGAGAAGGAGCTGCTAGCAGTTGTTTTTGCCTTTGAGAAGTTTCGTCAGTACCTGATTGGATCCAAAGTAGTAGTACACACTGACCATTTTACACTCAAGTACTTGATGCAGAAGAAGGATGCTAAGCCAAGGCTGCTTAGATGGATCTTGATACTTCAGGAATTTGACATAGAGGTGAGAGACAAGAAGGGAGTGGAAAATGGTGTTGCTGATCATTTGTCACGGATCAGGATCGATGAGGATATTCCTATTGCTGAGTTTCTGCCTGAAGAGAACATCTATAATGTTGAGGCAAGTTTTCAGACGGATTGTGCAACTTCTCAACATTCTGCACGAGTTACAACACAGGTGTCGGTCGACACTCTATCAATGTCGATCGACGCTGAACTCGAAAACACGGATGATAATCGATCCGGACCGACATGGATTGGCCGATTGGGATTGATGTCGATCGACACCAACCTTAGTGTAGGTCGACATCAGTCGCGGATACAGGACAGCACTTCCGATGATCAAGCTGACATGTTCATAGCTGAAATCTCCAAAGGTTCTCTCTCCACCAGACCTTGGTACACTGATATAGCCAATTACCTTGCTGCAGAGGACGAGCCTGAGGTGTTTAAAGGCTATGCTAAGAAGAAATTCCTTAGGGAAATCAGGCGCTATTATTGGAATGAACCATATTTGTACAAGCACTGCTCTGACGGTATCTACAGACGTTGCATCGCAGAGTCTGAAGTTGATGATGTGTTGTACCACTGCCATTGTTCTGAGTATGCTGGACACTTCACCACTTTCAAGACAGTGTCCAAGGTTCTACAGGCAGGCTTCTGGTGGCCTACGATGTTTAAGGATGCTCAGTTGTTTGTCTTGTAGTGTGATGTGTGTCAGAGGAGGGGGAAGATAAGTAAGAGACATGAGATGCTACAAAACTTCATAATGGAGGTTGAAGTCTTTGACTGCTGGGGCATCGATTTCATGGGACCGTTTCCATCTTCTTATGGGAACAAGTATATCTTGGTTGCTGTGGACTATGTGTCTAAATTGGTTGAAGCCATTGCTAGTCCGACCAACGACTCTTCGGTAGTTCTTAAGCTGTTTAAGACTATCATCTTCCCCAGATTTGGAGTGCCTAGGATCTTGATAAGTGATGGTGGTACTCACTTTATTAACAAGGTTTTCGAGAAGTTGCTCAAGAATCATGGTGTAAACCATCGTGTGGCTACTCCATATCACCCTCAGACTAGTGGACAGGTTGAGGTTTCAAACCGACAGATCAAGGAGATTCTGGAGAAGACAGTGGGAAAGACTAGGAAGGACTGGTCTGCTAAGCTGGATGATGCGTTGTGGGCCTACAGGACTGCGTTTAAGACGCCACTCGGGACTACACCGTTTCATCTCCATTATGGGAAGGCTTGTCACCTTCCAGTTGAGTTAGAACACAAGGCTAGATGGGCTGTCAAACAGATGAACTTTGATCTCAAGCCTGCAGTAGAGAGGCGTCTGATACAACTTAATGAATTAGATGAAATTCGGCACCATGCTTATGAGAACTCAAAGTTGTACAAGGAGCGTACAAAGGCATATCATGATAAGAAGATCATCTTGCGCGACTTTGAACCCAATGACCAGGTACTTCTCTATAACTCTCGCTTACAACTGTTTCCTAGCAAGTTGCGTTCTCGTTGGTCAGGTCCATTCACCGTCAAGGAAGCTAGACCACACGGAGCTGTCATCTTGATGAATTCCAAAGGCGAGGACTTCACAGTCAACGGGCAAAGGGTGATACACTATTGGGCGAAAGCCAAGATCCCAGAAAGTGACATTGTCCATCTGGATGGTCCACCCACCGCCTAATCGCAGTACAGTCAAGCTATTGACATTAAACAAGCGTTGAGTGGGAGGCAACCCACTGGTAAGTTGTGAATAATGGGATTTTTGGATTTTTTCTTTTGTGTCTTCAGTCATTTTTATGTTTCTTTTTGAGTCAGTTTGTCAGTCCAATCTGTCTGGAACTTGGATGATTTGAGTTTATTGCATGCTATTGTTGCTTCTGACATGATTTTTGAGTGATCTAACGCAGTAAACAAGTGAGATTTTGAGTGCCAAACAGTCTAACCCGACCATGACACTTAGAACTTGTTGGAATTGTGTCCAGTAATCTCGGTACTGTCTCTAGAAAGTAAGAGTATGTCAATGATCAGACATAAGTCATATAATACTGGGGGTCATGATGGCTTGCTAGAGTCCGCTCATGATCTATAAGTCTTGGACTTATTGCCTTTATTATATGATCCCATATGGGTCACACGCCTAAGCTAACAGGAAAATGTGTAGGAACGGCTTAGCAGAAGTACGGTAAAAGTGCCAGGCATTTGTCGTACTTAGAGAGAGATTAATGGGTCTGATTAAATCCCTTGGATTTAATCAGATTGGTATTTGGGCCCAAAAGCCCAAAAGGAAATAGACAAGTTTTATAATTAAAACTTAAGTCTGATTTTTCCTCCCAACCCTAAGCCCTAGCCGCGATTCTCCTCTCTCTCTGCGCCTCCCATCAGCTCGGTCTAGCAGCCAGTTTCCTGTGAAGCGTGTGTGAACCTTTGGAGGATCCATCTCTCGGTGGTTCTGCTGATCTCTGACCTGTTCTCTCTTTCCGCTGCATAAACAGGTAAAAGGTGAGATCCATTATTGTTTCTATTCAAGAGAACCTAGATCTGTATGTTTAGGACTGTTTAATCTGAAGAACTGAATCAGGATTAACACTAAACATTCCTTCAGTGGTATCAGAGCTATTGGTTCTGGTTTTTCTTGTTTAGATTCATGTTTAGTATTGTTTTTCTCGTTTAAAAGTGTTTTGAATCAATCTACTGATAAGAGAAATCACTTAAGCAACAAGGAATTGAAACCTAAACAAACTAAAGAAAATCGCATGACCAAACTATATGATTTGGTATGCGTCGGCCGATGGTTAATGATGCATGGATCGATCATGGACGATCGCATGATCATGACCGATCGATCGCGTGTGTGATGATGGCCGGTCGATCGCTTGCATGCGAGGATGAAGCAAGCGGATCGATTGGATCGATCGCTGCGATCGTCCCGCCATCGTCCCGCTTGCTGACCCGACGATCGACCGTGAGGCGCAAGATCGCATGGATCGCGTCATGCGTCTCGGCCCGCGATGTCCCGTCCCGTCCCGACTGTAGTCCCGATCGTGGAAGCGTGCTGCTTGCGGCTGAGGCTGTCCCGATCGTGTCATGCGTGATGATCACGGCTAGGTCATGATCGGATCACGTAGTGTCGTTTCGGTTCGGTTTAAGGTTCGGTTTAAAACTTGATTAAAATCAAACGTCACGGTTTAATAAACAGACTTAATAATTTTATTAAGTTCTGGTTAAACCGGGATAAGAAATCCAATGTCGTAAAAATTATTGGATTTTGTGCCTAAACCAGGATTTTCTAATTTGATTTGGTTGGACCAAATAAATTGAGAAAATCCGGTTTAGTAAATAACCGGTTGACAATTGTGGTCATCGTAGTAATTAATTTTGGTTAGACCAATTTTAATGAACCAGACCGGTTATGTCATTTAATTGGACAATTGGGTTATGTCTTGGACATGGACCAATTCTTGGGCCTCGGGCCAAGAAGTTAAAACAATTGGGCCAATTATTTGAGTCTTTTCTTCAGATTAATTTAAAATTTATTTTATAAAGTTATATAAATCGATTTTAAATTAAAGTTTCCGAAATTTTGAAATTAGAAAGTTTCTTAAAATAGAAGTTTCTAGATTTGCATGTTTTGGATTTTAAGAAATTTCTAAAGTTAGAAAGTTTCCGGTTTTAGAAAGTTTCCAATTTTAGAAAGTTTCCAAAAATAGTAGGTTTCCCAAAATGGAAAGTTTCCCAAAATAGTAATCTTCTATTTTGGGATGAAATTTTAATAAACCTACGAACCTCAAATAATATCAAGCGTTGGATGTCTTGTCCAGGCTATGTCAGCTGTCGAAGCCCATTCAATTGTATTCATGGCCTTACAGTGTGAGGGTGTCTGCTTTTGCGTGGGTAAGACGGTTTGTGATTCATAAATGTCATTGGGAGTCCCAGACATTAATGATTACATGACTGTATAGTCTGGTTTTCTTGACTGGGCCATCGGGAGTCCCGGGCCTTGAGACATCAGAGTGGATTGGGCCTCGGGCCCAGATTCACAACCAAGAGTTATATCACGGATATAATTAGCCGACATAGGGCTTACCGATATAAGCTAAGGTTGGGTGATGGCCAGTGGCCCACTTTGATCTTAGTTATATGTGGATCTTGGAATCATTATATTCTATTGAGGGTAACTTATGTTATTGAATATAATGCGTGATTAATCATATTAAAATTTAATACGAGATTAATCATATTGAACATATTAACTAATAACCTTTTTATATTATATTTCAGCTATGACTACTACAAGCACACAAAACACATTCTCAATCCGGTCTGTTCTCGAGAAGGAGAAGCTGACTGGAACGAACTTCCTGACGTGGTCAAGGAACTTGAGGCTGGTCCTCAAGCAGGAGAAGAAGGATTATATCCTTCGTGATCCTCTCCCCGAGAGGCCTGCTAACAATGCCGCCAGGACTCTGCATAATGCTTGGGAAAAGCATTCGTCAGATGAAAATGATGTGTATTGCCTTATGTTGGCGACAATGACTGCTGAGCTGCAAATGCAGTTCGAGAGTGTGTTGTCACCAATTCAGATAATGGCAAGCCTGAAATCGCTTTTTCAGGAGCAAGCAAGGACTGAGAGGTTTCAGACGGTTAAGAACCTCTTAGACTGTAAGTTGGCTGCAAATGCGGCAGTGAGTCCTCATGTCTTGAAGATGATGGGTTATCTCGATCATCTTCAGAAACTCGACTGCCCTATCAGCCAGGAACTTGCTTGCGACATCATTCTGCAGTCATTACCTGCAAGCTATGATCAGTTCATTCTGAACTTTAACATGCATGGCTTGAGTAAGACATTGCCTGAGCTTCACGGAATGCTCAAGACTGCAGAGCCCAACTTGAGGAAAACCGCCAAGGACCCCAATGTGCTTATGGTGCAAAAGGGCAAGGGGTTTAAGAAATCCTCTGCTAAGGATAAGGGAAAGGCCAAGGCTGTCCAAGTCGCGGACAAGGACACGCCAAAGCCCAAGCCCAAGTCCAAGGCTGGGCCAACTGACATATGCAGGTTCTGTAAAGAACCAGGGCATTGGAGGAGAGAATGTAAGAAATTCCAAGAAGGTCTAAAGGAATTGAAGAAGAAGACTCTCGAGACTTCTTCATCAGGTATTTTTGTTATAGAAGTTAATACAACTACTTCTGATAATACCTCATGGGTTATGGATACTGGTTGTGGGGCTCATATTTGTACTAATATGCAGGCACTCAGCAACAGTAGAAGGCTGAAGCAAGAACAAGTGGAGCTACGAGTTGGGAATGGAGCGAAAGTTCCTGCACTAGCTGTAGGCACATACTTGTTGTCTTTACCTTCGGGATTGATTTTAGAACTCAATAATTGTTATTTTGTACCTGCGATAAGCAGAAATATTATTTCAATTTCTTTGTTGGATTTGGAAGGTTATGATTTTTCAGTTAAGAATAAATTATGTTCCTTCAATCGCAACAATTTGTTCTATGGTTCTGCCCCTCTTACGAATGGGCTTTATATACTCGATCAATCCGCGCCAATTTATAACATTAATACCAAACGGTTCAAACCTAATGAGGAGAACCGAACGTTTCTATGGCATTGTCGTTTAGGGCACATCAGCGAGAAACGCATCAAGAGGCTCCATTCGAATGGACTTCTTGGCTCATTTGACTTTGAGTCATGTGAGAAATGCGAATCCTGCATGATGGGCAAAATGACACGGGCCCCCTTTAATAAACCTAACGAGAGGGCCAGTGACTTATTGGGCCTGATACACACTGACGTGTGTGGCCCAATGTCCACAAATGCAAGAGGAAACTATCAGTACTTCATTACCTTCACTGATGATTTCAGTAGGTATGGATATGTTTATTTAATGAAACATAAGTCTGAATCTTTTGAGAAGTTCAGAGAATTCCAAAATGAAGTACAGAACCAACTTGGCAAAAGCATTAAGGCTCTTCGGTCCGACCGAGGAGGAGAATACTTAAGCCAAGAATTCAGTGATCATCTAAGAGAGTGTGGGATCGTATCCCAACTCACTCCTCCCCGAACACCTCAATGGAATGGTGTGTCTGAGAGGAGAAATCGAACCTTATTGGATATGGTTCGATCTATGATGAGTCACACAGACCTTCCAATATCCCTTTGGGGATATGCTCTGCTAACAGCAGTGTTCACTCTAAATAGAGCGCCATCGAAAGCAGTAGCAAAGACACCATATGAATTATGGACTGGAGTGGCTCCAGTGTTGTCTTATCTTAGAATTTGGGGTTGTGAAGCCTATGTCAAGAGATTAATCTCAGACAAGCTTACACCAAAGTCTGATAAATGCTACTTCATTGGTTATCCGAAGGAAACCAAGGCTTATTACTTCTATCTACGTTCCGAGAACAAGATCTTTGTTGCCCGGGATTGTAACTTTCTTGAGAGGGAGTTTCTCTCTAAGAAAGACAGTGGGAGTAAGGTACTGCTTGAAGAAATTCAAGATGAACAGGATACTGCTCAACCTAATGAGGAAGAGCAGCAGGAGGACCTACAAGAAATTGTAGAGCCTGAACCTGTAGTACCTGAAGTTCGAAGATCCGGGAGGATCCGTCACGAACCCGAGAGATATCAAGGATTCCTCGTGACTAACTGTCATGATCTTCTGATCATTGATGGTGATGAACCATCGAACTTCAATCAAGCCATGATGGGCCCAGATTCCTCTAAGTGGCGTAAGGCCACTGATTCCGAAATGGACTCCATGTCGGTCAACCAAGTGTTTTCGTTGGTTGACTTACCCGCTGGTGTAAAAGCCATCGAGTGCAAATGGATCTTCAAGAAGAAGATTGACGTGGATGGAAATGTCCAGATTTATAAAGCCAGGTTGGTGGCAAAAGGTTTCAGACAAGTTCACGGTGTGGATTACGATGAAACCTATTCCCCAGTGGCTATGATGAAATCTATTCGGATTCTACTAGCAACTGCAGCTTTTCATGATTATGAAATTTGGCAGATGGACGTGAAAACCGCCTTCCTGAATGGTATTCTGGAAGAGGATGTGTATATGACGCAACCTGACGGTTACATAGATCCAAAGAATGCTGGGAAAGTATGCAAGCTTCATAAATCCATTTATGGATTGAAGCAAGCATCGAGGAGCTGGAATCTTCGTTTTGATGAAGCGATCAAGCAATTTGACTTCATCAGAAACGAAGAAGAACAATGCGTGTATAAGAAAACTAGTGGGAGAAAGATTGTATTTCTTATTCTGTATGTTGATGACATACTGCTTCTCGGAAACGACGTTCCAATGCTGAAGTCGGTAAAGGACTGGCTTGGAAGTTGTTTTTCCATGAAAGACATGGGTGAAGCCGCATACGTTCTTGGAATCAGGATCTACCGGGATAGATCTAGAAGGCTGATAGGCTTGTGTCAAGATTCATACATTGACAAAGTCCTACAAAGATTCAGCATGAGAGATTCCAAGAAGGGCTTCACGCCAATGGTACATGGCACAACGCTAAGCAAGAAGCAGAGCCCTACGACGGCTGCTGAGCTTGAGCGCATGAAGAATATTCCTTATGCATCTGCAATAGGATCTGTCATGTATGCCATGATCTGAACTCGTCCTGATGTTGCTTATGCATTGAGCATGACGAGTAGATACCAGTCAAATCCAGGTGAAAGCCACTGGATTGCCGTAAAGAATATCTTGAAGTATCTAAGACATACTAAGGATAAGTTCTTGGTGTACGGTGGAAGTGATGTGCTTAAAGTCAGTGGATTCACGGACGCAAGTTTCCAGACAGACCAAGATGATTTCCGGTCACAGTCCGGTTATATCTTTTGTCTGAATGGCGGTGCAATCAGTTGGAGAAGCTCCAAGCAAGACACCGTTGCTGATTCCACTACAGAAGCTGAATATATCGCCGCTTCAGAAGCTGCGAAGGAAGCTGTTTGGATACGAAAGTTCATTGTTGAACTAGGTGTGATACCAGATGCGGCTGAGCCTCTGGCACTGTTTTGTGATAACAATGGTGCTATTGCTCAGGCAAAGGAACCAAGATCACACCAGAAATCCAAGCATGTTCTAAGAAGATTTCACTTGATACGTGACATCATTAATAGAAAGGAAGTCAAGATCAGCCGAGTTCAGACAGATGATAACGTCGCTGATCCGTTGACAAAGCCACTCCCAAGGCCTAAGCTCGAGTTCCTGACTGAAGCTGTAGGCATTAGAGACATTGAAATGTAATCTAAATTTGAGTGGGAGTTTGAGGGCTTTATTTAGTTATTTGATATGTTCTTGTAAAACATTTTTATGTTTAATGAAATTATTATTTCAAGATTATTTTAACTGTGATGAAATAATCGTTCCAAAATGATGTGAACCATTTTATAGGTCATCGAAGTAAGTGACTTGATCTTGAGTTATCAAAGTCATTTAGCTTGATCATGAGACCCTATATTTGATAGATGGCTTATATCATCATGTCCCTAGTCGAAGGTTGTTGAAATTGGAACACCAACAACCGTGTGAGACTAGATTGGTATGTGACTTATGACAAAGTCTCAGTATGTCATAGATGCGCGGCATCAAAGTCAGTACATAGGTGTATGTTGGGAACATACGACCGGACATGACCCGCTTATGAGAACTCTTCAGGATATTTATATCTGTGTCATAAGAGATTCTCACTACGACTATAGAGTATAATCCTTAGACCTGAGTTCGCATGCATGTGACTGCACATGGACTGATGCGCTTTGTTCATTGTCTAACGCTGTCGTTATGCGATAGTTATAAGGACCTTGTTTGGGTGTATTACGAAATGAGTAGTTTGCAGTGATGGAACAAGACGGAATTTGTCCCTCCAATATAAATGGAGTGAATATCTCTAGGCCAATCGGAGACTTGAATACTGGAAAATGCATGGCCATGCTCAAACGGACTTTCCCGAGTCGTTTGGATTGTCAGTATCAAATCAGAGTCCGATGAACAAGATTAGGCTTTATAAGGATGACACTAATCTTGCCTTATGACTAATCGAGATATTGAGACAAAAGGATTATGAATACAGAGATTCCAGTACAAGTGGGAGATTGTTGGAATTGTGTCCAGTAATCTCGGTACTGTCTCTAGAAAGTAAGAGTATGTCAATGATCAGACATAAGTCATATAATACTGGGGGTCATGATGGCTTGCTAGAGTCCGCTCATGATCTATAAGTCTTGGACTTATTGCCTTTATTATATGATCCCATATGGGTCACACGCCTAAGCTAACAGGAAAATGTGTAGGAACGGCTTAGCAGAAGTACGGTAAAAGTGCCAGGCATTTGTCGTACTTAGAGAGAGATTAATGGGTCTGATTAAATCCAAGGGATTTAATCAGATTGGTATTTGGGCCCAAAAGCCCAAAAGGAAATAGACAAGTTTTATAATTAAAACTTAAGTCTGATTTTTCCTCCCAACCCTAAGCCCTAGCCGCGATTCTCCTCTCTCTCTGCGCCTCCCATCAGCTCGGTCTAGCAGCCAGTTTCCTGTGAAGCGTGTGTGAACCTTTGGAGGATCCATCTCTCGGTGGTTCTGCTGATCTCTGACCTGTTCTCTCTTTCCGCTGCATAAACAGGTAAAAGGTGAGATCCATTATTGTTTCTATTCAAGAGAACCTAGATCTGTATGTTTAGGACTGTTTAATCTGAAGAACTGAATCAGGATTAACACTAAACATTCCTTCAGAACTGTCCTGCCCATGATCATACGAGCTTAATGTCGACCGACACCAAGTCAGTGTCGGTCGACACCAACCGTGTTCAGGTTCGAATTTTTGACTCAATCTTTCTATGGTTCCCGATCGATTTATACCAAACCCAAGCTGCGATTGCACTGAGGACAGTGCAATTTAAGTGTGGGGGAGGTGGTTACTGACAACGTATTCTGTTTTCTTAGTGTCAGTCCTTTGTTTTCTTTGGTTTTCAAAGTTGTTTTATTGAGTCAAAACCGGTATGAAACTATGATTTTTCAAGGAAATGTTTCGCTAAAACAAGAACTAAGTGACCATTGGACAGACCTGCAGTAGCTATATGACTGTTAGAAAACCACACACTGATCAACCTACCAAGGACACCCATATCTATCAGGTATCCAGAGGATCCACTACTAACTTCATTGACTAAATCTTCTCACTTAGGGTCTTGGTATCTCTGGATCGGATTCCTCTGATGTGCTAGACACAGCCTATAATCCTGTCTGAGTATGGTTCCATCTTTTCCCCTCCCTTGAAAATAAAGAAAAAATAGAGATAAAAACTGCGGATAAGCTAGTAGCTTCGAAGTGGTCACGGGAGTGGTAGAGACCCCTATTACCTCCTGTGCATCCATGGAAACATATCCAAAGTTACACCCCGAATAAAAAGGGAAGAGCACTGATATAAAAAAAAATGATACCCAGTGGGGGAAAATCAGTTGCTAAGAGAGAAAGGGAAAAGAAAAGAACCAGAAATAGATAGTTTGGTGGTCAAATACTGACTGGGTTGAGTCTATGTGTCCTCTGATCGACACTCCCTTTGTGAGACTGCACCTAATTGTATACAGAGGTTAGTGTGGTGATCTTGAATGTCTTGATTGGATTGTGGATTTTACTTGGGACAGTTGCTAAGTGTGGGGGAAGTACATTGTGGTCTTGATCTGTGCAGGAATGTTTCATGTGTGTTACAAAGTGAATGTGGATGCGATGTTCCTAAGACGAAATGAGTTTCTGAGTTTTCAAACCTCTTTTCTATACTTTGGTTCTCTGTTTGCTTGAGGGCAAGCAAGAGCTAAGTGTGGGGGATTTGATATATCATGGTTTTTCTAGGTTTTCAACCATGATATAAGTGTATATATTGAGTCTTTAACCTTGCTTTTCGAGTCTATCGAGTCTTTTACAGGTAAGCTTGCGTTTGGAGCAAAGCTAGGAGTTTTGGGACATTTCTGAAGCATTCTACAGGAAGCTAAAGTTGGTGTCGTGACCACGAGTAATGTCGACCGACACTGCTCTTAGTGTCGGTCGACACTGAAGTCCAGCAGAAGCTATGCGCCGGTTTACTGCATCTTTTGAATATTTGCAAGAAAGTCCAGAAGTTTCCCTTAATTCTAATTTGCCCCAAAACGTGTTTAGACTTTTAATAGGGTTTTGGAGAGTTGTTCTCTCCGATCTTTTGTTCTTTCTTTGTTTGGCTTTTGCATTTGGATATTGAGAGATTTTGGCTTGGGGCTGATCCTGCTACTTGTAACCTTTGAGAGAAGGATTTCGAACCGCATTCTTTATATCTATTCAATCTTGTTTTCTATTCAAACATGTTTTGTCTCATTGATTCCATGTCTGAGTAGTAACCTTAGTTGGTTTAGGGATTCTCATAGGGATTTCATGCCTTGTTAGATCACTAGACAATTAGGATTCTAAATCTATTCGTTCATCACCTAGTTAAGACTAATACTGAATTCTGGATTGATCACCTAGAGTTTAGATCTTAGATAACTGGTTTGCACGAGAGTGTGAATTATAATCTGATAGAACTAGTGTGAGCAATTTGTTTAGATGCAAAGAGATTTGATCTAGAGAATTGTGAACCAAAGAACTTGATACTAATGCTTGTCTAGAACACTAAGATTGCAAAGAGATTTGAATCATTAGGTTGCTAGACATAGATAATAATCGCAGCGAGATTTGGGTTATTTACATTTGCGATTCTAGTTCCAAAACCTGTGTTTAATCTGAATCCTGATTGTTGAACTGTCTGACATTGCATGATTTTCTGAGAACTTCCTAAGTCTAACGTCTTTCTCCTACTGAAAACACCTTTTAAATTGATTTGCTTGTTTACTGCTTTCACCTGATTGATTTAGCTAAGTTTGAAAACGTATAATCTATCGTGTGACCTCGAGTCTCTGTGGATTCGATACCCTTTGTACAACAATTTCATTTCTGTGCACTTGCAGTTAGAATATGGATAATTCTTGACCTATCACAGCCCCATTAATCAACCCCGAGGCCCATTTCCTTGCTTATCAATACTCCCCGGCTGAAACAACCTTGTCCACAAGGTTGATGACGTTGACACAGAGTTTCTGGCTTCAGATGGGTATTCCCGTGCCCAGGTAGATTCCAATGCTAAACAATGCCGCTGGTGGTCTGGGAGAATGAAATCTGTCCAAGGTGAAGGAAAGAACCTCATACTGTGGTAGCCGAGCCACATAATTAACAAAGAGATCGAGAAAACTCTTCCAATTCCTTGTACTGAACTTGATGTTGTTCTTCTTCTTGTTAACCCAAACTGAATTCAATCCCACCATTGCCTCTGGAGGTTAACTGATTCTCACGCTTGCCCACATTCCTATACTTGAAGCTTGTTTTACAAGTAAAGCAAAGCTGCAAATTCCCAGGACCTTTCTTAGATGGTCATGCGTGCTCTTCTCATCCTTATCAATGGCGAGCCTAATCCACTTTCTATATTCACTCCAACATAATTCCAACCCCAACTCTGTTATCTCATTAGAGCATCTTTCTACTCTATCAAAAAGTGGAGATTTGTTCTTCATACCTTTTTCCCGACTTAACTCAGTCTCAGTTTCAGCAGTCATGATCCATGCTTCAATTTGTACCCTGAGAACTCCAAAATCAGCAGCCTTGACTAGTCCCAGTTCATCCATGAGAAGATTTGCAGTTTTAAGGTTCATGTGAATGATACTGTTTAGGTGTGAAGAGCCTGAGCTTACGAGCTGTTTCACGTCAACTTCCCACTCGTCACTTCTTTCTGTGGATATTTCAATGCAAGCAGGTATAAGCTTGTTGCTTGATTTTTCATGCTCAAAGAAGACCATAGATTTTTGTTTTGAACCAGGCTGATCCCTAAGCTTCAGTATCTCCTTGTTTAAAATTTTGTTAGCCATCATTGAAGCCGCATTCCGCGACGTCTCCGTAGGTGACGACGTTACTCTTTTGACCACACTGTCACTAGCCGAGACCTGCTTCTTGTACTTCCCCTTAATTCTAATCACCATTCTTGCACCAAAGTTCCTTGTGACCACCTTGTTCCACTGTCGCTCGAGATTGCTCCTGCTGAACACACCCTCAATTGTTGTAAGAGAAATTATGCAGCTTTTCTCTCCTAGTGTGGCGCCATCAACCGTCTGACATTGCTCAGATGTAACCTCTTGAACCCATGTTTTGAAACTCAGAGATTCCCTTGAGGGTCTGATACCTTTCTTCAAATTTGTTCCTGTCGTCATGCAACTGAGATGAAAATCTGGTAATTCCGTCCCCATCGAGAAGATCAAGAACTGTCATATCATAAAAGTACAAAGCCTTATGTTCCAAAGTCCTCATAGTGTGGAACTTGAAACTATGATCACTAAGAAGCACCAACAGCGCCTTATACTTCCAGTGATAAAATTCACTCTTGCATTCCCTTTTCCAGTTAGCGGATTTACCCATCGGATCAACAAGACATTTGTTGCCAGTACAAGCTCCCAATATTTTCAGCTCGCCTTTCCAAATGAGTACAGCCCCTGGTTTCCACACTCGGTTGCCATTAGATGAGTTTAATTTGTTTGCCTTGCTCAGCTCTTGTTCATCACTGTCCAACCATACTCTTCGAATTTCATAACTAGATATTTCTCCCGGCTTCCACACATGATTGTCTGGAAACAATCTGCTAAAGAGTTTCTCTTCTATGCCAACCTCAACTCCTATTCCGATTCTTCTATTCTTGACCTTGTTGTTTCGTTCTTGAGCCCCTCCATCAGCAGCACAGACAACCACAGTGGAGAAAGCGTGAACCTCTTGAATATTCAGTCCATGATCACCAAGCAAGGAAATAAGCTGCAAACTATAAACTTCAACCAATTTCAGTAACCTTGGATGTGTGAGAACATCTTCTACCCTCACCACTTGAGCATGGAGAGCATAACGAACATGAAGACGATCGAAATGTTCCCAAAGTTGATCCTCGAAATCAGGTAGAATAGTGAAGCACTCAGCTTGTATTCCTCCTGGATCGAAAGAGTGTTTGGTTCCGTTGCTTCCCTGGCTAGATTTAAGGCTTCCTTCATCATCATGTTCTCCAAAAGACTCTTCATGGTTTCCTTCCTGAGCAACCTTAGTACTTCGCTCCTCTTCGAACACATAACTCTCATCCTCTACCATTGTTAGAAAACCTTGGCTAAGAGATTTTAACAGATTATGTGATTGAGCTCCATAAACAAGCATTTGAGACCCCGCTTCACGCCTTTATCACTAATCACTCTCCTTCCCGATCGATATCTCATATACACCTTTTGATATCTAGATCCCAGATAATCAAGGAACATACCATAACTCTTGTAAGCTAGCTCGAGCTTACATTGATTTGCATTTCTGTAAACAAAAGCTTTCTTTCCTTTTGAATTCATCAGATACCACTCTCTCTTTTTTGGTGTTGTGTTCTCTTATCACTATGTTCTCCATCTTCTGTAGGAATGTCACCCTATGTCTCTCTTTGTGGGATGACGCCGCTGCAACTTTTAAGGGCACATCTCTCATCACAAAACCATGTTAACACCATCTCCTGGTTACAACGGTTAACCCCAAAGCTTTTCGGAGGTAAGCTCCAATGTAATGTCCCAATTTTCGGCCCATTATTTGGGCCCAAAGAAATAGGAGAAAAGGGCCAAATGTCTTTACTTGAGTCCAAAGGAAAGGAGGATATGGGCGAAAGGCCTAACCCGAGGGGAAGGAAAACACTAGCCCCATTCCCTATAAAAGGAGGAGCAGCCCCTCTCATTTGGCACAAAGTTCGACGACCGACGACCAGCCCGGAGCCGCCGACGACCGCCAGCCAGCCACCGCCCGCTGCCGTTCAGCCGCCGTCCGACCACCGCCGGAAACCGCCGGCCGCCACCGCTCGGAGAGCCGCCGCCGCCGTCCGATCTAGCCGGAAAAGTTGCTGGAGATCGCTTCTCGTCCGCGCTTCCGATCTTGTACTCCGAGTCGTCGCCTTCTCAATTCTTTTGAGTGCAGAGCCCTTCGTTCTTCGCGTTCTTAAGGTGAGATTTCTCATATCTCAAATCTACTCCGTTTTCCTCTTCTAAACCCCATATCTGCTTCAGATCTATGCTTCTAGATCAGATCTGATCCGTAGAAGTTGTGGATCTGAACCGTATCTCCCTTCCCGTCTCTCTCTCGCTCAGATCTGCTTCAGATCTATGCTTCTGATGGATATTAGTGGTAGATCTGAACCGTATCTTTCTCTCTCGTTCAGATCTGCTTTAGATCTATGCTTCTGATGGATATAAGTTGTAGATCTGAAATGTATCTTCTTCTTTTGTTCAGATCTGTTGGCCAAAACCCTAGATCTGTTCTCTTTTTCTAGATCTGTCTTCTAAAACCCTAGATCTGTGTGCAGGATCTCCATATCTATAGCCGGTTTCACCAGATCTACTCTCGTTTCTCAGATCTAGACTAAGGTGAGGACCGAACGTGATCTATTCTCTATTCTACTGCAATGTTGGAACTCGAATCTTCGTTTAATAGCGTCATTCCTAGATAGTGTAGTTTTAGCGGATGATTTGCGTTTATGTGATTGAAGAGCACCTAGAATATAGGTTGTCGCTTAAACTGAAAACGGAACCCAAACTTTAGGTTACCATTTGAACCGAAAAAGTTGCTTGTGTGTGAAGGTTATGCTTGATAGATCTGTTGTACGTCCCCTGAAAGGGTGTTGTGTGGCGGCACGCGTACATTGCGTCTAATACGGGTCCATCTCGTGTTGGTGGAATTTCAGAACCAACAGATCCAGGAGCAGTCGCCTTCATGCTCAACACCAGCTCGACAGATTTCTCCGTCTCCTTCATCGTCGTGACTGGTTGAGTCTCTGATGTCTCTTTGGTCGCAACTTCCAAGTCCTGATTTAACTCAGACCGTCGATACCGGCTCGCAAATTCCACTGCGACAGCTGGGGTTTCTTCCGGATCCTTGTTACCCAGTAGATAACACATATTTTTGTTCACCTGTGCTATCATCTCTTTCAACTCCTGCATCTCGACATGGTTTTGATTCATGTTACCTTCCAGGGACAACATCGATTTCAAGAGATCTGATCTGGAGCTGTTGAATCGAGCTAGTACTGATGCCAACGATCCTTCCTGGTGAGCTGCTGGTGAGGTCAGATCAGACTTTGGTGACATAGTGACAACCTGCTCTGATACCATTGATAAGACTCAGAGTTGAGCTTATCGGTTTGTGACAGAAAGGGGAACGAAGCAGAAGAAGGGAATGAGATATCAAAAGAATTAGAGAGAAGATAGAAATATTTTGTTTGATTGATCATTTGATAGATGTTTCTGAATAGAGATACAATGTTAAATACTAAGTAATAAAAGGCCTTAAATAACACTCATTTTCTAGCAGCCCATCAATCAACCTCGAGTCCCATTTCCTTGCTTATCAGAGTATTGACAGTGGTGTTGACAAAAATGGATGGTGCTGGGATTGGTGGTAACAGCGACGGTCCTAGACAGATCTCTTGGGTTAGAGCTCACGGGACACTCGAATCAGATAACAACAACTATGCTTTGCTCGGGCTCGGGAGGCAGGTTGAGACGGATGCTTCGTGGAATGGTGTCGTTAATGAGGAGAGTGAGACTTAACCGTGGCTCTAATTCCGCTGTTGCTATCATCTTCTTCGAATCATCTGGATTTGAACATTGAATTAGAATCTAGTGTTTTGGATCGAGAAGAAAGAAACCCATATGGGAATTTGAATCGACGTAAAGACACAAGTTTTGAAGAGAGACAAAAGGAGATCAGCGACCCTTACTTAATCTTAGAAGCCATAGCCACAATGTCAGTTTGCTCCTGCTGCTACGGATCAGTGATGACTAAAATGGAAAGTGACACGATACAATTTAAAATTATGAATAAAATTTGTTCATCAGATATGTGTTGCTAGATATCAAGAGAGAAAATGATTTGGCTCATGGGATTGAGGAAACGGTTGATATTAACAAACTGTTATCTGAATAATATTCTTCAAGGCAAGTCACTCGCGATCACAAGTCATTCTCATGTTTGGTCATTAACAATTTCCTTTGGCATAGATGTTAATGGACAAATCCGATTTGTGAGAGGTCCAAACTTAACCGCCTCAACATCCAAATGGATGCATACGAACCTCTTACTTCTCAACTATCCGTCATAAGGCTTCTAGTGCCATATTCCATCTTCGGTCAAGCCATTTTCACTTTCATGTCACCAGCTGTTTCAACATAAAAACTTTGCTTCCCACCTTTAATTTTCTGAATGATCGGTCGTAGTTGTTTCTTAGAAAAGATCACACTTTTTTACAAAGCATGTTCATGATCTCGCTTCCTCCCTTATATCACCTTCAAATTTTATATCACATACCACTTCGGGTCCAGGTAAAGAAAATGTGAATTCAAGGTCCAAGGTTCTGGAGGAATTGGAAAACTTGCTGCCTGCTTCTGTTAAAATCCCAGAAAAGAGGTTGAGAATTCCCTTCATATTCGGCGGGATTCTTGTGTTTTCCATAATATGTTGGACAATGATTTGTCTTTGTATTCTGACCATCAATGCATGAAGCACCAAATTCCTTCTCAGGTTATACTATTCTGATATGTTAATGTTACTTTTGTTTCTTTCATGTTGTTGTTAGTTTGTCGAGTCGCATATATCTAGCTGAAAGGTTTACAGCACAGTTTGCTGCAAACGTTTCCACTTCCTTGACAGGTCATCGAGAAAGAAATAGAAGATGATAATTGTTTCAGTCTTTTCTTTTTGAGTTATTTCTTTTCCATCATTGTCTGTGTAACATTATGAATATGTTCTAGAATAATCTGCTGCTTCTGTCACCAGCTCAAGTTTTCTGGGTTGAGTGGGATTTTCATTAATAAGTTCACCCTTACATGGTCTTTCATTCTCCTTCTGTTTCAAAATGTACATGACAAATATTTTAATTGCCCTCTTTCTCTAAACAGAAGCTTTCTTTCCTTTTGAATTCATCAGATACCACTCTCTCTTTTTTGGTGTTGTGTTCTCTTATCACTATGTTCTCCATCTTCTGTAGGAATGTCACCCTATGTTTCTCTTTGTGGGATGACGCCGCCGCAACTTTTCAGGGCACATCTCTCATCACAAAACCAAGTTAACACCATCTCCTGGTAACAACGGTTAACCCCAAAGATTTTCGGAGGTAAGCTCCAATGTAATGTCCTAATTTCCTGTCCATTACTTGGGCCCAAAGAAATAGGGGAAAAGGGCCAAATGTCTTTACTCTAGCCCAAAGGAAAGGAGGATATGGGCCAAAGGCCCAAGGCCCAAGCCGAGGGGAAGGAAAACCCTAGCCTCGTTCCCTATAAAAGGAGGAGCAGTCCCTCTCATTTAGCACAAAGTTCGAGACAACGAAGCTCTGCCCGCAACCCGAGCCAGCCGACGACCGACGACCAGCCCGGAGCCGCCGACGACCGTCGGCCAGCCACCGCCCGCTGCCGATCAGCCGCCGGCCGACCACCGCCAGAAACTGCCGGGAGAGCCTCCGCCGCCGTCCGATCTCGCTGGAAAAGTTGCTGGAGATCGCTTCTCGTCCGCGCTTCCGATCTTGTACTCCGTGTCGTCGCCTTCTCGATTCTTTTGAGTGCAGAGCCCTTCGTTTTTCGCGTTCTTAAGGTGAGATTTCTCAGATCTCAGATCTACTCCGTTTTCCTCTTCTAAACCCCAGATCTGCTTCAGATCTATGTTTTTATATCAGATCTGATCCGTAGAAGTTGTAGATCTGAACCGTATCTCCCTTCCCGTCTCTTTCTCGCTCAGATTTGCTTCAGATCTATGCTTCTGATGGATAGAAGTGGTAGATCTGAACCGTATCTTTCTCTCTCGCTCAGATCTGCTTCACATCTATGCTTCTGATGGATAGAAGTTGTAGATCTGAACCGTATCTTCTTCTTTTGTTCAGATCTGTTGGCCAAAACCCTAGATCCGTTTTCTTTTTCTAGACTGTCTTCTAAAACCCTAGATTTGTGTGCAGGATCTCCAGATCTGTAGCCGGTTTCACCAGATCTACTCTCGTTTCTCAGATCTAAAATAAGGTGAGGACCGAACGTGATATTTTCTCTATTCTACTGCAATGTTGGGACTCGAATCCTCGTTTAATAGTGTCTTTCCTAGATAGTGTAGCTTTTGCGGATGATTTGCGTTGATGTTATCATTTCAACCAAAAATGTTGCTTGTGTGTGAAGGCTATGCTTGATAGATCTGTTGTAGGTCCCCCGAAAGGGTGTTGTGTGGCGGCACGCGTACATTGCGTCTGGTACGTGTCCCTTGTATCGTCGGAAGGGGGTTTTGGCGAGCCCCCCAAGTTGTTGTTGTTGTTGTTGTTGAGCACTGGAGCCAATGGCGGGTTCTGGGGCTATTGTTTTGGTTGCGCTTTGGGTGGTAGGAGTCCAGAGTACGGGGTACGTGGGGTGCCTGCGGTACGATCTGGACATCATATTGCTTGTGCCTTCAGGTGTTGGGTGCAAGGTGTTATTAACCTTAGACTCGTTCTTGATGTTGTGCTAGTATAAAGTAGAGATAGCGATATTCCTAGAATCCGCCCTCACTGGGTAATTGTGTCGAACCAATTACTGATGCCTCTTTCGTTGATTGTTTTGCAGGTAACCCTGAAGCGTTGCAAAGGTAGACGGACGGTGTGGTGATATGTTTTGGGGAAGCGGGATTTCTTTCTTCTCTCTTTCGTTCTTTCGTTTCATTAAGACTTATGCGTTTATTCTGTTTCACGTTAAACTATTTTGTTCGGTTTTCATGTAAGGCTCGGTCTTCTATTTCAATCAAGTAAACCCTTTTCAATTATTTAAGTGTTGGTTCCGGTTTATGGCTTGGTTCGTGCTTGTGGACTATGACTCGTGGAGTCAAAGAGTCTTTAACTTGGATCCGGCTGGACGGGTGTTACAATTTTGGTATCAAAGCCAGGTTAGACCTAGCCAGTGTTGTCATGGCTAGGTAGGGTAGGGTAGCGTATTTATATTCGGTTTTCAAAGTTTATTTTAAAGTGTTTTCAACTCTTTTCAAAATGGGGATTTCTAAAAGTTAGACACTAGGAGCACCACTTCGATCTCCTCCTTATATACTCTTCGGAAGTGAGTTCAGTATTCAACCGTCAACTGACTCAATCGTCCTTCTTTTGCAACAGATGCCGCCTAAGAGAAGAACCGTGTTAGCTCGTCGTGACTGTGATACACCGTCACCAGCTTCATCGACAAACAGTGCTACCAGTGTTCGCGGAGGTCAGGAACCAGTTGCTGAGAACCAAGGAGGGGCAGTATTTGGAGCAGGGCAAGTTGTAGTGGATGCCGCCCTTCTGAAAGAGCTTCTCGCCCTTCAGCAGGCGCAAGCTTGGGCTGTAGGAGCTAGAGTGGGAAATGTTGCGGGAGCAGGAGCAGATGTTGGAGTCGCTGTTGGAGCAGCAACGGGAGCTTTAAGAGCAGGAGCTCCGAAAGTGATACCAGAGAACGTCAACGTGGCGCCAGGTGCTGGAGGAGGAGCTAGGCCCGCTTAAGAAGTTGTGAATGCCCAAGGAGGAGCTGTGAACGCCCCAGGAGGAGCTGGCTTTGTTGCTAGAGGAGCAGGAGCCGCTCCTATGGGATATGGATTTGTTCAGCCACCACGGTTGGTGAATTGGTACCCACCACCACCGCCGCCGCAGGCACCTGGAGCGGTGCAAGGGATGTCTTACTGGAGCATGTTGAAGCATCTGAGGGAGATGCAAATGGATCATTTTGTCGGTGGGGTCAATGTCATTGCAACAGACAACTGGAGGAGGAAGCTGGAGAGAAATTTGGATACTGCTAGGTGTCCGATGGAGTTTCGTTTCGAGATAGCAACCTTCTATATTAAGGATGATGCACTGGTCTGGTGGGAAGGAGTATTGGAGGCCGCTCAGGGACGTTAGCTGACGTGGATGGACTTCCGCGAGGCGTTCAACCAGAAGTACTTCCCAGAAGTGGCAATGGATAGGCTGGAAGGGGAATTCCAGAACCTCCGTCAGGGAACCCGGAATGTGAGAGAGTACGGGGAGGAGTTCAACCGTTTGAGGAGATTTTCAGGTTGGTACCTGACCGAGCGAGAGCTGATCCGTAGGTTCCTCGCTGGATTGAATATTGAGCTCAAGTGTCGCTGTAAGCTGAGGGATTACTACAACATCAACGACCTGATTGAGAAAGCAGCTGATGCTGAGACTGACTGGGAGGAAGAGTAGAGGCAGCAAAAGAGCGCACAGCATCGAAACGGTAAGAGGAATTGGGAGACTGCTAATGCCATCGTTCCGGTAGTGCAGGCACAGCAGGTGCAGCAGGCACCGTAGGTGCAGCAGGCGCATCCCGTGGCGGAGCGATAGTTGCAGCAGGCACGACCGATGGCGTGTTATGGATGCGGCCAGTTGGGCCACATCATGAGGGACTGCCCATAGAATATGTGCTTCCGGTGCAGGCAAATGGGGCACATGTCAAGGGAGTGCCCAAAACAAGCTGTGTGAGCAAGAGTAGGAGTGCAACTGTTACCACCGCAGCAGCCAGGAGGGCAAGGAGGAGCTGGATTGTTGCCACTACCGCCACCAGGAGGGCAGGCCGAAGGACCTCAAGCGTATGTTGCAGGAGTCCTCAGGGGAGTGGAGCCGATCGCGGGTATGTAAATTTTTACCCCCTTGCGTGAATTATTGTGTAGTCGTGATAGTTAAAGGTATAGTAGCTTAGCCTAGTAATCGTGTAGGATCGGTTATGGTTGGGGGAGTAGCCGCCCACACCTTATTTGACGCGGGAGCTACGCATTGCTTTGGGAGTCCACGGTTCTCAGAATGTTGGGCCTTTAAGGGAAGGTCATTGATGGAACCATGAAGGTCGAGACCGCCAGAGCGGAGAAAATATCAGGCACGGGGATCTTCGAAGCAGTGCCAGTAACGCTAGACGGAGTCGACTTACCTGCAGACTTAGCGCGAATAGAACTAGGTCGCTATGAAGTTATCCTGGGCATGGATTGGTTGGTGTGACACCAAGCCGTGATGGATTGTGCCATGGCAACCATCACCTTTCCTCGTGAAGAGGGAAGGATCGTTTTCAAGGGAATGAAAACGCAGACGGGGATATCAGTCATATCCATGATTCAAGCAGAAACGTTGATGAGCAAAGGGAACGAGGCGTACTTGGCAACCATCTCAATGACCAAGGAAGAGGGAGCTCCGATCTTGGAAACCATTCCGGTGGCTACGGAATACGAGGACGTATTCGCGCCGTTGAAGGGACCACCACCGGAATGGAATGACGCCTTTTACGATAGAGTTAGAGCCCGGAACAACACCTGTGTCGAGGGATCCTTATCGTTTAGAGCTCGCAGAGATGGCTGAGCTGAAGAAGCAACTTGAGGATCTTGTGGAGAAAGGATTTTTCTGACTGAGCAGTTCACCATGGGGAGCGCCAGTGTTTTTTGTCAAGAGGAAGGACGGGAGTTTCCGATTCTGTATCGACTACCAAGGCCTGAATAAGGTGACCATCAAGAACAAGTACCCGTTGCCAAAGATCGATGAGCTTTTTGACCAGCTGCAGGGAGCCTCATGGTTCTAGAAGATCAATCTTGCCTCGGGGTACCATCAAATCCGGATAGCGGAAAAGGACATTAAGAAGACGGCATTCCGAAACCGTTATGGGCACTACGAGTTCGTGGTAATGCCGTTTGGGTTGACCAACGCGCCAGCAGCCTTCATGAAGATGATGAATGACGTCTTCCGAGAGTACTTGGAAAAGTGCGTGATTATCTTCATTGACGATATACTGGTCTACTCGAGGAGTAAGGAGGATCACGAGTGGCACCTCAGGATTGTCCTAGAGACTCTCAGGAAGCAACAGTTGTTCGTAAAGCTCAGC
This sequence comes from Orychophragmus violaceus, assembly GCA_030180135.1. Classification (NCBI taxonomy): domain Eukaryota; kingdom Viridiplantae; phylum Streptophyta; class Magnoliopsida; order Brassicales; family Brassicaceae; genus Orychophragmus; species Orychophragmus violaceus. Next base: position 38,120,081 of record CM058240.1, read on the forward strand.
AAGTGTAGCTTTTGGCAAAGGGAGATTGGATTCCTTGGCCACGTGAGCTCGGCTTCCGGTGTAGCAGTGGATCTGGAAAAGATCACCTCGATCACCAACTGGGCAAGGACGGAGAATGCAACCGACGTTCGTAGTTTCCTGGGATTGGCTGGATACTACAAGAAGTTTGTGGAAGGATTCGCCAGCATCGCTAAACCTCTGACGGTCCTGACCGGTAAGGACGTCAAGTTTAATTGGACGGATAAGTGCGCCCAGAGCTTTGAGCAACTAAAGGAACGGTTGACTCAAACTCTGGTGTTAGTACTGCCGCGGTTGGGAATACCGTATGTAGTCTACACGGACGCATCCGGAGTTGGACTATGGTGTGTCTTGATGCAAGAAGGAAGAGTGATCGCCTATGCATCGAGGCAGTAGAAGAAGCACGAGGTTAATGTTGGATTATATGTGTGTTCATGGTTCAATTAACAGATTGCAACCTAGCACATATAACTCAGATCTAGGTTCTTGACAAATGAATCATAAACCAATACCTGATCATTACCTTTCAGTTTGCAGCGGATTGATGGATGGTAATGATGAGATCAGCAAGAACAGATCAGATGCCTGTTCCTCCTTCAGTATCCACACTCTTACAAGCCGGGATGGTTGCTAGACCAAAGCAATGGATTGATCAGAGAGAGAAGATAGACGGCTCACGTTTTAGGTCGCTAACCGTTCGAGTCGAAATTCTGAGACAACTCAAATAAATATCGACTCTGTCATTAACCTAAACCGATGTCTCGGTTTCGCAACTGTGTCGACCGACACATACACTTGTGTCAATCGACACAAGTCATTTGTCTCGATATGGGCCCAAGTGATTAAACTAGCGGCCCAACTCTCTGCACAAATATAGTAAATGCCTTGCATCTTACCGTATTCATTCCATGTTAACTTTCCCGTTAGCTATGGTGTGTGACCCTTTGGGATCATACAATACTGGTAATAAGTCCTAAACTTATAGATCAAGAGCGGACTCTAGCAAGTCATCATGATCACCCAGTATTTATGACTTATGTCTGATCTCGACATTTATCATACTTTCTAGAGATAGTACGGTAGATTTCAGGACATTCCCAAGATTAGGCTTTATAAGGATGACACTAATCTTGCCTTATGACTAATCGAGATATTGTGACGAAAGGGATTATGAATACAGAGATTCCAGTTCAAGTGGGAGATTGTTGGAATTGTGTCCAGCAATCTCTGTACTGTCTCTATAACGTAAGAGTATGTCAGTGATCAGACATAAGTCATACAATGCTGGGGGTCATGATGGCTTGCTAGAGTCCGCTCATGATCTATAAGTCTTGGACTTATTGCCTTTATTGTATGATCCCATATGGGTCACACGCTTAAGCTAGCAGGAAATAATGTTGAAAGGCATAGCAGAAGTACGACAAAAGTGCTAGGCATTTGTCGTACTAAGAGAGAATGAATAATGGGTCTGATTAAATGTGATTTAATTAGATTGGGCCCAAAAGCCCAAAAGGGAAAGAGAAGGCTTTTAATGTCTAAAAGCCAAGTCTCTTCTCCCTAACCCTAAGCCTCCCAGCCGCGATTTCTCTCCTCTCTCTGCGCCCCATCTCAGCTCGGTCTAGCAACCAGTTTCCTGTGATTGCGTGTGTGAGCCTTTGGAGGATCCATCTCTCGGTGTATCTCCCTGATCATTGACCTGTTCATCAATTCCGCTGCAAACAAACAGGTAAAAGGTGAGATCTAATGTTTCTAAATAAGAACACCTAGATCTAATGCATGTTTAGGTTGATATCAATATGAGAATTGAATCAGGATCAACCGAAACTTCCAACAGTGGTATCAGAGCCATTGGTTCTTAGGTTTCTTGTTTTAGATTCATTGTTTAGGTTGTTTAATCTGCTTAGAATTGTTTTTGAATCAATTACTGATAAGATAAAACAGTTAAGAATCAGAATTGAACTCTAAACACACAAGAAAAATCGCAAAACACTGAGCTATATGACTCAGATTTGCGATCGGATTGGATCGGAATGGCCGGTTGGTCGGATTGGGCCGGTCGGACGCGGATCGGACGGATGGATCACGGTCGATCATCGCGTCGAGTTGATCGCGTCGTCCCGATCGCGTCCGGCTGTGCGTCGCGTCCCGATTGCTCGGCGATCGTGGAGCGTCCGTCCCGGCTGCACCGTCCCGATGGCCCGTCCCGGCTGTTGCGTCCGGCCGTAGCTGAAACGCCTCGATCTCGGATCGGTTGGCTCGCGGCTGAGCGGCTGGACGATGGCTTCTTGGGAAAGAAGCTAGGTCACGACCAACTCGGTTTGGTTCGTGACCAAACCGGTTCGATTTCGGTTTGGTGGCTCGGTTCAAAACTTGATTAAAATCTTCGTTCTGGTTTAATAAACAGATTAATAATTTTATTAAATCTGGTTAAACCGGAATAAGAAATCCAATGTCGAAAGAAATATTGGATTTAGTGCCTAAACCAGGGATTTCTAATTTGATTTGGTTGGACCAAATAAATTGAGAAATTCCGGTTTAGTAAATAACCGGTTGACAATTGTGGTCATCGTAGTAATTAAAACTTGGTTGGACCAGTTTTAATGAACCAGACCGGTTATGTCAATTAATTGGACAATTGGGTCATGTCTTGGACATGGACCAATTCTTGGGCCTCGGGCCAAGAAGTTAAAACAATTGGGCCAGTTAATTGAGTCTTTCTTCAGATTAATTTAAAATCTATTTTATAAAATTATAAAGTCGTTTTTAAATTAAAGTTTCCGAAATTTTATAATTAGAAAGTTTCTTTAAATAGAATTTTCTGAATTTGCGGGTTTTGGATTTTTTAAAGAAGTTTCTAAAGTTAGAAAGTTTCCGGTTTTAGAAAGTTTCCAATTTTAGAAAGTTTCTAAAAATAGTAGGTTTCCATAAATAGAAAGTTTCCCGAAATAGTAATCTTCTATTTTGGGAATGATTTTAATAAACCTACGAACCTCAAATAATATCAAGCGTTGGATGTCTTGTCCAGGCTATGTCAGCTGTCAAAGCCCATTCAATTGCATTCATGGCCTTACAGTGTGAGGATGTCTGCTTTTGCGTGGGTAAGACGGTTTGTGATTCATAAATGTCATTGGGAGTCCCAGACATTAATGAATACATGACTGTATAGTCCGGTTTTCTTGACTAGGCCATCGGGAGTCCCGGGCCTTGAGACATCAGAGTGGATTGGGCCTCGGGCCCAGATTCACAACCAAGAGTTATATCACGGATATAATTAGCCGATATAGGGCTTACCGATATAAGCTAAGGTTGGGTGACGGCCAGTGGCCCACTTTGATCTTAGTTATATGTGGATCTTGGAATCATTATATTCTATTGAGGGTAACTTATGTTATTGAATATAATGCATGATTAATCATATTATACTTTAATACGAGATTAATCATTTTGAACATATAACTAATAACCTTTTTATTTATATATTTCAGATATGACTACTACAAGCACTCAAAACACATTCTCGATCCGGTCTGTTCTCGAGAAGGAGAAGCTGACTGGAACGAACTTCCTGACATGGTCAAGGAACTTGAGGCTGGTCCTCAAGCAGGAGAAGAAGGATTACGTCCTTCGAGATCCCCTCCCCGAGAGGCCTCTTGCCAATGCTGCCAGGACTCTGCACAATGCTTGGGAAAAGCATTCGTCAGATGAAAATGATGTTTATTGCCTGATGTTGGTGACAATGACTCCTGAGCTGCAAAAACAGTTCGAAAGTGTATTGTCTCCAATCGAGATCATGGCAAGCCTGAAATCGCTTTTTCAGGAGCAGGCTAGGACCGAGAGGTTCCAGACAGTTAAGAACCTCTTGGACTGTAAGTTGGCTGCGAATGCGGCAGTGAGTCCTCATGTGTTGAAGATGATGGGTTATCTCGATCATCTTCACAAACTCGACTGCCCAATCAGCCAGGAACTTGCCTGCGACATCATTCTGCAGTCTTTACCTGCAAGCTATGATCAGTTCATTCTGAACTTTAACATGCATGGCTTGAGTAAGACACTGCCTGAGCTTCACGGAATGCTCAAGACTGCAGAGCCCAACTTGAAGAAACCCGCCAAGGACCCCAATGTACTTATGGTACAGAAGGGCAAGGGGTTTAAGAAGTCTTCTGCTAAGGATAAGGGAAAGGCCAAGGGTGTCCAAGTCGTGGACAAGGACACGCCAAAGCCCAAGCCCAAGTCCAAGGCTGGGCCTACTGACATGTGCAGGTTCTGCAAAGAACTGGGGCATTGGAGAAGAGATTGTAAGAAATTCCAGGAAGGTCTAAAGGAATTAAAGAAGAAGACTTTCGAGACTTCTTCATCAGGTATTTTTGTTATAGAAGTTAATACAACTACTTCTGATAATACCTCATGGGTCATGGATACTGGTTGTGGGGCTCATATTTGTACTAATATGCAGGCACTCAGCAACAGTAGAAGGCTGAAGCAAGGACAAGTGGAACTACGAGTTGGGAATGGAGCGAAAGTTTCAGCACTAGCTGTAGGAACTTACTTGTTGTCTTTACCTTCGGGATTGATTTTAGAACTTAATAATTGTTATTTTGTACCTGCTATAAGCAGAAATATTATTTCAATTTCTTTGTTGGATTTGGAAGGTTATGATTTTTCAGTTAAGAATAAATTATGTTCCTTCAATCGCAACAATTTGTTCTATGGTTCTGCCCCTCTTACGAATGGGCTTTACATACTCGATCAATCCGCGCCAATTTATAACATTAATACAAAACGGTTTAAACCTAATGAGGAAAACCGAATGTTTCTATGGCATTGTCGTTTAGGGCACATCAGCGAGAAACGCATCAAGAGGCTCCATTCGAATGGACTTCTTGGCTCATTTGACTTTGAGTCATGTGAGAAATGCGAATCCTGCATGATGGGCAAAATGACACGGGCCCCCTTTAATAAACCTAACGAGAGGGCCAGTGACTTATTGGGCCTGATACACACTGATGTGTGTGGCCCAATGTCCACAAATGCAAGAGGAAACTATCAGTACTTCATTACCTTCACTGATGATTTCAGTAGGTATGGATATGTTTATTTGATGAAACATAAGTCTGAATCTTTTGAGAAGTTCAGAGAATTCCAAAATGAAGTACAGAACCAACTTGGCAAAAGCATTAAGGCTCTTCGGTCCGACCGAGGAGGAGAATACTTAAGCCAAGAATTCAGTGATCATCTGAGAGAGTGTGGGATCGTATCCCAACTCACTCCTCCTGGAACACCTCAATGGAACGGTGTATCTGAGAGGAGAAATCGGACCTTATTGGATATGGTTCGATCTATGATGAGTCACACAGACCTTCCAATATCCCTTTGGGGATATGCTCTGCTAACAGCAGTGTTCACTCTAAATAGAGCGCCATCAAAAGCAGTAGCAAAGACACCATATGAATTATGGACTGGAGAAGCTCCAGTGCTGTCTTATCTAAGAATTTGGGGTTGTGAAGCCTATGTTAAGAGATTAATCTCAGATAAGCTTACACCAAAATCTGATAAATGCTACTTCATTGGTTATCCACGGGAAACCAAGGCTTATTACTTCTATCTACGTTCCGAGAACAAGATCTTTGTTGCCCGGGATTGTAACTTTCTTGAGAGAGAGTTTCTCTCTAAGAAAGACAGTGGGAGTAAGGTACTGCTTGAAGAAATTCAAGATGAACAGGATACTGCTCAACCTAATGAGGAAGAGCAGCAGGAGGACCTACAAGAAATTGTAGAGCCTGAACCTGTAGTACCTGAAGTTCGAAGATCCGGGAGGATCCGTCACGAACCCGAGAGATATCAGGGATTCCTCGTGACTGACTGTCATGATCTTTTGATCATTGATGGTGATGAACCATCGAACTTCAATCAAGCCATGATGGGCCCAGATTCCTCTAAGTGGCGCAAGGCCACTGATTCCGAAATGGACTCCATGTCGGTCAACCAAGTCTTTTCGTTGGTTGACTTACCCGCTGGTGTAAAAGCCATCGAGTGCAAATGGATCTTCAAGAAGAAGATTGACGTGGATGGAAATGTCCAGATTTATAAAGCCAGGTTGGTGGCAAAAGGTTTCAGACAAGTTCACGGTGTGGACTACGATGAAACCTATTCACCGGTGGCTATGATGAAATCTATTCGGATTCTACTAGCAACTGCAGCTTTTCATGATTATGAAATTTGGCAGATGGACGTGAAAACCGCTTTCCTGAATGGTATTCTGGAAGAGGACGTGTATATGACACAACCTGACGGTTACATAGATCCAAAGAATGCTGGGAAAGTATGCAAGCTTCATAAATCCATTTATGGATTGAAGCAAGCATCGAGGAGCTGGAATCTTCGTTTTGATGAAGCGATCAAGCAATTTGACTTCATTAGAAACGAAGAAGAACAATGCGTGTATAAGAAATCTAGTGGGAGCAAGATCGTTTTTCTTATTCTGTATGTTGATGACATACTGCTTCTCGGAAACGACGTTCCAATGCTAAAGTCTGTAAAGGACTGGCTTGGAAGTTGTTTTTCCATGAAAGACATGGGTGAAGCCGCATACGTTCTTGGAATTAGGATCTATCGGGATAGACCTAAGAGGCTGATAGGCTTGTGTCAAGACTCATACATTGACAAAGTCCTACAAAGATTCAGCATGAAAGATTCCAAGAAGGGCTTCACGCCGATGGTACATGGCACAACGCTAAGCAAGAAGCAGAGCCCTACGTCGGCTGCTGAGCTTGAGCGCATGAAGAATATTCCTTATGCATCTGCAATAGGATCTGTCATGTATGCCATGATCTGTACTCGTCCTGATGTTGCTTATGCATTGAGCATGACGAGTAGATACCAGTCAAATCCAGGTGAAAACCATTGGATTGCCGTAAAGAACATCTTGAAGTATCTAAGACATACTAAGGATAAGTTCTTAGTGTACGGTGGAAGTGATGTGCTTAAAGTCAGTGGATTCACGGACGCAAGTTTCCAGACAGACACAGATGATTTCCGGTCACAGTCCGGTTATGTCTTTTGTCTGAATGGCGGTGCAGTAAGTTGGAGAAGCTCCAAGCAGGACACCGTTGCTGATTCCACTACAGAAGCTGAATATATCGCCGCCTCGGAAGCAGCGAAGGAAGCTGTTTGGATACGAAAGTTCATTATGGAACTAGGTGTGATACCAGATGCGGCTGAGCCTCTGGCACTGTTTTGTGACAACAATGGTGCTATAGCTCAGGCAAAGGAACCAAGATCACACCAGAAATCCAAGCATGTTCAAAGAAGATATCACTTGATACGTGACATCATTAATAGAAAGGAAGTCAAGATCAGCCGAGTTCCGACAGATGATAATGTCGCTGATCCGTTGACAAAGCCACTCCCAAGGCCTAAGCTCGAGTTCCTGACTGAAGCTGTAGGCATTAGAAACATTGAAATGTAATCTAAATTTGAGTGGGAGTTTTGTGAGCTTTATTTTAGTTATTTGATATGTTCTTGTAAAACATTATTTTATGTTTTAATGAAATTATTATTTCAAGATTATTTTAACTGTGATGAAATAATCGTTCCAAAATGATATGAACCATTTTATAGGACATCGAAGTAAATGACTTGATCTTGAGTCATCGAAGTCATTTAGCTTGATCATGAGACCCTATATTTGATAGATGTTTTATATCATCCCGTCCCCAGTCGAAGGTTGTTGAAATTGGAACATCAACAACCGTGTGAGACTGGATTGGTACGTGACTTATGACAAAGTCTTAATGTGTCATAGATGCACGGCATCAAAGTCAGTACATAGGTGTATGTTGGGAACATACGACCGGACAAGACCCGCTTATAAGAACTCTTCAGGATATTTATATCTGTGTCATAAGAGATTCTTACTACGACTATAGAGTATAGTCCTTAGACCTGAGTTCGCATGCATGTGACTGCATATGGACTGATGCACTTTGATCATTGTCTAACGCTATCATTCTGTGATAGCTATAAGGACCTTGTTTGGGTGCATTATGAAATGAGTAGTTTACAGTGATGGAACAAGATGGGATTTGTCCCTCCAATATAAATGGAGTGAATATCTCTAGGCCAATCGGAGATTTGAATACTGGAAAACGCATGGCCATGCTCAAACGGACTTTCCCGAGTCGTTTGTATTGTCAGTATCAAATCAGAGTCCGATGAACAAGATTAGGCTTTATAAGGATGACACTAATCTTGCCTTATGACTAATCGAGATATTGTGACGAAAGGGATTATGAATACAGAGATTCCAGTTCAAGTGGGAGATTGTTGGAATTGTGTCCAGCAATCTCTGTACTGTCTCTATAACGTAAGAGTATGTCAGTGATCAGACATAAGTCATACAATGCTGGGGGTCATGATGGCTTGCTAGAGTCCGCTCATGATCTATAAGTCTTGGACTTATTGCCTTTATTGTATGATCCCATATGGGTCACACGCTTAAGCTAGCAGGAAATAATGTTGAAAGGCATAGCAGAAGTACGACAAAAGTGCTAGGCATTTGTCGTACTAAGAGAGAATGAATAATGGGTCTGATTAAATGTGATTTAATCAGATTGGGCCCAAAAGCCCAAAAGGGAAAGAGAAGGCTTTTAATGTCTAAAAGCCAAGTCTCTTCTCCCTAACCCTAAGCCTCCCAGCCGCGATTTCTCTCCTCTCTCTGCGCCCCATCTCAGCTCGGTCTAGCAACCAGTTTCCTGTGATTGCGTGTGTGAGCCTTTGGAGGATCCATCTCTCGGTGTATCTCCCTGATCATTGACCTGTTCATCAATTCCGCTGCAAACAAACAGGTAAAAGGTGAGGTCTAATGTTTCTAAATAAGAACACCTAGATCTAATGCATGTTTAGGTTGATATCAATATGAGAATTGAATCAGGATCAACCGAAACTTCCAACACAATCTCCCACTTGTACTGGAATCCTACAAAGGACATTCCCAACAATCTTCCGATTGTACTGGAATCCTACATTCCCTAGTCCTTTTGTCTTAATATCTCGATCTGGCATAAGGCAAGATGCGTGTCATCCTTATATAGCCAGACCATGTTTATCGGACCAGATTTGATACTGACAATGCAAACGACTTGGGCAAGTCCGTTTGGGAATGGCCATTCTCTTACCAGCTATCAAATCTCCGATTGGCCTAGAGATATTACCTCCGTTAAACGGCAGGGACAAATCCCGTCTTGTTCCATCACTATGAACTACACAATTCATAATACACCCAACCAAGGTCCGTATAGCTCCCAGTTACGAAACAGCGTTAGACAATGATCAAAGCGCATTACTCCATGTGCAGCCACATGCATGCGAACTCAGGTCTAAGGACTATACTCTATAGTCGTATATGAGAACTTCTTATGACACAGATATTAATATCTTGCAGAGTTCTCATTGTTGGAATTGTGTCCAGTAATCTCGGTATTGTCTCTAGAAAGTAAGAGTATGTCGAGATCAGACATAAGTCATATAATACTGGGGATCATGATGGCTTGCTAGAGTCCGCTCATGATCTATAAGTCTTGGACTTATTGCCTTTATTATATGATCCCATATGGGTCACACGCCTAAGCTAACAGGAAAATGTGTTGGAACGGCTTAGCAGAAGTACGACAAAAGTGCCAGGCATTTGTCGTACTAAGAGAGAAAGATTAATGGGTCTGATTAAATGGGATTTAATCAGATTGGGCCCAAAAGCCCATTAGGGAAAAGAGAAGGCTTTTAATGACTAAAAGCCAAGTCTTTTCTCCCTAACCCTAGCCACCCAGCCGCGGCCTCTCTCTCCCTCTGCGCCTCTCTTCCTCGTGGTCTAGCAGCCATTCCTGTGATCGCGTGTGTGAACCTTTGGAGGATTCATCCCTCGGTGCATCTATCTGATCTCTGACCTGTTCTATTCCTTCCGCTGCAACAAACAGGTAAAAGGTGAGATCATGTTATGTTTCTATTCAAGAGAACCTAGATCTGTATGTTTAGGTTGAGATGAATATGTGAATTACATCAGGATCAACTAAACGAATCCAACAGTGGTATCAGAGCCATTGGTTCTTAGGATTTCTTGTTTTAGATTCATGCTTAGGTTGTTTATTCTGTTTAGAAGTGTTTTGAATCCATTACTGATAAGAAAAACACTTAAGAAACTGAATTTGAATCCTAAACACACTAAAGAAATCACAAACCGAGCTATATGACTCGGGTTTGTTGATCGGCCGAGAGTTTTGGGTCGGATGGATGGCGGATCGATCGATCGATCATGGTCGGATCGTCGCGCTACATCCCGTCCGTCCCGATCAAGTCTCAGCCGGCGAACGGGCCGATCGCATGGATCGCACGAACGCGATCGCATGGATCACGTCCCGTCGCGCCTCGGCCTCGTCCCGCTCTCGTCCAACGCTGTCCTGATCGCTCGGCGATCGAGTGAAGCAGCCGACCCGAGCTCGACGATCGACCGACCATCACACGCGAGCGTCCCGTCCGTCCGTCCCGAGCATGCCAAGCGTATCGATCTCGGATCGTGGCGCACGGCTTGCGGCTGGACGATCATTACTTGATCCGAAAGCTAGGGTTGAGTGATCACGGTTCAATCGGTTCGGTTCGGTTAATGGTTCGGTTTAAAATTTTAATTAAAATTGATTCGTTCTGGTTTAATAAACAGATTTTAATAATTTTATTAAATCTGGTTAAACCGGGATAAGAAATCCAATGTCGAAAGAATTATTGGATTTAGTGCCTAAACCAGGAATTTCTAATTTGATTTGGTTGGACCAAATAAATTGAGAAAATCCGGTTTAGTAAATAACCGGTTGACAATTGTGGTCATCGTAGTAATTAAAACTTGGTTAGACCAGTTTTAATGAACCAGACCGGTTATGTCAATTAATTGGACAATTGGGTCATGTCTTGGACATGGACCAATTCTTGGGCCTCGGGCCAAGAAGTTAAAACAATTGGGCCAATTATTTGAGTCTTTCTTCAGATTAATTTAAAATCTATTTTATAAAATTATAAAGTCGTTTTTAAATTAAAGTTTCCGAAATTTTGAAATTAGAAAGTTTCTTAAAATAGAAGTTTCTGAATTTGCGGGTTTTGGATTTTAAAGAAATTTCTAAAGTTAGAAAGTTTCCGGTTTTAGAAAATTTCCAATTTTAGAAAGTTTCCAAAAATAGTAGGTTTCCATAAATAGAAAGTTTCCCGAAATAGTAATCTTCTATTTTGGGAATGAATTTTAATAAACCTACGAACCTCAAATAATATCAAGCGTTGGATGTCTTGTCCAGGCTATGTCAGCTGTCAAAGCCCATTCAATTGCATTCATGGCCTTACAGTGTGAGGATGTCTGCTTTTGCGTGAGTAAGACGGTTTGTGATTCATAAATGTCATTGGGAGTCCCAGACATTAATGATTACATGACTGTATAGTCTGGTTTTCTTGACTAGGCCATCGGGAGTCCCGGGCCTTGAGACATCAGAGTGGATTGGGCCTCGGGCCCAGATTCACAACCAAGAGTTATATCACGGATATAATTAGCCGATATAGGGCTTACCGATATAAGCTAAGGTTGGGTGACGGCCAGTGGCCCACTTTAATTTTAGTTATATGTGGATCTTGGAATCATTATATTCTATTGAGGGTAACTTAGGTTATTGAATATAATGCGTGATTAATCATATTATACTTTAATACGAGATTAGTCATTTTGAACATAATAACTAATAACCTTTTTATTTATATATTTCAGATATGACTACTACAAGCACACAAAACACATTCTCGATCCGGTCTGTTCTCGAGAAGGAGAAGCTGACTGGAACGAACTTCCTGACATGGTCAAGGAACTTGAGGCTGGTCCTCAAGTAGGAGAAGAAGGATTATGTCCTTCGAGATCCCCTCCCCGAGAGGCCTCTTGCCAATGCTGCCAGGACTCTGCACAATGCTTGGGAAAAGCATTCGTCAGATGAAAATGATGTCTATTGCCTGATGTTGGTGACAATGACTCCTGAGCTGCAAAAACAGTTCGAAAGTGTATTGTCTCCCATCGAGATAATGGCAAGCCTGAAATCGCTTTTTCAGGAGCAGGCTAGGACCGAGAGGTTCCAGACAGTTAAGAACCTCTTGGACTGTAAGTTGGCTGCGAATGCGGCAGTGAGTCCTCATGTCTTGAAGATGATGGGTTATCTCGATCATCTTCAGAAACTCGACTGCCCAATCAGCCAGGAACTTGCCTGCGACATCATTCTGCAGTCTTTACCTGCAAGCTATGATCAGTTCATTCTGAACTTTAACATGCATGGCTTGAGTAAGACACTGCCTGAGCTTCACGGAATGCTCAAGACTGCAGAGCCCAACTTGAAGAAAACCGCCAAGGACCCCAATGTGCTTATGGTACAAAAGGGCAAGGGGTTTAAGAAGTCTTCTGCTAAGGATAAGGGAAAGGCCAAGGGTGTCCAAGTCGCGGACAAGGACACGCCAAAGCCCAAGCCCAAGTCCAAGGCTGGGCCTACTGACATGTGCAGGTTCTGCAAAGAACTGGGGCATTGGAGAAGAGATTGTAAGAAATTCCAGGAAGGTCTAAAGGAATTAAAGAAGAAGACTTTCGAGACTTCTTCATCAGGTATTTTTGTTATAGAAGTTAATACAACTACTTCTGATAATACCTCATGGGTCATGGATACTGGTTGTGGGGCTCATATTTGTACTAATATGCAGGCACTCAGCAACAGTAGAAGGCTGAAGCAAGGACAAGTGGAGCTACGAGTTGGGAATGGAGCGAAAGTTTCAGCACTAGCTGTAGGCACATACTTGTTGTCTTTACCTTCGGGATTGATTTTAGAACTGAATAATTGTTATTTTGTACCTGCTATAAGCAGAAATATTATTTCAATTTCTTTGTTGGATTTGGAAGGTTATGATTTTTCAGTTAAGAATAAATTATGTTCCTTCAATCGCAACAATTTGTTCTATGGTTCTGCCCCTCTTACGAATGGGCTTTACATACTCGATCAATCCGCGCCAATTTATAACATTAATACAAAACGGTTTAAACCTAATGAGGAAAACCGAACGTTTCTATGGCATTGTCGTTTAGGGCACATCAGCGAGAAACGCATCAAGAGGCTCCATTCGAATGGACTTCTTGGCTCATTTGACTTTGAGTCATGTGAGAAATGCGAATCCTGCATGATGGGCAAAATGACACGGGCCCCCTTTAATAAACCTAACGAGAGGGCCAGTGACTTATTGGGCCTGATACACACTGATGTGTGTGGCCCAATGTCCACAAATGCAAGAGGAAACTATCAGTACTTCATTACCTTCACTGATGATTTCAGTAGGTATGGATATGTTTATTTAATGAAACATAAGTCTGAATCTTTTGAGAAGTTCAGAGAATTCCAAAATGAAGTACAGAACCAACTTGGCAAAAGCATTAAGGCTCTTCGGTCCGACCGAGGAGGAGAATACTTAAGCCAAGAATTCAGTGATCATCTAAGAGAGTGTGGGATCGTGTCCCAACTCACTCCTCCTGGAACACCTCAATGGAATGGTGTGTCTGAGAGGAGAAATCGGACCTTATTGGATATGGTTCGATCTATGATGAGTCACACAGACCTTCCAATATCCCTTTGGGGATATGCTCTGCTAACAGCAGTGTTCACTCTAAACAGAGCGCCATCAAAAGCAGTAGCAAAGACACCATATGAATTATGGACTGGAGAAGCTCCAGTGCTGTCTTATCTCAGAATTTGGGGTTGTGAAGCCTATGTCAAGAGATTAATCTCAGACAAGCTTACACCAAAATCTGACAAATGCTATTTCATTGGTTATCCACGGGAAACCAAGGCTTATTACTTCTATCTACGTTCCGAGAACAAGATCTTTGTTGCTCGGGATTGTAATTTTCTTGAGAGAGAGTTTCTCTCTAAGAAAGACAGTGGGAGTAAGGTACTGCTTGAAGAAATTCAAGATGAACAGGATACTGCTCAACCTAATGAGGAAGAGCAGCAGGAGGACCTACAAGAAATTGTAGAGCCTGAACCTGTAGTACCTGAAGTTCGAAGATCCGGGAGGATCCGTCACGAACCCGAGAGATATCAAGGATTCCTCGTGACTAACTGTCATGATCTTCTGATCATTGATGGTGATGAACCATCGAACTTCAATCAAGCCATGATGGGCCCAGATTCCTCTAAGTGGCGCAAGGCCACTGATTCCGAAATGGACTCCATGTCGGTCAACCAAGTGTTTTCGTTGGTTGACTTACCCGCTGGTGTAAAAGCCATCGAGTGCAAATGGATCTTCAAGAAGAAGATTGACGTGGATGGAAATGTCCAGATTTATAAAGCCAGGTTGGTGGCAAAAGGTTTCAGACAAGTTCACGGTGTGGACTACGATGAAACCTATTCACCAGTGGCTATGATGAAATCTATTCGGATTCTACTAGCAACTGCAGCTTTTCATGATTATGAAATTTGGCAGATGGACGTGAAAACCGCCTTCCTGAATGGTATTCTGGAAGAGGATGTGTATATGACACAACCTGACGGTTACATAGATCCAAAGAATGCTGGGAAAGTATGCAAGCTTCACAAATCCATTTATGGATTGAAGCAAGCATCGAGGAGCTGGAATCTTCGTTTTGATGAAGCGATCAAGCAATTTGACTTCATCAGAAACGAAGAAGAACAATGCGTGTATAAGAAATCTAGTGGGAGCAAGATTGTATTTCTTATTCTGTATGTCGATGACATACTGCTTCTCGGAAACGACGTTCCAATGCTGAAGTCTGTAAAGGACTGGCTTGGAAGTTGTTTTTCCATGAAAGACATGGGTGAAGCCGCATACGTTCTTGGAATTAGGATCTATCGGGATAGACCTAAGAGGCTGATAGGCTTGTGTCAAGACTCATACATTGACAAAGTCCTACAAAGATTCAGCATGAAAGATTCCAAGAAGGGCTTCACGCCAATGGTACATGGCACAACGCTAAGCAAGAAGCAGAGCCCTACGTCGGCTGCTGAGCTTGAACGCATGAAGAATATTCCTTATGCATCTGCAATAGGATCTGTCATGTATGCCATGATCTGTACTCGTCCTGATGTTGCTTATGCATTGAGCATGACGAGTAGATACCAGTCAAATCCAGGTGAAAACCATTGGATTGCCGTAAAGAATATCTTGAAGTATCTAAGACATACTAAGGATAAGTTCTTAGTGTACGGTGGAAGTGATGTGCTTAAAGTCAGTGGATTCACGGACGCAAGTTTCCAGACAGACACAGATGATTTCCGGTCACAGTCCGGTTATGTCTTTTGTCTGAATGGCGGTGCAGTAAGTTGGAGAAGCTCCAAGCAGGACACCGTTGCTGATTCCACTACAGAAGCTGAATATATCGCCGCCTCGGAAGCAGCGAAGGAAGCTGTTTGGATACGAAAGTTCATTATGGAACTAGGTGTGATACCAGATGCGGCTGAGCCTCTGGCACTGTTTTGTGACAACAATGGTGCTATAGCTCAGGCAAAGGAACCAAGATCACACCAGAAATCCAAGCATGTTCAAAGAAGATATCACTTGATACGTGACATCATTAATAGAAAGGAAGTCAAGATCAGCCGAGTTCCGACAGATGATAATGTCGCTGATCCGTTGACAAAGCCACTCCCAAGGCCTAAGCTCGAGTTCCTGACTGAAGCTGTAGGCATTAGAAACATTGAAATGTAATCTAAATTTGAGTGGGAGTTTTGTGAGCTTTATTTTAGTTATTTGATATGTTCTTGTAAAACATTATTTTATGTTTTAATGAAATTATTATTTCAAGATTATTTTAACTGTGATGAAATAATCGTTCCAAAATGATATGAAGCATTTTATAGGTCATCGAAGTAAGTGACTTGATCTTGAGTCATCAAAGTCATTTAGCTTGATCATGAGGCCCTATATTTGATAAATGTTTTATATCATCCTGTCCCTAGTCGAAGGTTGTTGAAACTGGAACACCAACAACCGTGTGAGACTGGATTGGTACGTGACTTATGACAAAGTCTCAGTGTGTCATAGATGCGCGGCATCAAAGTCAGTACATAGGTGTATGTTGGGAACATACGACCGGACAAGACCCGCTTATAAGAACTCTTCAGGATATTTATATCTGTGTCATAAGAGATTCTTACTACGACTATAGAGTATAGTCCTTAGACCTGAGTTCACATGCATGTGACTGCACATGGACTGATGTACTTTGATCATTGTCTAACGCTATCGTTCTGTGATAGCTATAAGGACCTTGTTTGGGTACATCATGAAATGAGTAGTTTGCAGTGATGGAACAAGATGGGATTTGTCCCTCCAATATAAATGGAGTGAATATCTCTAGGCCAATCGGAGATTTGAATACTGGAAAACGCATTGCCATGCTCAAACGGACTTTCCCGAGTCGTTTGGATTGTCAGTATCAAATCAGAGTCCGATGAACAAGATTAGGCTTTATAAGGATGACACCAATCTTGCCTTATGACTAATCGAGATATTGAGACAAAAGGATTATGAATACAGAGATTCCAGTACAAGTGGGAGATTGTTGGAATTGTGTCCAGTAATCTCGGTACTGTCTCTAGAAAGTAAGAGTATGTCGAGATCAGACATAAGTCATATAATACTGGGGATCATGATGGCTTGCTAGAGTCCGCTCATGATCTATAAGTCTTGGACTTATTGCCTTTATTATATGATCCCATATGGGTCACACGCCTAAGCTAACAGGAAAATGTGTTGGAACGGCTTAGCAGAAGTACGACAAAAGTGCCAGGCATTTGTCGTACTAAGAGAGAAAGATTAATGGGTCTGATTAAATGGGATTTAATCAGATTGGGCCCAAAAGCCCATTAGGGAAAAGAGAAGGCTTTTAATGACTAAAAGCCAAGTCTTTTCTCCCTAACCCTAGCCACCCAGCCGCGGCCTCTCTCTCCCTCTGCGCCTCTCTTCCTCGTGGTCTAGCAGCCATTCCTGTGATCGCGTGTGTGAACCTTTGAGGATTCATCCCTCGGTGCATCTATCTGATCTCTGACCTGTTCTATTCCTTCCGCTGCAACAAACAGGTAAAAGGTGAGATCATGTTATGTTTCTATTCAAGAGAACCTAGATCTGTATGTTTAGGTTGAGATGAATATGTGAATTACATCAGGATCAACTAAACGAATCCAACACTCATCTTGCGGGCCATGTCCGGTCATATGCTCCCCTACATATACCTATGTGTCGACTTTGATGCCGCGCATCTATGACCCCTCGAAACTTGGTCATAAGTCTCAACACAATCTAGTCTCAACAGGTTGTTGTTGTTCCAATTTCAACAACCTTCGACTATGGACACTCTGATTTATGTCACTTCGTTAAATATGGGGTTTCAGGATCAAGTCTACTCATGTACTTCGATGGCCCATATATAATGACATGAATCATTTTGGAACAATTATTTTATATCACAGTTAAAATAATCCAGAAATCATTAGATTTCACAAACATAAAATGCTATGTTTTCATGAACCCTTCAAAATAACTAAGTAAAGCCCTTTACAAACTCCCACTGAAATTAAGACTACATCTTAATTTCACTCATCCTACAGCTACAGTCCGCGACTCGTGCTTAGGCATAAGGAGTGGCTTTGTTAATAGATTAGCAACATTCTCATTCGATGAAACTTGCTTATCTACTTAACACCTCTGTCATTTATCTCGCGGAATAGGTTATACCTATCCTCAAGGTGTTTGGACCTTTGATGTGCAGCTAGTCTTAACTACGCTGGGAATCAAATCTAGTTCAGTGATGAACTCTACTTTCCAAACAACCTCTTTCGCCGCTTCTCAAACTGCGAAATGTTCAGCTTAAGTCATGGAGTCAGCTACAGTGCCTTGCACCGCCAGATAGACACAAGATATAGCCGGACTGTGACCAGGAAGTATCTTTGTCTATTGGAAACTTGCCTTTCAGACTCTATCGACTTGTAGCACCTCACTTTCTCCGTAAATCCAGAACTTATCCTAAGTATTCCTCAAATACTTCAGAATATTCTTTACGGCAATCCAGTGATTCTTTGCTGGATTTGACTGGTCTTTACTTGTCTTGTTTAACATTAAAGCAACATCAAAACAAGTACGTGTCATGGCATACATGATAGATCCAATTGCCGACGCATATGGAATCCTATCCATGCATTCAAGCTCAGCAGATATCGTAGGATACTGTTTCTTGCTTAACGTATTGCCATGTGACATTGGCATAAAACCCTTCTTGGATTGCTGATTACGTGTAGGACTTTGTCAATTTAAGAATTCTGACTTTGTCCTACCAGCTCTTTTGGATCTCTATCTTTAGATCCAAAATCCAAGAACTACGTGGCTTTACCCATGTCAATCATAAAACCAACTCCCAAACCAGTCCTTTACCGACTGCAGCATTGGGACGTTATATTCGAGAATCAGTATGTCATCGACATACACTATGAGAAATGCAATATTGCTCCCACTTATCTTTTAGTAAACGCATTGTTCCACTTCGTTCCTGTTCAAGTCAAAACCTTGACTACTTTAACAGAACGAAGATTCCAACTCTGATATGTTTGCTTCCATCCATGAATGGATCGATGAAGCTAACTTACACATAGTGTAATTTTTCGGAGTCCGGGCTAACTTTCGCTTCTTTGAATTTCGCAGATTCGTCGCTTTCAATGATCATCAGATCATGCGAACTTTCAATGATCATCAGGTTCAACTAATGACGAGAAATCACTCTCGGATTAGTAACTGATTCATACAGATCTGCGAACTTCAGGCTTTACAGGTGTAGATTCTACAGAAATCTGTAAATCCATCCGCTGCTCTTCCTCAACAGGTTGAGCAGCCTCCTGTATTTCTCAAATTTCTTCGAGTTGTACTTTTACTCCCACTGCTCTTCTTGGAAAGTAACTTCCCTTCTTAGAAAACAGAATGGACGTAAAAGTAACAAGCCTTGGTTTCCCTAGGACAACCAGCGAAGTAGCACAACTTCAAATACTCAGTAAAGACGAATTTGGATCGATTCCAATCCACATTTACGTGGTGTCTTCCAACTGATATTGGTGGAATTATTTCAGCGTAAACTTAGATATTTCTAGAGCGTTATTCTTAGAGAATATCATGGAAGATTCGTGTGACTCATCTTTAATCATTTCTAATAAGATCTGATTCATTCTCACAGAAACACCTCTAGGTTTTCAGGAGAAATGAGCTGTGAAACGACTTCACACTCATTCAGATGATCACACAATCAATGACTTAAGTATTCTTACTCGTGATCTAATCCAGAGTCTTAATACTTCTGTCATTCAGAATCTATACTTCATTCTGGAACTCTTTCGACCATGTCAAAGAATTCCGACTTGTGTCTCATCAAATGAACACAGTCACACTCACTGAAGTAATCAGTAGAGACAATGAAGTACAGGAAATTTTCTCTGGCATTACTGCTCATCGGACCACATACATGAGTATGTTCAATCTCCAATAAGCCTTTGGGCCTTTCTCTAGCTCGGCTAAGATGGGCCCCTTTGTCTTTTGGCCTAGTAAGCAGAATTCAAGTCTCATAAGATATCTCAAATCAAATGAGCCCAAAAGTCCATAACTATGGGGTTTCTGAATCTGACTTACTCTATGTGACCAAAACATTTATGCCAAGAAAAATCAGGTTTAATTCATCAGATTTAAACCAATTGCAGTATTTATGTTACATTTTAGGCACTCTTTGGTTTAATACATAAAACCCATTCCTTGAATAGGGTGCTACAATTAATATTTCATTAAGATCAAAAGAACAAAACTAGTCTTTTATCGAAATGAAAACATTCAAATTCTTACAAGAAAATGAAAGACAACTCTGCTTAAAGCAGGTACATTGTAGCAATTACTTAATAAAACCAATCCTCAAAGGCATCTACAAGTGAAAACCCTACGGCTGAAGCAGCATCCTAAGATCCTTCCAGACACGCAGTTCCACTTGCCCTTTCTTCAACGTTTTACTGTTGTTCAGGCTCTGCATATTATAACAAATATCAGTGCCACAACCAGTGTCCAATACCTATAAGGTATAACTTGAAGTAATAACATGAATACCTGAGGAAGTAGTTTCATACATCAACTTCAACTCCTCATAATCTTCCATGAATTTAATGCAATCTCTCTTCCAATGCCCAGTCTCTTTACAGTAGCAGCACTTACCAACGTAAGAGGTATCTGACTCGGGCTCAGAAGACACACGCTTGCCATGATTCAAAATCTGGACAACTTTGTCTTCACCCTTGTCAGCTTTAGGTTTGGTAAACCTACCCTTCTCCTTCATGAGATTGTACAGGGTTCTCTTCACGTTTGGCTCAACTGTTTTGAGCATGTCATGCAGTTCAGTCAACGTCTTCGTTAAGCCTTTCTTGATATAGTCCCTTACGAACTCATCATAGCTTGACGGCAGTGACTGCAGAATGATATCAGTTGCCAATTCTTGGCTAACTGGATAATCCAGTTTCCTCAGGTTATCAATGTAACCCATCATTTTACTGATATGAGGACTTACTGGATGATCCATCGGTAGCTTGCAGCTAGTGAGAGATTTAACCAACTGGTATCTCTCCACTCTTACCTGCTCCTGAAATTTCAATTTCAGGCTGCTGATCATCTCTATTGGCGACTCCATGTTCTCATATTGCTTCCGCAAATCTGATTCCATGGTAGCCAATATCAGACCACGCACATCTACCGCATCATTATAATGCTTATTCCAAGCATTATATACTGCATGACTGGCTTTGGATCCGATCCTCTCGGGGAGAGCTTTCTCAAGGACATAGTCCTTTCTCTCATGCCTGAGGACTAGCCTCAGGTTCCGTGACCAAGTCAAGAAATTTGATCCGTTCAGTTTGTCCATCTCAAGGACATACCGGATCGAGAAAGTGTTTTGATTGTTTGTGCTTGTCATAGCTGAAATTTAGAGATAAATAGAGTTTTAGTTATTAAGTTCATAAAAGAGTAATCTTAACAACTTATAAGAAAACTCGCATTGCATTCAAAATTTCTTTGTTTAACCTCATAAGAATGCAATGATTCCGAGACCCATGTTCAGCTAATTCCAAAGTGGGCCACTGGCCGTCACCCAGAATTAGCTTTACTTGGTAAGCATACACACAGCTAGTTATAACCAATAACTCTCGGTTGTGAATTGGACCCGAGGCCCAAATTCACCAGATGTCTCAAGGCCCGGGACTCCCGATGGCCCAGTCAAGGAAACCAATCTCTTACAGCCAAATAATCACTAAAATCTGGGCCTCCCAATGAAATTAGTGACTATATACTACTTTACTTACGCGAAAACAGACACCTCACACTGTAAGCCATATCTGTAATCAAGTAAGCGTTAAGTAGCTGACAAGATTGGGCAAGACATCCAAGCTTGATATTGTTTTGAGGATTTTCAAGTTTTATTTCCAAAAATAGAAGATTACTATTTTGGGAAACTTTCTTAATTTAGAAACTTTCTAAATTTAGTAACTTACTAAAATAGAAATTTCTAATTTAAATATTTCATTAAATATTTTGGGTTGGGTCACAAATTATAGGCCCAATTCTTGGCCCAAGACCGTATAATTCCAGCTGGCCCAATAATTTGACATAACCGATCCGGTTTATTAATTCTGGTCCAAGACCAAATTAACTATCAAAACCATCGGTTATTCACTAAACCAGACCAGCTCTAAATTATTTGGTCCAACCAAATCAAACTTAGACCAGCCTTCGGTTTAGGTTAAAATTCAATTTTATGAATTTCAATCCGGTTTAACCAGAAATAAAATTATTTCCAGTAAACCGCGATTTGGGTTAACCGCTTGAACCACCAATTAAATTGGATCGGTTCAGTTAAGTCCAAAACCGGAAAAAAAACACCTTGTGTTTTAGCCAATTTTGACCTAACTTGCGGTTCTGGCTAAAGTAGACAATGAACCACAATCGGATTGATCGGTTCATTGTCTCGGTTTAGGGAAAGATGAACCACGAAGCTCGGCTGAACCGATTGGCTACTCGCGGATTATCTGCATCGCCTTCGTATCGATCGATATGAGTCTTTCATGTCGATCGATACTAGCGAGTATCAGCTCGGGTCAATCGGGTCATCAGGACCGCGAGATGTCAATCGGATCGATCGATATCGACCGATACCTCGCTCCCTCGTCGATCGACATGGGCATCGCCTTCGTATCGATCGATATGAGTCTTTCATGTCGATCGATACTAGCGTGTATCAGCTCGGGTCAATCGGGTCTTCGGGTCAGCGACACAATCGATCCGATATGCATATCGACCGATATCGCCCCCTCGTCGATCGACACAAGTGTCCAAATCGCACACCGATGGCTTTTCAATCGGATTAATGCGATTTCTTTTAGGTTTTTTGAGATTCTTAATCAAATTTCAACATTCAAATTCGATTCTAATCAGTAAAACAACCTAAGAATGATCCAAATTTACAAGAAACCTGAAACCTGGCTCTGATACCACTGTTGGATTATATGTGTGTTCATGGTTCAATTAACAGATTGCAACCTAGCACATATAACTCAGATCTAGGTTCTTGACAAATGAATCATAAACCAATACCTGATCATTACCTTTCAGTTTGCAGCGGATTGATGGATGGTAATGATGAGATCAGCAAGAACAGATCAGATGCCTGTTCCTCCTTCAGTATCCACACTCTTACAAGCCGGGATGGTTGCTAGACCAAAGCAATGGATTGATCAGAGAGAGAAGAGAGACGGCTCACGTTTTAGGTCGCTAACCGTTCGAGTCGAAATTCTGAGACAACTCAAATAAATATCGACTCTGTCATTAACCTAAACCGATGTCTCGGTTTCGCAACTGTGTCGACCGACACATACACTTGTGTCGATCGACACAAGTCATTTGTCTCGATATGGGCCCAAGTGATTAAACTAGCGGCCCAACTCTCTGCACAAATATAGTAAATGCCTTGCATCTTACCGTATTCATTCCATGTTAACTTTCCCGTTAGCTATGGTGTGTGACCCTTTGGGATCATACAATACTGGTAATAAGTCCTAAACTTATAGATCAAGAGCGGACTCTAGCAAGTCATCATGATCACCCAGTATTTATGACTTATGTCTGATCTCGACATTTATCATACTTTCTAGAGATAGTACGGTAGATTTCAGGACATTCCCAACAGTTAATTACCCCACCCACGATTTGGAGCTAGCAGCAGTGGTCTTCGCTTTGAAGATATGGCGTGCGTATCTGTATGGAGAGAAGGTGCAGATATTCACGGACGACAAGAGTTTGAAGTATGTCTTCACTCAAGGAGAGATGAATCTGAGGCAGCGCCGATGGATGGAGCTTCTAGCGGTTACGATCTTGAGATCGAGTATCACCATGGGAAGGTCAACCAGGTAGCTGATGCTCTAAGCAGAAGAAAGATCGTCGTGTCAGAGAACAAGGAAGTGCAGGAGCTGTCGACAAACCTGGCGGAACTACGGCTATGCACCACCTCGGTTGAGGAAGGCGTCGCCCGGCTGGAAGTGTTTTAACAGGCCAATTTGTTGGGAAGGATCAGGGAGGCACAGCCTAGGGACGGGGCCTTGCAAGCAATGATCGAGAAAGAGTTGACAGGGTACCGCACCGCAACCAACAGTATGATTATGTTCAAGAACCATGTATGTGTGCCTAAGGATCATGAGTTGAGGAAGAGGATCCTGAAGCAAACTCATCAGTCTCAGTTCTCGATACACCCGGGGAACCACAAGATTTATCAGAATCTGAAGCAGTACTATCACTGGGAAGGCATGAAAAGGGATGTGGCAAAATGGGTTTTGCAGTGTTAGAACTGCCAGCAAGTCAAGGCGAAAAGGAGGGTCCCTAGCGGATTGCTTCAGGGGTTGCCTATACCAGAATGGAAATGGGATATGGTAACCATGGATTTTGTCACCGGACTATCGAGGACGACAAGAAGGAAGGATGCGATTTAGGTGATCGTGGACCGACTCACCAAGTCTGCGCACTTCCTAGCGATTAAGAAAACAGATGGGACGGAGACCCTCGCTCGGAACTATGTCAAATTCATAGTGAAGTTGCGCGGATCGCCATTCAGCAATGTGTCAGACAGAGATCCTAAGTTCACCTCTATCTTCTGGCAGGCTTTTCAGAAAGCAATGGGTACGAAGGTACTTCTCAGTACGGCATACCATCCGCAGACCGATGGACAGTCTTAGCGGACCATCCAAACGTTGGAGGATATGCTATGGGCATGTGTGTTGGATTGGGAAGGTAACTGGGTCAAGTTCCTGCCCTTAGTCGAATTTTCCTACAACAACAACCATCACCAAAGCATAAGGATGTCACCATATGAGGATCTATATGGTCGACCTTGCAAGACTCCCTTATGTTGGACCGAGGTGGGGAAGAGGCGTGATCTAGAGACGAAGATGATCCAAGAAATGGTTGAGCAAGTAGAATTACTCAAGGAGAGGTTAAAGCAGGCAAATAACCGTCAGAAGAGTTATGCGGATAAGCGTCATAAGGATTTGGAGCTCGTGGTGGGAGATGCGGTGTATCTTAAGATGAGGATGTTCCGGGGCAACAATCCCAACCGCAAGCTGAAAATTTGAGGCCAAGATATATGGGAACATTCGTGATAGTCGAGAGAGTTGGTGTGGTGGCGTATAGGTTAGAGTTACCTCAGGAGCTGTCGGATTTTCACAACGTGTTCCATGTGTCTGTTCTGCGGAAGGTTGTTCGTGAGCCGGAACGAATCCTACCTAAGCCGCCATCAGTTGTCAATCAGAATTGGTCAGTAACAAGTAAACCAGTCAAAGTCGTGGACCGCCGAGAATTAGAGTTCAACGGGAAGAAAACCAAGATGGTTTTGGTTCGTTGGGAGAGAGACGGAATTCAGGATGATGTTTGGGAACCCGAGCAGCCATTTAAGCTTAGCCATCCAGAGTTGTTTGCAGAACCTAGTAGCGGGACGAATTCGGGGCCGAATTGACTGTTTGTGGGGGAGATTTGTAATGGCCCAATTTCTGACCCATTACTTGGGCCCAAAGAAATAGGGGAAAAAGGCCAAATGTCTTTACTTGAGCCCAAAGGAAAGGAGAATATGGGCCAAAGGCCCAAGACCCAACCCGAGGGGAAGGAAAACCCTAGCCCCATTCCCTATAATAAGAGGAGCAGCACCTCACATTTGGCACAAAGTTCGAGACAACGAAGCTTTGCCCACAGCCCGAGCCAGCCGACGACCGACGATCAGCCCGGAGCCGCCGACGACCGCCGGCCAGCCACTGCCCGCCGCCGATCAGCCGCCGGCCGCCACCTCTCGGAGAGCCGCCGCGGTCGTCAGATCTCGCCGAAAAAGTTGTCGGAGATCGCTTCTCGTCCGCGCTTCCGATCCCGTACTCCGAGTCGTCGCCTTCTCGATTCTTTTAAGTGCAAAGCCCTTCGTTCTTCGCGTTCTTAAGGTGAGATTTCCCAGATCTCAGATCTACTCCGTTTTCCTCTTCTAAACCCCAGATCTGCTTCATATATATGCTTCTAGATCAGATCTGATCCGTAGAAGTTGTAGATCTGAACCGTATCTCCTTTCCCGTCTCTCTCGCTCAGATTTGCTTCAGATCTATGCTTCTGATGGATAGAAGTGGTAGATCTGAACCGTATCTTTCTCTCTCACTCAGATCTGCTTCAGATCTATGCTTCTGATGGATAGAAGTTGTAGATCTGAATTGTATCTTCTTCTTTTGTTCAGATCTGTTGGCCAAAACCCTATATCCTTTTTCTTTCTCTAGACTGTCTTCTAAAACCCTAGATCTGTGTGCAGGATCTCCAGATCTGTAGCCGGTTTCACCAAATCTACTCCCGTTTCTCAGATCTAAACTAAGGTGAGGACCGAACGTGATCTTTTCTCTATTCTACTGCAATGTTCGAACTCGAATCCTCGTTTAATAGCGTCTTTCCTAGATAGTGTAGCTTTTGCGGATGATTTGCGTTGATGTAATTGAAGAGCACCTAGAATATAGGTTGTCGCTTAAACTGAAAACGGAACCTAGACTTTAGGTTATCATTTGAACCGAAAATGTTGCTTGTGTGTGAAGGCTATGCTTGATAGATCTGTTGTAGGTCCCCCAAAAGGGTGTTGTGTGGCGGCACGCATACATTGCGTCTGGTACGTGTCCCTTGTATCGTCGGAAGGGGGTTTTGGCGAGCCCCCCAAGTTGTTGTTGTTGTTGTTGTTGAGCACCGGAGCCAATGGCGGGTTCTGGGGCTGTTGTTTTGGTTGCGCTTCGGGCGGTAGGAGTCCAGAGTACGGGGTACGTGGGGTGCCTGCGGTACGATCTGGACATTAGATTGCTTGTGCCTTCGGGCGTTGGGTGCAAGGTGTTATTAACCTTGGACTCGTTCTTGATGTTGTGCTAGTATAAAGTAGAGATAACGGTATTCCTAGAATCCGCCCTCACTGGGTAATTGTGTCGAACCAATTACTCATGCCTCCTTCGTTGATTGTTTTGCAGGTAACCCTGGAGCGTTGCAAAGGCAGACGGACGGTGTGGTGCTATGTTTTGGGGAAGCGGGATTTCTTTCTTCTCTCTTTCGTTCTTTCGTTTCATTAAGACTTATGCGTTTATTCTGTTTCACGTTAAACTATTTGGTTCGATTTTCATGTAAGACTCGGTCTTCTATTTCAATAAAGTAAACCCTTTTCAATTATTTAAGTGTTGGTTCTGGTTTATGGCTTGGTTCGTGCTTGTGGACTATGACTCGTGGAGTCAAAGAGTCTTTGACTTGGATCCGGCGGGACGGGTGTTACATCCAATATCTACAGTCACTTCTTCATTACTCCTTCGGCAGCAATGAAAAACCCACCTACCACCTTAACTAATCCACATTTAAATAAATCTAGCACAAGGAATTTGTACTTGAACTCCAGAGCTGCGACGAGGTTCTTCTTTGACTCGAACATTCAAGCAATCAAACAATTCATGCACCGGTCAGTAACGCAGATCATCTAAACCATTTACACTCTGCTGTCACTACTTTTTTAGATAGAAAACTTTGCTAGCGAAGTATGGGTTTTCTCGATGATGTGTCAATGTTGTTTCTTCTCAAAAGTTGTAAAGTTTACAACCAGTAATTAGGCACGTTTTTCCGACTACTCAGCTTCTTCTGTCACCAGATCATAATGTTTTATGTTCAGTGCGATTTCCATTGACAAGATCACTCTTACACGGCCTCCAATTATGTCTCTGATTTGCTATCTACAATATTGTCAAATAGTTACTCTGACCCTTTTCCGTGTGTAGAAGTAATTATCGCTTTTGATTTCTTCAATAACGTTCTTTTATTTGAAGATTTCAGATTACTATTTTTTTCTTCATGCCTAACTCCTTATTCAACTCCATTCTCTATAGCAATAACCCTTCAAAGATTTCAGTCAGCAGCTCAAGATGTTTTGTGCTAGATACGATTTCATTGACAAGATCACTCTTACATGGGCTTCAATTCTGCTACTGTTTCGCTATCTACATGATTGTCAAACATTTACTATCCCTTCCTAGTGTGAATTTATTTTTAGCTTCTGATTTCTATACATAATGCTATTTCAATATGTTGGGTAGTGGGTACTACTTGAAGCTTTCAAGTGACTGTTTTTTCTTGATACCTAACTCTTGTTCAACTACATTTTCTATCGAAATAATTGACTCTATGCTAAAAACAAACAACAAAACTAATATTTAACCAACCATACAATAACAGAAAAATAGATATCAGATTAAAAAAAAAAACCACGACCTCACAAGTACGAAAAAATGATGTGTTAAAAAACTACGAAAAACGAAATCTCAAACTCGTAGAAACAGTTTTAATATGAACTAGATTTTGATCCGCGCTAAGAAAGTGCGGGTATTTGTTATTTTTTAATATGCTTTATTTTGAACCATTTTTGTGAAAATAATTTATATTTGTTAAATATTATTTGTTTCTAAAAAAAGTAAAACAATGTATGTTTATGATTAGGGATGTAATGCGAGAAAACATTTTATTATTTTAGTTTTTTGTGTTCAATTTGTTTTAAATGTTTTAGTGTGAAAGAAGAACATATTATTTGTTTGTTGTAGTATTAAATATTTTTTAATACACACTTACTTTTTATCATTTTGCGTACATTAAATGAAATGCAATATAATAAAATTGTAAACAATTTATATTTTGTATTTCCAATATTAGGTATTGAATTAGATAATTATTTTATGTTTGATTTGTATATTTTTGGTCTTATGAATAAATCAAATGGATGCATATCTTAATTAGAATTTTGGTTTATTTTGAACATTTTATATTAGTTTGATTTATGTAGTAAATTAAATATTTTTAAGATAAATATGTAACATATAAACCATTATGGTCGAATTTATTGACCATTATTTTCGAATTTATTGTCCTAAAAATTATTAAACATAAAGAGACAAATTAGATAGTTGTTATAATAAAAACGTAAATGTAGTACTATTTAGTATGTATAAGAATTTAATGGCAATGGTTGTATGGTTTTCTGAAAGAGAATTTAACTTGATATATTTATTGTTTGAAATTATATGTAAAATATAGTATGATCTAGAAAATATTTTCTTCCACAGGCGACATCATTTTAAATAAAGTGTTCTTCTCTATTATAGAGGTAAAAATATAGATTTTCTAAAGATAAAGTAAAAAATAGAAATTTCTATTTTAAAGTAAGATATAGCAAGAGTTGGAGAAGAATTTCATCTATAATAGCATTTAGAGTCAAAAATGGAAATGGATTGGAGATACCCTTACAAAAGAATATTTTTAAGAATCTATATAGAATATTGTGAATTCATATAAAATATTTTATAAAATTCGAATATAGGAACAAAGTAATAGAAATATCTCTATAAAATGTTTAGGAGGTTGTTATGTATATATGGAGGGGGAATATCTCTATAGAAGTTATGATATGATATCATAGGAAGATTTATATGGTTAAGTTGTTAATGAGGAATAGAATTTACGAATCTATAAAGATTATTTTTATATAAAATGAAATTTATAGTTATATTCCATAATTTTAATTTAAAAGTAAACAATGGATTTTTTCGATATATACAGCTTTTTTTTAATTACATTTCTTCCACATATTGTTTACTAATATGTAGGGTTTTTAAACATATCATAAAAAGATTTTCTATATTTTGATCTTTTATTAGTTTTAATTATTGTGGTTTTTCCTAGAAAATACTCTGCAGTTGAAATAGTATTTTTTTAAAAATGGAAAATTTGTTAAATGTAATTAGGAATAGAAATATCTCCGAATATAGGTATTGTTAAGATTTTATGGAATTATTTGTTCTATTTTTAGGTTCGATTAAAAAAAACTAACTTTTGAACCAGTATTATACCAGTTTTAAATTGATTTTATAGATTTCATTTGGTTTAACAACGTTATGTTAATGTTACAAGTGAGGTTATTTTTATTGTGAACATATAAGTTCGGCCGATTTGTAGGAAATGTACGTTCAAAGATTGCTTGTTTATGTGTTATATTATACGATCCTAGTGGTTGATTTTCTTTAACTACAATCTTACCTATTAAAACAGGATATTGACCATGGTACATAAATGTTGTTTCCAAAATTTACCCTTAATTTTATTAGGGATTGTATCATTCATTAAAGGTAAAACTGTAAAACAATTTATATTTGATTTATTCATAATATCTTATAATATCTTTTGTTTTCCTTTTCTATTTTAATCATATCTAACAAAAATCTTTTTCAAAAATTAGTAAAAATAATAATTAATTTCGAAATTAATATTAAAATACATATTATAAATTATTATTAACTAAAATTTGATTTATAGAAATAAAATCAAGCATAATTAAGTTACTAAATCAATTGGTACATATAATTATATAATTTAATACATAATTATTTTATAAATTATATAATCATTAAAATTAATAAATTATTATATAATATTGAAATAATAGTTTAAACTAAATAATAATTGATAATCAATATATTTAACATAATATATTATATTTTATTTATTCTATTACAATAAATGTAACCATGTATTGTTAATATTCTTTTCTATATCTACATATATATATACTATAATTTAACTATGACTTTATATAAATTCGATATAGTAATATGATTCTTCATTATAAAACTATAAATATAAAATATTTTTATTCTGAAAAACTAAAATATTAAAATATTTTTATTCTGAAAAACTAAAATATTAAAATTTATAAAATATTTTATAAATTTAATATTAAAATATTAAAAATATAAATAAATTCTATATATGAAGATATGATGTTCTATAAAAAATAAATATTTAAAATCACAATAATACATATTAAACTTATATCAAATAACTTATATAATGATTATTTTATTAAAAAAAATTATTATAAAATTATTTTCAAATAAGTTTATTTAATGCATTCACACTGTTGGTTTTGAACTTCACACAACAAAATGCGCATAAAGAAAAAGGCCCGACCCATAAGATGAAGATTGGGACAAAGGTTTCAATGAACTATCAAAAGGAATCCGTTCAAACAACTTTAGTTCAATGAACTATCAAAAGTAATCGGTCAAAAATCGAACTGAATGAAAAAATCTCCATAAATAACGGGTAAAGAGTGCAATATTCTCGCGTATCTCGGAATTATGTGACGTAAGCTAAGGAAATGCTTAGTTGTTGGAGAGAAAGAAGTGGAGCAAAAACCAGAAAAATCGAAGTATACAAAGATTAAGCTCATTCAAATAAGATCATCTAAAACATGTCCGAGAACGATACTACCAGAAATACTCGATATTTTTGTATATTCTCGATCCTATCGTTCTATAAATTCATTTCAACTTTCATTCTTAAATAAATCCTTGATTCATAGAAACTATATTCATAATATGTCATAAGTCCAAATCCACTATCTATATAATTTGCGGTGTGAATACTTAAACTTACTTATTTTTTTAGAAAAAATAAACCCGCGTTTCTTTAGCGCGGGTCAAAATCTAGTTTGTATATGAATGTCTAGGATCCTAGTGGTTGATCAGTTTGGTTTAGTTGATGAAGAACATATATTTATACTTGTTTATGTGTTATATTATTCGACCGTAATTCTTATTAAATTTTAGCTTCTTGGTTAATTAATCCATGGGGAAATTGTTGATAAATTCAGTTTACCTCATTAGGAACATTTTATTTTCGTGGACAGATTACATTAATTAAAATGACCATATGAGTTGTTAAGTGGACCCGTAGGTGGTAAAAAAGAAAAATGGACCCGTATTGTTAATATTTAGCCTAAGAAATTTCTGATTGTGTGACTAAAATATTTAATACAAAAATACCCTTAATGAAATATCAAAATATCAAATAAAAGCAGTGGCACAAAAAGTAATATTACACGTAAACTCAAGGGTAATTTAAAAAACAGTCACCTATTTTAATAGTATAGATCAGAAAATGCATATAAAAATGGCTCGATGAACACAAACATGGGAAACTTCAAATATACCATTCTAATAAGAAATTCTATATCTTTGGGATACCAGACACTACAAAAAAAACATCTTTTTTGCGACTGCCTCTTGCGACTGTAATTTGTAGTTGTAATATTTTGTGATTATTTAGGGACAAGATTGCTACTGATTTATGACGAACAGAAATATGGTCACAAATTATTCGTTATTTTATGATCAAAAATGGTAATCGCCAATTTACGATAAATTAATGTATAGTCGAGACCGGTTACAATAGTCGCTAGTTTGGCGAGTACACTGCGACTATTTAGAAGGGTCATTAAGAAGTCGCAAATTAGCCACTCTGTAGGCGACTAATTTGCTACTCCATGTATAGTCGTAACAGCTATTTGTCGCTGGTGTTACGACTAATGTGTGACTCGTTAGTGGGTCGCAATTGAGTATGAGTCATATTAACGTTTTTAGTTACTTGTTTGAATATCTAGATAGAAATTACACTAACATACCAAATATAGTTTTCATTGAGATCATAAAAACACATACATTAGTTGCTTAAAATCTGAAAGTAAAAGTATAAAATTAAAGGACCAATCTGTAGGATCAATTGTTCACAATAAATAAAAGATAAAGTTTTCAATAACCAACAACTTGAGATAGACGAATTAGTTAATAGAAACCACGACATCATATTTTCTTCCGGGTCGTATTCCTTTGGTACTGTTTTGGAAAACCTAAAAAAAGAAGCAAAAGCAATGTATTAATTATATGCAATATATACATATAGACATAATAAATTAATGAACTGATCAAAGAAAATTAACACAACCTGTTGACGATACTAACTCAGTCAGAATTTTCATACTGGTCATACATGATTGTTGTAAGCCGCTTTATCCTTTTAGCCAAGTATATCCTTATATATAAACGATCACAAAAAAGTTAATTATTTCCAAATGCAATCATCCTCATCTACATATAATAAGTCTTTGTACATCTTACCTGACTATCGTTTGATGAAGAAGCATATGAAAATTATGAAGACATGCTTATCTCTATCGTACCTAAACTTTTTGGCCAATTTTTTCCCATCTATCCCAACTAACACACGATGGATACTTCAGAGGCTATATATGATATAAATTTATTAAAGCTATTTTCAGATTCTAATATAACAAGAAAACAAATCTTCAAAATAAAAGACAAACAATATCTCACATTGTATTACGAATGTTAAACTTTAACTTATGTCCTACCCAACAATACTCGACATTTCCAACATGTGTTACAACACCAAGGATATCTATAATGGAAAGATTATCATCTGATGTACAACATATTCAAATAAAGCGCATATCATTATAATCCTAAGCACAAATAAAATATTTAGTGCAAAATACCTCTAGGATAAGGATCATTAACCAACTCATCCAACATATATAGAATTGAAGGAAACACCATGAAATGACCTCGCGGGAGATTATTGAAAGTAAGACATAACGATATATTTGATTCAAATATGAGTTAAAAAAATTTATGAGTCAAAGAAATAAAATCTGGTGCAACCACAACTTGAACAAAGGCGAAAATAACGACTCTCGCACCATAGTGAATACCGGAATCATATATAACTATATATAATGAGCCAGTTTTTTTCTCTCCTCTCAATGCGCCACCTCAGCACTAACTTAAATCTGACGCGGTTGTGCCACATTAATTTAGATCGACATTCATTGGAAGACCACCTCATTCTTTGCAATGTTTATTGTAATGTAAACAATTAAGAAGCCCAACACCCAATAATTAAAACAAATCTAACGTTGGCCAACCCAGCCCAAAAAAAGAAACAACTTTCCCCTCTCGATTCAGACCTCATCCTCAACCTCTCTCACGTCCTTCCTCATCCCGAAACCTTAATCTTCTTCATCTCTTATTTGATACACGAAAGAGTATCCGTTTTCAAACCCTTCACTCATTCTCCCACGATCTACAACAATGAAAATAAAACCCTTTGTTAATTGGGCCTTCAATTTTGAAACGGTCATGCTCACCATGCGTCGTCAAACAAACCGTCTCCCCTTCATATATAAATTCACCATAATCACAAACAGGTAATCGCCTCTGCTTCCTTTGCCATAACGATTTCCTTTTTCCTTACTCTTTTTCTATCTCAAACAATCCTAGCTCCTACAATGTCAAACTTTGATGTCGTCGCCGTACCTGTTTCTTAGGGCTACTCTACTTTCCATGATCTCCAGCTAGGACGCTCCCCACATCATCTCGACATCATCCTCATCATTTGGATAACGATAAGGACCATCATCATCATTTTAAGCGAGACGTGATGATGGATGATGATATTATTCCTCTGTTTATTCCCAGTCACAATGTTTCAAGAATGAATCTTTTCCCAGTAACTTTCTCCGAAACCGTTTTGGAAAGAGGGAAATCAAGATCCTGCTTGAGAGGTTTAACGGCGGCGTTGGAGATTGTTCAAACATCGTTTCTTGAGTGACGGCGCTGCCATTAACGCAGGGATTATTGTCTCCAGAGCCCCTCCATACTGGAAACAAATCTCATACGCCCCTCTATTTATTAGAATATTTATTAACATTTATTTTTAATCGAAAACTTGTGAAGTTACCAAAAAACCTTATGATTTTCGTTGAATTACATGACAAACCAGCCGGTTTTCTCGACCAAACCGCAATCCAATTTTGAACCGTAAATAAACCAAGGAAATCAAAAAATCGGTGGTTCACCCGATTTACCCGGGTCGGGTAACCCACAAATCGGATAATCCGCCCAACTCAAAGATATTTGAAATTATGATTTTAACCTTACTGAACACAAAGAGGGAAAAATGTGACACCGATGGGATTCGAACTCGGGTGGCTAAACTGATAAAAACAGACCAGAGCCACTGAACTATCGTGTTATATTGTTAATTTACTCAAGCTATATTACTTATAAAGTGATTTGGGGAGAAGTGATCAATTCAAAACAAAAGTGTATCCCAAAATTAAATCTATTTTTTGTGTAAATAAACCAAAAACAATAGTTTATTATGTTTTTAAACTGTTCCGTTTTTATTTAAAATTTTAAAAATAACGAGGATATATTAATATGTTAAACTGGTAAAACTATGAAAACTGGTAAAACTATGAAAAACGGGTAAAACTAAGTAAAATTATTGTCGTAAAACCGGTAAAACTGAGTACAACTGTTTTCAGTATAGTCAGTTTTACTGGAACTTTAAATTTGATTTTACAGTTGTACAGCTGGTTATACTCAATTAATCTATGAAACTAATGCTTCAGTATATTAATATGAACAACTTTGGATTTTTACTTGGAAAATGATGGAGACATAGCCGAGAAATTTAAAAACAAAAAAAAGAGTACTACATAACCGAGAAATTTAAAACAAAAAACCAGAGTACGAGAAAAAAATTAATTGAGATAAGGAACAAATTGATTCATGTAGAATAACTTCATGCACCGTTTGTACATGAAGCATTCCGGACAATTGATTTCCATATCCAGAAGATGGCAAGATGAAGGGGGCTTTCGGTTCCGCAATGTTTCCCTATAAACCGGTATCTTATTTATAGTGATTCCATGAAGTATCCTCCTCAAGTTCTTCCAAACGCTGGCCACCAAATCCTCCTCATCTTCCCGCCAGTCACGGAAAGCAACATTATCATATGGACCTAGAGGATCGTCATGGAGGAAGCGCAGAACACCCCAGAGGTAAGCAGCTTCCAGAATCTCTTCCTTGCCCTCTCCCATGGCGGAATTGTGTATATGTAACAATCCGATTTCCACATCACCCTCATGGAAGTATGTGAGGATACCTGATGTAAAACCGGCAGAACTGAGTAAAACTATTTATGTAAAACTAAATAAAACTGAGTAAAACTATCGATGTACCTTTCACGAAGTTTGCCGCGCAGTTGGAATTGATTACGCATGCGTCCATAAAATTCTGGTTCTCATACGCACTGAGAGGATTCTTCACCATGGTTGATAGAGAGAGATAACGGAGGACTCCTTCACTCTTGCCTGTTTCGTTCATAATTTTGAATGTTTTTCGCAGGTTGAAGTAATCGGCCGGCGAATTTTTCTCGGCTTTCAGTAAAACATTGGTGAGGATCAAAATCGGAAACTGTTGAAATCGGATCCCCCTCCTGTTGGCCATGGTGAGTCTCTATTTTTTCTCTAACTTCTCTCTGTTTGGGATGTTTGTTTTGTGTGGAAAACGGTTATGAGAGAGACGAAGAAGTTCTCTCTATTTATAGACCCATATGTGACGGGTTGCGTCCATAAGACGCAGACAGATATGTGACGGTTCGCAAGCTTGTAATAATACGGTTCACAAGCTTGTAATAATGAGCATCTTTCTTGGGTTTGTCAAGCGACGGGTTGTCATCCGTGTCTCTGCATTAAACGGAGCATGCGATGTGACGGTTCGCCGGCTTGTAATAATGCTCCGTTTAATGCAGGGGACAAAAAAGCAAGAAAGATGCTCATCATTACAACGGACCCTCATTACAACGCTCTTCGAAAAATAGAGAATCACACAGTTTTACACAAGTTTTTCTCGGTTATACTAGTATACGAAACAATGGAATTTTGGCGCCAAAACTTAACACATATCGAGAAGTGTTTCGAGAAGTGTAAACGTCATATCGATTTATTAATACATGAAATAGGTCATTAAAGGCATAAATGGGTAAACGTCATATCGATTTATTAATACAGAGAAAACAGATGTAAGAGAGTGTTAAATTTTGGCGCCAAAACTTAAGACATAGTTTTACAGGAGTTGTTAGTTGTACAAATTTTCTTACTAGTTGTACTTTGACTGTTTTCAATATAATCAGTTTTACTGGAACTTAAAATTCGATTTTATAGTTTTACAGTTGATTTTACTCAATTAATCTATGAATATAATGCTTCTGCATATTATTATGTAACAACTTTCGATTTTTGTAAATTTATCCTCGTATTATTAAAATGATCTTGCAAGTGTATGAACACTGTTGGTGGAATTGGTGTATTAACATTGTTGGTGGAATTACTTAGTCGAGCGAATTTTTTCAATCTTATTTGATGTAATGTCACCCATTCCCATTGACCATAGTT
Source organism: Orychophragmus violaceus (assembly GCA_030180135.1). Lineage (NCBI taxonomy): Eukaryota > Viridiplantae > Streptophyta > Magnoliopsida > Brassicales > Brassicaceae > Orychophragmus > Orychophragmus violaceus. The sequence continues at coordinate 38,156,898 of CM058240.1, forward strand.
ATGATTAGAGTGATTTTACAAGTTCAAATTTCATAAGGTTATATGTTAAATATTTTTTATCCAATGATATTAATTATGAGGAAAAATGGGGAAAAATGTTATTTAAACCATCAACCATCAACTTTCGGACCTCACGGATACATGACCCGGATCCACACGGATTCGGGGATTCTTTGAATTAAAAAATCCCAAATCATTCAAAACCCTAGAAATCGAAAAATAATTCTCCATCTCCTCTCAATTGATTTCGCGGGGATCCTGATTTCGCTTTCTTCTTCATCTAAACAACGATTTCCGATTTCATCTCACCTCTCGTTCCTCCATGAGCTGCGATACATCTTCGTCGACTGTTGAAGATGGAGACCGAGGGTTTCCGGCGAAGTGTCACTGCGGTAAAGGCGTCGTCATTATCACGTCTAAAACGAAAGACAACCCAGGAAGACAATTCTTCAGATGTTCAACCATGAAAGATGTAAGCATATTGTCAAATAATTTGTGGATAGTGATTTTATGCTCTGTTTTTTGTTTATGATTCACTACATATTGATTTTGTTTTTAAACCCAGAAACATTTGTTCAAATGGGTGGAGGATAGCATGTATGAGGAAGTCAATGATGCGTTGCACAAAATTTCGAGTATTGAAATTGAGATTGAGAAAGCCAAATCCGAGATTGGTTTCGAAATTGAAGCCTTAAAGTGTATGATCAATGACTTGGAGGAAGACGCATTAGTGACAAAAAAAGACCTTAACAAGGGGAGAGTGATGATCAAATGTTGTTGTGTTGGGTTCATCTGTGTTACTATCATTGCCATTGTGATGGGAATAATGGTTGTTAAGGCAAATAAGCATATAATTGAGTTTGGTCGTTCTATGTAGTTCGTGGTTGTATTGTTGGTTATTGTCATCGTCTTTGTATGTTTTTGTTGGCTTTGTGTGGGAGTGTAACTTATGTTTAAAACGTGAAACATACGTTTAGTGATCAAGTTCACTTAGTTTTACACAGTTTTACACGGTTTTACACAGTGAAGAGAAATTAAAAATGATATAGACATAACATTCCAAAAAGAGTAGTACATAGCCGATAAATTTAAAACCAAATACAGAGTACGAGAAAGGAAATTAATACATATAAGGAACAAAATAAGTCATGTAGGACAACTTCATGCCCCGTTTGTACATGAAGCACTTGGAACAGTCGATTTCCATATCGAAAACATGGCAACATCTAGTGGGCCTTTCGTTCCGCATCGATTGCGTAAAAACCTTCTTCTTATCGACAGGGATTCCATGCAGCATCTTCCTCAGGTTCTTCCAAACTCGGTTTACCAAAACCTCCTCATCTTCCACTACAAGAAAAAATGAGTAATCCAACAGACAAATTAGTCAGTAATTTGTGGGAAATATGTGTTCCCAACAAATTTCCAACAGAATATTCATTTGTTGGAATTTGATCGTTGGAAACCTTGATTTATTGGAAATTTGTTGGAAGCGATTCCGACAAATAAATTTTATCGGCAATTCGTTGGAATTTTCTAATAGATTATTTGTTGGAAATTTGTGAGAACCTACCGTGGAATTTCCCACAAATTATCAAGAAAATATATCAACAAATTTCCAACGAATTCTTTATCAAAAATTTCCTTCAAATATTTTGTTAGAGAATTATTGGTAGTTTGTGATAAATATTCAACAAACTCAATCATCATTTTGTAGGAAATTTCTAATAACATATTCGTTAGAAATTTGTTGATTCGTTTTCTTGATAATTTATAGGAAATTTCCAACGGTTTAATTGTTAAAATTTCATTAGAAAAGTCTGATATTTTATTTGTTGGAAATTTGTTGATAAATTCTTATAAATTACCAACAAATTCTTTCATGAACAAATTTATCAGATTTTTATTGGAACATTTTTCAGACAATATTTTTATTAATATATTAAAAATGCAAGAAATTATAAATAAAAATAGAAAAACGAAATAATAATTAAAATAATAATAATTAAACAGTTTAAAATATCAAAAATACTTAAACATCCAAATTTGATAATAAATAAACATCCAAAATGCATAAAAAATAATATAACTAATTAAGATCTTTAATGGTCTTCTTTATTAGTGTTCAATGTTGGTCTCCTTGAAGGTGGAACTTCATCTGGAAATTTGGTCTGCATCATAGTAGTCCAAAATTCCACATCTTTAAACTTCAGTAGCATTTCCTCGATCACTTTGTCCGAATTCTTGAGCTTTTCTTGAGTCTCAAGATACATTTCTTCAAAATTCGGAGATGCATCAATTGTAGGATCAACAATCGGAATTGAGCCATAACCAAATTTTTTTCCTTTATTCAGTTGAACTTCCTGCAAATTTAAAATTTGATACTATTAGACACATAGAGTAGGATTAAAAAAAAAGCTAAACGTTTTACCCCTTTGTATATGGCTTCAATTTCTTCCTGTGTAAGATGGTTGGTCTCCAAAATTTCATCATCGTCATTGTCTTCAGTTCTTTGACTGAGAATTTGCTGCTCCATGTTCCGACACTTTTTTGCGATCAACTCAGCTTTTTTGCACACAAACACACCATCAGACTTTCTCTTATGTGTTGCTTCCATAAAGGTAACCATATCTGGGAGCTCTCGTGTTTTCTCATCACGCTAAACAATTTTTAAAATACAAAAACTCAGTTTAGAAATTTTGGAAGGAAAATAAAAAAACTAGGTGATTATATGAGCTTAATTAGTTATAGCGTGATGGAAAAGAATCAAATTTCTTAGAAGTTAATAGAAGAATTACCATTTCTTCTCTTCTCCGGAGATACGGCATTGAACCACATGTGTGCTTAGCTATCCCTAAGCCACCACGATCGCTCTTCTTATTTTTGGAATTGGTTTTGCTTCTCTCGATGCTTTTCTCATTTTCCCAAAAAGCAATAAGTCCAAGCCAAACAGAGTTCCGCATCCATTCCGGCTTCCCCTTGTCTTCCTTCCATGCCTTTTTCCATTCATAGACATATCCCAACAAACGAGACGCACACAAAGACTCAAACTTATGACGAACGAGTGTAGTTAGCTCATATCGCCAATTATATTTTTGCTACAGTAACAAACAGAAGAAGTAAAAAATCAAATCAATTAAAATATGTATCAAATAAACTAATCACTAAAACCAGACAATTCAATAAGCAAATAAGAATTCTTTACGGTGACAATCGATCCAACAAGTTTTTTTCCCATGCTTAAGCTGAAACGCATCAGTAGTATCCTGACAATATGGACAAGATAATCTTCCATGCGTTGTCCACCCGGATAACATCCCATACGCTGGAAAATCACTAATCGTCCATAGCAGAACATCATGCATTAAAAAATTGGTCCTTAGTGAAACATCATATGTAACTACACCTTGATACCACAATGCTTGTTACTCATGAATCAACGGCTGTAAGAATACATCAAGTGATCGTCTAGGATGTTCAGGTCCAGGAACAAGAATGGTTAGGAACAAAAACTCTCGTTTCATACAAAGAGAAGGAGGAAGGTTGTAAGGTGTTAGGATTACTGGCCATAATGAGTATTTACGACCAGCCTTGCCGAATGGATTAAATCCATCCGTGCATAATCCCAAGTACACGTTCCTATGCTCCTTTGCAAAGTCTGCATACAACGAGTTAAAATGCTTCCATGCTTCAGCATCAGAAGGATGTGAAATGTTCCCGTCGGATGAATGCTCAGCATGCCATCTCATAGGACCTGCCGTGGGTTCAGACTGGTATAACCTCTTCAATCTATCTGTTATTGGCAAATACCACATACGCTTGTACGATACTCGACTTTTCCCACTTGTAACCTGAAACCGTGGCTTCTGACAAAATTTACAGGCATCCAAATTTTCATCTTCTCTCCAAAATATCATGCAGTTGTCAATACACACATCTATCATCTGGAATGGTAACCCAAGTGAAGATACCAACTTTTGTATTTCATAGTACAAACCGGGTGCCAAATTCGGTTTTGGCAACAATTCCTTCACAAAAGCAGCTATTGCATCAACACAATCCTCAGACAAATTATAATCTATTTTTATATTCATCATCCGTGTGGCGGCTGATAAATGTGAATGACCCTCCTTACAACCATCATAAATTGGTTTCTTCGCTGCATCTAAGTGCATCTAAATCGGTGGAGGACTGCAACGATTTTAATTTCTTTTCCCAGCGAATGACCTAAGTGATTAAGAGAGATTTTTCTTTTCTTTCTTCCTTTTTCTTTTTTCTTTTTTCCCTTTTTTCTCGTTGCCTTTTTTTTGAAAACTTTCCAACAAAATATTTGTCTCATTATTGTGGAAAATTAATAATTTATCTACGCTTAAAATTTAATTAGATTCCAACAAATATTTTGTAAATATTTTACTACAATCTAAAAATTATTGGTAATTTCCGACAACATAATATTTGTTGGAAAATACCAACGATATTCCTACAAATTATGCGACGTAATTACCACGACAAAAATTTTCGGAAATTTGCAATGAATTTCCAACAAATAAAATGGTATACGGAATTTTATGGGAAATTTATTAGAAATTTGCAACAAAATATAATCATAGGAAAATTTTGTTGGAATATTACATGTTTTCTTGTAGTGCAATTATCAGTGGATACAGGGTAGGCTGCGACTTTGGTTTCTTATGTTGTGACCTGCATTACAAAAGTATTTCCAGTGTGTTCATAATATGTGTTACTGTTGTCAGCTAGCAATGAGAGAAGCTTGCAAATACATAGAATATAATCTGGTGGCTAAGGTTAGTCCTGTTGTGGTGGTTTATATTTTTGCCTCTGAGCATCTTTCTTACTGAATAAAAGGGGAAACATAATTTATGTGTCAGCATAATTGGGTAAGTTCTCTACAGTGCCTGTCTCGGTCCCTTCAATTAACCACTTCTGTTGTGTTGTTTAGGTTTAAAATTTCAATTGATAAACTGCGCTAAAACAAGCATGTCCTCCAAACTGATATCTGGTGACATCGACTTCTTTGCCAATTTGGTGGCAATTACGTGGAAGTAAATTGCATGCTTTGTTAATTAGTATGAGTGCTATGAATTTGTGTGATTAAATCCTATATCTACCTTTCTAGCTTTTCCTAATAAGGTCTGGGATCCATTTATCGTGCAATAATACATCAGATTCTGGTTCCTAATAAACACTATCTCTGTTGTGTTTTTCATTATGAGAGAGGATCACCACTACAACCGTTTTGCCATTCGTGCTACTGGAAATTTGAAGTGTGGAACAATTCGTTGATTACGTTCACTTGACTGCACGTTGGCCGATTTGACAAGATTAATAATCCCATTGTCTCTAAGTACTTTTAATTATTTTATTTTTGGTATTTCAGATTTATCTATGTTGCTAATGGCTTTTGTTGGGATAGTGTCCTGAAATCACACTTGTACCCACTCCTGATGATAGTTGTGTGTCGAGATCAGACATTCGTATAATACTAGACGGTTGCAATGTTTTGCTAGAAGCCTCTTGCAATCTGTAAGTTGTATACTTACTGCCAGTATTATATGATCCTATAGGGTCACACACCTAAGCAAACTGAAAGCTAAGACATCGGAATGATCATTATGGTAATGATCATATTAATGTGTATTGGATACACATTATTATCGAGAAAATGGTGTTGTGTCGATCGACACAGCTTGTGTGTCGGTCGACACAGCTTGTGTGTCGGTCGACACAGTTCGGGTTTCGAAAGGGCTTTTCGAAATTATGACTTAATCAAGTCTGGCCCGTTAAGTATGTTTTAGGTCGAATAAAACATACAAGTTTCGACCTAGAACTTGAGCCGTCCACTTTTTCTTGATAGAAAGAGCAGAAACACCAGAAACTCTTAGATCCCATAGATCCGGCACTAGCATCCCGTTTCCATCTTGTGTGCGTGTGTATCTGGTAGAGGCGAGGCACCTGTGTTGCTACAGATCTCGTTCACCATTCATTCCGCTGCCAGTAACAAGGTAAGAACGAGGTTAGTGATTCAATATATCAAACCCTTAGATCCTAGGAGATCCAACAGTGGTATCAGAGCGTGTTAGGGTTTAGACTATTGAATTTGATGCAATTAATTCGAAAACTGAGTTTGTTGAATTGATTATTGCCTGCTAAAATCATGTTTTCAAGTGTTAATCTCGGATTATGTGCCTGTTGAAAAACGATGAATTGTTAAAAAACGCACTGTGTCGATCGACACTAAGCGTGTGTCGGTCGACACGCCGCGAAATAACTCGTAAACTTTTTTAGGGTTTGTCGCAGAGTGTCGATCGACACAAAGCGTGTGTCGGTCGACACAGAGCGAAAACTCGTAAATAATTTTAGGGTTTCGATCTGAGATCGAGTACCCGTAATCCTGCTGTGTCGATCGATACACTGGGTGTGTCGGTCGACACAGGCAATGCGATTAGATAGATCGGTTCAATTGGATTGAGCCGGTTATCTCGCTCGGTTAATTTTTAATTAACCAATTGGTTCTGGTTTGGTAATGTCGATCGACACAGAGTTATGTGACGATCGACATGGACTGTTAAACCGAACCGGTTCAATTAGATTGAATCGGTTAATGAAATTTGATCTGGTTTGACCGGTTATCGAAGACCGGTTTAAATTGGGTTGTGTCGACCGATGCCAATGGTTGGCGTCGATCGACACACAATTCGCAGAATTTCTGGTTGGACCATAAATTTGCATATACCAGACCAAATTTAATCCTAAAGTTCTAGATGAACCTAAACTTAATAAAACTGAATGTTTTAATTAAATTAATAACTTCTTGGATGTATATTGGATATACATCAAGATCAAATAGTTCTTTTCCTCAACTAAATATCAAGTGATCTTGATGTCTTGCCCGATCTTGTCTACTGTCAAGACTCGTTTTGTTTGTTGGATAGCCTTGGAGTCCTTGGTATCCATAGCAACATGAGTAAGGCAGGTGGTCATTGATAGACTTGCAGTGCGACTGTCAGTGATCACAAGACAGAAGGGATTGGTTTTACTTGACTGGGCTATCAGAAGTTCTGGGCCCAGAGACATCAGAGTAGATTAGACACAATTTGTCTCATCTGTGACCAAGAGTTGTACTGGGTACAATTAGCAATGATTTGCTTACCTAGATAACTAAAGTTTTGGTAATGGCGAGTCCCCCACTCAGATTTTGGTGAAGTATGGATCTTGGCTCATTGTATTCATCTGAGGAAACATAGTTTTTGAATACAATGCGAGTTTTTCTTATTAGATAAGAATTCTCATTTCCTTGAGCATTATAACTAAAACCTCTACCTCTTTTAATTACAGCTATGTCTGTTTCAACTCACATCAACACTTTCTCACTAAGATCCGTCCTTGAGAAGGACAAGTTAAATGGATCTAATTTCTTGGAATGGTATCGGAACCTGAGAATAGTTCTCAGGCAGGAGAACAAGGAATATGTCCTTGAAAGAGTTCTCCCCGAGAGGCCACGTTCCAATGCCCCGCAGACAGAAAAGAATGCTTGGGATAAGCATTCAGCTGATGTCAAAGATGTTAATTGTCTAATGCTGGTGACTATGAACTCTGAGCTGCATAAGCAATATGAGAACGTGATGTCACCCATTGAGATGATTAACAGCCTGAAAGCTTTGTTTCAGGAGCAAGCTCGCACAGAGAGATACCAGACGGTTAAATCTCTCATGGATTGCAAGCTGGCTAAGGATAGTCCAGTAAGTCCTCATGTCTTTAAAATGATGGGTTACATTGATAACCTGGGGAAACTGGACTGTGCCATTAGCCAGGAGCTAGCCACTGACATGATTCTGCAGTCTTTGCCGTCGTGTTTTGATCAGTTCATCATGAACTACAACATGCAAAACATGACTAAGACATTGACTGAGTTGCACGGCATGCTGAAGACAGCAGAGCCGAATCTCAAGAAGGCAACTCCCAGTGTACTTATGGTACAAAGGGTTAAAAGGTTTAAGAAACCTAAGAAGGATAAGGGAAAGGCCCAAGTTGTCCAGACTGAGAGTCAGGACAAGCCCAAGCCGAAGCCCAAATCCGGGCCTTCTCCTGAGGATAAATGCAACTACTGCAAGCAGTTAGAGCATTGGAAGAGAGACTGCAAGAAGTTCATGGAAGATTACAAGAAGCTGAAGAAGACGTATGATGCGTCTGACTCAGGTATTTATGTTATCGAACTTAATGTTATGTCTTCTAGTTCTACTTCGTGGGTATTGGATACCAGCTGCGGTGCTCATATTTGTACTGATGTGCAGGCACTAAGAAACAGTAGAACGCTGAAGAAAGGACAAGTGGAGCTACGGGTCGGGAATGGAGCTAAGGTTGCTGCACTGGCCGTAGGCACTTAAGATTTGTCCTTACCTTCGGGCATGGTTTTAGCTTTGAATAATTGCTACTTTGTACCTGCGATTAGCAGAAACATAATTTCAGTTTCCGTTTTGGATTTGGAAGGTTTTGATTTTGCTGTTAAGAATAAAGTTTGTTCTTTTAATCGTGATGGTACATATTATGGTAGCGCCCCATTAGATAATGGGATATATGTTTTAAACCAAGAAATGTCTGTCTTTAACATAAATACAAAGCGGTTTAAGTCAAATGACGAAAACCCGACTTTCTTATGGCATTGTCGTTTGGGCCATATCAATGAAAAACGCATCCAAATGCTCCATCGAAATGGGCTTCTGGGCTCATTTGATTTTGAATCATGTGAGAAATGCGAATCTTGTTTGATGGGCAAAATGGCTAGAGCCCCTTTCAACAAACCAAATGAAAGGGCCAGTGATTTATTGGGCCTTGTTCATACTGATGTATGTGGGCCAATGAGTACCGTTTCCAGAGGAAATTACAAGTACTTCATTACCTTCACTGATGATTTCAGTAGGTATGGCTATGTCTATTTGATGAGACACAAGTCAGAATCCTTTGATAGATTCAAGGAATTCAAGAATGAAGTACAGATGCAACTTGGCAAAAGTATTAAAGCTCTGCGATCGGATCGCGGAGGAGAATACTTGAGTCAAGAGTTCAGCGACTATCTGAGCGAGTGTGGAATTATTTCACAACTCACTCCTCCTTGAACACCCCAATGGAATGGAGTGTCAGAGAGGAGGAATCGAACTTTATTGGATATGGTTCGGTCTATGATGAGTCATTCAAATCTTCCATTATCCTTTTGGGGATACGCTTTAGAAACGTCTGCGTTTACACTAAATAGGGTGCCATCTAAATCAGTTGAAAAGACGCCACATGAGTTGTGGACTGGGAACATTCCTAGTCTGTCTTTCCTGAAGATTTGGGGTTGTGAGGCTTATGTCAAACGTTTAATCTCTGACAAGCTCGCACCCAAATCAGATAAATGCTACTTCGTTGGTTATCCTAGGGAAACCAAGGCATACTACTTTTACAACCAATCTGAGAACAAAGTATTTGTTGCTCGGGACTGTTCTTTTCTTGAGAGGGAGTTTCTCTCTAAGAAAAACAGTGGGAGTAAAGTACATCTTGAAGAAATTCGAGATGCACAGGAGACTGCTCAACCTGCTGAGGAAGAGCAGCAGTTGGATTCACAAAGTTCTGTGGAACCGGCGCCTGTGGAGCCTGAAGTTCGCAGATCCGGAAGGATCCGTCATGAACCCGAGAGATACTATGGATTTCTCGTGGCCAATTCCAATGATCTGATGATCATTGATAGTGACGAACCAGCGACCTTCGCGGAAGCAATGATGGGTCCGGACTCCGAAAAGTGGCTTGGAGCCTCTAAATCCGAAATGGGATCCATGTCAGAAAACCAAGTATGGTCCTTGGTCGATTTACCTAATGGTGCAAAAGCCATTGAGTGTAAATGGATCTTCAAGAAGAAGATCGACGTGGATGGCAATGTACAGATTTACAAAGCGAGGTTGGTGGCTAAAGGGTTCAAGCAAATTCATGGTATTGACTATGATGAAACCTATTCCCCAGTCGCTATGCTTAAATCCATTGGGATTCTTCTAGCGATTGCCACTCATTATGACTATGAGATTTGGCAAATGGATGTCAAAACCGCCTTCCTGAATGGTATTCTGGAAGAGGATGTGTATATGACACATCCTGAAGGTTTTGTTGATCCTAAGAACGCTGGGAAGGTATGCAAGCTTCATAAATCCATTTATGGATTGAAGCAAGCATCACGGAGTTGGAATCTCCGTTTTGATGAAGCAGTAAAACAGTTTGGTTTCATCAAGAACGAAGAGGAACCATGTGTTTACAAGAAGACTAGTGGGAGCAGAATTGCGTTTCTTGTACTGTATGTCGATGACATACTCCTCCTCGGTAATGACGTTCCGTTGCTTCAGTCTGTTAAGACTTGGCTCGGAAGTTGTTTTTCCATGAAAGACATGGGAGAAGCCGCGTACATTCTTGGAATCAGAATCTACAGAGATAGAGTGAACAGGCTAATTGGATTGTGCCATGACACTTATATTGATAAGGTGTTGCACAGATTCATGATGCATGATTCCAAGAAGGGTTTCATACCGATGTCTCATGGCATTAGTCTCAGCAAGAAGCAGTGTCCGGTGACACATGCTGAGCGGGAGCGCATGAATAGGATTCCTTATGCTTCTACAATAGGATCTATTATGTATGCCATGCTCTGTACTCGTCCAGATGTAGCTTACGCGTTAAGCATGACGAGTAGATACCAATCTGATCCAGGTGAAGTTCACTGGACAGCTGTCAAGAATATTCTCAAGTATTTGAGACATACTAAGGATAAATTCCTTGTGTATGGAGGAAGTGAAGAACTTGTGGTGAATGGATTCACTGATGCGAGTTTTCAGATGGACAGAGACGATTTCCGATCACAATCTGGATATGTCTTCTGTCTAAATGGCGGTGCAGTGAGCTGGAAGAGCTCTAAGCAGAATACCGTAGCTGATTCCACGACGGAAGCTGAATATGTTGCTGCTTCAGAAGCGGCAAAGGAAGCTGTTTGGATCAAGAAGTTCATGACTAAACTTGGTGTGGTTGCTAGTATCTTGGAGCCAGTGGCTTTGTTTTGTGATAACAACGGAGCCATTGCTCAGGCGAAAGAACCCAGGTCACACCAGAAGTCCAAACACGTAGAGAGGAGATATCACCTGATTCGTGATATCGTCAGTAGAGGTGATGTGAAGATCAGCCGAGTTCCAACGGAAGAGAATGTCGCTGATCCTCTGACTAAGTCACTCCCAAGGCCTAAGCATGAGAGTCATACGACTGCTGTAGGCATTAGAGATCTTAAGATGTAATCTTGATTCTAGTGGGAGTTTTAATTTTATTTTAGTTATAATAAGATGCTTGATATATCATGGTTTTTACCGGTTTTATGCCATGATATAAGTCTGTTTTAGAGTCTATTTGTGTTTCTGTAGAGTCTTTTGCAGGTTTTATTAGTTACATGCACGTTTGGAGCTAATGTGGTGATTATGGAGCTTATTGGAGTGATTTGGAGATTTGGTCCGAGAGAATGAACTCACTGTCCAGTTTTGGGATCATGCGTCGATCGTTGCACACCTGCAACGGTCGAAAAAATAGCGAATGGGCCAGAATCTCGGCGGTTTATGGAGTTATCAAATATTGCAGAAGAGCCCAGAAAAGTTCCAGATATTACACAGAAGCCCCAGACGTGATTAGCTATATATATTAGGATTTTGGTGTTTATTTGAGATACGTTTTCATACTTAGAGCTAAGAGATTTTTAGAGCTTTTGGGGCTGATCTATTCCTGTACTTCATCTATTTTGGAGAAGATTTCGAACCCCTTTATCTATTTAATTTCTTATATGCAATCTATTAATTCTATGATTTCTGTTTCATTAATCATGTCTGAGTAGATTCATACTTAGGTTTAGGGTTTCTCATTAAGGATTTAATGACTTGCTAGACTTGTAATTCAGTTAAGGATTCACATGAATAGAATGTTCTTCGATCTAAATTGTGCTTAATGCTAGTTCTAACCTGATCAATTAGAATCTAGATCTTAGGTTGCTAAATACGACACGAGAGTGTGGTTTAGAATCTGAACTATTTAGGTTGAGCAATTAAATTATTCGCAAAGAGATTTGGCTTAGTTTAGTTGTGAACATATCGAACTTGAAATTAATGCTGGTTTAATCTGTTAGTAATTGCAAAGAGATTTGGATTACTGCACTTAGACTTAGAGAATTCTCGCAAAGAGATTTGGTTAATTCTAATTCCGTGATTTGAGTTCTAGAACTGTGTTTAATTAGATCCTGACTGATTAACTCGTCTGCTTGTCTGATTTCCTGAGAATTCCCTAGACTTAGCGCTTTTAGTTAACTGCTTTCACAACAATCCTGCTACTGATTTATTTTCTTGCCTTGCTTTTAATTCACTTCACATCTGCTTTCTTCTTAGTATTAATCTCTATGGTTCTTATTCTATCGAGACCAGAGTCTCTGTGGATTCGATACCTTATATACTACAATCACTTAACTGTGCACTTGCAGTAGAATAGGATTAAAACTTAGCCCCTATCAAGTTTTTGGCGCCGTTGCCGGGGACTCTTAGAGTCTTCGATAGGATCGAACTTAGGATTTTTACTAGGGTTTTTACTAGGATTTTTATTTTCTTTGTTTCGTTTTATTTTTTTATTTTTATTTACTGATTTCTCTCTGTTTTCTCTCTGTCGCAGGTACCGATTTCGCTTTGCGTCGATCATTGCACTTGTGTGTCGATCGTCACTAGGCGATTCTGAGATTATATCGATCGTTGCACTGATAGCATCGATCGTTGCTTGACGATTTCAGACAGTTTATGCAGACGCGTGAAACTCGAAGTAATCAAAACCTGAACCTCGTTAATCTCGGACTTGAAGAACTTGGACGCCTAGAGAGGACTAACAGAAGAGAAAGAAGAGCAAGGATGGTGGTACAGAAGCTAATCATTATGCCTGATGCTCAAGGTACCCTGAGGGACCGAGATAACAATCCGTATAATGCTGTTGGGCAACGGGTTGATGCTGAAGGGAATGTAATCCCTGATCCTCCTGAGCAACCGCAACAGGAGCAGAACCAAGGCCAAAGACAGGCCCAAGGTAGAGAGATGGTTGTCCATGAGAGGACCCTAGCTGACTACAACAGACCAGATGAGTTTCATGCAAACCGGTCAGCTCTAGTACTTCCTGGTTTTGAGAGGGATGACTTTGAGATCAAGACCATCTACTACTCGCTGATGAGACAGAATGCCTTCCATGGTCATCCTACGGAGCAGCCTATGGATCACATTGATACATTTGAGGACCTAATCAATGGAATGAAGTATGATGGAGTCTGCCAGGATTATCTGTTCCTTAAGCTCTTTCCATACAGTCTCGCTGGAGACGCTCCTGCATGGCTGAAGCAACTGGCACCTGGTCAGTATACTACTTGGGCAGCCCTGAAGAGTGAGTTTCTGCATCACTTCTATGACGATGCGCGTTCCGATCAGTCCAGACAGGACATTCTGACATTTATCCAAGGTCCTACAGAGCCTCTTAAGACTGCTTGGATGAGATTTAGGAAGTAACAGCGTGACTGCCCACACCATGGATTCACTGAGGTCACATTGCTAGGTATCTTCTTCAGAGGCATAGATCTGCTATATCAGTCTGCGCTGGATAACTCCAGTAATGCAAACTTCAACACCAGGACTCCTGCACAAGCTAAGCAGTTGATTGAGAACTTAGTGAGCAGCAACAGTTGCAAGACTATGGATGATAGGAGGAAGAAATCTGGTGGAAGTGTAGAGAATTCAGAGATGGCCTAATTTAGATCTAAGCTGGACACAATTTGCAATCTCCTGGCTGGTAAGAAGGCTGTCCACTTTTCCCAAGATGTAGAGGTAATTCAGACTGAGGAGGACACTCAGGAAGAAGATGTGAATTACATTGGAGGATCTGGTTTCCAAGGTAACAGATTTGGTAATCAGCAGGGGAACAGATTCTTCAATGGAGGACAGAAGAGTGCCTTCACAGGCAATCAAAACTCAGCTGGTTTTGGACAGACTAGTGGTTTTCATAAACCTTTTGGACAAGGTAATCAGAGAACCTATGGATCTTCGTCTTATCAGACTCCTCCTGCAGTCACTGCTCATGAGAGTAAGATGGAGACAATGATGGAACAGCTGCTGGAGAGTCAGACCAGGATTTCTGTGGACTGCAATAAGAAGTTGGATGCTGTCTATGAGGATCTCAATGGAAAGTTTGAGTCTCTGAACACTCATATAAAGCAGTTGGATACTCAGGTGAATCAGATTTCCAGTTCTATGAAAGGAAAAGGAGTAGCAGACACCCATATTAAGGCCTGGTCTATGTACATTGATGATGGATCTCACCTAGGTGAAGGATTTGAGCTAAGCACGGCTGAGTTGGTGGAAGAGGTTGAATTTTCGGATTTTGGAGAAAATCTCTCGGGTGAAAACTGTGAAAACAGTGTTGCATCGATCGACACACCCCTAGTGTCGGTCGATGCAGGTCGTGAACAGACAGACTCGCCGGATGTTGACAGCATTGATGCAGATTTGGAGCTTAATCGCTTGTTCCTTGGAGTGTCTGAGATTACTCAGGAGGAGATTTATGGACAATTAATTAGACAATATCCCTCAGTATCTGAAGTGATAAAGCAGGAGATTGAAGAGCTTAAGCAGCTAGAGGAGATTGGTGAAGAGTTGGAAGAAATTCCATCATCTGATGATCCACCTTATCACCCATGTGTTCAGAGGTATTTGAACAAAATGTTGCCTTTAGATGAAGAGCTGAAAGATTGGGTGATTATAGTCCCTCAACAGATAAGTGATGTGCTGTTAACCAAGGTTCCCAAGAAGCTGCCTGATCCTGGGATTTTTGTGCTAAGTTGTTCTATCTTCGAGGATAGTTTTAGGCGCTCTCTTTGTGATCTGGGAGCTGCTGGAAGTCTTATGCCATATTCTGTGGCAGAGAAGCTGGGTATGCTGGATTTTACTCCTACTAGGACCTCTCTTGTCCTAGCTGATCAGTTTATACGAGTTCCGGAAGGACTCCTTGAGGACGTCCCGGTGAGAGTTGGAAACTATTTGGTTCCAACAGACTTCCTAGTGCTGAAATATGACAGTGATCCTGATGATGCATTGCTACTTGGAAGACCATTCTTGGCTACAGCGGGAGCAGTGAAAGATGTCAGACACAGTCTAATAGACCTCCACCTGGGAGATGAGCCGCTGCATTTTTAGATAGCCAAGCTGCGCAAGCCATTGATAGATGGGCAGACATTCACCATCATAGATGCAGGTGATGAGCAGCCGGATGATACCGTGATTCTAGATCCTGGAGCACATTTCACTCCTACTTTTCTTGGACTGAAGCATTCTGCAACAGCCTACTCGCCACCCTGGATGATGAGACTTGAACAGAGACAGAAAAAGTCTCTGTCAAGATCTCGTGGAGCCTGAAAGATCTTGTTCATCCGGTCAAGCTAATGACCTTAAACAAGCGCTGAGTGGGAGGCAACCCACTGTTAGGTTTAGTTGTTTTTCTTTCTTATTTTTGGTGTTTTTCTTAGGATTTCACGTTTTCGTTTTTGTTTTTGCTAAGTTTCAGATACAGAACTCGAGTCTGGAGATGTGTGACGACCGATGCACTTGTACACCGGTTGTTGCAAGGAGATTACAACGAGGAGAGGTGATCGCATTGTGACGATCGTTGCGGACCTGTGCAACGGTCGTTGCAATTGGTTCAATTGCAAAAATTAAGGTACGCGCGCTAAACCGGAAATCGATTTCGATTTGACCAGCAACGGTCGTTGCCACTAAGCAACAGTCGTTGCACCCACGACCGAGGTAAGTGCCTTAAACCCTTCTCTTCTCTTTTCTTCTCCATTTCCGTCCGTACACCGAGAACTTCCTCACCTCAAACTCTCATTTCTTCATCATTTTCTTTGATTCCAAGTGCTATAGTCTTGTTTTTACACTCTCAATCTATTCTTCTAGACCTTATATCACGAATCCAAGGTAATGTACCTCTATTTTTCGATTTTTGGATTCAATTTTAGGGTTTTAGAAATTGGGAATCTTGGATTGAAATTGATGAATACGTGCTTAAATGAATATGATTTAGGTTGTTTAATGATGGATTATTGTTTTTTTTGTGGTTGCTTGAACGAATGTAGAACGAATTTTAGGGATTGTTGTTGACGGCCAAAATCGCCTTGCAACGGTCGTTGCACTTGTGCAACGGTCGTTGCTTTGCGATTTTGGGGAAATGTTCGATAAAATGAAATCGCCTTGCAACGATCGATGCCTTAGGTGCAACGGTCGATGCTTCACGATTTCACAGAGAGATTGCAGAGACTAATTGGTTTTGGTTTCTTGTTGAATGCAGATGGTATCTCGCAGACAACCCCGCAAGCGCCAAGCAACAGCATCCACAGCCACACGACAGTACATTCCACCACCATAGTGGTTTCATAGAGACTCTCAGCCACCTGAGCCATATGTGAGAGTTGGTCCGGCAGTAGCATTGCCTTGTCCCCGAGCAGACGCGACAGAGATTCCGACAGCTAGACAGTGGCCACAGAACCTTCCTGAGTTCCTCAAGTCTGCCGACTTTACAGAGAGACCACTGCTTAACCAGTGGGATGAGTATGACTCGCTGCTATACAGTGGTTGGTGCGGGATGACGATCAAGCAAACCAAGTTTGCAGACTACTCCACCTGCAAGAGTCTGGGGATTGATGAGCAGGTACTTGCAGTGTGCAGAGGCATTGGTCTAGGGACGATGCCTATGCGTCCTTATGATCTGTACCCAGAGCTGGTCAGACAGTTGCTAGCCACTTGCAGAGTGGTTTACCAAGATCCAGATAGCAGGAGCGCTACAGGAGGTATCTTTACCTTCATGAGTTGGGGAGTCAGGTATCGGATTCCTTTACTAGATATCTGCAGGATCTACGGTTTCAGCACTAAGCCGAGGTGCATTGGCATGCCACTTGAGTGGGATCCAGAGGAGGCTCGATCATTTTGGGAGTGTATCGGCAGTGGTCGTTACAACTCACGGACTACACCGGTGGTGCAGTTGAGACATCCTGTGCTGATATATGTCTCGTGTATCTTGTGTTGGAGCTTGTTGTGCAAGTTTGAGGCCAACAAGATGCGCAAGTATGAGATGGAGATGTTGTTCATCGGGCTGCGGGACCAGTTTGAGGATTCTGGCGTGAGAGATCCTACTAAGGGTCTCAACTTGGGAGCTGTTTTCACTCAGCATTTATGTGATCTGCAGCTGAAGCCATTTGATGGAGTCGGTACTGAGACAGTGGGGAGCCTGCTTACTCCCATCTTTATGCACTGCAGGATTCCTCTACAGGGCACAGAGTGTAATACAGCCAAGGAGTTCCTAGATTTCAGCCACTTGCAGAGCGCCCTCTGGCTTAAGGAGGGGCGCATTTGGGTTTACCACGATCTGACTTCTGGGAAGTGTGGTATAGAGCTTCCTGCTCCTAGATGGACACAGATTGATACACTGGAGGCCTTGAGATTCCAGCCTCCTGAGACTGAGCAGCGTGGAGTTCCTTCTATGGCTCATCCGCTGGGAGAGCCTTCCACACGAGCTTCATCTTCTGCTGCCCCTGCGCCTGCGCCTGCTGCTGCCCCTGTTGACGATATGGGACCCTTTCCTGAGCCTACGAGGCCTTATGGAGCATATTCTGAGGAGGAGTGGAGAGAGAGAGAGGATGGGATTCTGCGGGGCATTTGGAACTTCATGCGCACCTGCACTTGCAGGAGACAGCCACAGATCCATCAGCCCGTCCCTGCTACTCGACGCAGACAGCGTTCTCCTGCGGACGTCAGTGACACTGAGCGCTATGGTGGGATAAATGATAGCGAGTGAGCGTAGCCTCCATCTCTAGACATTCGGTTCTGTACTCTGATTTTCTTTCTCTTTTTCTTGCACTATTTTCTTTTGATTTTTAGTACTTGATTAGATACATTTGTTGCCTTGATTTTACTCTGTTTCTAGTGTTTTCAGCTTGCAGGATTCGAAATTGATGAAAACCAACGGACTAACCTGCTAACTTGCTGACTGATCCGATATACGCAGTGCGTCGATCGACACACTATTGTGTCGATCGTCACAACATGATTGAAATCGCACTGCAGCGATCATTGCGGTCCTGAGCAACGATCGATCATACACGAAAAATCGCCTAGCAACGGTCGATGCACCTAGTGCAACGATCGATGCCTGAGCGACAGAGGTAAAACCCGACAGAACTTAACCATTCCTTAAACAAATTTTTATATCTTTTTGCCAATCCTTCGCTTGACACTACTGGGACAGTGTGTCTTAAGTGTGGGGGAGGTTCTACTAACTTCTTTCTTTTGTTTTCTTAGAGACAGTTAAAATTTTCAAAATTTGTTTTATTGAGTCAAAATTTGTTTAAGTAAGAAACAATGATTTTTTTAGAAGATTAGCAGCACTTGCAGGAACTTAAGTAACCATTGGGATGAAACTGCAGATTATCTCTGACTATTAGAAAACCCAGACATGGATCAACCTACTAAGGACACCCACATCACTTCAGGTATCAGAGGATCCTTTTACTGACTTCAACTTAATACTGACTTAGATTTCTCCCCTAAGGGCTTGGTATACTTTGTGTTGGATTCCCTTGTTAGTTCTGACACAGCCTGTAAACCTGTCCTATTTAGTTCCCTTCTCCCCTTCCATAAAAAAAAAAGATAATAAACTGAGGATGAGTTAGTAACTCCGAAGTGGTCATGGGAATGGTAGCTAAAACTCTCATATCATGTGCATCCATGGTATGTGTCCAAAGTCCACCCCTTAACGGGAAGAGCACTGATAAAAAAAAAAAATGATACCCAATGGGGGAAAATCAGAAAGTTAAGGAAGGGAAAAGAGAAGAAAGGGACTAGAGAAAGATAATATGGTGGTCTAGAGCTGATAAGGTAAGATTCCATGTGCCTTTGATCGATACTCCTTAGGTGAGACCGCACTTAAATACTTGCAGAAGTCAGTAGGGTGAATTTGAATGCGTGAATGTGATTGTGGAGTTTACTTAGGATAGTTGCTAAGTGTGGGGGAAGTATATGTTGGTCTTGATGTCTGCAGGTTGATTCTTTCATGTGGTTTACTAAGGGGAATCTGAGTGTTGCTGCTTCTAGGATGAAAAGAGTTTCTGAAGAGTTTTCAAACCTCTTCACTACATTCTAGTTCTTTGTTTTGCTTGAGGGCAAGTGATAGGTTCTAAGTTTTACCCTATTCTCTAACTGCAAGTGCACAGTTCAGTAGTTGTAGTATATAGGGTTATCGAATCCACAGGGACTCTGGTATTCAATAGAATCAGAAACGTAGAGATTAATACTAGGAAGAAAACAATGTGATTGAATTAAAAAGCAGTGCGAGAAAGTAAATCAGTAGCAGAGATTAACGGTTGTGAAAGCAAGTAATTAAAAGCGCTAAGTCTAGGGCGTTCTCAGGAAATCAGACAAGCAGACAGTTCATTCAGTAAGGATCTAATTAAGCACAGTTCTAGAACTCAAAACACAGATGTAGAACTAACCAAATTCCTTTGCGATAATTCTCTAAGTCTAAGTGCAGCAAACCAAACTTTCGTTTGCGAGAACTAACAGATTAAACTAGCATTAATTCCAGGTTTGATATGTTCACAATTATCCTAAACCAAACTTTCGTTTGCGAATAGTTTAATTGCTCAATCTAATTAGTTCAGATTCCTAAACCCCACTTCCGTGACGTATTTAGCAACCTAAGATCTAGATTCTAATTGATCAGGTTAGAACTAGCTTTAAGCACAGTTAGATTGAAGAACAGATATAGTTATGAATCCTTAACTGAATTTAACAAGTCTAGCAAGTCATGAAATCCTATGTGAGAAACCCTAAACCTAACTAGGAATCTACTCAGACATAGATAATGAAAACATAATCATATGATGAATAAATTGCATAAAAGAATAAGAGTAAAAGGGGTTCGAAATCTTCTCCAAATACAGATGAAGTAAAGGTTCAGATCAGCCCCAAAAGCTCTAGAAATCCTCTGCTCTTAATTATCAAAGCGTCCTGTAAAACGTATCTAAAAACTCAGTAATATAGGTCTAATCTCGGCCAGGGGCTTCTTTGTAAATATCAGGAACTTCTGGATCAAAGTGCAAATTCTTGACTCTTCATAAACCGCAGGTGTGCAACGATCGACGCATTCCTCTGTTTCGGACAGTAAACTCTATCTCTCGGCCAATCACTCCAAAAATCTCCAAAATGCTCCATTATCTCCAATTCAGCTCCAAACCTGATTATACCTGTAAAAGACTCTAAAAGAACACAAAAGACACTAAAACACACCTATATCATGGCCTAAAACTAGTAAAAACCATGATATATCAACTCCCCCACACTTAGCCTTTGCTTGCCCTCAAGCAAAACAGAGAACTAAAGCATGGTGAAGAGGTTTGAAAACTCTTCAGAAACTCATTTCATCTTAGAAGCTACAATACTCAGATTCCCTTTAGTAAACCACTGAAAGAATCAATCACAGGATATCAAGACCAACATGTACTTCCCCCACACTTAGCAACTGTCCTAAGTAAACTCCACAATCACATTCAAGCATTCAAATTCTCCCTACTGACTTCTGCAAGTATTTAAGTGCGGTCTCACCTGAGTATCGATCAAAGGGCACATGGATTCTTACCTTATCAGCTCTAGACCACCATACTATCTTTCTCTAGTCCCTTTCTTCTCTTTCCCTTCTTTAACAACTGATTTTTCCCCATTGGGTATCATTTTTTTTTTTTTACCAGTGTTCTTCCCGTTATGGGGTGTACTTTGGACACATTCCATGGATCACATGAGAGAAAATAGTGTTTGCTACCATTCCCATGACCACTTCGGAGTTACTAACTCATCCTCAGTTTATTATCTTTTTTTTTTTACTTTATAGAAGGGGAGAAGGGAACTAAATAGGATAGGTTGACAGGCTGTGTCAGAACTAACAAGGGAATCCGACACAAAGTATACCAAGCCCTTAGGTGAGAAATCTAAGTCAGTATTAAATTGAAGTCAGTAAAAGGATCCTCTGATACCTGAAGTGATGTGGGTGTTCCCAGTAGGTTGATCTGTGATGGGGTTTTCTAATAGTCAGAGATAGATCCTGCAACTTCATCCCAATGGTTACTTAAGTTCCTGCAAGTCTTGTAAATCTTCTCAGAAAATCATAGTTTCTTACTTAAACAATTTTGACTCAATAAAACAAAATTTTTTGAAAAACGGACTGACTCTTAAGAAAACAGAAAACAAAAGTCAGTAGCACCTCCCCCACACTTAAGACACACTGTCCCCAGTAGTGTCAAGCGAAGGATTGGTAAAAAGAAAGAAAAGTTGATAAGGTTTTGTTGAGTTCTGTCGGGTTTACCTCTGTCGCTCAGGCATCGATCGTTGCACTAAGTGCATCGACCGTTACTTGGCGATTTTCGTGTATGGTCGATCGTTGCTCAAGAGCGCAACGATCGCTGCAATGCGATTCCGATCGTGTTGTGACGATCGACACAGAAGTGCGTCAATCGACGCACTGCGAATCTGTCCGAGACCGGCAACCAGAAACTCACCAGAAACAAAAACAAACGTAAAATCCTAACAAAAACACCAAAAATTAAGTAGAAAAACACCAGTACCTAATGGTGGGTTGCCTCCCACCCAGCGCTTGTTTAAGGTCAATAGCTTGACCGGACGGACAAGAATTTTCAGGCACTAAGAGAACCTGACAGAGACCTTTTTGTCTCTGTTCAAGTCTCCTCATCCAAGGTGGAGAATAGGCTGTTGCAGAATGCTCATGTCCAAGAAAAGATGGAGTAAAATGTGCTCCAGGATCTAGAATCACAGTGTTATCCGGCTGCTCATCATCTGCATCCATGATTGTGAATGTCTGCCCATCTATCAGTGGCTTTCGCAGCTTCTCCATCTCATATCGCAGCGGTTCATCTCCCAGGTGGAGGTCTATTAGACTCTGTCTAACATCAATCACAGCTCCTGCTGTAGCCAAGAATGGTCTTCCAAGCAGCAATGCTTCATCAGGATCGCAGTCATACTTCAACACAAGGAAGTCTGTCGGAACTAAGTAGTTTCCAACTCTCACTGGAATGTCCTTCAAAAGTCCTTCCGGAACTCCTATAGACTGATCAGCTAGGACAAGAGAGGTCCTAGTGGGAGAAAAATTCAGCATTCCCAGCTTCTCTGCCACAGAATAAGGCATCATACTTCCAGCAGCTCCTAGATCACAAAGAGAGCGTCTAAAACTATCCTCAAAGATAGAACAATCAAGCACAAAGACTCCAGGGTCTGGCAGCTTCTTCGGGATCTTTGTCAGCAGAACATCACTTATATGTTGAGGAACTACAATCACCCAGTCTCTCAGCTCTTCATCTAGAGGCAGCATCTTGTTCAAATACCTCTGCACACATGGATGATAAGGTGGATCATCAGAAAATGGAATTTCTTCCAATTCTTCACCAATTTCCTCTAGCTTCTTAAGCTCTTCAATTTCCTGCTTAATCACCTCAGATACTGAGGAGTGTTGTCTAACAATCTGCGCATAAATCTCCTGTTGAGAGATCTCAGAAACTCCAGGGAATAGGCGATCAAGCTCCAAGTCAGCATCTATGCCATTATCATCCGACAGTTCTGTCTGTTCAAGACCTGCAACGATCGATGCTAGGTGTGTGTCGATCGTTGCAATGCTGCAGTTTCCACCCGAGACTTTTTCACAAAAATCTGAGATTTCTTCTTCCTTCACCAATTCAGCTGTACTTAGCTCAAATTTTTCACCTAGGTGAGATCCATCATTAATGCACACAGACCAGGCTTTGATATGAGTGTCTGCTACTCCTTTTCCCTTCATAGAGCTGGAAATCTGACTCACCTGAGTATCTAACTGCTTCATGTGAGTGTTCAGCGTCTCAAACTTTCCATTGAGGTTCTCATAGACAGCATCTATCTTCTTGTTTCTTTCCACAGTACTCTTGGTCTGACTCTCCATTAGTTGTACAAACATTGCTTCCACCCTACTCTCATGAGCTGTAGGTGCAGGAGGAGTCTGATACGATGTAGATCCATAGGTTCTCTGAGCACCTTGTCCAAAGGGCTTCTGAGAACCACTAGTCTGTCCAAAAGAGTTTTGATTGCCTGTGAAGGCACTCTTCTGTCCTTGGTTGAAGAATCTGTTACCCTGCTGATTACCAAATCTGTTACCTTGGAAACTAGATCCTCCAATGTAATTCACATCTTCTTCCTGAGTGTCCTCCTCAGTCTGAATTACCTCAACATCTTGAGCAAAATGGACAGCCTTCTTATTAGTCAGGAGGTTGTAGATTGTGTCCATCCTAGATCTCAATTCAGTCATCTCTGTGTTCTCTACACTTCCACCAGATTTCTTCCTCCTCTCATCCATAGTCTTGCAACTGTTGCTGCCAACTAGGTTCTCAATCAACTGCTTAGCCTGTGTAGGAGTCCTGGTGTTGAAGTTAGCATTACTGGAATTATCCAGTGCAGACTGATATGGCAGATCTATTCCTCTGAAGAAGATACCAAGTAACTGCACTTCAGTGAATCCATGGTGTGGGCAGTCACGCTGGTACTTCTTAAATCTCATCCCGGCAACTTTCAAAGGCTCCACAGCTCCTTGGGAAAATGTGAGTATGTCCTGTCTGGACTGGTCTGAACGCGCATCATCATAGAAATGACGTAGGAACTCACTCTTCAGGTCTGCCCAAGTAGTAAACTGTCCAGGTGGCAGTTGCTTCAGCCATGCAGCAGCGTCTCCAGCGAGACTGTAGGGAAAGAGTTTGAGGAACAGATAATCTTGGCAAACTCCATCATACTTCATGCCATTGATTATGTCCTCAAACGAATCAATGTGGTCCATAGGCTGCTCTGTTGGATGTCCATGGAAAGCATTCTGTCTTATCATCGAGTAGTAGATGGTTTTGATCTCAAAATCATTCCTCTCAAAAGCAGGAAGCACTAAAGCTGACCGGTTTCTATGAAACTCATCCGGTCTGTTGTAGTCAGCTAAAGTCCTCTCGTGGACAACCATCTGTCTACCTTGGGCCTGTCCTTGACCCTGGTTCTGCTCCTGTTGCTGTTGCTCAGGAGGATCAAGGATGACATTCCCTTCAGCATAAACCCTTTGCCCAGCAGCATTGTACGGGTTGTTATCTTGGTCCCTCAGGGTACCTTCAGCATCTGGTATCAAGATCAGACGTTCTCGTACCATTCTTTCTCTCTTTTCTCTTCTGATAGTTCTTTCTAGACGTCCAAGTTCTTCAAGATCGAGATTAACTAAGTCCAAGTTCGGATTACTTCTAGTTTTCTGCGTCTGCATAAACTGTCTGTAATCGTCGGGCAACGATCGATGCTATCAGTGCAACGATCGTTTCAATCTCTGAATCGCCTAGTGACGATCGATGCTAAGAATGCAACGATCGACGCAGTGCGATATTGGTACCTGCGACAGAGAGAAATCAGAGAAAATCAGTAACTAAAAAAAATCAAAAGCAAAAACGAAAAGAAAACGAAAAATCCTAGTAAAACCCTAAGTTCGGTCCTATCGAAGACTCTAAGAGTCCCCGGCAACGGCGCCAAAAACTTGATAGGTTCTAAGTTTTACCCTATTCTCTAACTGCAAGTGCACAGTTCAGTAGTTGTAGTATATAGGGTTATCGAATCCACAAGGACTCTGGTATTCAATAGAATCAGAAACGTAGAGATTAATACTAGGAAGAAAACAATGTGATTGAATTAAAAAGCAGTGCGAGAAAGTAAATCAGTAGCAGAGATTAACGGTTGTGAAAGCAAGTAATTAAAAGCGCTAAGTCTAGGGCGTTCTCAGGAAATCAGACAAGCAGACAGTTCATTCAGTAAGGATCTAATTAAGCACAGTTCTAGAACTCAAAACACAGATGTAGAACTAACCAAATTCCTTTGCGATAATTCTCTAAGTCTAAGTGCAGCAAACCAAACTTTCATTTGCGAGAACTAACAGATTAAACTAGCATTAATTCCAGGTTTGATATGTTCACAATTATCCTAAACCAAACTTTCGTTTGCGAATAGTTTAATTGCTCAATCTAATTAGTTCAGATTCCTAAACCCCACTTCCGTGACGTATTTAGCAACCTAAGATCTAGATTCTAATTGATGAGGTTAGAACTAGCTTTAAGCACAATTAGATTGAAGAACAGATATAGTTATGAATCCTTAACTGAATTTAACAAGTCTAGCAAGTCATGAAATCCTATGTGAGAAACCCTAAACCTAACTAGGAATCTACTGAGACATAGATAATGAAAACATAATCATATGATGAATAAATTGCATAAAAGAATAAGAGTAAAAGGGGTTCGAAATCTTCTCCAAATACAGATGAAGTAAAGGTTCAGATCAGCCCCAAAAGCTCTAGAAATCCTCTGCTCTTAATTATCAAAGCGTTCTGTAAAACGTATCTAAAAACTCAATAATATAGGTCTAATCTCGGCCAGGGGCTTCTTTGTAAATATCATGAACTTCTGGATCAAAGTGCAAATTCTTGACTCTTCATAAACCGCCGAGTTTTGGCCCATCTCGCTGGTGCAACGACCGTTGCAGGTGTGCAACGATCGACGCATTCCTCTGTTTCGGACAGTAAACTCTATCTCTCGGCCAATCACTCCAAAAATCTCCAAAATGCTCCATTATCTCCAATTCAGCTCCAAACCTGATTATACCTTTAAAAGACTCTAAAAGAACACAAAAGACACTAAAACACACCTATATCATGGCCTAAAACTAGTAAAAACCATGATATATCAGCAAGCAAAGGCTAAGTGTGGGGGAGTTGATATATCATGGTTTTTACCGGTTTTATGCCATGATATAAGTCTGTTTTAGAGTCTATTTGTGTTTCTTTAGAGTCTTTTGCAGGTTTTATTAGGTACATGCACGTTTGGAGCTAATGTGGTGATTATGGAGCTTATTGGAGTGATTTGGAGATTTGGTCCGAGAGAATGAACTCACTGTCCAGTTTTGGGATCATGCGTCGATCGTTGCACACCTGCAACGGTCGACACACTAGCGAATGGGCCAGAATCTCGGCGGTTTATGGAGTTATCAAATATTGCAGAAGAGCCCAGAAAAGTTCCAGATATTACACAGAAGCCCCAGACGTGATTAGCTATATATATTAGGATTTTGGTGTTTATTTGAGATACATTTTCATACTTAGAGCTAAGAGATTTTTAGAGCTTTTGGGGCAGATCTATTCCTGTACTTCATCTATTTTGGAGAAGATTTCGAACCCCTTTATCTATTTAATTTCTTATATGCAATCTATTAATTCTATGATTTCTGTTTCATTAATCATGTCTGAGTAGATTCATAGTTAGGTTTAGGGTTTCTCATTAAGGATTTGATGACTTGCTAGACTTGTTTAATTCAGTTAAGGATTCACATGAATAGAATGTTCTTCGATCTAAATTGTGCTTAATGCTAGTTCTAACCTGATCAATTAGAATCTAGATCTTAGGTTGCTAAATACGACACGAGAGTGTGGTTTAGAATCTGAACTATTTAGGTTGAGCAATTAAATTATTCGCTAAGAGATTTGGCTTAGTTTAGTTGTGAACATATCGAACTTGAAATTAATGCTGGTTTAATTGTTGGGATGTTTAGATAAATCCTGATTCAATTCCAGATTCAGATTATCCTAAACATGCGATCTAGGTTCTTCTCAGAATAGAAACAAATGATGATCTCACCTTATACCTGTTATTGCAGCGGAAGAAGATGGTATGTCTGAGATCAGAGAAACACCGAGGGATGAATCCTCCAAAGGTTCACACACGCTTTCACAGGAAACAGCTGCTAGACCACGAAGGGAACTCGGCGCAGAGAGAGAGAGAGTTTACGGCTCAATAGTTAGGGTTAATCAGTCTGAAACTCGAGTTTTATGACATAAAACTCGTCCTGTTCCGTTTGGGCCATTTGGCCCAAATACCAATTAACTCGTCGGTGTTTACGCACTGCATCGATCGTTGCACCTTATGCATCGATCGATGCACAGTGGCTAAACCTTTTATTCTCTCTAAGTACAGTAAATGCCTAGCACTTTTACTGTACTTCTGCTAAACCGTTCCTACACATTTTCCTGTTAGCTTAGGCGTGTGACCCATATGGGATCATATAATAAAGGCAATAAGTCCAAGACTTATAGATCATGAGCGGACTCTAGCAAGCCATCATGACCCCCAGTATTATATGACTTATGTCTGATCATTGACATACTCTTACTTTCTAGAGACAGTACCGAGATTACTGGACACAATTCCAACAATCTCCCACTTGTACTGGAATCTCTGTATTCATAATCCTTTCGTCACAATATCTCGATTAGTCATAAGGCAAGATTGGTGTCATCCTTATAAAGCCTAATCTTGTTCATCGGACTCTGATTTGATACTGACAATCCAAACGACTCGGGAAAGTCCGTTTGAGCATGGCCATGCGTTTTCCAGTATTCAAATCTCCGATTGGCCTAGAGATATTCACTCCATTTATATTGGAGGGACAAACCCCGTCTTGTTCCATCACTGTAAACTATTCATTTCATAATGTACCCAAACAAGGTCCTTATAACTATCGCAGAACGATAGCGTTAGACAATGATCAAAGTGCATCAGTCCATGTGCAGTCACATGCATGCGAACTCAGGTCTAAGGACTATACTCTATAGTCGTAGTAAGAATCTCTTATGACACAGATATAAATATCCTGAAGAGTTCTTATAAGCGGGTCTTGTCCGGTCGTATGTTCCCAACATACACCTATGTACTGACTTTGATGCCTTGCATCTATGACACATGAAACTTGGTCATAAGTCACATAACAATCTAGTCTCACACGATTGTTGGTGTTCCAATTTCAACAACCTTTGACTAGGGACAGGATGATATAAAACATTTATCAAATATAGGGTCTCATGATCAAGCTAAATGACTTCGATGACTCAAGATCAAGTCATTTACTTCGATGACCTATAAAATGGTTCATATCATTTTGGAACGATTATTTCATCACAGTTAAAATAATCTTGAAATAATAATTTCATTAAAACATAAAATAATGTTTTACAAGAACATATCAAATAACTAAAATAAAGCTCACAAAACTCCCACTCAAATTTAGATTACATTTCAATGTTTCTAATGCCTACAGCTTCAGTCAGGAACTCGAGCTTAGGTCTTGGGAGTGGCTTTGTCAACGGATCAGCGACATTATCATCTGTCGGAACTCGGCTGATCTTGACTTCCTTTCTATTAATGATGTCACGTATCAAGTGATATCTTCTTAGAACATGCTTGGATTTCTGGTGTGATCTTGGTTCCTTTGCCTGAGCTATAGCACCATTGTTGTCACAAAACAGTGCCAGAGGCTCAGCCGCATCTGGTATCACACCTAGTTCCATAATGAACTTTCGTATCCAAACAGCTTCCTTCGCCGCTTCTGAGGCGGCGATATATTCAGCTTCTGTAGTGGAATCAGCAACGGTGTCCTGCTTGGAGCTTCTCCAACTTACTGCACCGCCATTCAGACAAAAGACATAACCGGACTGTGACCGGAAATCATCTGTGTCTGTCTGGAAACTTGCGTCCGTGAATCCACTGACTTTAAGCACATCACTTCCACCGTACACCAAGAACTTATCCTTAGTATGTCTTAGATACTTTAAGATATTCTTTACGGCAATCCAATGGTTTTCACCTGGATTTGACTGGTATCTACTCGTCATGCTCAATGCATAAGCAACATCAGGACGAGTACAGATCATGGCATACATGACAGATCCTATTGCAGATGCATAAGGAATATTCTTCATGCGCTCAAGCTCAGCAGCCGACGTAGGGCTCTGCTTCTTGCTTAGCGTTGTGCCATGTACCATTGGCGTGAAGCCCTTCTTGGAATCTTTCATGCTGAATCTTTGTAGGACTTTGTCAATATATGAGTCTTGACACAAGCCTATCAGCCTCTTAGGTCTATCCCGATAGATCCTAATTCCAAGAACGTATGCGGCTTCACCCATGTCTTTCATGGAAAAACAACTTCCAAGCCAGTCCTTTACAGACTTCAGCATTGGAACGTCGTTTCCGAGAAGTAGTATGTCATCGACATACAGAATAAGAAATACAATCTTGCTCCCACTAGATTTCTTATACACGCATTGTTCTTCTTCGTTTCTGATGAAGTCAAACTGCTTGATCGCTTCATCAAAACGAAGATTCCAGCTCCTCGATGCTTGCTTCAATCCATAAATGGATTTATGAAGCTTGCATACTTTCCCAGCATTCTTTGGATCTATGTAACCGTCAGGTTGCGTCATATACACATCCTCTTCCAGAATGCCATTCAGGAAGGCGGTTTTCACGTCCATCTGCCAAATTTCATAATCATGAAAAGCTGCAGTTGCTAGTAGAATCCGAATAGATTTCATCATAGCCACCGGTGAATAGGTTTCATCGTAGTCCACACCGTGAACTTGTCTGAAACCTTTTGCCACCAACCTGGCTTTATAAATCTGGACATTTCCATCCACGTCAATCATCTTCTTGAAGATCCATTTGCACTCGATGGCTTTTACACCAGCGGGTAAGTCAACCAACGAAAATACTTGGTTGACTGACATGGAGTCCATTTCGGAATCAGTGGCCTTGCGCCACTTAGAGGAATCTGGGCCCATCATGGCTTGATTGAAATTCGATGGTTCATCACCATCAATGATCAGAAGATCATGACAGTTAGTCACGAGGAATCCTTGATATCTCTCGGGTTCGTGACGGATCCTCCCGGATCTTCGAACTTCAGGTACTACAGGTTCAGGCTCTACAATTTCTTGTAGGTCCTCCTGCTGCTCTTCCTCATTAGGTTGAGCAGTATCCTGTTCATCTTGAATTTCTTCAAGCAGTACCTTACTCCCACTGTCTTTCTTAGAGAGAAACTCCCTCTCAAGAAAGTTACAATCCCGGGCAACAAAAATCTTGTTCTCGGAACGTAGATAGAAGTAATAAGCCTTGGTTTCCCGTGGATAACCAATGAAGTAGCATTTGTCAGATTTTGGTGTAAGCTTGTCTGAGATCAATCTCTTGACATAGGCTTCACAACCCCAAATTCTGAGATAAGACAGCACTGGAGCTTCTCCAGTCCATAATTCATATGGTGTCTTTGCTACTGCTTTTGATGGCGCTCTGTTTAGAGTGAACACTGCTGTTAGCAGAGCATATCCCCAAAGGGATATTGGAAGGTCTGTGTGACTCATCAAAGATCGAACCATATCCAATAAGGTCCGATTTCTCCTTTCAGACACACCATTCCATTGAGGTGTTCCAGGAGGAGTGAGTTGGGATACGATCCCACACTCTCTCAGATGATCACTGAATTCTTGGCTTAAGTATTCTCCTCCTCGGTCGGACCGAAGAGCCTTAATGCTTTTGCCAAGTTGGTTCTGTACTTCATTTTGGAATTCTCTGAACTTCTCAAAAGATTCAGACTTATGTTTCATTAAATAAACATATCCATACCTACTGAAATCATCAGTGAAGGTAATGAAGTACTGATAGTTTCCTCTTGCATTTGTGGACATTGGGCCACACACATCAGTGTGTATCAGGCCCAATAAGTCACTGGCCCTCTCGTTAGGTTTATTAAAGGGGGCCCGTGTCATTTTGCCCATCATGCAGGATTCGCATTTCTCACATGACTCAAAGTCAAATGAGCCAAGAAGTCCATTCGAATGGAGCCTCTTGATGCGTTTCTCGCTGATGTGCCCTAAACGACAATGCCATAGAAACGTTCGGTTCTCCTCATTAGGTTTGAACCGTTTGGTATCAATGTTATAAATTGGCGCGGATTGATCGAGTATGTAAAGCCCATTCGTAAGAGGGGCAGAACCATAGAACAAATTGTTGCGATTGAAGGAACATAATTTATTCTTAACTGAAAAATCATAACCTTCCAAATCCAACAAAGAAATTGAAATAATATTTCTGCTTATAGCAGGTACAAAATAACAATTATTCAGTTCTAAAATCAATCCCGAAGGTAAAGACAACAAGTATGTGCCTACAGCTAGTGCTGAAACTTTCGCTCCATTCCCAACTCGTAGCTCCACTTGTCCTTGCTTCAGCCTTCTACTGTTGCTGAGTGCCTGCATATTAGTACAAATATGAGCCCCACAACCAGTATCCATGACCCATGAGGTATTATCAGAAGTAGTTGTATTAACTTCTATAACAAAAATACCTGATGAAGAAGTCTCGAAAGTCTTCTTCTTTAATTCCTTTAGACCTTCCTGGAATTTCTTACAATCTCTTCTCCAATGCCCCAGTTCTTTGCAGAACCTGCACATGTCAGTAGGCCCAGCCTTGGACTTGGGCTTGGGCTTTGGCGTGTCCTTGTCCGCGACTTGGACACCCTTGGCCTTTCCCTTATCCTTAGCAGAAGACTTCTTAAACCCCTTGCCCTTTTGTACCATAAGCACATTGGGGTCCTTGGCGGTTTTCTTCAAGTTGGGCTCTGCAGTCTTGAGCATTCCGTGAAGCTCAGGTAGTGTCTTACTCAAGCCATGCATGTTAAAGTTCAGAATGAACTGATCATAGCTTGCAGGTAAAGACTGCAGAATGATGTCGCAGGCAAGTTCCTGGCTGATTGGGCAGTCGAGTTTCTGAAGATGATCGAGATAACCCATCATCTTCAAGACATGAGGACTCACTGTCGCATTCGCAGCCAACTTACAGTCCAAGAGGTTCTTAACTGTCTGGAACCTCTCAGTCCTAGCCTGCTCCTGAAAAAGCGATTTCAGGCTTGCCATTATCTCGATAGGTGACAATACACTCTCGAACTGTTTTTGCAGCTCAGGAGTCATTGTCACCAACATCAGGCAATAAACATCATTTTCATCTGACGAATGCTTTTCCCAAGCATTGTGCAGAGTCCTGGCAGCATTGGCAAGAGGCCTCTCGGGGAGGGGATCTCGAAGGACATAATCCTTCTTCTCCTGCTTGAGGACCAGCCTCAAGTTCCTTGACCATGTCAGGAAGTTCGTTCCAGTCAGCTTCTCCTTCTCGAGAACAGACCGGATCGAGAATGTGTTTTGTGTGCTTGTAGTAGTCATATCTGAAATATATAAATAAAAAGGTTATTAGTTATTATGTTCAAAATGACTAATCTCGTATTAAAAATTAATATGATTAATCACGCATTATATTCAATAACCTAAGTTACCCTCAATAGAATATAATGATTCCAAGATCCACATATAACTAAAATTAAAGTGGGCCACTGGCCGTCACCCAATCATAGCTTATATCGGTAAGCCCTATATCGGCTAATTATATCCGTGATATAACTCTTGGTTGTGAATCTGGGCCCGAGGCCCAATCCACTCTGATGTCTCAAGGCCCGGGACTCCCGATGGCCTAGTCAAGAAAACCAGACTATACAGTCATGTAATCATTAATGTCTGGGACTCCCAATGACATTTATGAATCACAAACCGTCTTACCCACGCAAAAGCAGACATCCTCACACTGTAAGGCCATGAATGTAATTGAATGGGCTTTGACAGCTGACATAGTCTGGACAAGACATCCAACGCTTGATATTATTTGAGGTTCGTAGGTTTATTAAAATTCATTCCCAAAATAGAAGATTACTATTTCGGGAAACTTTCTATTTTTGGAAACCTACTATTTTTGGAAACTTTCTAAAATTGGAAACTTTCTAAAACCGGAAACTTTCTAACTTTAGAAATTTCTTTGAAATCCAAAACCCGCAAATTCAGAAACTTCTATATTAAGAAACTTTCTAATTATAAAATTTCGGAAACTTTAATTTAAAATCGACTTTATAAATTTTTATAAAATAAATTTTAAATTGATCTGAAGAAAGACTCAAATAATTGGCCCAATTGTTTTAACTTCTTGGCCCGAGGCCCAAGAATTTGTCCATGTCCAAGACATGACCCAATTGTCCAATTAATTGACATAACCGGTCTGGTTCATTAAAACTGGTCTAACCAAGTTTTAATTACTACGATGACCACAATTGTCAACCGGTTATTTACTAAACCGGAATTTCTCAATTTATTTGGTCCAACCAAATCAAATTAGAAATTCCTGGTTTAGGCACTAAATCCAATATTTCTTTCGACATTGGATTTCTTATCCCGGTTTAACCAGACTTAATGAAATTATTAAATCTGTTTATTAAACCAGAACGATGATTTTAATTAAGTTAAACCGAGCCAAAACCCTAACCGCATCGATCGATGCTCACAGCATCGATCCTGCAACGATCGTTCATCGATCCTGCATCGATCGATGCTCTCACGTGTGCACGAACGGTTTTCAGGTTTGGCCGAGAGATTCTCGTGAGATCCATGCGATCGTTTGAACGATCCATGCGATCGCGGTCAATCTCTCGCGACTGCAACGATCGATCCTTGCATTGCATCGATCGATGCAATGCGATCTCTGTCGATGCAAAATCAGTTTAGATCACATACCAAATCAATATAGTTTGGTCATGCGATTTTTAAACAGTTTGTTTAGGATTCAATTCTTGGTTCTTAAGTGTTTTAATCTTATCAGTAGATTGATTCAAAAACACCTCTTTAAACAATCCTAAACATGAATCTAAACAAGAAAAACCAGAACCTAAAGCTCTGATACCACTGTTGGGATGTTTAGATAAATCCTGATTCAATTCCAGATTCAGATTATCCTAAACATGCGATCTAGGTTCTTCTCAGAATAGAAACAAATGATGATCTCACCTTATACCTGTTATTGCAGCGGAAGAAGATGGTATGTCTGAGATCAGAGAAACACCGAGGGATGAATCCTCCAAAGGTTCACACACGCTTTCACAGGAAACAGCTGCTAGACCACGAAGGGAACTCGGCGCAGAGAGAGAGAGAGTTTACGGCTCAATAGTTAGGGTTAATCAGTCTGAAACTCGAGTTTTATGACATAAAACTCGTCCTGTTCCGTTTGGGCCATTTGGCCCAAATACCAATTAACTCGTCGGTGTTTACGCACTGCATCGATCGTTGCACCTTATGCATCGATCGATGCACAGTGGCTAAACCTTTTATTCTCTCTAAGTACAGTAAATGCCTAGCACTTTTACTGTACTTCTGCTAAACCGTTCCTACACATTTTCCTGTTAGCTTAGGCGTGTGACCCATATGGGATCATATAATAAAGGCAATAAGTCCAAGACTTATAGATCATGAGCGGACTCTAGCAAGCCATCATGACCCCCAGTATTATATGACTTATGTCTGATCATTGACATACTCTTACTTTCTAGAGACAGTACCGAGATTACTGGACACAATTCCAACATTAATCTGTTAGTAATTGCAAAGAGATTTGGATTACTGCACTTAGACTTAGAGAATTCTCTCAAAGAGATTTGGTTAATTCTAATTCCGTGATTTGAGTTCTAGAACTGTGTTTAATTAGATCCAGACTGATTAACTCGTCTGCTTGTCTGATTTCTTGAGAATTCCCTAGACTTAGCGCTTTTAGTTAACTGCTTTCACAACAATCCTGCTACTGATTTATTTTCTTGCCTTGCTTTTAATTCACTTCACATCTGCTTTCTTCTTAGTATTAATCTCTACGGTTCTTATTCTATCGAGACCAGAGTCTCTGTGGATTCGATACCCTATATACTACAATCACTTAACTGTGCACTTGCAGTAGAATAGGATTAAAACTTAGACCCTATCAAGGCTCTTGTAAAACATTCTTTTGGATATGTTTAATGAAATTTGATTTCAGCATTATTTATTGTGATCTAAATAATGGTCCCAAAATAAGTTGGAATTTATGTCATATTATAGGTCATCAAGTTGAGGACTTGATCATGAAACCCTATAAGTCATAGATGATATAAATTATGTTTTATCCCTAGTCGAGGTTGTCAAAGTGGGACAATGGCAACCGCGAGAGACTAGATTGTGAGGTGACTGTTGGCTAAGTTTCATGGAGCCAAAGATATGATTATCGCAGTCAGTCACATAGATATATGTTGGTGAACATATGATCGGACATGACCCGCTGATGAGAAGTCTACAAGATAGTTATATCTGTGTCATAAGAGGTTCTCATTACGACTATAGAGTATAGTCCTCATACCTGAGTTCATCATGCTTTCTTGCATATGAAATGGTACACTTTGACTTTGTCAAACGTCGACCCGTAACTGGCGACTATAACGGCACTGTTCAAGTATATCATGAAGTGTGCGTTGAAATAGGGATGGAACAAGATGGGATTTGTCCCTCCTGATTAACGGGAGATAAATATTTCAGGGCCTATCGAAGATTTAATACTGAGAAAAATGTGTGGCCGCACTCAAACGAATTGTAGTTCAGTTGTTTGTAATGTTCAGTATGAGATCAGGAGTTCGATAAAAAAGATGTTGGCTTAATAAGGATGACACTAATCTTTCATTATGCCAAATCGAGATATAGAGACAAAAGTATTATAGGAATTGTTGATTCCAGTACAAGTGGGAGATTGTTGGGATAGTGTCCTGAAATCACACTTGTACTCACTCCTGATGATAGTTGTGTGTCGAGATCAGACATTCGTATAATACTGGGCGGTTGCAATGTTTTTCTATAAGCCTCTTGCAATCTGTAAGTTGTATACTTACTGCCAGTATTATATGATTCTATAGGGTCACACACCTAAGCAAACTGGAAGCTAAGACATGGGAATGATCATTATGGTAATAATCATATTAATGTGTATTGGATACACATTATTATCGATAAAATGGTGTTGTGTCGATCGACACAGCTTGTGTGTCGGTCGACACAGTTCGGGTTTCGAAAGGGCTTTTCGAAATTATGACTTAATCAAGTCTGGCCCGTTAAGTATGTTTTAGGTCGAATAAAACATACAAGTTTCGACCTAGAACTTGAGCCGTCCACTTTTTCTTGATAGAAAGAGCAGAAACACCAGAAACTCTTAGATCCCATAGATCTGGCACTAGCATCCCGTTTCCAGCTTGTGTGCATGTGTAACTGGTAGAGGCGAGGCACCTGTGTCGCTACTGATCTCGTTCACCATTCATTCCGCTGCCAGTAACAAGGTAAGAACGAGGTTAGTGATTCAATATATCAAACCCTTAGATCCTAGGAGATCCAACAGCTTTAACTATGTAAATTTCCTTAATCAAAATTATTACCTTAACTTATATCGATAACTGCTAGAAACAAATATGTATTTAGATTTGTAAATATATAGAACTAGATTCATTAAGTATTTGAAAATGATAATGTATACAATACTTGAAAATTCTATCGTAACAAAATCTAGTACATATAACAAACCACACACTAATAAAGGATCTCATGAATATAACATGGCCAAATTCAAATTATCTCGAAGAACAATACACACCGTCTGTCAGACCTTGCATACATATGTCACATAGTTATCTTAACACGTATTCAAGTGGTAAATTCACGCTCGATGATGTACCAACGTCTCAAAACTTCTCTATCTCCATAAAAATCCCGCAAGAACATGGAGTATGCATATATCCCTGTCTCCCATCGACTATATGTCAATCTCTTAACCATCCAGTCGTTGGAGGATGATCAGTCGACCAAATAGTCGCAATATACAAAAAGACACATACCTCGGAAGAGAAGAGCGTAAGGGTTTCGTATTCCAGACATATGTTGACGAATTTAGTTATAACCATAGGTGGGCACCATATATTTAAGTCAATGTTCCCGAAGTATAAATCGACTAACTTAAAAAAAATGAGATTTCTCCGACCTTTTGCAGAGCCTTACATATTGCCTTCGCCCGAGCCAAATAGTGTATACCTTCATCAATGAAGTCAAGAAGGATTTTTCGTAGGACATCACTAGGAAGGTAATCCATTACAATTCTTGTAAGAAAAGATGGGAATAGGCAAAGGAGAATTTTAACAAATAATATTGTAGAATATTTGATATCGATATCGTTTCATGCAACTACAAAAAGGTTTTTTACAGAGAGGATGCAACCTTTGGGTTTTCCATAAATTTAAATAATATTTATGTTATTATTATTTATTACTTAATATGCATATGTTCACGTGCATCTTCGGCTGGAGTAAGTATATGTACATGATGAATCTATTTCGCTAGGTAATGATATATAATGTCGAGTCATTATTTATTGTAGTTCTGAATTTATAAAAATATACCCGTAGTTACTTGCATCGATTATTGAAAATAATTTAGGCATATGTCCTATCAATTTAATCAATTTCGCCTGTTTGCAAAATACATGCACTAATTGAAAAGAAGTATTATGATGGCCAAACTAACCATAAGTGCATCTTGATGTTCAGATTAGTGTTCAAATAGTCGTTAATTCAGTCATGAAATAGTAGCAAAATAGTCGCAGTCTGCTGGAGGATCATGCGTACATATTAAGGATATTCAAGAACCTCAGCGGGCCAAAGTCCGAAATTTTTCATGATGCGTCATAAGTAAAATAGTGACTCGATGGTTGAAAAGAATATATCACACATGTTTGAACCCTTGAAACCAAAGTCCCCCCAAGCCATCCAAGTTGTTATCGGAGCACACATGCAGCTGCAAAGCCCGTTGAAATCTACACTCACTTTCTTCTCAAATAACAAAGCATATGTTCTTTATGGCCATACACACCTATCTTTCCTAGGTATCTTCACACGTATTCGAGTGCCAAGTCCATGGTCAATGACATATCCACGGTTCAAAACTTCTCCATCTCCATAAAAAACACGTACGCGTATATCCCTGTCTCCCATTGACTATATGCCGATCTCTTGATCATTGCCTCTCCTTGAACCATCCGGTCGCTGTAGAGAAAACAACACATACCTTGGAGGAGAAGAAATGAAGGGTTTCTGGATGGCAGATATATGTCGACGAAATCTTGTATATAATGATGTGGGCACACAAAGGGATTTTGTTAGTGTAGATGTAGCAAGAATCGACCGTTCTGTAGAAATCTTGACTTTGTCCGATATCTCGAAACGCTGTACATGTTCTATTTGCCCTTATACAATAGTGTAACCTTGTTCACCCTCAATGACGTCAAGAAGAGTTTTTTTAGGACATCATTGGGAAGGTAATGAAGAGATGCA
The DNA here is from genome assembly GCA_030180135.1 of Orychophragmus violaceus. Taxonomy (NCBI): domain Eukaryota; kingdom Viridiplantae; phylum Streptophyta; class Magnoliopsida; order Brassicales; family Brassicaceae; genus Orychophragmus; species Orychophragmus violaceus. The sequence continues at coordinate 38,195,201 of CM058240.1, forward strand.
AATGTGCAAGAAGAATTTTAACAAATAATATTGTACAGTATTTGAGAGATCGATGCAATCGCAAAAGTTTATTTATAAAACTGAAGGAGTTGAAGATTTGGAAGTCATTCATAAAACTTGTCCAAATCCATTTAAGATTAAAATTCAACTTATTTATGAAAGTTATTTATTAATCTTTAATCATATAAGCTATGTTTTTTCTTATTTATCTGATTACTACACAATATTTTCATTGCTTTTTTTGTAGTGGCAATATCATTCTATGAGTTATGTTTGGTAACCATGCTCTAGGGCAATCAAACCTGGACCTGATTCTATCCAATGTTGCGTTATGTGTTTCTATAAGATTGACGGCATCTCATGTTCTTTTACCCCAAACTTTGTGATTATTATGTACTTTATGTGTTTGTTACTTACAACTCACAACTAATTATATTAAAATTATACACATTAATAATAGGGAAAAAATTTATCTCATCTATTGATGATGTGTTAATTGACAATGATATTCCAGACATTAAGAAGTGGAATTATTATATATAAGTTTTAATTAAATAATTCTTACAAATATTAATCATCAATGTATAAATTTTTGAATAATTATTTATTTTTGATCAATTGCAGGTATAAGTGGCATCTCTAAAGAATTAAAGGAATAATAATAAGTGCATTATTGGAGAAGAGAATAATTTGCCATGATCATTTCGTTGTTTTATATTTTGTCTGGTTGTAATGACTATTTGATTTTTATCATTTAGTGTTTTAACATTTTTTTTTCATTATAAAAGCTCTACAACAAAATATCGAAATGAATTGTAAATATTTTATGTCCTTAATATTGTTTTTGAAAATAATATATAATGATCATTGCTTTCTTTTATATATTACAATTTCATTCACGTATTCCTTTGTTATAACACATATAAATATATGTAAACGTACAATGTAACGTAGAAATTTTAAGATAAAATCAATCACTTCAAATATAAAAATATATTTCAAACTCCGATAACCATTAACATCGCCTAAAAATATGTGTATAGATATGGATCTAAATGTACATTCGGATACACTAATATTTACTAAAATAATTAATTTTTCGAAAGTTCTCAACAAACTTTCCTATAGAAAATATTATGTTATATATTTATTGATAAACAAAAATATTTTTTCTTATAAATGAGAAAATATTCTATAATATATTAATATTTTACATTACTAACATACATCTAACACAGCATAATATATATATAATTTATAAGTTGAAAATCACAACTATGATATCATGAATTCAAAAAATTTGGATGTTTTTAAGAACAGAAAATTAACAAATATTCTCATTGACGGTGTTTTTTTTTTTAATAAATGGTGAATCAAAGCTCGAATTCTTATAAAGTGGAAAAGGTTTATTTCTCCATTAGTTCCAACAATCGATCTCATATTGGTAGACGAACGGGTTAATGTTCAAATTTTGTCAACTAATCTCTATTTAGTTGTTAAAATATATTTCTAACTATATATGTTTTACGTCTCTTTATTCTTATTAAATTTCTTCGCTTGGTTCTAAAAGTCATGCAATAATTCCTCAAAGGTTATGGGAACCATCTTGGACGAGTATTATTATTGAAGATACTACAGTAATCATTGAAAGGTTTAAGGTTCGATTATGTACGAGTTATCTTCACGAAATCCCTCATCATCCAGAAATTTTGTTTACTGAGGAAACATCGGTAAAGATGGTTTACGGTGGGGTTGATAAATTTTACTTCTATTTGTCCCATTCGGTAAAATTTTCATGGACGAACACAAAATTAATACATGTCTTAGTAAGGTTGTGTTCAATGTTTATTTTTGCAAATATCATTCTTTATTAATTAGTACCGAATTATAAAATAACTGTTATATTTTTGGGTTAGATGTCTTTGGAAGAATTATTAATGTTGGTGTCGTACAAAAATGGTATCTTGACTCAGCACAATATAGTTGGAAAAATATTCATTTTGATTTGATGGATAGCATGTTAGATACATAAGTGCTTATTTTATATGTTTCTCGGTATATAACATTTTAATTAGTTCATTGATCTATTATATTCTAATGTTAATATCATGATCTTGATTGCAAATGTGATATTTTACCTTGTAAATTGACTGATACTTATGCATGTGCTTTTGCTACCGATTTTTCAATCAATTTAGCTAACTGCTACCATGACTTTCTAATAATGTGTGTCATACAATTTGAGCTTCTTGATTTGCATAAAGGTAATTACTCAATTCATTAGTATAACAATTATTTTTAAATAAAAAATTATAGAAACCTCCATAACTCGGTTTATATATTCCGACATTTGTGCATAGGCGAATACACATGTGAACAAGTTGATTAATCCAGAATTTTTATAGATCTTCAAGATGTCGATGTTCAAGGAATGAAGAGAGTAGTTAATAGCAAGAATATTTAATATTATGAATTTTATATTTTGTTTAGAATATTTTTATATATTGTGCAAATTATTTGTTAAGAAAGTTATGCAGTTTGTTCAGAATATGCTTATCTATTGTGCTATGCATAAAATTAAAAGAAGTGAAAAAAATAGAGTTAACCTAATTCATAAAGAAAAGCCCTTCGTTTTATATATCCTTAAAAATTGATATTATAAGTCAAACTAAAAATAATAAATATAGCTAAACTAATTTCTTGAAAGACAAGTTCGTCGAACCAGAAGCTTGAGTTGGAGTTGTGATATCGGTTTCTTTCCGCCAGAAACCGAACCGCTTACTCGAAGAGTCACATTTGTAGTATTTTCCCATCAAGGTCGTCGATGAGATATGAATTGTTATGAAATCAACATCGGAACCAATGTTTTCCTCAAGATAAAGAAACCCAAAGGAATCGATCTCAAACAATCATCTCGCCGCCGAGTTACCTTTCTTGAAAGATAATTTGACCTCACAAGACTCTTCCTTGATATTCAGCTGCAAAGATTGGAACCGTGGTGAAATCAAGACCGGTCAGAGGATCTTCTTGGGGTAAAATGAATTCTAAAATGCTGGCATAACGATTCCAAAACGGCCATCTCGCCACCAACCGAGATCCGCTGAACAACTTTCTTAAAGAGCTATATGTTCCACATCTTCCGGGACGGGTCCACTCCGATGTACAATCGGTTGCTCTAAAAAAAGAATTATCAATGTTCTGATCTTCGAACATGCAAAAAAAAGAATTAACTTACGCGAAAAGCAACTGATTTCGGAAATAGCAGACCAAATCATGTTACGGAAATTAAGGAAGCATCAGATCGATCCAAATGAAGGATATGAGCATCGCTCTTAAGTTGTGAAGAGCGAAAAAAGGAAGGAACCATCGATACAAATCTATTTATGGACGAGTTACCCCTTAGCAAAAAGAACATGTCTGCATGTTTAAGGAAGGAATGAAGATAAAAGACATAAAAAGAATAGAAGCTTTGATAGAATCAAAGGGGAGGAAAGAAATGATTATGGTGAACAATAATGAAAGGAGACGCTATATTTAAACCAGAAGAAAAGAAGTTTATCGAAGAGACGATACAATTATCAATCCTGATTTAAAGCGATACGACATTCCTAGGCACACAGATCACACATTCATTGGTGGAAGAAGAGGTGTCTTAAATGACCCAGAAAAATTCTTAATATGTAAATATGCGACTAAAAATATGCCCAAAAACAAATATTTATCTACATCTTTTAATTTTTCATACATACAAATGTATTTTCGTATGTGTATATATAAATATTATTTTATACATCCGAATGTAACAATTTCGATGTGCATATAAATGAAGAATTAAATCTTATACCATCTCGATCATAAAAAAAAACTAAAATCATGTATTGTCATACCACTAACCGAAAATACACATAAATTAACTAACAAACATAATAATTCTCACATGCGTGCACGCGGATCGACTACTTAATATATCTTATATCTCTTATTAAACCGAACTGAACCAGAATTCTAGTCAAACAAAAAAAATTGCAAACAAACGTAATAAAATTCGGTTCAGTTTGGATCTAACTCTCTAAACCCAAAAAAAATAACCAAATGGAGAAACCGAATACCCAAGCCTAATTACTCCGTTGTCCAAGGACTTTATCCGAAACCATCGCTTTTTTACTCCTTTATATACGAAGGACTCTTCTGTAATTTTAAGGACTCGAGAATAGTTGGTACAACACCTGTTTCCTTTTAATTCCTCTCCGCCGAGCTCTCTCTCTTCACGATCGTTTCGAGCTTTATATCAATGGATCCTTCAATTTTCAAGCTCCTCGAAGAAGACGAGGTTAAGTTTCTATCTCACTACATCTTTTCAATTTTTTTTTGTGTGTGATTGATGTCTTTTGCTCGGTGTCTGGAGCCTCGTCGTGACCGGCGAATTTGTGTGTGGTTAGGATGAATCGATGCATTCTGGAGCTGATGTCGACGCCTTCCAGGCCGCTCTGAATCGAGATATTGAAGGTTCAACTTCACTTCCTCTCCTTGGTATGGTTCCGTTTCAATTTCCCTACTAAAATTGACATCTGAGATTGTACCTGTGGAGGAGATGAAAGCTCAAGTTTTTTAATTTATGGAGCTATTCAGGTGCATTATATGATCGCAAGAAATACGAGATTTTGGGGTTTGCTGTTAGGATGGATGCTTAGTGAATCTTTGGCATGTTAGCAAAGTTGTGCTTGTTTCTATTCAGCCTAGTTTTTAGGGTTTTAAATGCTTAAAATATCCTCACTTGCAGTGGCCTGTCTATCTACTTGTCGAGTCATTCGAGGTGATCAATATTTGATGAGATTTATTAGCCAGGCTAGATAGTAGGATGATGATCATGATACTGTTTTAGTTTTGGTTTTGTTCTTGCTTTACTGCAATCATGACGTTTGTCATGTGGCTACTTAAATATCTGCTTTCTTCTTCCCTGTCTCTGGTGTAGAAAGAGTTCTCTTTCCTCTTCCTCTGTGAGCTACATCAGTCAATTGCTTGAATTATTTCTGTAGGAAACAGTCATTCTCCCAACCAACAGTTCACCACATGGAAGAATGGTATCGGGGATGCTAATATGAATCTCCAGACGCAGCACAGCCTTGAAAGCAATCAGATGAAGGAGCAGCAAGGATCGGCTTTAGACAGTCAACACCAACATGATTTAAAACACGCAAATGAATCTCATTTACAGCACAACCAGCCTCAAGACCTTCTTCATCGACCAGGTCAACTTTGGGAGAGTCCTTCGCCGGTGCCCCAAACAGCTGGAGTGCAGATTTCTGAAAAGAATCCTACTGGTAATGAACCAGAAAGACCACATAATCAAGAGAGTGAATCTCAGTATTTAAAATTGCAAAAGATGAGTAGTCAACAGGCTCGTGGAGTGGAACAGCCTGCTAACCCTATGAACCGCAACCCAAAGCAAGTACCATTTGCTGCTTTGCTTCCTACCCTAATGGCCCAACTCGATAAAGATAGAGCACTGCAGCTCCGTACCCTATATTCTAGACTTAAGGTATGTCTATCTGTGAATTTACTTGAACATTCTGTTCCAAAGCTACTGCGTTATCATTTACTTTCCTTCTTATACTACGCAGAAAAATGAAATCCCCAAAGAGGGGTTCACACGGCACATGAAGGATATTGTAGGCGATCAGATGCTTAGGTTGGCAGTCAGTAAACTACAGCAGGTATTACCATTTTACTTATTTTGGGTCATGTAGTGAAAGTAATATTAGGCGTCTGTGAATGGAACTCATGTTGGAATTGTCTGTTGGAGAACTGCTTGCTAGGAGAACCATTTTTTTCTTCTATAATATTCATTTTCAAATTTCCAGCTTATAGGAATTTTTTTCAGTTTAAATGATTATAATATTTTCTTAGGGTATTACATACTTCTTTATTTGTAATTTGTGCTCCTTGTTTCCAGGTGGGTTATAACCAGGGAAAAATAGGTATTCAACCTCCTTCTACTGGTATTGATTACTCACTGATGCATTCTTACTTTTCTTTCACGATTGTCATGAAACTTCTATGCTTCCGTAGATGTGTCTTATTATTTCCACACAAAAGCCAAAACCAGTACCTGATTCAGTTTATTCAATCGCAGAAATGAATAATCAAAAATCTCAGTCTGATCCTCGTGGAGTCGTCCACCTTAACCAACTGCCTTCCTCATCAGGAAGTTCAGTTCCTGTGCAGGGACTTACAAAACATTCGCAGCACCAGATGCAGCTCCCACCAAGTTCTTTTCCTATGTATACCAGCACCGGTAGTTTTCACTCATTCCCGAGTCCAAACACCAATGTTTCTGGTTCCCCGTTGAGACCACACCTTCATGATTCCCATATGAGACATGTGGCACATAACCAGACCATGGGATCAACTGGTCTTGGAGGGCCGCCCCAGTCTACCCCAAACATGATGACTATGCCCAAGTTTGAGAGGCCAAATTCTGTAAATGATCCTAGTAGGGTTCAAGGTGGCACTACTTCGCACTTCCAGAACAGCTCATCGTTGCCTCTAAATTCTGCACCTAGTCAAGGATCATCAGTGTCCCATGTAAAGCAGGAGTCAGTTGATCAAGGTTTTGAACAGAAACATGCAGCCTCAGGGACTTCGAAGGAGGATGCAGAGAAGGAGTCCTCAAAAATGGTTTTATCCACACCTAGCAACATGGCGCATGCAAGCTCTGTTTCTCCTTCCATGACAGCCCAAATGGACGCTAGCGCAGCAGTAAGATAGCTATATAATATATAGATCTCTCACTATTAAAGTCAGTTCAATTGTTGTTTGATTGCCTTTTTAGCTCTTAGGGCAACCATGGTGCTTCAAAAGCCCTTGCATATTTTCCTTGTTATTTTCAACAACTTAGGCATCTATCTTGACAAATTGTTTGTATCCATCAGATGAATTCTCGTGGCCCACTGGGTACGTCTCAAACAGGATTTAATGCTAGGATGCCACCCAAAAAGCCTTCTGTTGGTCAGAAGAAACCTCTGGAGACATTAGGGTCTTCATCGTCACCACCAAGGTAATTGAGCTGCTCATGTTTAGAAAAAAGTGTGAATTATTTACAGCTTTCTTAACTCGCTCATTTTCGTTAGCCATTTCAAATATAGTTAAGAGTTTTCTCTTAAATGTATTATTTATAGCTTAGAGCACTTTTTTTTTTATATGGTTTCCCCACGTAAGATTGTAACCTTAGTTGTTTTGCACGGATTAACTTGCAGCAAGAAGCAAAAAGTAGTGGCGAATTCTATGGATCAAAGTATTGAACAGCTCAATGATGTCACTGCAGTCAGCGGTGTTAATCTCAGGGTGCGTTTTGCGTTTCTTGACAGCTTCAATTTTGCACTTTAAATCTGGTTGTGGAGTACTGAATGAATAAACTTTTGCTCTCTGCATTTGGTTTAGGAAGAGGAAGAACAATTATTCTCCGGGGGCAAGGAGGATAGTCGTGTTTCTGAAGCATCTCGTAGAGTTGTGCACGAAGAGGAAGAAAGATTAATTTTGCAGAAAAGTCCGCTGCAGAAAAAGCTGGCGGAAATTAGTTGGGATACTTCCTGTTTTTATTATTTCTATCATGTCAGGTTTATGAATCACTTGGAGAAGAAGCTTACATATGTTTTTCATAATGGCAGTGGCGAAAGTTGGGCTAAAGCAGATAAGCAATGATGTTGAACGGTGCTTGTCTTTGGTGAGATGTCAACTTCGTGTGCATACAGTACTTGTGCTTTTTTTTTGTTTCCTTTCCTGATGCATTTGCGCTCTCAGTGTGTGGAGGAAAGGATGCGAGGACTGTTATCTCGTATAATTCGGTTGTCAAAGCAGGTCAATCTAACTCTCTCTTACTGCCTGCTTCAACATTGTTGGATCTAATCTTTCTGAAGCTAACAGTGCTTCTGCAGCGGGTTGATACTGAGAAATCTAGACACCGGACTATTATCACGTCAGATATTCGGCTACAAATCAACGAAATGAATCAGAAGGTGAAGGAGGAATGGGAGAAGAAACAGGCTGAAGCAGAAAAGCTTAAGAAACCGATTGAGGTCTGTTCTGAGCTCATAGTCTTTGTTCTTAATTTTACTAAAGCACACAGACATTGCAAATTTTGTTTCTTTCTTGTCATTGATGCAGAGTGAAGAAGGTGATGGTGGAGTTGATAGTGAGAAGGAGAAAGAAGAAAACCGTTCAAAGGGTTTGAAGGTAGGGAAAAATTAAACACGCATTTTGGGAGCCACTTTAAAAGTACCTTTGCAATGTTGTTTGAGAATTGGTTTTTTATGTGTGAAGGGAAATAAAGAGGATGACGACAAAATGAGAACGACAGCTGCAAATGTTGCTGCTCGTGCTGCTGTGGGGGGAGATGATACGTTTTTAAAATGGCAATTAATGGCAGAAGCTCGTCAGAAATCTGTATCTGAAGCTGGTAAAGACGGGACTCAGAAGGCTACTACAGGTGGGGGAAGAAACTCCAAGGACAAGCAAGACGGTGGTCGACGGTTTTCTGGTACTGGTGAGTCGGTCCATTATATTTTATCGCGTTAGTTCCTCACGGTTTTGTTCGGTGTAATAAGCTATGGATTCATGTTTCCAGGTGGTCGAAGGCTAGGGAAGAACCAAGGTTCGTCGCTTCAACCAAAAGTGGTGAGGACAATCTCGGTGAAGGATGTGGTTGCTGTCCTGGAAAGAGAGCCGCAGATGTGTAAATCCACTCTAATGTATCGATTACTTCAATAGAAAGCTTTCATTATCACAGAATCATTATATTTATAAGCTTCTGATGATAATTTAATCGTCAAGACGCAAGTGTTTTATATAACACCAGTATTCGTGCATGGGCTAATCTTTACGGATTTGATATCGGTTATTACTTAGATAAGAAAATACATGTTACACTTGATTTAAATAGACGGTAGAATAATATATGTAATATTTTATTTTTATATATATATATATATTTTTTTTTTTTTAAATAAACAGTTATTTAGGAAAAGTCTATTTTTAATTTAGATACGTTTTATAGAGACATACGGACCAATAGATTCAATTTTTCATCCAAAAATGATTGGAATAGAGTTTATCGTGGTTTTATTTCTTCAATTAAACATTGAAATTTGTAGTTTAGATAGTTAATACCATAGCAGGACATCCTTAATTTTTTTTTTAAAGTTAACATGGATTAGCATTACATTATCTATATAAAAAAAATATTAACAATTTAATACTACTATCATTTTTCAATTTATATTTATATTCAAAACTATTGCTAATTGTAAATATATAAAATAAACTATTAGATCAAGTTAATATCGTCATATTTAACGGTTCAAGACAATTATTTATTATGATTGGTTTTAATAAAAGGATAATATTGGGTTCAAAGATATTTTTGTGGTAAAACTAACAATGTTAGTGATGTCATATAGCTACAACTCACCAAGTCACCAGTTTCACAGAAGAAACATATTAATAATAAATCAACTCATTGTAAACAACACGAAAAAAATACTTTTTAATATCCAAAATTTTCTATCAAACATATTTATGCAGTTTTTATTGGTCATTTTATTCAGTTTCATTGTCATTATCTAATAATACTTTTATGAAAGAATGTAATCAAATTCCTCTCATCTCGATCATCTTTTTCCGATCTCTACAAAATCATTTCAGATATCATATATTATCTCCCATGTTTTGATTTTGTCATACTACGTTTCATTCCAAGATCGCTCTTATTTCTTCATCGAGACAATATACCAAAACATAAGTTCATCGATTTTGCCATTGTAATTTCATAAACGTATATCAAAACAATCATTTGAAACTTTTAAGGACTTTGGTCTATAATCCAATTATCAAATGATATAGTGTTTTTGCATATTGAATATCGCCGTGATATTGTTATGTTCGAGTACAAATTATAATTTTATTTATCTGACTTTTTATAAATATTGTACAATATAATTAGCTCAAAGATGATATGTAAAGTATTCTATATAGTGAACATACATATTGTAGAAATGACATCGCATAGGTGTGATTGCAACTCAAAATATTAAATATGATTGTTATATATATATCCGTCAAAGTCAAGTTATATTTTTATGTTGATCTACGAAATTCCAAATGCGTCATAGACTATAGTCATACTCAATTAGACCAAATGTTTACACAACCTCGTTACTAAACAAAGCAACATAATTACCTGTCTCGCTCTTATTTCTTCATCGAGAGCCAATCTCGCCAGAAGATCCAAGGCTCTGATCTTCTCACCCTCGCGTGTTGATCATCACCTTCTCTCAATACCGTCATCGAAGCTTAGAGTTGTTTTTGTTTCTGTCTTTCTATGAAATCAATCGCTCGAGATAACAACAATAAGAAAATAGTAGTTATGGGTTGTAATATCATGTATCAAGAAATGGTCAACGAGAAGTCAACAAAGGGCATTTTTGTACCAAAATGCGAGCCGAAAGTAAAGACGGGCCAAATGTTCTTCTTTTTAAGTAAAGAAAACATTTAGAAAGACAAGAAGTGGCAAGAACGGGCTTTAAGCGAATTTTTTGGACTATCGGAAGAAGAAGAATAAGAGAGTCGGAAGAAGCATGAGAAGAAGAAGAAGAGAGAGAGAAGAGGAAGCATGAGAAGAAGAAGAAGGGAGAGAGAAGATGAAGCGTGAGAAGAAGAAGGAGAGAGGGAGAAGGAGGAGAACCGGAGGAGAGAGAGGGAAGAGAACCCGATGAGAGAGAGAGGGAAGAGAACCGGAGGAGTGAGAGGGAAGAGAACCGGAGGAGAGAGAGAGGGAAGAGAACCAGAGGAGAGAGAAAGGGAAGAGAACCGGAGGAGAGAGAAAATGTGGTTGGTCCGGAGGCTCGTGTGAAGTTACGATCAGACTCACTAAGGTCAACGTTCGGGTCAAGGTCGGGTCAAAGCAAGTCAACGGTTCGGGGGAAGGTTCGGGTTAGCGTCGGGTTCGTGTCGGAGTTCTGTCAGTCCGTCCATCCGTCATCATGATAACACTGTGAGTCGGTGATATATCATGGTTTTTACTAGTTTTAGACCATGATATAAGTGTGTTTTAGAGTCTATTTGTGTTTCTTTAGAGTCTTTTACAGGTTTTATTAGGTACACGCACGTTTGGAGCAGATGAGGAGTTTATGGAGCTATTTGGAGCGTTTTGGAGATTTGGTCCGAGAGATAGAGTTCACTGTCCAGATTTGGGGACTGCGTCGATCGATGCACCTCATGCATCGGTCGTTGCATAGCGCGAATGGGCCAGATCTCGCCGAGTTAATGAAGATATGAAATATTGCAGAAAAGCCCAGATGTTCCAGATAATTACACAGAAGCCCCAAGACGTGATTAGCTACATTAATTAGGTTTTATACTTTGTTTTAGGGACATCATTCATAATTTAGAGCAGAGAGGTTTTAGAGCTTTTGGGGGCTGATCTGATCCTGTACTACACCTTTATTTTGGAGAAGATTTCGAACCCCTTTACTTGTTTAATCTCTTTTATGATATCTAATTATTCATTGATTATGTCTTCATATTTTATGTCTGAGTAGATTCATAGTTAGGTTTAGGGTTTCTCACATAGAATTTCATGACTTGCTAGACTTGTTTAATTCAGTTAAGGATTCATAACTTTATCTGTTCTTCGATCTAAATTGCGTTTAAAGCTAGTTCTAACCTGATCAATTAGAATCTAGATCTTATGTTGCTAAATACGACATGAAAGTGTGGTTTAGAATCTGAACTATTTAGGTTGAGCAATTAAATTACTCGCAAAGGAATTTAGTTTAGTTTAATTGTGAACATATCGAACTTGGAATTAATGCTGGTTTAATCTGTTAGTAATTGCAAAGGAATTTGGATTGCTGCACTTAGACTTAGAGAATTCTCGCAACGACAGTTGGTTAATTCTATATCCGTGATTTGAGTTCTAGAACTGTGCTAAATTAGATTCTGACTGAATGATTTGTCTGCTTGTCTGATTTCCGGAGAACGCCCTAGACTTAGCGCCCTTAATTAACTACTTTCACAACCGATAATCTTGCTATTTATTTACTTTCTCGCATTGTTTTTAGTTACTTCACATTGCTTTCATCTTAGTTTACTCTCTACTGTTCTTAATCTATCGTTGACCGGAGTCTCTGTGGATTTCGATACCCTATATACTACAATCACATAACTGTGCACTTGCAGTATAATAGGATAAAACTAGACCCCTATCAAGTTTTTGGCGCCGTTGCCGGGGACTCTTTTGAGTCCTTGATAGGTTTGAACCTAGGGTTTAGACTAGGATTTTTATTTTATTTTTGTTTTAGTTACTAATATTTTTCTCTGTTTTCTCTGTCGCAGGTACGACATTCGCATAGCATTGATCGTTGCACCCTTTGTATCGATCGTCACTAGGCGATTCTGAGATTGAATCGATCATTGCACTGTTAGCATCGATCGTTGCCTGACGATTACAGACAGTTTATGCAGACGCGTGAAACTAGAAGTAATCAGAACTTGAATCTTGTCAATATCGGACTTGAAGAACTTGGACGACTAGAAAGGACAAACAGAAGAGAAAGAAGAGCAAGGATGGTACGTGAACGACTGATTCTGATAGCCGATGCTCAAGGTACCCTGAGGGACCGAGATAACAATCCATACAATGCTGCTGGGCATAGGATTGATGCTGAAGGGAATGTAATCCCTGAACATGTGGAACAACAAGAACAACAGGAGCACAACCAAGGCCAAGGACAGGCCCAAGGTAGACAGATGGTTATCCACGAGAGGACTTTGGCTGACTACAATCGTCCAGATGAGTTTCATGCCAACCGGTCAGCTCTTGTACCTCCTGGTTTTGAGAGGAATGATTTTGAAATCAAAACCATCTACTACTCGCTGATGAGACAGAATGCTTTCCATGGCCACCCATCGGAGCAGCCTATGGATCACATCGATCATTTTGAGGATATAATCACTGGCATGAAGTATGATGGAGTTTGCCAGGATTATCTGTTTCTCAAGCTCTTTCCACACAGTCTCGCTGGAGACGCTGCTGCATGGTTAAAGCAACTGCCACCTGGGCAGTTTACTACTTGGGATGCTCTGAAAAGTGAGTTTCTGAGACACTTCTACGATGATGCGCGCTCAGATCAGTCCAGACAGGACACATTTTGACATTCTCCCAAGGCCCTGTGGAGCCACTAAAGGCTGCCTGGATGCGATTCAAGAAGTACCAGCGTGACTGCCCACACCATGGATTTACTGAGGTCACACTGCTTGGTATCTTCTTCAGAGGCATAGATCTTCCATATCAGACTGCGCTGGATAATTCCAGCAATGAAAATTTCAACACCAGGACTCCTGCACAAGCTAAGCAGTTAATTGAGAACTTAGTGAGAAGCAACAGCTGCAAGTCTACTGATGAGAGGAGGAAGAGATCCGGTGGAAAAGTAGAGAATGTGGAGATGGCTAATATTAGATCTAGGCTGGACACTGTTTGCAATCTTCTAGCTGGGAAGAAGAGTGTGCATTTTGCTCAGGATGTTGAGGTTTTAGGAGCTGAGGAAGAAAACCAGGAAGAAGATGTGAACTACATTGGTGGTTCAGGATTCCAAGGTAATAGGTTCGAAAATCAGTCTGGGAATAGATTCTTCGGTGGAGGACAAAAGAGTGCTTTCAATAGCAATCAAAGCTCTTCTGGATTTGGACAGACTAACAGTTTTCAGAAACCTTTTGGACAAGGTAATCAGAGAACTTATGGATCTTATTCTTACCAGACACCTCCTGTTACTAACACTTATGAGAGCAAGATAGAGGCAATGATTGAACAGCTGCTGGAAAACCAGACTAAGATTGCTGTGGACTCCAATAAAAAGTTAGATGCTGTCTATGAAGATCTCAATGGGAAGTTTGAGTTTCTAAACACTCATGTGAAGCAATTGGACACTCAGGTGAGCCAAATCTCAAGTTCTGTGAAAGGAAAAGGAGTAGCAGAAACTCATATCAAGGCCTGGTCAGTGTACATTAATGATGGATCAACACAAGGTGAAAATTTTGAGTTGAACACAGCTGAGTTGGTAGAAGAGGCTGAATTTTCGGATTTTCAAGAAAATCTCTCGGGTAGAATCTGTGAAAACAGTGTTGCATCGATCGATGCATCCTTAGCGTCGATCGTTGCAGGTCGTGAACAGACAGACTCGCAGGATTCTGATGACATTGATGCAGATTTAGAGCTTGATCGTTTATTCCCTGGAGTGTCTGAGATTACTCAACAAGAGATTTATGCACATTCCATTCGACTATATCCCTCAGTGTCTGAAGTGATTAAGCAAGAGATTGAAGAGCTTAAGAAGCTGGAAGAAATTGGTGAAGAGTTGGAAGAAATTCCATCATCTGATGATCCACCTTATCACCCATGTGTACAGAGGTACTTGAATAAGATGTTGCCTTTGGACGAAGAGCTGAAAGATTGGGTGATTGTGGTCCCTCAACAGATAAGTGATGTGCTGTTAACCAAGATCCCAAAGAAGCTGCCTGACCCTGGTGTCTTTGTGCTTAACTGTTCTATCTTTGAGGTTAGTTTTAGGCGTTCTCTGTGTGATCTGGGAGCTGCTGGAAGTCTTATGCCATATTCTGTGGCAGAGAAGCTGGGTATGTTGGATTTTTCGCCTACTAGGACCTCTCTTGTCCTAGCTGATCAGTCTATAAGGGTTCCTGATAGGCTCAAAGTTTATCCCTATACTAAACTGCAAGTGAACAGCAATGTCAAAGTAGTATATAGGGTTATCGAATCCACAGGGACACTTGGTCTCAATAGATCAGAACAATAGAGATTAATACTAGAAATAAGCAATGTGATTGAATTAAAAGCGGTGCGAGAAAGTAAATCAGTAGCAGAGATTAACGGTTGTGGAAGCAAGTAATTAAAAGCGTCAAGCCTAGGGTATTCTCAGGAAATCAGACAAGCAGACAGTTCATTCAGCAAGGATCTAATTAAGCACAGTTCTAGAACTCAAAACACAGAAATAGAATTAACCAAATTCCTTTGTGATAATTCTCTAAGCCTAAGTGCAGCAAACCAAACTTTCGTTTGCGAGAACTAACAGATTAAACTAGCATTAATCCCAAGTTTGATATGTTCACAATTATCCTAAACCAAACTTCCGTTTGCGCAAAGTTTAATTGCCCAATTTAATTAGTTCAGATTCCTAAACCCCACTTCCGTGACGTATTTAGCAACCTAAGATCTAGATTCTAATTGATCAGGTTAGAACTAGCTTTAAGCACAATTAAATTGAAGAACAGATATAGTTTGAATCCTTAACTGAATTTGAACAAGTCTAGCAAGTCATGAAATCCTATGTGAGAAACCCTAAACCTAACTAGGAATATACTCAGACATAGATAATGAAAACATAATCATAGAATGAATAAATTGCATAAAAGAATAAGAGTAAAAGGGGTTCGAAATCTTCTCCAAAATAAGTGAATACAGGAAATAGATCAGCCCCAAAAGCTCTAGAAATCTCTTAGCTATTAGTATCAAAGCGTAGGTAAAATAAACACCAAAAACTAGTATATATAGGTATAATCTCGGATGGGGCTTCTGTGTAAATACTGGAACTATCTTGGGCTTCTTTGCAAATCTTCATAACTTCATTAAACCGACGCGTACGGCCCATCTCGCTAGTGTGTCGACCGATGCACAAGGTGTGTCGGTCGATGCATGATCAATAAATCGGACAGTGAGTAAATCTCTCGGCCTAAACGTCCCAAAAGTCCCAGAATGCTCCAAATATCTCCAATTAGCTCCAAACCTGATTAAACCTGTAAAAGACTCTAAACAAAGACAAAAGACACTAAAAACACATCTATATCATGGTCTAAACTGGGTAAAAACCATGATATATCAACTCCCACACACTTAGCCTTTGCTTGCCCTCAAGCAAAACAGAGAACTAAAACATGGTGAAGAGGTTTGAAAACTCTTCAGAAACTCATTTCATCCTAGAAGCTACAATACTCAGACTCCCCTTAGTAAACCACTGCAAAAATCAATCACAGGATATCAAGACCACAATGTACTTCCCCCACACTTAGCAACTGTCCTAGGTAAACTCCACAATCACATTCAAGCATTCAAATTCTCCCTACTGACTTCTGCAAGTATTTAAGTGCGGTCTCACCTAAGGAGTATCGATCAAAGGGCACATGGATTCTTACCTTATCAGCTCTAGACCACCATACTATCTTTCTCTAGTCCCTTTCTTCTCTTTCCCTTCTTTAACAACTGATTTTCCCCCACTGGGTATCATTTTATTTTTTTTATCAGTGTTCTTCCCGTTATGGGGTGTACTTTGGACACATTCCATGGATCACATGAGAGATAATAGTGTTTGCTACTATTCCCATGACCACTTCGGAGTTACTAACTCATCCTCAGTTTATTATTATTATTATTTTTTTTACTTTATAGAAGGGGAGAAGGGAACTAAATAGGATAGGTTGACAGGCTGTGTCAGAACTAACAAGGGAATCCGACACAAAGTATACCAAGCCCTTAGGTGAGAAATCTAAGTCAGTATTAAGGTTGAAGTCAGTAAAAGATCCTCTGATACCTGAAGTGATGTGGGTGTTCCCAGTAGGTTGATCTGTGATGGGGTTTTCTAATAGTCAGAGATAGATCCTACAATTTCATCCCAATGGTTACTTAAGTTCCTGCAAGTCTTGTAAATCTTCTCAGAAAATCATAGTTTCTTACTTAAACAATTTTGACTCAATAAAACAAATTTTTTTTGAAAACGGACTGACTCTTAAGAAAACAGAAAACAAAAGTCAGTAGCACCTCCCCCACACTTAAGACACACTGTCCCCAGTAGTGTCCAGCGAAGGATCGGTAAAAAGAAAATAAAAATTGAAAAGGTGAAATTATGTCTGTCGGGTTACCTCTGTCGCTGAGCATCGATCGTTGCACTGAGTGCATCGACCGTTACTTGGCGATTTTCGTGTATAGTCGATCGTTGCTCAGGACCGCAACGATCGCTGCAATGCGATTCCTTTCGTGTTGTGACGATCGACACAGAAGTGCGTCGATCATTGCACTGCGATTTAACCGAGACCTGCAAACATAAACTCACCAGAAACAAAAACAAACGTAAAATCCTAACAAAAACACCAAAAATTAAGTAGAAAAACACCAGTACCTAATGGTGGGTTGCCTCCCACCCAGCGCTTGTTTAAGGTCAATAGCTTGATCGGACGGATGGAAATTTTCAAGCACCAGGAGGTCTTGACAGAGACTTTTTCTGTCTCTGTTCAAGTCTCCTCATCCAAGGTGGTGAGTAGGCTGTTGCGGAATGCTCATGTCCAAGAAAAGATGGAGTGAAATGTGCTCCAGGATCTATAACCATGGTATGATCAGGCTGCTCAAAATCTGCGTCCCTTATGGTGAATGTCTGCCCATCTATCAGTGGCTTTCGCAGCTTATCCATCTCATAGTGCAGTGGTTCATCTCCCAGATGGAGGTCTATCAAGCTGTTCCTAACATCAATCAACGCTCCTGCTGTAGCCAAAAAGGGTCTCCCAAGCAATAATGCTTCATCCGGATCACAATCATATTTTAGCACAAGGAAGTCCGTTGGAACTAAGTAGTTTCCAACTCTCACCGGAATGTCCATGAGGAGTCCTTCAGGAACTCGTATGGACTGATCAGCTAGGACAAGAGAAGTCCTAGTAGGAGTAAAATCCAGCATACCCAGCTTCTCTGCCACAGAGTAAGGCATCAAACTTCCAGCAGCTCCTAAATCACACAGAGAACGCCTGAAGCTATCCTCAAAGATAGAACAGTCTAGCACAAAGACTCCAGGATCAGATAGCTTCTTCGGGACCTTAGTTAGCAGAACATCACTAATATGCTGAGGGACTATTATCACCCAGTCTTTCAGATCATCATCCAGGGGCAACATCTTGTTCAGGTACCTTTGCACACATGGATGATAAGGTGGATCATCAGAAGTTGGAATTTCTTCCAATCTTCACCAATCCCTTCTAATTTCTTCAGCTCTTCAATCTCTTGCCTAATCACTTCAGACACTGAGGAGTGTTGTCTAAAGATCTGCTCGTAGATCTCCTGTTGAGTAATCTCAGAGGCTCCATTGAATAGGCGATCAAGCTCGAAGTCAGCATCTATGCTATTATCATCCGAAGGTTCTGTCTGTTCACGCCCTGCAATGACCGACACTAAGGGTGTGTCGATCGTTGCTATCCCGACGGGTGTATCGATCGTCGCCGATGTTGCATCGATCGACGCACTGCAGCAGATTTCACCCGAGAGTTTTTCACAAATATCCGAAAATTCCTGTTCTGTCACCAACTCAGCTGTACTTAGCTCAAATCTTTCACCTAGGTGAGATCCATCATTAATGCACACAGACCAGGCCTTAACATGAGTGTCTGCCACTCCTTTTCCCTTCAGTAAGCTGGACATCTGGTTCACCTGAGTATCCAACTGCTTCATGTGAGTGCTCAGAGACTCAAATTTCCCATTGAGGTCTTCATAGACAGCGTCCAACTTCTTGTTGCAGTCCACAGAAATCTTAGTCTGACTCTCAATCAGTTGTTCCATCATAGCCTCCATTTTGCTCTCATGGGCTGTAGGCGCAGGAGGAGTCTGATAGGATGTAGATCCATAGGTTCTCTGAGTACCTTGTCCATAGGTCTTCTGAAAACCACCAGTCTGTCCACCATTGGAGAATCTGTTCCCCTGTTGATTACCAAATCTATTACCTTGGAAACCAGAACCTCCTATGAAATTCACATCTTCTTCCTGAGTTTCCTCCTCAGCCTGAATCACCTCTACATCTTGGGCAAAGTGGACAGTTTTCTTACTAGTCAGGAGATTGTAGACTGTGTCCAATCTGGATCTTATATTAGCTATATCAGAATTCTTTACAGTTCCACCATATTTCTTCCTCCTTTCATCCATTGTCTTGCAACTGTTGCTGCCAATCAGGTTCTCAATCAACTGCTTAGCTTGTGTAGGAGTCCTGGTGTTGAAATTAGCATTATTGGAATTATCCAGCGCAGTCTGATAAGGGAGATCTATGCCTCTGAAGAAAATACCAATCAGCTGTACTTCTGTGAATCCATGGTGTGGACAGTCACGCTGATACTGCTTAAATCTCATCCAGGCAGTCTTCAAGGGCTCCACAGCTCCTTGGGAGAAAGTGAGTATGTCCTGTCTGGACTGATCCGAGCGCGCATCATCATAAAAGTGACGCAGGAACTCACTTTTTAAGGCTGCCCAAGTAGTATACTGACCAGGTGCCAGTTGTCTCAGCCATGAACTAGCGTCTCCAGCAAGATTGTGCGGAAATAGCATAAGGAACAGATAGTCTGGGCATACTCCTTCATACTTCATGCCAGTGACTATGTCTTCAAACTTGTCAATGTGATCCATAGGCTGCTCTGCTTGAAGACCATGAAAAGCAATCTGTCTCATCAGCTGGTAGTATATGGTCTTTACCTCAAAATCATTCCTCTCAAAAGCAGGAAGCACTAGAGCTGCTCGGTTTGCATGAAACTCGTCAGGTCTGTTGTAGTCAGCTAGTGTCCTCTCATGAACCACCATCTCTCTACCTTGGGCCTGTCCTTGACCCTGGTTTCGGTTCAGCTCCTGTTGCTGTTGCTCAGGAGGATCAGGGATGACATTCCCTTCAGCATCAACCCGATGCCCAGCAGCATTGTATGGGTTGTCATCTTGGTCCCTCAGGGTACCTTCAGCATCTGGTATCAAGATCAGACGTTCTCGAACCATTCTCTCTCTCTTTTCTCTTCTGATAGTCCTCTCTAGACGTCCAAGTTCCTCTAGTCCGAGATTAAGCAAGCTCGAGTTCGGATTACTTCGAGTTTTCTGCGTTGGCATAAACTGTCTGTAATCGTCCAGCAACGATCGATGCTATCAGTGCAACGATCGATTCAATCTCAGAATCGCCTAGTGACGATCGACGCAAGGGATGCAACGATCGACGCAAGGCGAAATTCGTACCTGCGACAGAGAGAAATCAGAGAAAAAGTTAGCAAAATCAAAAAATAAAAACGAAAAAGAACAAAAACAAAAAAGAAAAATTTCTAGTAAAAACCCTAAGTTCGGTCCTATCGAAGACTCTAAGAGTCCCC
Organism: Orychophragmus violaceus; assembly: GCA_030180135.1. Taxonomy (NCBI): domain Eukaryota; kingdom Viridiplantae; phylum Streptophyta; class Magnoliopsida; order Brassicales; family Brassicaceae; genus Orychophragmus; species Orychophragmus violaceus. The sequence goes on from CM058240.1 coordinate 38,215,412, forward strand.
GGCAACGGCGCCAAAAACTTGATAGGCTCAAAGTTTATCCCTATACTAAACTGCAAGTGAACAGCAATGTCAAAGTAGTATATAGGGTTATCGAATCCACAGGGACACTTGGTCTCAATAGATCAGAACAGTAGAGATTAATACTAGAAATAAGCAATGTGATTGAATTAAAAGCGGTGCGAGAAAGTAAATCAGTAGCAGAGATTAACGGTTGTGGAAGCAAGTAATTAAAAGCGTCAAGCCTAGGGTATTCTCAGGAAATCAGACAAGCAGACAGTTCATTCAGCAAGGATCTAATTAAGCACAGTTCTAGAACTCAAAACACATAAATAGAATTAACCAAATTCCTTTGCGATAATTCTCTAAGCCTAAGTGCAGCAAACCAAACTTTCGTTTGCGAGAACTAACAGATTAAACTAGCATTAATCCCAAGTTTGATATGTTCACAATTATCCTAAACCAAACTTCCGTTTGCGCAAAGTTTAATTGCCCAATTTAATTAGTTCAGATTCCTAAACCCCACTTCCGTGACGTATTTAGCAACCTAAGATCTAGATTCTAATTGATCAGGTTAGAACTAGCTTTAAGCACAATTAAATTGAAGAACAGATATAGTTTGAATCCTTAACTGAATTTGAACAAGTCTAGCAAGTCATGAAATCCTATGTGAGAAACCCTAAACCTAACTAGGAATCTACTCAGACATAGATAATGAAAACATAATCATAGAATGAATAAATTGCATAAAAGAATAAGAGTAAAAGGGGTTCGAAATCTTCTCCAAAATAAGTGAATACATGAAATAGATCAGCCCCAAAAGCTCTAGAAATCTCTTAGCTATTAGTATCAAAGCGTAGGTAAAATAAACACCAAAAACTAGTATATATAGGTATAATCTCGGATGGGGCTTCTGTGTAAATACTGGAACTATCTTGGGCTTCTTTGCAAATCTTCATAACTTCATTAAACCGACGCGTACGGCCCATCTCGCTAGTGTTTCGACCGATGCACAAGGTGTGTCGGTCGATGCATGATCAATAAATCGGACAGTGAGTAAATCTCTCGGCCTAAACGTCCCAAAAGTCCCAGAATGCTCCAAATATCTCCAATTAGCTCCAAACCTGATTAAACCTGTAAAAGACTCTAAACAAAGACAAAAGACACTAAAAACACATCTATATCATGGTCTAAACTGGGTAAAAACCATGATATATCAGTTCCAGAAGGACTCCTTGAGGACATCCCGGTGAGAGTTGGAAACTACTTAGTGTTGGAAATCCGAGCCAATTCTACAGATTCAGAATTGTCGCGAGTTCCAGATAGCCTAGGATCTAGGGTTCAGTTAATTGAATCATGGATCTCACCTCGTGATTACCTGGTGTTTGGCAGCGGAAGATTGATCAGGTAGCACGAGATCTATTGCGCCTCAGATGCTGCGCCTCTATCATAGTCCACACGCACACAAGCTGGAATCCGCCGGGTTGCTAGTACCGGGACTCGGATCTCCCTGGGAACTGAGTTTCTCTGAGGTTTCTGTGTTTTCTCACTCTAAGAAAACCCTCTGGGCAGCGCCGGACCAACCACCTTAGGTCGAGATATAAAACGTGTTTATATACTGACCTCAATTTGAACCGAAACATCAGTTTCGGTTTCGCCATTGTGTCGACCGACACACTTATTTGTTGGAATTATGTCCAGTAATCTCTGTACTGTCTCTAGAAAGTAAGAGTATGTCAATGATCAGACATAAGTCATATAATACTGGGGGTCATGATGGCTTGCTAGAGTCCGCTCATGATCTATAAGTCTTGGACTTATTGCCTTTATTATATGATCCCATATGGGTCACACGCCTAAGCTAACAGGAAACTATGAGGAAACGGCTTAGCAGAAGTACGGTAAAAGTGCTAGGCATTTACCGAACTTAGAGAGAGATTAATGGGTCTGATTAAATCTGAGGAATTTAATTAGACTGGGAATTTGGGCCCAAAAGCCCAAAAGAATTAAAGAAGGGTTTTATAAATAAAACCAAGTCTAATTCTCTCTTCCCTAACCCTAGCCCCCTCTGCAATTTCTCTCTCTCTCCTGCGGCCTCCCCAGCTCGGTCTAGCAGCCTTCTTCCTGCTTGGTGTGCGTGTGTGAACCTTTGGAGGAGCTATCACTTGGTGGTTCTGCTGATCTCTGACCTGTTCTTTATATTTCCGCTGCATAACAAGGTAACAGGTGAGATCTATTATGTTTCTAGCAAGAGAACCTAGATCTGGCATGTTTAGGATCTATTAATCTGATGAATTGAATCAGGATTAACTCCTAAACTATCCTTCAGTGGTATCAGAGCCAGGTTGGTTCTGTGGTTTTTCTTGTTTAGAATCATGTTTTAGGATTGTTTAAGAAGTGTTTTGATCGCTTGCGTGCGAGGATGGACCGATCGGATCGATTGGATCGATCGCAAGGATCGCGTCCCGTTGCCTCGTCGTCCCACTCGCGTGTGTTGCTGTCCCGATCACTCGGCGATCGTGTGAAGCCAACGACCCGACTCGACGATCACGCTCCCGTCCCGATCACAAGCCGAGCTCGTCCCGATCACAAGGCTTGCGGCTGTCCGGATCATGCACGATCGCGGTATGCTTGCGGCCATGACCTAATGGTCGGTTCGTTTTGGTTTTTGTGATGGTTCGGTTTAAGTCAATTAAAAAATTTTACCGTCACGGTTTAATAAACAGACTTAATAAAATTTATTAAGTTCTGGTTAAACCGGGATAAGAAATCCAATGTCGAAACAATTATTGGATTTAGTGCCTAAACCAGTGGTTTTCTAATTTGATTTGGTTGGACCAAATAAATTGAGAAAATCCGGTTTAGTAAATAACCGGTTGACAATTGTGGTCATCGTAGTAATTAATTTTGGTTTAGACCAATTTTAATGAACCAGACCGGTTATGTCATTTAATTGGGCAATTGGGTTATGTCTTGGACATGAACCAATTCTTGGGCCTCGGGCCAAGAAGTTAAAACAATTGGGCCAATTATTTGAGTCTTTTCATCAGATTAATTTAAAATTTATTTTTATAAAATAATTATAAAAATCTATTTTTAAAATTAATAAGTTTCCAAAAATTTGAAATTAGAAAGTTTCTTAAAATTAGAAGTTTCTAGATTTGCATATTTTGGATTTTAGGAAATTTCCATTATTAGAAAGTTTCCAATTTTAGAAAGTTTCCGATTTTAGAAAGTTTCCAAAATTAGTAGGTTTCCCAAAAAGGAAAGTTTCCCAAAATAGTAATCTTCTATTTTGGGATGAATTTTTAATAAACCTACAAACCTCAAATAATATCAAGCGTTGGATGTCTTGTCCAGTCTATGTCAGCTGTCGAAGCCCATTCAATTGTATTCATGGCCTTACAGTGTGAGGGTGTCTACTTTTGCGTGGATAAGACGGTTTGTGATTCATAAATGTCATTGGGAGTCCCAGACATTAATGATTACATGACTGTATAGTCTGGTTTTCTTGACTGGGCCATCGGGAGTCCCGGGCCTTGAGACATCAAAGTGGATTGGGCCTCGGGCCCAGATTCACAACCAGGAGTTATATCACGGATATAATTAGCCGACATAGGGCTTACCGATATAAGCTAAGGTTGGGTGATGGCCAGTGGCCCACTCTGATCTTAGTTATATGTGGATCTTGGAATCATTATATTCTATTGAGGGTAACTTATGTTATTGAATATAATGCGTGATTAATCATATTAAGTATAATACAAGATTAATCATATTGAACATATTAACTAATAACCTTTTTATCCTATATTTCAGCTATGACTACTACAAGCACTCAAAACACATTCTCAATCCGGTCTGTTCTCGAGAAGGAGAAGCTGACTGGAACGAACTTCCTGACGTGGTCAAGGAACTTGAGGCTGGTCCTCAAGCAGGAGAAGAAGGATTATGTCCTTCGTGATCCCCTCCCCGAGAGGCCTCCTAACAATGCCGCCAGGACTCTGCATAATGCTTGGGAAAAGCATTCGTCAGATGAAAATGATGTCTATTGCCTGATGTTGGCGACAATGACTGCTGAGCTGCAAATGCAGTTCGAGAGTGTGTTGTCACCCATCGAGATAATGGCAAGCCTGAAATCGCTTTTTCAGGAGCAAGCAAGGACTGAGAGGTTTCAGACAGTTAAGAACCTCTTAGACTGTAAGTTGGCTGCAAATGCGGCAGTGAGTCCTCATGTCTTGAAGATGATGGGTTATCTCGATCATCTTCAGAAACTCGACTGCCCTATCAGCCAGGAACTTGCCTGCGACATCGTTCTGCAGTCTTTACCTGCAAGCTATGATCAGTTCATTCTGAACTTTAATATGCATGGCTTGAGTAAGACATTGCCTGAGCTTCACGGAATGCTCAAGACTGCAGAGCCCAACTTGAGGAAAACCGCCAAGGACCCCAATGTGCTTATGGTACAGAAGGGCAAGGGCTTTAAGAAATCCTCTGCTAAGGATAAGGGAAAGGCTAAGGCTGTTCAAGTCTCGGACAAGGACACGCCAAAGCCCAATCCCAAGTCTAAGGCTGGGCCTACTGACATCTGCAGGTTCTGTAAAGAACCAGGGCATTGGAGGAGAGAATGTAAGAAATTCCAAGAAGGTCTAAAGGAATTGAAGAAGAAGACTCTCGAGACTTCTTCATCAGGTATTTTTGTTATAGAAGTTAATACAACTACTTCTGATAATACCTCATGGGTTATGGATACTGGTTGTGGGGCTCATATTTGTACTAATATGCAGGCACTCAGCAACAGTAGGAGGCTGAAGCAAGGACAAGTGGAGCTACGATTTGGGAATGGAGCGAAAGTTCCTGCACTAGCTGTAGGCACATACTTGTTGTCTTTACCTTCAGGATTGATTTTAGAACTCAATAATTGTTATTTTGTACCTGCGATAAGGAAGGTTATGATTTTTCAGTTAAGAATAAATTATGTTCCTTCAATCGCAACAATTTGTTCTATGGTTGTGCCCCTCTTACGAATGGGCTTTACATACTTGATCAATCCACGCCAATTTATAACATTGATACCAAACGGTTCAAACCTAATGAGGAGAACCGAACGTTTCTATGGCATTGTCGTTTAGAGCACATCAGCGAGAAACGCATTAAGAGGCTCCATTCGAATGGACTTCTTGGCTCATTTGACTTTGAGTCATGTGAGAAATGCGAATCCTGCATGATGGGCAAAATGACACGGGCCCCCTTTAATAAACCTAACGAGAGGGCCAGTGACTTATTGGGCCTGATACACACTGATGTGTGTGGCCCAATGTCCACAAATGCAAGAGGAAACTATCAGTACTTCATTACCTTCACTGATGATTTCAGTAGGTATGGATATGTTTATTTAATGAAACATAAGTCTGAATCTTTTGAGAAATTCAGAGAATTCCAAAATGAAGTACAGAACCAACTTGGCAAAAGCATTAAGGCTCTTCGGTCCGACCGAGGAGGAGAATACTTAAGCCAAGAATTCAGTGATCATCTGAGAGAGTGTGGGATCGTATCCCAACTCACTCCTCCTGGAACACCACAATGGAATGGTGTGTCTGAGAGGAGAAATCGGACCTTATTGGATATGGTTCGGTCTATGATGAGTCACACAGACCTTCCAATATCCCTTTGGGGATATGCTCTGCTAACAGCAGTGTTCACTCTAAATAGAGCGCCATCAAAAGCAGTAGCAAAGACACCATATGAATTATGGACTGGAGTGGCTCCGGTGCTGTCTTATCTTAGAATTTGGGGTTGTGAAGCCTATGTCAAGAGATTAATCTCAGACAAGCTTACACCAAAGTCTGATAAATGCTACTTCATTGGTTATCCGAAGGAAACCAAGGCTTATTACTTCTATCTATGTTCCGAGAACAAGATCTTTGTTGCCCGGGATTGTAACTTTCTTGAGAGGGAGTTTCTCTCTAAGAAAGACAGTGGGAGTAAGGTACTGCTTGAAGAAATTCAAGATGAACAGGATACTGCTCAACCTAATGAGGAAGAGCAGCAGGAGGACCTACAAGAAATTGTAGAGCCTGAACCTGTAGTACCTGAAGTTCGAAGATCCGGGAGGATCCGTCACGAACCCGAGAGATATCAAGGATTCCTCGTGACTAACTGTCATGATCTTCTGATCATTGATGGTGATGAACCATCGAATTTCAATCAAGCCATGATGGGCCCAGATTCCTCTAAGTGGCGTAAGGCCACTGATTCCGAAATGGACTCCATGTCGGTCAACCAAGTGTTTTCGTTGGTTGACTTACCCGCTGGTGTAAAAGCCATCGAGTGCAAATGGATCTTCAAGAAGAAGATTGACGTGGATGGAAATGTCCAGATTTATAAAGCCAGGTTGGTGGCAAAAGGTTTCAGACAAGTTCACGGTGTGGATTATGATGAAACCTATTCACCAGTGGCTATGATGAAATCTATTCGGATTCTACTAGCAACTGCAGCTTTTCATGATTATGAAATTTGGCAGATGGACGTGAAAACCGCCTTCCTGAATGGAATTCTGGAAGAGGATGTGTATATGACACAACCTGACGGTTACATAGATCCAAAGAATGCTGGAAAAGTATGCAAGCTTCATAAATCCATTTATGGATTGAAGCAAGCATCGAGGAGCTGGAATCTCCGTTTTGATGAAGCGATCAAGCAATTTAACTTCATCATAAACGAAGAAGAACAATGCGTGTATAAGAAAACTAGTGGGAGCAAGATAGTATTTCTTATTCTGTATGTCGATGACATACTGCTTCTCGGAAACGACGTTCCAATGCTGAAGTCGGTAAAGGACTGGCTTGGAAGTTGTTTTTCCATGAAAGACATGGGTGAAGCTGCATACGTTCTTGGAATTAGGATCTACCGGGATAGATCTAAAAGGCTGATAGGCTTGTGTCAAGATTCATACATTGACAAAGTCCTGCAAAGATTCAGCATGAAAGATTCCAAGAAGGGCTTCACACCAATGGTACATGGCACAACGCTGAGCAAGAAACAGAGCCCTACGTCGGCTGTTGAGCTTGAGCGCATGAAGAATATTCCTTATGCATCTGCAATAGGATCTATCATGTATGCCATGATTTGTACTCGTCCTGATGTTGCTTATGCACTGAGCATGACGAGTAGATACCAGTCAAATCCAGGTGAAAGCCACTGGATTGCCGTAAAGAATATCTTGAAGTATCTAAGACATACTAAGGATAAGTTCTTGGTGTACGGTGGAAGTGATGTGCTTGAAGTCAGTGGATTCACGGACGCAAGTTTCCAGACAGACACAGATGATTTCCGGTCACAGTCCGGTTATATCTTTTGTCTGAATGGCGGTGCAGTAAGTTGGAGAAGCTCCAAGCAGGACACCGTTGCTGATTCCACTACAGAAGCTGAATATGTCGCCGCCTCAGAAGCAGCGAAGGAAGCTGTTTGGATACGAAAGTTCATGATCGAACTGGATGTGATACCGAATGCGGCTGAGCCTCTGGCACTGTTTTGTGACAACAATGGTGCTATAGCTCAGGCAAAGGAACCAAGATCACATCAGAAATCCAAGCATGTTCAAAGAAGATTTCACTTGATACGTGACATCGTTAATAGAAAGGAAGTCAAGATCAGCCGAGTCCCGACAGATGATAATGTCGCTGATCCGTTGACAAAGCCACTCCCAAGGCCTAAGCTCGAGTATCTGACTGAAGCTGTAGGCATTAGAAACATTGAAATGTAATCTAAATTTGAGTGGGAGTTTGAGGGCTTTATTTAGTTATTTGATATGTTCTTGTAAAACATTTTATGTTTAATGAAATTATTATTTCAAGATTATTTTAACTGTGATGAAATAATCGTTCCAAAGTGATATGAACCATTTTATAGGTCATCGAAGTAAGTGACTTGATCTTGAGTTATCAAAGTCATTTAGCTTGATCATGAGACCCTATGTTTGATAGATGGCTTATATCATCATGTCCCTAGTCGAAGGTTGTTGAAATTGGAACACCAACAACCGCGTGAGACTGGATTGGTATGTGACTTATGACAAAGTCTCAGTGTGTCATAGATGCTCGGCATCAAAGTCAGTACATAGGTGTATGAAGGGTACATACGACCGGACAAGACCCGATTATAAGAACTCTTCAGGATATTTATATTTGTGTCATAAGAGATTCTTACTACGACTATAGAGTATAGTCCTTAGACCTGAGTTCGCATGCATGTGACTGCACATGAACTAATGCGCTTTGATCATTGTCTAATGCTGTCGTTAAGCGATAGTTATAAGGACCTTGTTTGGGTGTATTATGAAATGAGTAGTTTACAGTGATGGAACAAGACGGGATTTGTCCCTCCAATATAAATGGAGTGAATATCTCTAGGCCAATCGGAGATTTGAATACTGGAAAATGCATGGCCATGCTCAAACGGACTTTCCCGAGTCGTTTGGATTGTCAGTATCAAATCAGAGTCCGATGAACAAGATTAGGCTTTATAAGGATGACACTCATCTTGCCTTATGACTAATCGAGATATTGAGACAAAAGGATTATGAATACAGAGATTCCAGTTCAAGTGGGAGATTGTTGGAATTATGTCCAGTAATCTCTGTACTGTCTCTAGAAAGTAAGAGTATGTCAATGATCAGACATAAGTCATATAATACTGGGGGTCATGATGGCTTGCTAGAGTCCCTCATGATCTATAAGTCTTGGACTTATTGCCTTTATTATATGATCCCATATGGGTCACACGCCTAAGCTAACAGGAAACTATGAGGAAACGGCTTAGCAGAAGTACGGTAAAAGTGCTAGGCATTTACCGAACTTAGAGAGAGATTAATGGGTCTGATTAAATCTGAGGAATTTAATTAGACTGGGAATTTGGGCCCAAAAGCCCAAAAGAATTAGAGAAGGGTTTTATAAATAAAACCAAGTCTAATTCTCTCTTCCCTAACCCTAGCCCCCTCTGCGATTTCTCTCTCTCTCCTGCGGCCTCCCCAGCTCGGTCTAGCAGCCTTCTTCCTGCTTGGTGTGCGTGTGTGAACCTTTGGAGGAGCTATCACTTGGTGGTTCTGCTGATTTCTGACCTGTTCTTTATATTTCCGCTGCATAACAAGGTAACAGGTGAGATCTATTATGTTTCTAGCAAGAGAACCTAGATCTGGCATGTTTAGGATCTATTAATCTGATGAATTGAATCAGGATTAACTCCTAAACTATCCTTCATTATTGGTGTCGATCGACACACGTCCTGTATCGACCGACGCACCCAATGGTGTCGATCGATACACCCCTTTGAAACTTATATTCGATCTGTATCCAATACATATCGATCAGAGCATATGCCAATGATCAATTCCCATGCAGAGTATATCCAACTTGCTTAGGTGTGTGACCCTGTAGGTTCACACGATACTGGAAACGAGTTACAACTCATTTGTCATAATTGGTTTCTAGCAAAACATTATGATTACCCAGTATCACATGAATTGTCCGATCTCGACAATACAACTATCTCTAGAGTTCGTACAATGTGATTTCAGGACATAATCCCAACAATCTCCCACTTGTACTGGAATCACTTATTCCTATAATCCCTTCGTCTCTATATCTCGATATGGCATAAGGCAAGAGACTGTGTCATCCTTATTATAGCCAACATCATGTTCATCGAACTTCTGATCTATACTGATAAACAAACGACTGACAATCACCTCGTTTGAGCACGGCCATGCATTTTCTCAGTATCAAATCTTCGATGGGCCCTGAGATATTTATCTCCCGTTATCCAGGAGGGACAAATCCCATCTTGTTCCATCCCTGTTTCTACACATACTTCATGATACGTCGAAACAATGCCGTTATAGCCGCCAGTTACGGAACGACGTTTGACAAGGTCAAAGCGCACCAATTCATATGCTAGAAAGCATGATGAACTCAGGTCTAAGGACTATACTCTATAGTCGTAACGAGAACCTCCCATGATACTTATATATAACTATCCTGTGGAGTTCTCATTAGCGGGTCATGTCCGATCATATGTTCACCAACATATATCTATGTGACTGACTGTGATAATCATATCATTGACTCCATGAAACTTAGTCCAACAGTCACCTCACATACTAGTCTGCACGGTTGTTAGTGTCCCATTTTAACAACCTTGACTAGGGACAATGATAATTTATGTCATCTTTTACTTATAGGGTTTCATGATCAAGTCTTCAACTTGATGACCTATAAGATGACCATAAAGTACTTTGGGACCATTATTTAATTATCCAATAATTAAATAATACTGATGTCAGTTTTAACTTACACAAACACTGCCAAAGCATGTATATGTTAAGTTTACAACATAACTAAAATAACTCCCACTAGAATCAAGATCATCTTTTCAGATATCTTTTACCTACAGCAACAGAATAAATTCCGTGCTTAGGTTGTGGGAGAGAGTGTGGTGCTATTGCTTGAAACAATTTCAACAAATTACACCGCCATTCAGATAAAAGCACTATTCTACGGTCTACTGCTTGGAGCCTTTCCATCAGATAGCACCGCTATTCAGACAATTAGACATAACCAGGTGGGAACCGGGAGTCGTCTTTGTCCGTATAACTACTTTCAACTGGTACGTCACTTCCTCAGTTCACTACGAAACTATCCTTAGAGTTTCTGGTAACTATTCAGTGACTATTACCGGAGTACATTGGTATTTTCTCGTCATGCTGTATGCTTAAGCTGCATCTAGACGAGCGCAAAATATGGCATTCATGATGGATTCTATTGCATCAGCATAAGTAATCACACTCATTAATACTAGTTCAGACAGTATTCAAAACACTTCTTCTTGCTAATATTGTTACCAGCTCAGCCAGTGTCCAAGACACTTCATCCTGCTTAGAATATTGCCAAAAGACCTTTGGTATGAAGCCATTCTTGGAATCAAGCACCTTAGAGCTGTCCAATACCTTATCAACATAAGGATTTTTGACACTACCCAATTAGCTTACTCAATCTATATTAATAGATTCTTATTCCAAGAATTCACGCGGCTACTCCCATGTCTATCATTTAAGTTTAACTTCCGACCCAAATCTTTACAAGACTTTAGCGTCGGAACGTCGTTTGTGAGATTCAAGTATGTAATCTACATACTGTGTGAGAATTGCCATTACGCTCCCACTAGTCTCCTTGTAAACGCATGGTTTCTTTTTCTTTCTGATCAAGTCAAAACCTTTGACCAATCTGTCAGAATGTTGATTCCAACTCCAAGATGTTTGTTTCAATCCAGAAATGGATCGGTGAAACTAACATGCATACCCAGCCAATTTTCGGAGTTGGGCCTCACCATCGCTTCTTCGAATTTCGCATGTTCGTCACTTTTCAATGATCAGCAGATCACGACAATAGGTTACGAGATATCACTCTCGAGTTAGTGACGGATCCTTTCGGATCTGCGAATTTCAGGCTCCACAGGTGCAGATCCTACAGCACTTTGTAGATCTCACCGCTGCTCTTCCTTATCAGGTCGAGCAGCTTACTGTGTTTATCGAATTTCTTCGATGTGTACTTTTACTCCCACTGTTCCTTTTGAAAGTATCACCTTTCTTAAATGACACAGTTCTGGGCAACAAAAGCACTAAGCCTTGGTTTCCTCAGGATAACCAGCGAGGTAGAACTTATCAGATATGGATTCAAGTTTGTTTGTTGACTACTGTCTTACACAAACCTTGCAATCTCAATTAATCAGAAAAACAAATTTGGAAATCACCCAGTCCACATCCAATGTGGTGTTTTTCACTGATTCTGATAGAAACCCTTTTAGCGTGAACATAGACATTTCAGAACGTATTCTTAAATGGTTATGGAAGATTCATGTGATTCATCATTAATCGAATCATGTCTCATTAGATCTGAGTCATTCTTTCAGATGATCACTCAATTCTTGACTCTAGTATTTTCCTCCGCGATTCAATCGAGGATCTCAATACTTCTGTCAAATTGGTTCTACACTTCATCTTGGAACTCCCTTAAGGGATTCCTGCTCGTGTCTCATCAAATGAACACAGCAATACTTATTGAAGTACAGATTATTTCCTTTGGTACTAATGCTTGTTGGGCCGCACACATCAGTATGTATAAGGCCCAATAAGTCTCTGGCCCGTTTCCTTTTAGCTCTGCTAAATGGGCCTTAGTCATTTGGTCCAGTGAACAGAATTCATATCTCAAATGATTAAAATCAAATGAGTCCAAAACTATGGATTTTCTGAATCCGCTTCACTCTTGTGGTTAAACGACTATACCAAAGAAAATCGAGTTTGAGTCATCAGACTTAAACCTTTAGTATTTGTGTTATATTTAACTTCTGCTGGTTTAAGATATAAAACCCATTCTAAACGGGGTGCTACCACATAATATTTCATTAAGATCCAAAGAACTTGTCTTTTATCAAAATGAAAAACATCCAAATTCTCAAAAGAAAATGAAAGACATTTCTGCACAAGGCAGATACATAGTAGCAATTACTTAATTTCTAAAACCAAGTATGAAAGGTTCCTACAAGTGAAGAATCTCTACGGCTTATGTAGCAACCATTGCTTCAACCAGACACGTAGTTTCACTTGTCCTTTCTTCAACGTTCTACTGTCGCTTAGGTCCTGCATATTTCAAAAATATCAGTACCACAACAAGTATCCAATACTTATGTAGAACTTGAATTAATAACACAACACCTGAAGAAGAAGTACCATACATCTTCTCCATCTCTTGTGAATCTTCCAAGAATTTATTGCATTCTCTCTTCCAATGCCCCGACTCATTACAGTAGAAGCATTTTCTGACACCAGATGGGCATGACTTGGGCTTATAAGATGACACAGGCTTATCCTGATTCCAAATCTGGACGGCCCAGCCTCTACCCTTGCCAACACAAGATTCCTCAAATCTTTTACCCTTTATGATGTCATACTCTGCTGTTTTGAGCATACCATGCAGCTCAGTTAACGTCTTCGTCAAGCCTTTCTTGATATAGTTCTTAACGAACTTGTCATAGCTTGACGGCAGTGACTGCAGAATGATGTCAGTGGCCAACTCGAAGCTGACAGGACATTCCAGTTTCCCCAGGTTATCAATGTAACCCATCAGTTTAATGACATGAGGACTTACTGGAGCATCCTCTGGTAGCTTGCACCCAGTGAGAGACTTCACCATATGGAATCTCTCAACTCGTGCCAGATCTTGAAACTTCAGTTTCAGGCTGGTGATCATCTCTATTGGCGACTCCATGTTCTCATACTGACTCTTCAAGTCTGAGTTCATGGAAGCCAATATCAGACCACGCACATCTACCACATCAGTATAATGCTTATTCCAAGCATTATACACTGCATGCGAGCGATTGGTCCCAAGCTTTTTTGGAAGAGCCTTTTCAAGGACATAGTCCTTGCTCTCCTGCTTGAGAATGAATCTCAGATTCCGATACCAATCCAGGAAGTTGGATCCATTTAACTTGTCCTTTTCAAGGACGGATCGCAACGAGAAAGTAGTCATAGACATAAGCTGAAATCCAAGAAAAACAAAGATTTAGTTATGTATATGATGAGAAATCTTATCGAATAAGAAAACTCGCATTATATTCAAACAATGTTTCCTCTATGAATATAATAATCCAAGATCCATACTTCACCAAAATCTGAGTGGACGACTCGCCATTACCCAAACTTTAGTTATCTAGGTAAGCAAATCATTGCTAATTGTACTCAGTACAACTCTTGGTTGTGGATGAGACAAACTATGTCTAATCCACTCTGATGTCTCTGGGTCCAGAACTTCTGATAGCCCAGTCAAGTAAAACCAATCTTTTCTGTCTTGTGATCACTGACAGTTGCACTGCAAGTCTGTCAATGATCACCTGCCTTACTCATGTTGCAGTGGATACCAAGGACTCCAAGACTATCCAACAAACGACACGAGTCTTGACAGTAGACAAGATTTGGGCAAGACATCAAGGTTACTTGATATTTAGTTGAGGAAACTAAACTCTGAAAGGTTAGCATATCAATCTGTTAGGTCATGTAATTGTTGATGCTTATGCACTGCAAGTCCATCAACATTATTACCTGCCTTACTCACGTAATTGTGGACACCAAGCTCTTGGCTAGACATCACACAACGAAATGAGTCTTGACAGTTGACCACATTGAAGCTAATCTTTGATCAATGTTTAAGTCTAGTTTGGTTTCTGCAAATTCAAGGTTCAATAACCAGAATTTCGAATACTGTGTAGATCGACGCAGACAATGTCTGTCGATCGACACTACCAAACAAAACCGGACTTCAATAACCAGTTAATTCAATTAACCCGGTTCATCGAACCAGTCATGTCGATCGACACAACCCATGTGTGAAGGTCGATATAGACCTAAACCGAAGATCATTTTGATAACCGGTCCAATCCAATTGAACCGACTTATCTGATCAAACTGATCTTAACCAATCGGTTTATTTTAATTAGGATAGCCAGTTCAATCCAATTGAACCTATTCATCCAATTTAAACCGTTTAAACCAGTTTCACCTGATTGCGATAACCAGTCCAATTCTATTGAACCGTATTATCCAATCAAACTGATTTAACCCATCGGTTCATGCTAATTGTGATAATTAGTTCAATCCAATTGAACCAATTCATCCAATTCAAACCGATCCATTCGGACTTAACCAAGCATGATAACCGGTCCAATCCAATTGAACCGATTAACCATTCGCTCGGTCTGTGTCGACCGACACAAAACTGTGTCGATCGATACGTGACCGAATCTGCTCTGTGTCGACCGATACACAACCTGTGTCGATCGACACAGAAGGCTTTCGGTTTTTCTTCGCGAAAAACCCTAGCCGCCGAATCTGTCGATTTCGCCACTTTGTGTCGACCGACACACCCAGTGTGTCGATCGACACTGTGCGAAAACACAGAATCGCAGATCGATCAAATCGATCTCACCTGTTCTAAACCAAGCAACCTAGTTTGCGAATCTAAATCATCAAATTCGTTTAACAGGTTCGATTCAATGATAAAACCCTAAGGCTCTGATACCACTGTTGGAAATCCGAGCCAATTCTACAGATTCAGAATTGTCGCGAGTTCCAGATAGCCTAGGATCTAGGGTTCAGTTAATTGAATCATGGATCTCACCTCGTGATTACCTGGTGTTTGGCAGCGGAAGATTGATCAGGTAGCACGAGATCTATTGCGCCTCAGATGCTGCGCCTCTATCGTAGTCCACACGCACACAAGCTGGAATCCGCCGGGTTGCTAGTACCGGGACTCGGATCTCCCTGGGAACTGAGTTTCTCTGAGGTTTCTGTGTTTTCTCACTCTAAGAAAACCCTCTGGGCAGCGCCGGACCAACCACCTTAGGTCGAGATATAAAACGTGTTTATATACTGACCTCGAGGTGAACCGAAACATCAGTTTCGGTTTCGCCATTGTGTCGACCGACACACTTATTGGTGTCGATCGACACACGTCCTGTATCGACCGACGCACCCAATGGTGTCGATCGATACACCCCTTTGAAACTTATATTCGATCTGTATCCAATACATATCGATCAGACCATATGCCAATGATCAATTCCCATGCAGAGTATATCCAACTTGCTTAGGTGTGTGACCCTGTAGGTTCACACGATACTGGAAACGAGTTACAACTCATTTGTCATAATTGGTTTCTAGCAAAACATTATGATTACCCAGTATCACATGAATTGTCCGATCTCGACAATACAACTATCTCTAGAGTTCGTACAATGTGATTTCAGGACATAATCCCAACACTTAGTTCCAACAGACTTCTTAGTGCTGAAATATGACAGTGATCCTGATGACGCGTTGCTACTTGGGAGACCATTTTTGGCTACAGCAGGAGCGGTAATAGATGTTAGACACAGTCTGATTGATCTCCACCTGGGAGATGAGCCGCTGCATTATGAGATGGACAAGCTGCGCAGACCGCTGATTGATGGGCAGACATTCACCATTATGGATGGAGATGATAAGCAGCCAAGTGATACTGTGATTTTGGATCCTGGAGAACATTTTACTCCTTCTTTTCTTGGACAAGCACATTCTGCTACAGCCTACTCGCCGCCTTGGATGAGGAGACTTGCACAGAGACAACCAAAGTCTCTGTCAAGATCTCTTGGTGCCTAAAAATCATGTTCGTCCGGTCAAGCTAATGACCTTAAAAAAGCGCTGAGTGGGAGGCAACCCACTGTTAGGTTTTAGTGCTTTTCCTTTTAATGTTTTAGTGTTTTTGTAGGATTTTGCGTTTTCTTTCTGTTTTTGGTGAGTTTTGTTCTACAGGTCTCGGAGTATTCGCAGTGCGTCGATCGACACACCACTGTGTCGATCGTCACAACACGAAAGAAATCGCATTGCAGCGATCGTTGCGGTCCTGAGCAACGATCGACCATACACGAAAATCGCCCAACAACAGTCGATGCAGGTGCGACAGAGGTAAAATCAGACAGAACTCAACACGTCCATTAACATTTAACTTTTTCTTTCTTTTTACCAATCCTTCGCTTGACACTACTGGGGACAGTGTGTCTGAAGTGTGGGGGAGGTGCTACTGACATCTATCTTTCTGTTTTCTTAGAGTCAGTATATTTTTCAAAATTTGTTTTATCTAGTCAAAATAGTTTAAGTAAGAAACAGTGAATTTTTGAGAAGATTAACAACATCTTGCAGGAACTTAAGTAACCATTGGGATGAAGCTGAAAGACCTATCTATGACTATTAGAAAACCCGGACACGGATCAGCCTACTGAGGACACCCACATCGCTTCAGGTATCAGAGGATCCTTTTACTGACTTCAAACTTAATACTGACTTAATTTTCTCACCTAAGGGCTTGGTATACCTTGTGTCGGATTCCTTTGTTAGTTCTGACATAGCCTGTAAACCTGTCCTATTTGGTTCCCTTCTCCCCTTCCATAAAAAAAAGAATAATAAACTGAGGATGAGTTAGTAACTCCGAAGTGGTCTCTGGGAGTGGTAGCTACAACTATCATATCCTGTGCATCCATGGAATGTGTCCAAAGTACACCCCTTAACGGGAAGAGCACTGATAAAAAAAAAATGATACCCAATGGGGAAAAATCAGAATGCTAAGGAAGGGAAAAGAGAAGAAAGGGACCAAAGAAAGATAGTATGGTGGTCTAGAGCTGACAAGGTAAGAGTCCATGTGCCTTTGATCGATACTCCTTAGGTGAGACCGCACTTAAATACTTGCAGAAGTCAGTAGGGAGAATTTGAATGCATGAATGTGATTGTGGAGTTTACTTAGGACAGTTGCTAAGTGTGGGGGAAGTATATGTTGGTCTTGATGTCTTACAGGTGATTCTTTCAGTGGTTTACTAAGGGGAATCTGAGTGTTGTTACTTCTAGGACAAAAAGAGTTTCTGAAAGTTTTCAAACCTCTTCACCATGTTTTAGTTCTCTGTTTTGCTTGAGGGCAAGCAAAGGCTAAAGGTGGGGAGTTGATATATCATGGTTTTTACTAGTTTTAGACCATGATATAAGTGTGTTTAGAGTCTATTTGTGTTTCTTTAGAGTCTTTTACAGGTTTTATTAGGTACACGCACGTTTGGAGCAGATGTGGAGTTTATGGAGCTATTTGGAGTGTTTTGGAGATTTGGTCCGAGAGATAGAGTTCACTGTCCAGATTTGGGGACTGCGTCGATCGATGCACCTCATGCATCGGTCGTTGCATAGCGCGAATGGGCCAGATCTCGCCGAGTTAATGAAGATATGAAATATTGCAGAAAAGCCCAGATGTTCCAGATAATTACACAGAAGCCCCAAGACGTGATTAGCTACATTAATTAGGTTTTAGACTTTGTTTTAGGGACATCATTCATAATTTAGAGCTGAGAGTTTTTAGAGCTTTTGGGGGCTGATCTGATCCTGTACTACACCTTTATTTTGGAGAAGATTTCGAACCCCTTTACTTGTTTAATATTTTTTATGATATCTAATTATTCATTGATATGTCTTCATATTCTATGTCTGAGTAGATTGATAGTTAAGTTTAGGGTTTCTCACATAGGATTTCATGACTTGCTAGACTTGTTTAATTCAGTTAAGGATTCATAACTTTATCTGTTCTTCGATCTAAATTGCGTTTAAAGCTAGTTCTAACCTGATCAATTAGAATCTAGATCTTAGGTTGCTAAATACGACACGAAAGTGTGGTTTAGAATCTGAACTATTTAGGTTGAGAAATTAAATTACTCGCAAAGGAATTTGGTTTAGTTTAATTGTGAATATATCGAACTTGGAATTAATGCTGGTTTAATCTGTTAGTAATTGCAAAGGAATTTGGATTGCTGCACTTAGACTTAGAGAATTCTCGCAACGACAGTTGGTTAATTCTATATCCGTGATTTGAGTTCTAGAACTGTGCTTAATTAGATCCTGACTGAATGATTTGTCTGCTTGTCTGATTTCCTGAGAACGCCCTAGACTTAGCGCCCTTAATTAACTGCTTTCACAACCGATAATCTTGCTACTTATTTACTTTCTCGCATTGCATTTTAGTTACTTCACATTGCTTTCATCTTAGTTTACTCTCTACTGTTCTTAATCTATCGTTGACCGGAGTCTCTGTGGATTTTGATACCCTATATACTACAATCACATAATTGTGCACTTGCAGTAGAATAGGATAAAACTAGACCCCTATCAGTCGGCTAAATTGTTTGTTGCATATAGATTAGGACATATAGACCTTTGGATTCATTAACCGTAGATTTAGGTTGCATACCTCGATGATTGAATTGGTTAGAACTGCTAGGTTGGTTAATAACTCGGTTAACTAATTAAATGATTAGGTTAAAGAGATGCATGCTAGTTAGCTTATATCGGTAATTGATTGATAGTTTTCTTGATTGCTTGATTGGGTGTTGCATACATATAGAACAACATGTTAGGACGTATATGCATATATACGTATTTAAGAACGTATCTAAATGAATCTACATATGGAGAATTATGTGTTGATTAAAATACATATCTAAAACACATAACACACTTACAATATAATAACAGGGTGGGCTAATTAGTCAGTAGTCGTGGTTACCGGGTTAAATGAATTAATTAAATAATAATGTGAAGTCAGGAGGTTAGTAAGTTTACTAATATCAAGTTGATAGATCGAAGACGTTAAGAATAAGAATTTAAGGGATAAAATTAATTAAATGTGAACTAAGCCGTCTACGGGATTAATAATCCACTAATCCCAAGGTAGCAGATTGAATGAGTTAAGATTAAGAAATAAACCTAAATAATTAGTTGTGTGGTGTTGTGATTATTGTTTGTATGATTGTGTATCTACTTCGGTGTTGGGCCGAGTAGACTATTGATTGTTTGATTGTTTATCTACTTCGGTGTTGGGCCGAGTAGACTGTACTGGTAGATACTTACCTCGGTATGGAACGGGTAAGTTTGGAAAGATACCTGATCTGGTATGAAACCGGATAAGTTCGGGTGACGTGGAGGTTGGTGATAGGACTTGCGGGATAGATTAGAAGTTGTGACTGGATTTATTTATGTTGACCTTGTCGGTCTTACGTGATAGAGTCACATTGAGTCTGCTTGTTTACATTACTTTTATTAGGACTCTATAGGGTGCGTTAGATCCCTCAAGTCTAGAGATGACGTTCCGGTACTTCCGAACTGATTGGATCCTCGGGTAGTTACATGATCTGTTCACGTGCCTTCGGGTGGTGATTCTAGTTATGGTGTTAACCTACTGAGTGACACCGTTAGGTGTGTGGTCCGGAGAATACGGGGTCGCATCCTAGGGCCGGTTTGCATGGAAGCTTTGGTAGGGGTAGCCCGAGTCACCGCGTATCGATGGACAGAGAACGGTGTCCTAGTCGTAGGACTTCGTTTTTTCGTTTGGGAGTCGTGGAAGGTTTTAGTTACCGTTGGGTAGCTAAGTGTTCCCGTGGAAGTTACCGCGTTCGCAGAGTGGGCCCAATTGGTGTGGAGTTGTGTAGAGCTGTGATATATAGATCGAGTCTAACGAGAGCATGTGCCACAGTGTTCTCGATTCCCTTGGTTACCTTTTTGTTGTTGTGGTTTTTTTTGAATGCTTGTGTGTTGTGGAGCTCATCACGTCTTGGTAGCACGTGATCATCTATTGTACTTGATTGTTATTTTGGGTTTGGGCGGGATTATTAGATTATTAGCAACCTGTAGTTGGGAGCCGTCTTACTGGTTAATCTTAGATTACTCATTAGACTCTTTTGTGTTTTTCAGGTTTGGCTTAGCTCGGCGGAAGCGTAGGACGCTCGGAGTAGTCATTGATAAGAATAAGATTTATAGTTTTGAAATAATAAAAATGGAATAGTTCCCTGATATACGGTTTAGTCTGAACCGGACACAACTTGTGGAAGCGGTACAGGTTGGAAAGCCTTGTATCGTGGAAACGAGGTAAACGGAGTCAATGATGGCTTGGTTCGAGCCTTTGACTCAAACACTTCTCGTATGGCCTGCTCGGGTTCGATCGGTCATGTTATTGTTTGATTGTTGACCGATCATCTCGTCGGTCAGCGGTAGACGGGAAGGGGGCGTTACAAGGATGATGAAGGGTTTAGTAGGACTGCTTATATGAATTTTGATTGACCTATTCCTAGACGGACATATTTTTTCCCTTTTTCTAATGAAGATAAAAATGCTATAGATAGATTTTCTTCTCATCTTTCTAGGCCAACTTCAACAAATAAGGGAGAGCTGCTAATTTTTTGGATATGAAAAAGAACATATTAAGCATTTGCATTTTTCAACTCTTTTATTATTTGCATCTTCGGGTAGTCCAAGGATCCAAAAGAGCTACAAACCCAAAAAAATCCACACGAAAAAAGAGATAAAGGTATGATAAAGAAAAAGAAAATGGAATTTGGATCACAAGTTATTGAAAGCAGAGTCATGTGCATCCTTTGGAGGAATGAGCCTGGCCAACAATGCCTTATTGGGGGAAATGATGTGCATCCACGAAGTAGTAATTCCCTTCCGCCTTGAAGCTCACAAACAGCCTTTGCTTGTCTGGATAACATATGTCCGAGAACTTCAGTGTCTTTGGGGTAAATGTGGCAAGCTAAGTCATCATCTCGACCTCAAAAGTGTCTGAACCAGGCTGCAACCTCAGCTTGTGCACCTAAAGGCTAACGAACCAGTGGAGAGCAGCGGTTGTGGATGCGCTGAGGAAGATCACGGTGGAGGCAACGGCACCTTTCATGATTACGTTCAGTCCCGGTGAAGTCATGAAGGTGATGACTGGGCCAAAAAACACAGCAAGTGGAGAGTGAGAGGAGTTTCACTTTCTTTATGGTTGATGAGATTGGTCCATAGTAAACCACCTCTCCACCATTATCTTCTTTGTTATCTTGTGGTCCAATGCTGATCTTGTGGTCATCATCATCCTCTCTAGTATTTGCTCCAGATGATGCCCAGCTTCTCTGGTTAAGAAATGAAACCTTGGGGAATATGATCTTAGGGATCATTGATAATGATGACCATGTCCCTGCTATCGACCGATGGTATCCTGAAGAAAGAAATAAGAATTCTGATGCTTGATGAAATCTGTGAAATTCTTCAACTTTAGAGGTCAAGTCACCGTGTTTGATGAGGTCAAGTCACCGTGAGCCAAGCCACCATCATGGACCATAGCGATGGCCTCCCCAAATTGAGCAGCAACATCATCCAACCGTTCCTCGACAATTCCATTGGCCCAAAAATCAAGAAAGACGTCTATAACACTCGATGCACTCAAGTGTCAAGGAGCAAAGCAGATGATCCACGGCATAGAGGAATGGGCTACTAACCCGTAGCTTTCTTGCCTTTGTGATACACCTAGCCTCCTACACTGAAGAACATATAAGCACGTATAAGATGAAGAGTTGATTTACTATATATTTAAGCAAGAAAAGGTGTTTGCGACAAACCAACAGCATTCAAGCGTTTGAGTGTGAGTTTTGAATCCATAATTGGGTGTCTATATTTCTTAGAGAACCGTTCTTTAACAATGGATTTTCTTCCTGCAAGTGTAGACACGAACACCCTCTGAAACAAAACTAATAAAGACTTAATCTTTTCCAAAACAAAACACATATACACTGATTTACATAAACAAACACTTACAGCTTTAACTCCTTATTTCATCAAAATGAGGGATTCGTTCCCAATTTTTTCCTCGCAGTCCATCCTAAATTTCTTGGGAGACTACAGAAGCACCAAAACCAACGCAAAAATAATATGCTTTGGCAATAGTTTTAAAATCTGCTTTAGCATTAGTTTCATTCTCATGATCTATTGCCTATCCGAGACATCATGAAAAGAACAACAACAAAATTCATCATCTGCAAAAGCATGATCTTATTCTTATAAATCAAATTCACAAGAGATTGTAATCATTTGCGAATGCTTGCTAATATCTCTAACCCAATACGACTGCGTCACGAAGAAAACAAAACATAATTTGTCTCTATTCTTCAAAGATCAATGTTCATCATCCTAAACGATTCACAAAGCGATGACTCAAATACGTATGTTTTGGCTTCCCAATCTTGAAAAACCTGAACTTTAGCTAACATTTTCAGTTTTAGAATCTCAAATTTCTGTAGGAATATTCGAGTGATGACCTACAAAGTTGGAAAATTCTCTTACTTGTTTATGGAGGAAAATCAATCCAAAATCAGCGAGACTCTTCAAAATATTAGCAATCATCAAAGGGAGGAAACTGAAATTGGCCTCGATATGGTTTTCCTCGATCCGCACCCAATTAGTGGGGATAATGTTAAAGTATGGGTTGCGATTTGGGAAGAAGCTTTTTTTAGTGTGGCTTTAGTAAATTTTGAAACTTTATTAGTGTTGGGAAGTACCCAAATTTGTATTTTCTAGAAGTTTGGTGCGTTGTTCGCTTGTTTGACATCATAATCTCTCTTTGTTCACAAATCTCTTTTTGATTTTCCTAATGAAATTGTTTACTTGTTTTAAGTGTTTTTTTTGGGTATTATTTCCTTTCAAGCAAGTTTTGATAAACACATTGCAACTGGTTCACTGGAGGATTATTGTTTTCAGAACCCCTCCGTACTCAGAAAAAAATCTCGTATGCCCCTCGATTTTTTAGATTTTTATTAACAGTTTTTTTTAATCGAAAACAAACGAAATTACCAAAAGACCTTATGATTTTCGGATAATTACATGAAAAACCAGTCGGTTTACCTGACCAAACCGAAATCAGATTTCGAACCGTAAATGAACATGGTTTTCCAAAAAAATGCTGGTTCACCCGATTTACCCGGGTCGGATAACCCAGACAGTCGGGTTATCCGACCCGGGTCATTCAAAAACCCCCAATTCTCCATCCAAAATCCCTAATTCGACATTCGACATTCCCATCTTCATAACTTCTCCATTTTCGGACCGTTACTCCCTCTCCACTACCCATCCCACTACATTCATCTTAACTCCTTTCCTTCTTCCTCGGATCCTCTTCCTCCCCATCTTAACTTCTACTCTTCTTTCTCCCTTCTCATTTTGAGTTCATTCGAGCAATTCCGTAAAAGGGGTATCCCCGTAAAACATGCCGCCGAAGATTCGTCGAGCCACCAAGAAAATCAATGTCGAGAAGGAGAATCCTCCTCCGGTGAGTGGTGTAGCAAGCCCTACCACGACCACGAATGATCCTCCTCCGGCGAGCGATGGTCTTGATCCTACCACGACCACGAATCCGGTCTCTATTACTCCTCCGATCGATAATGCTCCTCGGACGGTTGCTGACGAAGAACGAGAAGTTAATCTCGAGAAACAGAGCGAAGGAGATGAGAGTGGGAGTGAAGATGATGAAGATGATGAAGATGATGAAGATGATGACGAAGCGACAGAGAGTATAGAAGACGGAGAAGAGGTCGAGTCCGAGCAACAGCAACAACAACCGACCGAACCGAGACCGAGCTTGAGAGTCGAGGAGACAAACCTACCAAACAGCAAGGATGTATCTTCAGAAGAAGACGAGGAGGAATCCGAGAACAGCTCTGATTCCCAATCAAAAAGTATTATACCCATTTAGTTGCGTAAAATTTGAGAAAATTGTTCTTAGTTGTTTAGATGATGAAGTAGAACTTAGTAAAACTGTGTATAACTAATAAGTAAAACTGGTAAAACTTAGTAAAACTGGTAGAACTGAGTATAACTAATAAGTAAAAAAGGTAAAACCTAGTAAAACTAGTGTAGTAAAACTGGTAAAACTTAGTAAAACTAGTGAAGTATAACTAGTAAAACCAAGTACACTACAAGAAAATCTGTATTTAGCCACGAACGAGCCACGAACTTTTCGTGGCTAAGAATATTCCTGCCACGAACAGCTACGAACCTGCCACGACTGACTTTCATAGCTAGGTCGTAGATATTCGTGGCTATATAGCCACTTATTGTGTTTCGTAGCTATTCGTGGAAAAGTAGCGACAAATAGCTACAAGACAGTTTGTGGATAAACTTTGCCACGAATAACCACG
The DNA here is from genome assembly GCA_030180135.1 of Orychophragmus violaceus. Lineage (NCBI taxonomy): Eukaryota > Viridiplantae > Streptophyta > Magnoliopsida > Brassicales > Brassicaceae > Orychophragmus > Orychophragmus violaceus. The sequence continues at coordinate 38,240,027 of CM058240.1, forward strand.
ACAGACTCCGTGGCTACTTTGCCACGAACTATTTCGTAGCTTTTCATGGCAAATTAGCCACGAATAGCGATGAGAATGGTTGTGGAAAAGTTTTGCCACGAATAGCGACGAAGATTTCGTGGACAATTATAGCCACGACTATTTTCGTGGCTATAATTGTCCACGACTATTTTCGTGGCTAGTCGTGGCAAAGTTGATATGATAATGGCGCGAAGTCACGTGTGTAATAGTCTGATAACATCAGGCTTTATGTCATGACAGGCTTTATGTCACATTCTGTCATATAGCCACGACTAGACACGACTCAGGTCGTGGCTACAATCTTAGCGACAAATAACCACGAACCTGTTCGTGTCGATTCGTGGTTAAGATTATATCCACGAAAATGTCGTGACTATTCGTGGCTAGTCGCGGCTACCCAGCAAATAAAAAACGTTTTCAACTCATAACCGGTTTCTATCCCATCATTCACAAGCCATTATAACTATGGATGAGTCAGAGAATATATTCTCTCCATAGCCACGATTTGTTTGTGGCTATCCGTGGCTCAGTCACCTTATAAAACTTCAACCGAGAGTGAATTGAAAGTATCAAAGAAAAAGTTAAATACATCTCTTTCCTTGTGACAAAAAAACATCTCTTTTCCAAAAAAAAAAAAACGAAATAATAGAAAATGTCAGAGTTTTTCGAATCGAGGGAGTGGATGTATAAACGTCGAAAACGTCTTGATAAAAGTGTGTCTGCAAAATTTAGTGAGGGGTTAAACACTTTTATTTCTTTTGCTTGTAGTCAGGCTTCTTATCTTGAGACTGGAGAATTATTTTGTCCGTGCAAAAGGTGCAAGAATCAAAAGCCCCACGATCTTAATACCGTGACGACTCACCTTATGATGAAAGGATTTATGGAAAATTATTATGTGTGGACGCAACACGGAGAAAATTGCTATTACGCTGGTGAAGCTTCAACAAGTCATCCCGTCACGGAGCAAGAGGAAGAAGCGTGGACTGGATATCCTGATACCGCAGCTCCAATCGATCAGCTCCATGATCCCCCTGTTGGAATTGTGTCCAGTAATCTCGGTACTGTCTCTAGAAAGTAAGAGTATGTCAAAGATCAGACATAAGTCATATAATACTGGGGATCATGATGGCTTGCTAGAGTCCGCTCATGATCTATAAGTCTTGGACTTATTGCCTTTATTATATGATCCCATATGGGTCACACGCCTAAGCTAACAGGAAAATGTGTTGGAACGGCTTAGCAGAAGTACGACAAAAGTGCCAGGCATTTGTCGTACTAAGAGAGAAAGATTAATGGGTCTGATTAAATGGGATTTAATCAGATTGGTGTTTTGGGCCCATAAGCCCAAAAGGGAAAGAGAAGGCTTTTAATAAACTAAAAGCCAAATCTCTTTCTCCTAACCCTAACCCTGGCCGCGATTTTCCTCTCCTCTCTGCGCCTCCCATCAGCTCGGTCTAGCAGCCGTTTTCTGTGATCGCGTGTGTGAACCTTTGGAGGATTCATCCCTCGGTGCATCTTTCTGATCTCTGACCTGTTCTATTCCTTCCGCTGCAACAAACAGGTAAAAGGTGAGATCATCTAATGTTTCTAATCAAGAGAACCTAGATCTGTATGTTTAGGTTGATATGAATCTGTGAATTACATCAGGATCAACTAAACGGTTCCTACAGTGGTATCAGAGCCATTGGTTCTTAGGATTTCTTGTTTTAGATTCATGTTTAGGTTGTTTAATCTGTTTAGAAGTGTTTTGAATCAACTACTGATAAGAAAAACACTTAAGAAACTGAATTGAATCCTGAACAAACGTTTGAAATCGCAAAACCGAGCTATATGACTCGTTTTCTTGCGATCGGCCAAGGAGAGATCGACCGGCTTGGCCGGTTGGTTATCACGGTCGAGAGCTGGCCGGTTGGGTCGGATCATCGGATCGATCGCGTCCCGATCGTGGCTCGTCCCGATCGACAGACGGATCATGTCCCGCGGATCGTCCCGTTCCGCCTCTCTCACGGCCCGACCGTCTCTATGCTTGCTCGATCGCGTGAGGCTTCACGCCGTCCGGATCGTGGCTCGCTCGTGGACGACTCGGCCAGCACCGTCCCGAACGTCCCGATGGATCGTTCCGACCGCAGCTGGGCATCGCCTCGATCTCGGATCGTTGGCTCGCGGCTCGCGGCTGGACGATAGTTTCATGGAAACTAGGTCACGACCAACTCGGTTCGGTTCGTGACCAATTCGGTTCGGTTCAAGGTTCGGTTCAAAATTTAATTAAAATTGATTCGTTCTGGTTTAATAAACAGATTTAATAAATTTTATTAAGTCTGGTTAAACCGGGATAAGAAATCCAATGTCGAAAGAAATATTGGATTTAGTGCCTAAACCAGGAATTTCTAATTTGATTTGGTTGGACCAAATAAATTGAGAAATTCCGGTTTAGTAAATAACCGGTTGACAATTGTGGTCATCGTAGTAATTAAAATTTGGTTAGACCAATTTTAATGAACCAGACCGGTTATGTCAAATAATTGGACAATTGGGTCATGTCTTGGACATGGACCAATTCTTGGGCCTCGGGCCAAGAAGTTAAAACAATTGGGCCAATTATTTGAGTCTTTCTTCAGATCAATTTAAAATTTATTTTATAAATTTATAAAATCGATTTTAAATTAAAGTTTCCGAAATTTTGAAATTAGAAAGTTTCTTAAAATAGAAGTTTCTGGATTTGCGGGTTTTGGATTTTAAGATATTTCTAAAGTTAGAAAGTTTCCGTTTTTAGAAAGTTTCCAATTTTAGAAAGTTTCCAAAAAAAATAGTAGGTTTCCAGAAATAGAAAGTTTCCCGAAATAGTAATCTTCTATTTTGAGAATGAAATTTTAATAAACCTACGAACCTCAAATAATATCAAGCGTTGGATGTCTTGTCCAGGCTATGTCAGCTGTCGAAGCCCATTCAATTGTATTCATGGCCTTACAGTGTGAGGGTGTCTACTTTTGCGTGGATAAGACGGTTTGTGATTCATAAATGTCATTGGGAGTCCCAGACATTAATGATTACATGACTGTATAGTCTGGTTTTCTTGACTAGGCCATCGGGAGTCCCGGGCCTTGAGACATCAGAGTGGATTGGGCCTCGGGCCCAGATTCACAACCAAGAGTTATATCACGGACATAATTAGCCGATATAGGGCTTACCGATATAAGCTAAGATTGGGTGACGGCCAGTGGCCCACTTTGATCTTAGTTATATGTGGATCTTGGAATCATTATATTCTATTGAGGGTAACTTATGTTATTGAATATAATGCATGATTAATCATATTAAATTTAATACGGGATTAATCATATTGAACATATTAACTAAAATCCTTTTATCTTAATTTTCAGTTATGACTAGCACAAACACTTTCTTGATCCGGTCTGTCCTTAAGATGGACAAGCTGAACGGATCAAATTTCTTGACTTGGTCGCGGAACCTGAGGCTAGTCCTCAGACAGGAGAGAAAGGACTATGTTCTTGATAGAGCTCTCTCCGTGAGGGTCGGGTCCAATGCTTCTCATGCAGTATATGATGCTTGGAATAAGCATTATAATGATGCGGTAGATGTGCGTGGTCTGATATTGGCTACCATGGACTCAGACTTGCGGAAGCAATATGAGAACATGGAGTCGCCAATAGAGATGATCAGCAGCCTGAAATTGAAATTTCAGGAGCAGATAAGAGTGGAGAGATACCAGTTGGTTAAATCTCTCACTAGCTGCAAGCTACCAAATGATCATCCAGTAAGTCCTCATGTCAGTAAAATGATGGGTTACATTGATAACCTGAGGAAACTGGATTAACCAGTTAGCCAAGAGTTGGCAACTGAGATCATTCTGCAGTCACTGCCGTCAAGCTATGATAAGTTCAGAAGGAACTATATCAAGAAAGGCTTAACGAAGACGCTGACTGAACTGCATGATATGCTCAAGACAGTTGAGCCAAACGTGAAGAGTACCCTGTACAATCTCATGAATGAGAAGGGTAGGTTTACTGCTGACAAGGTGAAGACAAAGTTGTCCAGATTTTGAATCATGGCAAGCGTGTGTCTTCTGAGCCCGAGTCAGATACCTCTTGCGTTAGTAAGTGCTGCTACTGTAAGGAGACAGGGCATTGGAAGAGAAATTGCATTAAATTCATGGAAGATGATGAGGAGTTAAAGTCGATGTATGAGACTATTTCCTCAGGTATTCATGTTATTACTTCAAGTTCTACCTTAAAGGTATTGAATACTGGTTGTGGCACTGATATTTGTGATAATATGCAGAGCCTAAGCAACAGTAGAACGTTGAAGGAAGGGCAAGTGAAACTACATGTCTGGAAGGAGCTAGGGATGCTGCCTCAGCCGTAGGGTTTTTCACTTATAGATCCCTTTGAGGCTTGGTTTTGTATTAAGTAATTGCTACAATGTACCTGCTTTAAGCAGAGTTGTTTTTCATTTTCTTGTAAGAATTTGAATGTTTTTCATTTTGATAAAAGACAAGTTTTGTTCTTTTGATCTTAATGAAATATTAATTGTAGCACCCTATTCATGGAATGGGTTTTATATCTTAAACCAAAGAGTGCCTAAATGTAACATAAATACCGAATTGGTTTAAATCTGATGAATTAAACCTGATTTTTCTTGGCAAAAGTCTTGGTCACATAGAGTAAGTCGGATTCAGAAATCCCATTGTCATGGACTGTTGGGCTCATTTGATAAAATATCTTATGAGACTTGAATTCTGTTTACTAGACCAAAAAGTAAAGGGCCTATCTTAGCCGAGCTAGAGAAAAGCCCAAAGGCTTATTGGACCTGGAACATACTCATGTATGTGGCCCAATGAGCAGTAATGCCAGAGAAAATCTCCTGTACTTCATTGTCTCTACTGATTACTTCAGTGAGTGTGACTGTGTTCATTTGATGAGACACAAGTCGGAATTCTTTGACATGGTCGAAAGAGTTCCAGAATGAAGTATAGGATCTGAATGACAAAAGTATTAAGACTCTGGATTAAAATCATGAGTGAGAATACTTAAGTCATTGATTATGTGATCATCTGAATGAGTGTGAAATCGTTTCACAGCTCATTTCTCCTGAAAACCTGAAGGTGTTTCTGTGAGAAAGAATCAGATCTTATAAGAAATGATTAAAGATGAATCACACGAATCTTCCATGATATTTTAAGAATAACGCTCTAGAAATATCTAAGTTTACGCTAAAATAGTTCCACAAATATCAGTTGAAAGACACCACGTTAATGTGGATTGGAATCGATCCAAATTTGTCTTTACTGAGTATTTGTAGTTGTGCTACTTCGCTGGTTGTCCTAGAGAAACTAAGGCTTGTTACTTTTACGTCCAATCTGTTTTCTAAGAAGGGAAGTTATTTTCCAAGAAGAACAGTGGGAGTAAAAGTATAACTCGAAGTTTTCTCAGGGAAACCAAGGCTCGGTACTTTTACGACCATTCTGTTTTCTAAGAAGGAAATTACTTTCCAAGAAGAACAGTGGGAGTAAAAGTACAACTCGAAGAAATTCGAGAAATACAGGAGGCTGCTTAACCTATTGAGGGAGAGCAGCGGAAGGATTTACAGATTTCTGTAGAATCTACACCTGTGGAGCCTGAAGTTCGCAGATATGAAAGAATCAGTCACTAACCCGAGAGTGAATTCTCGTCATTAGTTTAGCCTGATGATCATTGAATGTTCGCATGATCTGATGATCATTGAAAGCGACAAATCTGCGAAATCCTAGGAAGCGAAAGTGAGCCCAGACTCCGAAGAATTACATTTTGTGTAAGTTGGCTTCATCGATCCATTCATGGATGGAAGCAAACATATCGGAGTTGGAATCTTCGTTCTGTTGAAGTAGTCAAGGTTTTGACTTGAACAGGAACGAAGCGGAACTGTGTGTTTACTAATAGATTAGTGGGAGCGATATTGCATTTCTCATAGTGTATGTCGATGACATACTGATTCTCGGATATAACGTCCCAACGCTGTAGTCGGTAAAGGACTAGCTTGGGAGTTGGTTTAATGAATGACATGGGTAAAGCCACGTAGTTCTTGGATTTTGGATCCAGAGATAGAGATCCAAAAGAGCTGGTAGGATAAAGTCAGGATTCTTAAATTGACAAAGTCCTACACGTTTTGAGCAATCCAAGAAGGGTTTTATGCCAATGTCACATGGCATTAAGTTAAGCAAGATACAGTGTCCTACGATAACTGCTGAGCTTAAATGCATGGATGAGATTCCATATGCGTCGGCAATTGGATCTATCATGTATGCCATGAAACGTACTTGTTTGATGTTGCTTTAATGTTAAGCAAGACAAGTAAAGACCAGTCAAATCCAGCAAAGAATCACTGGATTGCCGTAAAGAATATCCTAAAGTATTTTAAGAATACTAAGGATAAATTCTAGAGTTACGGAGAAAGTGAGGTGCTACGAGTCGGTAGAGTTTGAAAGGCAAGTTTCCAATAGACAAAGATGATTTCCGATCACAGTCCGGTTATATCTTGTGTCTATCTGGCGGTGCAAGGCACTGTTGCTGACTCAATGACTTAAGCTGAACATTTCGCAGCTTGGGAAGTGGCGAAAGAGGTTGTTTGGAAAGAAGAGTTCGTCACTGAACTTGATGTGATTCCCAGCATAGATGAGACTAGCTGCACATCAGAGGTCCAAACACCTTGAGGATAGGTATAACCTATTCCGTAAGATAAATGACAGAGATGTTAAGTAGATCAGCAAGTTTCAACGAATGAGAACGTTGCTAATCTATTAACGAAGCCACTCCTTAGACCTAAGCACGAGTCGCGGACTGTTGCTGTAGGATAAGTGAAATTAAGATGTAGTCTTATTTTCAGTGGGAGTTATTAAAGGGCTTTATTTAGTTATTGGATATGTTCTTGAAATAACATTTAAGATGTTTAATGAAATTATTATTTCAAGATTATTTTAACTGTGATGAAATAATCGTTCCAAAATGATATAAACCATTTTATAGGTCATCGAAGTAAATGACTTGATCTTGAGTTATCAAAGTCATTTAGCTTGATCATGAGACCCTATATTTGATAAATGACTTATATCATTGTGTCCCTAGTCGAAGGTTGTTGAAATTGGAACACCAACAACCGTGTGAGACTGGATTGGTACGTGACTTATGACAAAGTCTCAGTGTGTCATAGATGCGCGGCATCAAAGTCAGTACATAGGTGTATGTTGGGGAACATACGACCGGACATGACCCGCTTATAAGAACTCTTCAGGATATTTATATCTGTGTCATAAGAGATTCTTACTACGACTATAGAGTATAGTCCTTAGACCTGAGTTCGCATGCATGTGACTGCACATGGACTGATGCACTTTGATCATTGTCTAACGCTATCGTTCTGCGATAGTTATAAGGACCTTGTTTGGGTACATTATGAAATGAGTAGTTTACAGTGATGGAACAAGACGGGATTTGTCCCTCCAATATAAATGGAGTGAATATCTCTAGGCCAATCGGAGATTTGAATACTGGAAAATGCATGGCCATGCTCAAACGGACTTTCCCGAGTCGTTTGGATTGTCAGTATCAAATCAGAGTCCGATGAACAAGATTAGGCTTTATAAGGATGACACCAATCTTGCCTTATGACTAATCGAGATATTGAGACAAAAGGATTATGAATACAGAGATTCCAGTACAAGTGGGAGATTTTTGGAATTGTGTCCAGTAATCTCGGTACTGTCTCTAGAAAGTAAGAGTATGTCAAAGATCAGACATAAGTCATATAATACTGGGGATCATGATGGCTTGCTAGAGTCCGCTCATGATCTATAAGTCTTGGACTTATTGCCTTTATTATATGATCCCATATGGGTCACACGCCTAAGCTAACAGGAAAATGTGTTGGAACGGCTTAGCAGAAGTACGACAAAAGTGCCAGGCATTTGTCGTACTAAGAGAGAAAGATTAATGGGTCTGATTAAATGGGATTTAATCAGATTGGTGTTTTGGGCCCATAAGCCCAAAAGGGAAAGAGAAGGCTTTTAATAAACTAAAAGCCAAATCTCTTTCTTCTAACCCTAACCCTGGCCGCGATTTTCCTCTCCTCTCTGCGCCTCCCATCAGCTCGGTCTAGCAGCCGTTTTCTGTGATCGCGTGTGTGAACCTTTGGAGGATTCATCCCTCGGTGCATCTTTCTGATCTCTGACCTGTTCTATTCCTTCCGCTGCAACAAACAGGTAAAAGGTGAGATCATCTAATGTTTCTAATCAAGAGAACCTAGATCTGTATGTTTAGGTTGATATGAATCTGTGAATTACATCAGGATCAACTAAACGGTTCCTACAGTGGTATCAGAGCCATTGGTTCTTAGGATTTCTTGTTTTAGATTCATGTTTAGGTTGTTTAATCTGTTTAGAAGTGTTTTGAATCAACTACTGATAAGAAAAACACTTAAGAAACTGAATTGAATCCTGAACAAACGTTTGAAATCGCAAAACCGAGCTATATGACTCGTTTTCTTGCGATCGGCCAAGGAGAGATCGACCGGCTTGGCCGGTTGGTTATCACGGTCGAGAGCTGGCCGGTTGGGTCGGATCATCGGATCGATCGCGTCCCGATCGTGGCTCGTCCCGATCGACAGACGGATCATGTCCCGCGGATCGTCCCGTTCCGCCTCTCTCACGGCCCGACCGTCTCTATGCTTGCTCGATCGCGTGAGGCTTCACGCCGTCCGGATCGTGGCTCGCTCGTGGACGACTCGGCCAGCACCGTCCCGAACGTCCCGATGGATCGTTCCGACCGCTGGACGTTGGCTCGCGGCTCGCGGCTGGACGATAGTTTCATGGAAACTAGGTCACGACCAACTCGGTTCGGTTCGTGACCAATTCGGTTCGGTTCAAGGTTCGGTTCAAAATTTAATTAAAATTGATTCGTTCTGGTTTAATAAACAGATTTAATAAATTTTATTAAGTCTGGTTAAACCGGGATAAGAAATCCAATGTCGAAAGAAATATTGGATTTAGTGCCTAAACCAGGAATTTCTAATTTGATTTGGTTGGACCAAATAAATTGAGAAATTCCGGTTTAGTAAATAACCGGTTGACAATTGTGGTCATCGTAGTAATTAAAATTTGGTTAGACCAATTTTAATGAACCAGACCGGTTATGTCAAATAATTGGACAATTGGGTCATGTCTTGGACATGGACCAATTCTTGGGCCTCGGGCCAAGAAGTTAAAACAATTGGGCCAATTATTTGAGTCTTTCTTCAGATCAATTTAAAATTTATTTTATAAATTTATAAAATCGATTTTAAATTAAAGTTTCCGAAATTTTGAAATTAGAAAGTTTCTTAAAATAGAAGTTTCTGGATTTGCGGGTTTTGGATTTTAAGATATTTCTAAAGTTAGAAAGTTTCCGTTTTTAGAAAGTTTCCAATTTTAGAAAGTTTCCAAAAAAAAATAGTAGGTTTCCAGAAATAGAAAGTTTCCCGAAATAGTAATCTTCTATTTTGAGAATGAAATTTTAATAAACCTACGAACCTCAAATAATATCAAGCGTTGGATGTCTTGTCCAGGCTATGTCAGCTGTCGAAGCCCATTCAATTGTATTCATGGCCTTACAGTGTGAGGGTGTCTACTTTTGCGTGGATAAGACGGTTTGTGATTCATAAATGTCATTGGGAGTCCCAGACATTAATGATTACATGACTGTATAGTCTGGTTTTCTTGACTAGGCCATCGGGAGTCCCGGGCCTTGAGACATCAGAGTGGATTGGGCCTCGGGCCCAGATTCACAACCAAGAGTTATATCACGGACATAATTAGCCGATATAGGGCTTACCGATATAAGCTAAGATTGGGTGACGGCCAGTGGCCCACTTTGATCTTAGTTATATGTGGATCTTGGAATCATTATATTCTATTGAGGGTAACTTATGCCACGAATAGCGACGAAGATTTCGTGGACAATTATAGCCACGACTATTTTCGTGGCTAGTCGTGGCAAAGTTGATATGATAATGGCGCGAAGTCACGTGTGTAATAGTCTGATAACATCAGGCTTTATGTCATGACAGGCTTTATGTCACATTCTGTCATATAGCCACGACTAGACACGACTCAGGTCGTGGCTACAATCTTAGCGACAAATAACCACGAACCTGTTCGTGTCGATTCGTGGTTAAGATTATATCCACGAAAATGTCGTGACTATTCGTGGCTAGTCGCGGCTACCCAGCAAATAAAAAACGTTTTCAACTCATAACCGGTTTCTATCCCATCATTCACAAGCCATTATAACTATGGATGAGTCAGAGAATATATTCTCTCCATAGCCACGATTTGTTTGTGGCTATCCGTGGCTCAGTCACCTTATAAAACTTCAACCGAGAGTGAATTGAAAGTATCAAAGAAAAAGTTAAATACATCTCTTTCCTTGTGACAAAAAAAACATCTCTTTTCCAAAAAAAAAACGAAATAATAGAAAATGTCAGAGTTTTTCGAATCGAGGGAGTGGATGTATAAACGTCGAAAACGTCTTGATAAAAGTGTGTCTGCAAAATTTAGTGAGGGGTTAAACACTTTTATTTCTTTTGCTTGTAGTCAGGCTTCTTATCTTGAGACTGGAGAATTATTTTGTCCGTGCAAAAGGTGCAAGAATCAAAAGCCCCACGATCTTAATACCGTGACGACTCACCTTATGATGAAAGGATTTATGGAAAATTATTATGTGTGGACGCAACACGGAGAAAATTGCTATTACGCTGGTGAAGCTTCAACAAGTCATCCCGTCACGGAGCAAGAGGAAGAAGCGTGGACTGGATATCCTGATACCGCAGCTCCAATCGATCAGCTCCATGATCCCCCTGTTGGAATTGTGTCCAGTAATCTCGGTACTGTCTCTAGAAAGTAAGAGTATGTCAAAGATCAGACATAAGTCATATAATACTGGGGATCATGATGGCTTGCTAGAGTCCGCTCATGATCTATAAGTCTTGGACTTATTGCCTTTATTATATGATCCCATATGGGTCACACGCCTAAGCTAACAGGAAAATGTGTTGGAACGGCTTAGCAGAAGTACGACAAAAGTGCCAGGCATTTGTCGTACTAAGAGAGAAAGATTAATGGGTCTGATTAAATGGGATTTAATCAGATTGGTGTTTTGGGCCCATAAGCCCAAAAGGGAAAGAGAAGGCTTTTAATAAACTAAAAGCCAAATCTCTTTCTCCTAACCCTAACCCTGGCCGCGATTTTCCTCTCCTCTCTGCGCCTCCCATCAGCTCGGTCTAGCAGCCGTTTTCTGTGATCGCGTGTGTGAACCTTTGGAGGATTCATCCCTCGGTGCATCTTTCTGATCTCTGACCTGTTCTATTCCTTCCGCTGCAACAAACAGGTAAAAGGTGAGATCATCTAATGTTTCTAATCAAGAGAACCTAGATCTGTATGTTTAGGTTGATATGAATCTGTGAATTACATCAGGATCAACTAAACGGTTCCTACACCCCCTGGACATTTGAACATGTTACCCGAAGGTGGTGAAGCTTTTCAAGAACCAATCTACGAGGAGTATCAGGATCCCGTTCAGCAGGCGTTAGAAGCTGCCAATCAACCTTTATACGATGGATGTGCCGATGGAATTTCGCAATTGTATCTGACGCCGAAGCAAATGACTTGGAAGACGAATTACAATATCCCGGAGGAATGCTTGGATGATATCGCACAAACATTTAATTATGTCCTTCCATCGCCTAATACTGCGCCAAAGTCGTACTACGAGACAAAGAAGCTGACGAAATCTCTTGGGTTGCCGTGTCACAAGATTGATGTATGCAAAGAGAACTGTATGCTTTTTTGGAAAGGAGAAGATAGTGAGTTGTCACACTGTCGGTTTTGTGGAAAAGATCGGTATGAGCCTATAGTGGGTCGGTCGGGGAAAAAGATACCAAAACAACGTATGTTTTATCTTCCACTAGGAGATCGGTTGAAGCGGTTGTATCAATCAAATACGACGGCTTCACAAATGAGTTGGCATGCTGAACATGTGTCTCCTGAAGGGGAAATGCATCATCCGTCAGATGGAAAGGCATGGAAGCATTTTCAAGAGGTATATCCTTCATTTGCTTCTGAGAGTCGAAATGTCTATCTAGGTTTATCAACTGATGGATTTAATCCAATTGGTATGAACGGACAATCATATTCTGTTTGGCCTGTCATAGTAACACCATACAATTTACCCCCCGGGATGTGCATGAAAAGGGAATATTTTTTCCTTTCCATATTAGTACCCGGTCCAAAGCATCCCAAAAAAGCTTGGATATCTATCTACAACCGCTGATTGAAGAATTAAAAGATCTTTGGAGTGAAGGCGTGCAGGCTTACGATGTCTCACGAAAGGAAACATTCACCATGCGAGCAGCCTTGATGTGGACAATTAGCGACTTTCAGCATACGGTATGCTATCTGGATGGATGACACATGAGAGGTTGGCGTGTCCGTATTGTATGGATGAGACAAAATCGTTTTGGTTGCCAAACAGGAGGAAACATAGTTGGTTCGATTGTCACAAAAGGTTTTTGCCCCATGAGCATCCTTATAGATGGAATGTAAGAGCTTTCCTAAAAGGCAAGGCAGTCCGTGATGATCCTCCGCCATGGCTAAACGGGGAAGAAATCTCGCATGAAAGGATAAACAACATCAACGGACTACATAAGATAGTGATTTGCGGTGGCAACGGACATAACAACCCATCTCGAACAATCGAATCGTATGGTGTGCACCACAATTGGGTGAAGAAAAGTATCTTCTGGGAGTTACCGTATTGGGAACAACTTCTTCTTCGGCACAACCTTGACTTTATGCACATTGGGAAGAATTTCTTCGACAATCTCATCAACACAATCCTAAATATTCCTGGCAAGACGAAGGATAGCGTAAAATCAAGGTTGGACCTTGCTTCGTTATGCAGAAGACCTGACTTAGAAGTTACTCCAGATGGAAACGTGCCTATTCCTATCTTTAGATTGTCGAAAGAAGGCAAAGGCAAATTCCTTAGATGGTTGAAGGAAGACATCAAATTTTCAGACGGGTATGTATCGAAATTTTCACATTGTGTTAACATCGAAAATGGGAAGATTTCAGGTCTAAAAAGTTATGACTGTCATGTCATAATGCAACGACTACTCCCATTTGCATTTTCAGAACTACTCCCGGCCGCCGTTCATACGACTATTTCAGGTAAAATAGCTGATATAATATTTGTATATTTTGATATGGAAATATATTTACATGTATATAATTCCTTGATGTTTTACGTAGATATTGCACTTTTTCCGAGATATATCAACCAAAGTCCTACGGACCGACGATGTTGCAATTTTGAAAGAAAATATTGCTGTGAGGTTGTGCAAATTGGAAAGAATCTTCCCACCGGCATTCTTCGATGTGATGGAACATTTACCAGTGCATCTTCGAGATGAAGCTGATTTAGGAAGTCCGGTCCAATACAGGTGGATGTATCCTTTTGAACGATACATGTATCACTTGAAGAAAAAGGTTAAGAACAAAGCACGAATTGGAGGATCGATAGTAGCTCAGTGTGTCATCGAAGAAATCTCCCATGTGACATCTAATTATATTACTCCTCCAGAGGATTCCGCAGAAGATGTCCATGAAATTCGATTCATTTACAATTATCCAGATGTTCCTTTCATGTTTCAACAAGTGGGACGAATCAGCGGAAGATCAACAACAACATGGCTAGATGATGAATATCATAAAGTGCTTCAGACTTTTTTACTCCTCAATTGTCAGGCGTTTGAACCATACGAAAGGTTTGTTTTTTATTTATAACTTTAAAATAAACATTTGGTTAAATATATATAATCTATTTACTAATCTATATGCAGGATGTATAAAGAAGAGATAAGGAATGATATGCCACATATTACTTCAGACGCATTAACGCGACTTAAAGATGCCAATTTTTTAACTTGGTGCAAAAAATACGTAATAATTATAACTTAAATAAAATAAAATATAACCATAATATATATATATATATATATATATATATCTTTGTTATTTACAAAAAATTGAAATATGTGCAGGTTAATGATGCAAGCAGATTGTTTGAATTTCCGTTGTGGTTTCTAGAATTTGTGCAAGGACCAATGCATAAAATCACTTCATGGCCCATGTATTTCTCGAGAGGATATCATTACCAAACTCATAACCATGGGCAAAATAGGAAGACTATGAATTATGGTGTTGCCGTTCATGGAACCACTGAATTAGAATATTCTGGGTTGATTGATGAAATATTCATGATTGAGTATAGTGGTGCTGTGGGGTTAAAGTCTATGATTTTCAAATGCCAATGGTTCAACACTACTCAAGGAATACGAAAACATCCTTCAGGTATTGTCGACGTTTGCCTCCAATTGCATTACGAGAAGTACGATCCTTTCATATTCCCGGAGCAATGCGATCAAGTTTGTTATATTCCTTATCCACAAATACGGCCAACCAGATAGGAATGGTGGGCAACAACGAGGGTAATGCCGAGAGGATATACTCAAACACAGGAAGTGGCCCAAATTGCAGTACAGAACGACTACGTTGATCACGAGATACAAGATACTGCTATACTATGAGTGGAAGCTCATGCGGTTCAAGATGCTTTTGATTATGATCCTACACCGACCACAAATCCCAATGACGAGTATGATTCCGAAAATGAGGCGGACGATCAATATAGTGAATATTCTGATTCGGATTCATGTTCGGACGATTAATTGTATTTGTGTATTTTTATGTTCTTAATAAAATTTAGTGTGTTGTTTTTACAAGAGTTTGAAATTTTTTTAAATTGTCATCAACATTAAAAACCAAACATAAATATTTATGAGTTTTAAAATTTAATTTCTATAAAAATTAATTGGCCATCATATATTACATTTTTTATTTCAAATATGTGTAAATCATAAATTTTTTTAATCAACAATGTTAACACATTAAGTTTAAAATAAATTCTAACTTGTTAAAATCATACAAAACCCAAATATTCGTATAGCCACGAACATGTTCGTGGCTATCTGTGGTTACATTTCCATTACCTACAGATAGCCACGACTCAGTTCGTGGCTATATAAATATTTGGTTTCGCGGTTTGGTAAAGATGATTTGGCGGTTTAATTTTGATTTCGCGGTTAAACAAATATGGTTTCGCGGTCAAATAATTTAATATAGCCACGAATGGCCTTGACTTTGTCGTGGCTATGTTATTTTGGGTTTCGCGGACCAATTTTGGCCCAGAGAATAGATCTCTCTTTCAGGTTTTCGGCCCAAATTAGGCCTGGGTATATATATCCCTAAATCTACTCCGGAAACCCTAATTCTATTTCGCACCGCCTCTCTCTCGATCGAACCCTCTCTCTCTCCGACTCTTTCTCTCTCGATCTCTCTTTCTCGATCTCTCTTTCTTGATCGATCTCTGTTGATCTTCTTCTTTCCGGTGGCTTGTTCTCTCTTTCTCTCTCGATCCTCTCCCAAACTCCGTCTCGATCTCTCTTTCTCTCTCGGACATCACCGCATCTCAATCGATCTACGTTGACCGTCTCGATCTCTCTATCTCTCTCGATCCTCACCACCGCCTCGATCTCTCTCTTTCAACTCCTATCTAGACATGGTAAGGATGAAAAACATTTGTAGTCTAAATCATTTTGATTGCATGCATATTAGGATTTTGATTTTGGGATTTTCCCTTCTCGGTTTTGCTAATATACTCTTGTGTTTTTGCATGCAGATGATTCGATCAAGCGCTTCTTCAGGGAGGACCGAATCCCAAAGGCGAGCCCAAACCACTATCCCGCCGGGAGCGCTTAGGGCTGCCGCTACAGCCCAAGCTCGTCATCCATTACCCAGCCTCGCGGCCGTGATGGCTGCGCCGGAGAGACAGCACATGCCTCTCATCCATCTGCAAAATCTGAACGGTGGTTTATGGTTAGTGTTTCTTTTTCCCTTGTCTGTATAAAGCCTGTATAAAAAGTGTATTTTGCTGTAGACTTGCCTGTATTGACTCGTCTGTATAAATATCGAATTTGGCTTTGTTTTGTGTGAAGTTGTCTGTGTGATTCTCAAAACTTGTCTGTATAAAGACTGTAAATTGCAATTGCTATAGACTCGTCGGTATAATTATCGAGTTTGGCTTTGATTTGTGTGTAGTTGTCTGTGTGATTCTCGATACTTGTCTGTATAAAGACTGTAAATTGCTATAGACTCAGTCTGTATAAATATCGAATCTGGCTTGATTTGTGTGTAGTTGTCTGTGTGATTCTTGATACTTGTCTGTATAAAGACTGTAAACTGCTATAGACTCGTCTGTATAAATGTTGAATTTGGATTTGATTTGTGAAGTTATTTGATTCAGTTGGTCTTATCAGACTGTAGAACCGGTTATGTGTGTAGTTGTCTGTGTGATTGTCGACACTTGTCTGTATAAAGCCTGTATGTTGCACTCGTCTGTATAAATGTTGAATTTGGCTTTGTGTTCACAAGTTATTTGATTCAGTTGGTCTTATCAGATTGTATAAAGCCTGTATGTTGCACTCGTCTTTAGAATTTGGCTTTGTTTGTTGCTTTAATTATGGTCTGTGTAGACTCGTCAGTATGTGGTTGCTTTAAGTATGATCTGTGTTTGCTATAAGATGTACAATGGGTTTTTAAGGATGGTCTGTGTCTGTTTATTCTAGTCTGTGTTTGCTTTAGGTATGGTCTGTGTTTGCTATTAGATGTACAATGGCTTCTAGTCTTGTGTCTGTGCAATGGCTTTTTAAGTATGGTCTGTGTCTGTTTATTTAGTCTGTTGTCTGACTTGTCTGAATTGTTTTTTTTTTCTCTTTTCGGTTTGATGCTGGTGTCTGTTTATCTCTTACACAGGTTTGGCATTGATGACTGCATCCGCAAGGACAATGTTGCCTCATATCAATCAAACTTCTGGGGACCATGGTGGAATTATGGAATGGTGCCTAAGGAAAAGAAGGATGAATGGTGGACAACCTTTGTGGTAATGTTCCCCAATCGTTCTCATTATATAATTAGAGTTGTGTAAAGATTGCTTCATTATTTAACTAATGCACATGTTTTCTTTTTTTTTTGTTGCAAAAATACAACTGGGAAAAGCAACATGAGAATTTGGTGTATTTGCGGTTGGAGAAGGTTCTGAGACTGTCCATTAGTGATCTAGTGAGCAAGAGGAAGCACGCTGGCAAGAAACCGAGCTTTATAGGACTGGTGGATTGGAACATCATGCTTGAGACTTGGGAGGAGGAGCCTCACCAAAAGAGAAGCAAGACAAACTCTGTGAACTCTTCATCTAATCCAGATGGATTAGGGAAGCACTGCCATACTTCTGGACGTGTGCCACACATTCTTGTGGCACATAATTTGGTAAGTATTTCAATACACTTATTATTTATAAAATGTATGTTATTTTTCTTTATCATTACTAACACACTGCTTTCTTTTGTAGGCTCTCGAGATAGGCGAAGAACCACCTGCAACTGCAGTGGTTCTTAAAACTCACTCTAACAAGAAGGGAGAAATCATAGATAAGCGAGCAGAGGCTCTTGTTAAGGCTGCAGAGGAGTTGGCTGTGTCCAGATCGCAGAAATCTTCTGTCACTGATGGAACCCCCCTACTCCCTCTAGCCAAGAGCTCACGGCTGCATACATCGAGGTAAGAATCCATATTTGGTTTGTGATGCTTCGAATTTTGTTTTAGGAATGGTTAACTGTTATTGGTTTGGAAATGCTTGTATTGTTTTGTTTTAGGAATGGTTAACTGTTATTGGTTTGGAAATGCTTGTATTGTTTTGTTTTAGGAATGGTTAACTGTTATTAGAATCTGACTTCATAAGGTTAAGTGTTATTGTTTTGGAAATGGTTGTATTGTTTTGGAAATGGTTAAGTGTTGATGTTAGTTAATTGCTTATGTTCAGTTTTCTGTTTAGTGTTATTTAGTTTCATTAATGCTGCTCTTTTTTTTTCATCTCGCAGACTGCAAAAAACAGCAAGGGGCGAGTGTACGGTCTCGGTTCTATCCAGTACCTCACTGCCTCGCCAAATGAGTCTGCGGCTTCTTCGCTTCTCAAGCATGTGGAGACTAATGCAAGGCTCTGCAGTGTGGAGCAGAATATGGGTGGGATAAACAAAGGCCTGGGGATTCTCTTAACCTTGGCGGGAATTGATCCGGTGACTTATCAGCCAATTGGACGACCTGCTCCACGTGAGAGTGCTGGTTCTGCACCAAGCAACCACTCAGACGCTTCCCAGGAGCGGACAAACGATCCCAACTTCTCTCTGATCAACCTTGCAAACGTAACTCCTCATTCTCTGTCAATCATCAATGAACAACCTAAACCTCAAGCTCAGGACTAAGTTTAATTTTGTTTTAAGTGACTGTATGTACTATATTATTAACCAGGATGTCTAATGTATTTGGAACCTTTGTAAACCTTAAACATCATTTGATGTTTTTTTTGTTATGTATATAGGGAATTTGAATGCAATTTCTTTATGGCAGTAATGTATATTTTCGATTAATCAAATCTATAATTTTCGAATAGTATAGTTTTGAATATATGATTAGTATACATAATTATAAATATAATCCGTGGATATGTGCCAATTAAGCTACGTCAGAATCGTGGGTAGTTGTAGCTACATAGCTACGACAAATTCGTGGTTAGTCGTAGCTATGTAGCTACGAATATATCGTGGTTAGTCGTAGCTAGATAGCCACGAATATATCGTGGTTAGTCGTAGCTAAATAGCCACGAATATATCGTGGTTAGTCGTAGCTACATAGCCACGAATGTATCGTAGTTATTCGTGGCTATCGAGCCACGAATATATCGTGGTTATTCGTGGCTATAAAGCTATGAACAATTCGTGGTAATTCGTAGCTATCTAGCCACGAAGATATCATGTTTTTCGTAGCTATAGAGCTACGAACAATTCGTGGTAATTCGTAGCAACATATCCACGAATATATCGTGGTTAGTCGTAGCTAAATAGCCACGAACTCGTTTGTAGCTATTCGTGGCTATTAGCCACGAATAGGTTCGTGGCTACACCGTGGCAAGGTTGCTACGACTAGCCACAACTAGCCACGGTTAAACATTAGCAACGAGCTCGAAGCTACGAAACATTTTCGTGGCTATTCGTGGTTAAGGGCGAACTAGCCACAGATTTTTGGCTCTAGCCACGAATTTTAAATACAATTTTTCTTGTAGTGGTATAACGATGTAAGTAAAACTGGTGAAACCTAGTATAACTAGTTAAGTAAAACCAGTAAAATTAAGTACAACTAGTATAGTAAAACTGGTAAAACTGAGTATAACTAGTAAAGTGAAAATGGTAGAACTGCGTAAAACTATGTATAACTAAGTATTACTATGTAAAACTAAACATTGTATTAGAGGAATAACTTGGTGAAACTCTTTTTTGCAGGATTTCGGTGTTGAATTGACAGCCATGCAACCTCTGAGAATGTACTTCCCCCCAACGGAGTACAAGAAGAAAATAAAGATATCGACGCGATGCTTCTATATTGATTTCCTGGCAACTATAGAATCTTTGCAGCCTAAGCTAACGAATACTGAGTGGAAGTGGTTTGTAGAGCATCCGCAGTTCCAACATTTCTTCCACCTGCCGAAACAAGGAAACCACAAGCTGATGGGCATGTGGATGTTACTCCTGCGAACCGCTTGCATTGAGAAGAGGATGGAAGTCTGGTTCGTGGTCTACGGCATTCCGATACGTTATGGACTGAGGGAGAATGCACTCATGTCAGGATTAGACTGCCGCAACTACCCGGTTGACTACAAGCAGTTAGGTGGCCATAAGTTTGTGAGGAAACATTTTGGGAGGTCGAATGTTAGAGTTCAAGATGTGAAAAAGAAGCTCGAGGGTATGGGAGCTGATCAAGATAGACTGCAGATGATCATTCTTTACTTCCTTTGCAGAGTCCTCATTGGCCAGACGAAGACTGGAAACGATGCTACTCCGGTGGTAGTTTTTTTCCTTAAGAGTTGTCGATTATCTTGAGTTGTGCCGGAGTTTTCCTTGGGGCAGATTCTGCTATGATCATATATTTGGTGAGATCTCTCACACAATGGACCATTTTAAAGGGGTTGTCAAGGAGAACAAATTGTGGCCGATTCCCGGTTTATGTATCCTTTTGGAGGTATGTAATTTTAAGTTTTGGTTTGAGTTATTGTTGCTGTGATAATCTCTAACTAATATACCATATGTGTGTTGTTGTGTAGCTGTTAGCCTTTGAGGCAATTCCAGAGCTAGGGAGTAGTTTCCGTGAGCCAACTGCAGGGGCAGACCATAATTGTCCAAGGATGTGCAAGGCGCAATTCAAGAGTTACTCAATGAGAGGGTTTCCTCTTTCAAGGATCAATGAATAAATTGCTAAGATTAAGTGTCCGCAGGGCATTGACAACATCCTGCCAACTAGAGATGGACATGAAGAAGCTCTCCTTGAGGGTATCTATGAAGAAAGCGATGTCCATGATCTCGACGATCCTGTTGTTCAGAGTTGGATGAAGGTTATTTCGGCTGGGAAGAAGGTCTATTTTTAGGAGATGTATGACAAAGCGAAGGATTTCCGACAGGCAGAGGAGGAGGAAGAGCTAAAAAAACCTGAGGAAAAGAGATCTGCTGTCGAGGTCATGAAAGGGATGCAGTCAACGATGGAAGATGGATTTAAGATGTTGCTTGGGAAGTTTGCCGAGATGGATAAGAGAGTCAAACCCATTGAAGATTACATTGATCATATGAAAGATCTAGAAGCAAGAATGGTAAAAATAGTTTCAAATATTAATGGAAATACTTGG
The DNA here is from genome assembly GCA_030180135.1 of Orychophragmus violaceus. Taxonomy (NCBI): domain Eukaryota; kingdom Viridiplantae; phylum Streptophyta; class Magnoliopsida; order Brassicales; family Brassicaceae; genus Orychophragmus; species Orychophragmus violaceus. The sequence continues at coordinate 38,260,969 of CM058240.1, forward strand.
AAAACTAGGTATTGTAATTGTATCATATGATTGAAGGTCCAAGAAGAGATCGAGAAGACTTAGGCAGAGAAAAAAGCGGCAGAGACGGCAGCTGGAAAACGGAAGGTGGGGGAAACATCCAATGCAACTGAGAAGCGTAACACAAGGTCAAGGAGGGATTAGGTCTTGGTTGGTTTGAATTTGTTTGGTTTGTAGTTGTTTTTAGTACTATGTTGGTTTGAAGTTGATTTTTTGAACCTTTTTGGGTGTAAGTACATTGTTATTAAACTGGATGTTTGGTAACACTAGTCTGGTATAACTTGGTAAAACTATGTATAACTAGTCTGTATAACTGGTAAACTATGTATAACTAATCTGGTATAACTGGTAAAACTATGTATAACTAAGTAAAACTACGTATAACTAGTCTGGTATAACTGGTAAGACTATGTATAACTAGTCTGATATAACTGGTAAAACGATGTATAACTAGTCTGGTGTAACAGGTAAAAATATGTATAACTAGTAAGTATAACTGTAGAACTATGTATAACTAGGTAAAACTGGGGTAGAACTAGATTGTGCATTTAAGTATTATGTGGCATTACAAACTGAGATAAACTTAAACAAGTCTTAAAACTGATAGGGTCTAAGTTTTAATCCTATTCTACTGCAAGTGCACAATTAAGTGATTGTAGTATATAGGGTATCGAATCCACAGAGACTCTGGTCTCGATAGAATAAGAACCGTAGAGATTAATACTAAGAAGAAAGCAGATGTGAAGTGAATTAAAAACAAGGCAAGAAAATAAATCAGTAGCAAGATTGGTTGTGAAAGCAGTTAACTAAAAGCGCTTAATCTAGGGAATTCTCAGGAAATCAGACAAGCAGACAAGTTAATCAGTCAGGATCTAATTAAACACAGTTCTAGAACTCAAATCACGGAATTAGAATTAACCAAATCTCTTTGCAAAAATCCTCTAAGTCTAAGTGCAGTAATCCAAATCTCTTTGCAATTACTAACAGATTAAACCAGCATTAATTTCAAGTTCGATATGTTCACAATTAAAGTAAGCCAAATCTCTTTGCGAATAATTTAATTGCTCAAACTAAATAGTTCAGATTCTAAACCACACTCTCGTGTCGTATTTAGCAACCTAAGATCTAGATTCTAATTGATCAGGTTAGAACTAGCATTAAACTCAATTTAGATCGAAGAACATTGTATTCATGTGAATCCTTAACTGAATTAGACAAGTCTAGCAAGTCATGAAATCCTTAATGAGAAACTCTAAACCTAACTATGAATCTACTCAGACATGATTAATGAAACAGAAATCATAGAAATAATAGATTGCATATAAGAAATTAAATAGATAAAGGGGTTCGAAATCTTCTCCAAAATAGATGAAGTACAAGATTAGATCAGCCCCAAAAGCTCTAAAAATCTCTTAGCTCTAAGTATGAAAGTGTTGGAATTATGTCCAGTAATCTCTGTACTGTCTCTAGAAAGTAAGAGTATGTCAATGATCAGACATAAGTCATATAATACTGGGGGTCATGATGGCTTGCTAGAGTCCGCTCATGATCTATAAGTCTTGGACTTATTGCCTTTATTATATGATCCCATATGGGTCACACGCCTAAGCTAACGGGAAAATACGAAGGAACGGCTTAGCAGAAGTACGGTAAAAGTGCTAGGCATTTACTGTACTTGGAGAGACTAAAGGGCCTGATTAAATCCAAGGGATTTAATCAGAACTGAGAATTGGGCCCAAAAGCCCATGAGAACTAGAAGGGATTTTAATGAATAAAATCAGACCTAGCTCTCTAATTTTCTTAGCACTCTGCGCCTCCCACCTCTCTCTCTGCGCCTCCTCTCTCTTGGTCTAGCAGCCTCTCTTCCCGAAGTGTGCGTGTGTGAGCCTTTGGAGGATCCATCTCTTGGTGGTTCTGCTGATCTCTGACCCTTACCTCCCATTCCGCTGCAAAACAAGGTAACAGGTGAGATCTATTATGTTTCTAATCAAGAGAACCTAGATCTGCATGTTTAGTAGGATGAATCAATCTGAGAATTGAATCAGGAGACACTAAACGATCCAACAGTGGTATCAGAGCCATTGGTTCTGTGGTTTTTCTTGTTTAGAATCATGTTAAGGATTGTTTAAAGAGGTGTTTTTGAATCAATCTACTGATAAGAGAAAACACTTAAGAAACAAAGAATTAAAACCTAAACAAACAAGAAATCGCATGATCCAATCTATATGAATTGGTATGCGTCGGAATGATGATCGCCAAAGGATCACCATGTCCGGATCGAGCGACGCGAGGTGAACCGATCGCATGGATCGATCGATCGCATGGATCGAACCGCTCGCGTCCCGTCTCGATCATAACCCGAGCTCGTCCTGCATCTCTCGGCCACAATCGCATGATCATGGGCCGACCGATCGCATGGATCGCGTCTCGTCCCGACGCACGGCCCGGCTGTCCCGATCGCTCGGCGATCGCGTGAAGCACCGTCCTGCGTCCCGAGCCATCCCGAACGATCGTCCCGTCCAGCAGCCGTCCCGATCATGGATCGAACGCGTGCTGGCTTGCGGCTGTCGTGATCGCGTGAAGCTCACGGCTAGGTCGTGATCGGTTCACATGATCAATCGGTTCGGTTCGGTTTAAGGCTCGGTTTAAAATTTTAATTAAAATTAATCGTCACGGTTTAATAAACAGACTTAATAAATTTATTAAGTTCTGGTTAAACCGGGATAAGAAATCCAAAGTCGTAAAATTGGATTTTGTGCCTAAACCAGTGATTTTCTAATTTGATTTGGTTGGACCAAATAAATTGAGAAAATCCGGTTTAGTAAATAACCGGTTGACAATTGTGGTCATCGTAGTAATTAATTTTGGTTAAGACCAATTTTAATGAACCAGACCGGTTATGTCATTTAATTGGGCAATTGGGTTATGTCTTGGACATAGACAAATTCTTGGGCCTCGGGCCAAGAAGTTAAAACAATTGGGCCAATTATTTGAGTCTTTTCTTCAGAATTAATTTAAAATTTATTTTTATAAAATTATAAAATCTTTTTTAAATTAATAAGTTTCCAAAATTTTGAAATTAGAAAGTTTCTTAAATTAGAAGTTTCTAGATTTGCATGTTTTGGATTTTAGGAAATTTCTATAATTAAAAGTTTCTAATTTTAGAAAGTTTCCAAAATTAGTAGGTTTCCCAAAAAGGAAAGTTTCCCAAAATAGTAATCTTCTGTTTTGGGATAATATTTTAATAAACCTACAAACCTCAAACAATATCAAGCGTTGGATGTCTTGTCCAGTCTATGTCAGCTGTCGAAGCCCATTCAATTGTACTCATGGCCTTACAGTGTGAGGGTGTCTACTTTTGCGTGGGTAAGACGGTTTGTGATTCATAAATGTCATTGGGAGTCCCAGACGTTAGTGATTACATGACTGTATAGTCTGGTTTTCTTGACTGGGCCATCGGGAGTCCCGGGCCTTGAGACATCAGAGTGGATTGGGCCTCGGGCCCAGATTCACAACCAAGAGTTATATCACGGATATAATTAGCCGACATAGGGCTTACCGATATAAGCTAAGGTTGGGTGATGGCCAGTGGCCCACTTTAATCTTAGTTATATGTGGATCTTGGAATCATTATATTCTATTGAGGGTAACTGATGTTATTGAATATAATGCGTGATTAATCATATTAAATTTAATACGAGATTAATCATATTGAACATATTAACTAAAATCCTTTTTATCTTATATATTTCAGCTATGACTACTACAAGCACTCAAAACACATTCTCAATCCGGTCTGTTCTCGAAAAAGAGAAGCTGACTGGAACGAACTTCCTGACGTGGTCAAGGAACTTGAGGCTGGTCCTCAAGCAGGAGAAGAAGGATTATGTCCTTCGTGATCCCCTCCCCGAGAGGCCTCCTGCCAATGCCGCCAGGACTCTGCATAATGCTTGGGAAAAGCATTCGTCAGATGAAAATGATGTCTATTGCCTGATGTTGGCGACAATGACTGCTGAGCTGCAAATGCAGTTCGAGAGTGTGTTGTCACCCATCGAGATAATGGCAAGCCTGAAATCACTTTTTCAGGAGCAAGCAAGGACTGAGAGGTTTCAGACAGTTAAGAACCTCTTAGACTGTAAGTTGGCTGCAAATGCGGCAGTGAGTCCTCATGTCTTGAAGATGATGGGTTATCTCGATCATCTTCAGAAACTCGACTGCCCTATCAGCCAGGAACTTGCCTGCGACATCGTTCTGCAGTCTTTACCTGCAAGCTATGATCAGTTCATCCTGAACTTCAATATGCATGGCTTGAGTAAGACATTGCCTGAGCTTCACGGAATGCTCAAGACTGCAGAGCCCAACTTGAGGAAAACCGCCAAGGACCCCAATGTGCTTATGGTGCAAAAGGGCAAGGGCTTTAAGAAATCCTCTGCCAAGGACAAGGGAAAGGCTAAGGCTGTCCAAGTCTCGGACAAGGACACGCCAAAGCCCAAGCCCAAATCCAAGGCTGGGCCTACTGACATCTGCAGGTTCTGTAAAGAACCAGGGCATTGGAGGAGAGAATGTAAGAAATTCCTGGAAGGTCTAAAGGAATTAAAGAAGAAGACTCTGGAGACTTCTTCGTCAGGTATTTTTGTTATAGAAGTTAATACAACTACTTCTGATAATACCTCATGGGTTATGGATACTGGTTGTGGGGCTCATATTTGTACTAATATGCAGGCACTCAGCAACAGTAGAAGGCTGAAGCAAGGACAAGTGGAGCTACGAGTTGGGAATGGAGCGAAAGTTCCTGCACTAGCTGTAGGCACATACTTGTTGTCTTTACCTTCGGGATTGGTTTTAGAACTCAATAATTGTTATTTTGTACCTGCGATAAGCAGAAATATTATTTCAATTTCTTTGTTGGATTTGGAAGGTTATGATTTTTCAGTTAAGAATAAATTATGTTCCTTCAATCACAACAATTTGTTCTATGGTTGTGCCCCTCTTACGAATGGGCTTTACATACTTGATCAATCCGCGCCAATTTATAACATTGATACCAAACGGTTCAAACCTAATGAGGAGAACCGAACGTTTCTATGGCATTGTCGTTTAGGGCACATCAGCGAGAAACGCATCAAGAGGCTCCATTCGAATGGACTTCTTGGCTCATTTGACTTTGAGTCATGTGAGAAATGCGAATCCTGCATGATGGGCAAAATGACACGGGCCCCCTTTAATAAACCTAACGAGAGGGCCAGTGACTTATTGGGCCTGATACACACAGATGTGTGTGGCCCAATGTCCACAAATGCAAGAGGAAACTATCAGTACTTCATTACCTTCACTGATGATTTCAGTAGGTATGGATATGTTTATTTGATGAAACATAAGTCTGAATCGTTTGAGAGATTCAGAGAGTTCCAAAATGAAGTACAGAACCAACTTGGCAAAAGCATTAAGGCTCTTCGGTCCGACCGAGGAGGAGAATACTTAAGCCAGGAATTCAGTGATCATCTGAGAGAGTGTGGGATCGTATCCCAACTCACTCCTCCTGGAACACCACAATGGAATGGTGTGTCTGAGAGGAGAAATCGGACCTTATTGGATATGGTTCGATCTATGATGAGTCACACAGACCTTCCAATATCCCTTTGGGGATATGCTCTGCTAACAGCAGTGTTCACTCTAAATAGAGCGCCATCAAAAGCAGTAGCAAAGACACCATATGAATTATGGACTGGAGTAGCTCCAGTGCTGTCTTATCTAAGAATTGGGGTTGTGAAGCCTATGTCAAGAGATTGATCTCTGACAAGCTTACAACAAAGTCTGATAAATGCTACTTCATTGGTTATCCGAAGGAAACCAAGGCTTATTACTTCTACCTGCGTTCCGAGAACAAGATTTTTGTTGCCCGGGATTGTAGCTTTCTTGAGAGGGAGTTTCTCTCTAAGAAAGACAGTGGGAGTAAGGTACTGCTTGAAGAAATTCAAGATGAACAGGATACTGCTCAACCTAATGAGGAAGAGCAGCAGGAGGACCTACAAGAAAATGTAGAGCCTGAACCTGTAGTACCTGAAGTTCGAAGATCCGGGAGGATCCGTCACGAACCCGAGAGATATCAAGGATTCCTCGTGACTAACTGTCATGATCTTCTGATCATTGATGGTGATGAACCATCGAACTTCAATCAAGCCATGATGGGCCCAGATTCCTCTAAGTGGCGTAAGGCCACTGATTCCGAAATGGACTCCATGTCGGTCAACCAAGTGTTTTCGTTGGTTGACTTACCCGCTGGTGTAAAAGCCATCGAGTGCAAATGGATCTTCAAGAAGAAGATTGACGTGGATGGAAATGTCCAGATTTATAAAGCCAGGTTGGTGGCAAAAGGTTTCAGACAAGTTCACGGTGTGGATTACGATGAAACCTATTCACCAGTGGCCATGATGAAATCTATTCGGATTCTACTAGCAACTGCAGCTTTTCATGATTATGAAATTTGGCAGATGGATGTGAAAACCGCCTTCCTGAATGGTATTCTGGAAGAGGATGTGTATATGACACAACCTGACGGTTACATAGATCCAAAGAATGCTGGGAAAGTATGCAAGCTTCATAAATCCATTTATGGATTGAAGCAAGCATCGAGGAGCTGGAATCTTCGTTTTGATGAAGCGATCAAGCAATTTGACTTCATCAGAAACGAAGAAGAACAATGCGTGTATAAGAAAACAAGTGGGAGCAAGATAGTATTTCTTATTCTGTATGTCGATGACATACTGCTTCTCGGAAACGACATTCCAATGCTAAAGTCGGTAAAGGACTGGCTTGGAAGTTGTTTTTCCATGAAAGACATGGGTGAAGCCGCATACGTTCTTGGAATCAGGATCTACCGGGATAGATCTAGAAGGCTGATAGGCTTGTGTCAAGATTCATACATTGACAAAGTCCTGCAAAGATTCAGCATGAAAGATTCCAAGAAGGGCTTCACACCAATGGTACATGGCACAACGCGGAGCAAGAAGCAGAGCCCTACGTCGGCTGCTGAGCTTGAGCGCATGAAGAATATTCCTTATGCATCTGCAATAGGATCTATCATGTATGCCATGATTTGTACTCGTCCTGATGTTGCTTATGCACTGAGCATGACGAGTAGATACCAGTCAAATCCAGGTGAAAGCCACTGGATTGCCGTAAAGAATATATTGAAGTATCTAAGACATACTAAGGATAAGTTCTTGGTGTACGGTGGAAGTGATGTGCTTGAAGTCAGTGGATTCACGGACGCAAGTTTCCAGACAGACACAGATGATTTCCGGTCACAGTCCGGTTATATCTTTTGTCTGAATGGCGGTGCAGTAAGTTGGAGAAGCTCCAAGCAGGACACCGTTGCTGATTCCACTACAGAAGCTGAATATGTCGCCGCCTCAGAAGCAGCGAAGGAAGCTGTTTGGATACGAAAGTTCATGATCGAACTGGGTGTGATACCGAATGCGGCTGAGCCTCTGGCACTGTTTTGTGACAACAATGGTGCTATAGCTCAGGCAAAGGAACCAAAATCACATCAGAAATCCAAGCATGTTCAAAGAAGATTTCACTTGATACGTGACATCGTTAATAGAAAGGAAGTCAAGATCAGCCGAGTTCAGACAGATGATAACGTCGCTGATCCATTGACAAAGCCACTCCCAAGACCTAAGCTCGAGTTCCTGACTGAAGCTGTAGGCATTAGAAACATTGAAATGTAATCTAAATTTGAGTGGGAGTTTGAGGGCTTTATTTAGTTATTTGATATGTTCTTGTAAAACATTTTATGTTTAATGAAATTATTATTTCAAGATTATTTTAACTGTGATGAAATAATCGTTCCAAAGTGATATGAACCATTTATAGGTCATCGAAGTAAGTGACTTGATCTTGAGTTATCAAAGTCATTTAGCTTGATCATGAGACCCTATATTTGATAGGTGGCTTATATCATCCTGTCCCTAGTCGAAGGTTGTTGAAATTGGAACACCAACAACCATGTGAGACTAGATTGGTATGTGACTTATGACAAAGTCTCAGTGTGTCATAGATGCGTGGCATCAAAGTCAGTACATAGGTGTATGTAGGGTACATACGACCGGACAATGACCGGATTATAAGAACTCTTCAGGATATTTATATTTGTGTCATAAGAGATTCTTACTACGACTATAGAGTATAGTCCTTAGACCTGAGTTCGCATGCATGTGACTGCACATGAACTAATGCGCTTTGATCATTGTCTAATGCTGTCGTTATGCGATAGTTATAAGGACCTTGTTTGGGTGTATTATGAAATGAATACTGGAAAATGCATGGCCATGCTCAAACGGACTTTCCCGAGTCGTTTGGATTGTCAGTATCAAATTAGAGTCCGATGAACAAGATTAGGCTTTATAAGGATGACACTAATCTTGCCTTATGACTAATCGAGACATTGAGACAAAAGGATTATGAATACAGAGATTCCAGTTCAAGTGGGAGATTGTTGGAATTATGTCCAGTAATCTCTGTACTGTCTCTAGAAAGTAAGAGTATGTCAATGATCAGACATAAGTCATATAATACTGGGGGTTATGATGGCTTGCTAGAGTCCGCTCATGATCTATAAGTCTTGGACTTATTGCCTTTATTATATGATCCCATATGGGTCACACGCCTAAGCTAACGGGAAAATACGAAGGAACGGCTTAGCAGAAGTACGGTAAAAGTGCTAGGCATTTACTGTACTTGGAGAGACTAAAGGGCCTGATTAAATCCAAGGGATTTAATCAGAACTGAGAATTGGGCCCAAAAGCCCATGAGAACTAGAAGGGATTTTAATGAATAAAATCAGACCTAGCTCTCTAATTTTCTTAGCACTCTGCGCCTCCCACCTCTCTCTCTGCGCCTCCTCTCTCTTGGTCTAGCAGCCTCTCTTCCCGAAGTGTGCGTGTGTGAGCCTTTGGAGGATCCATCTCTTGGTGGTTCTGCTGATCTCTGACCCTTACCTCCCATTCCGCTGCAAAACAAGGTAACAGGTGAGATCTATTATGTTTCTAATCAAGAGAACCTAGATCTGCATGTTTAGTAGGATGAATCAATCTGAGAATTGAATCAGGAGACACTAAACGATCCAACAGAAAGCGTATCTAAAATAAACACCAAAATCCTAATATATATAGCTAATCACGTCTGGGGCTTCTGTGTAATATCTGGAACTTTTCTGGGCTCTTCTGCAATATTTGATAACTCTATAAACCGCCGAGACCCATTCGCTAGTGTGTCGACCGTTGCAGGTGTGCAAAGATCGACGCATGATCCCAAAACTGGACAGTGAGTTCATTCTCTCGGCCAAAATCTCCAAATCACTCCAATAAGCTCCATAATCACCACATTAGCTCCAAACGTGCATGTACCTAATAAAACCTGCAAAAGACTCTAAAAGAACACAAAAGAACACTAAAACACAATTATATCATGGCATAAAACCAGTAAAAACCATGATATATCAACTCCCCCACACTTAGCCTTTGCTTGCCCTCAAGCAAAACAGAGAACTACAATGTAGTGAAGAGGTTTGAAAACTCTTCAGAAACTCTTTTCATCCTAGAAGCAGCAACACTCAGATTCCCCTTAGTAAACCACATGAAAGAATCAACCTGCATACATCAAGACCAACATATGCTTCCCCCACACTTAGCAACTGTCCTAAGTAAACTCCACAATCACATTCAAGCATTAAAATTGTCCCTACTGACTTCTGCAAGTATTTAAGTGCGGTCTCACCTAAGGAGTATCGATCAAAGGCACATGGATTCTTACCTTATCAGCTCTAGACCACCATACTATCTTTCTCTAGTCCCTTTCTTCTCTTTTCCCTTCCTTAGCATTCTGATTTTTCCCCATTAGGAATCATTTTTTTTTTTATCAGTGCTCTTCCCGTTAAGGGGTGTACCTTGGACACATTCCATGGATCGCATAAGAGATAATAGTGTTTGCTACTATTCTCATGACCACTTCGGAGTTACTAACTCATCCTCAGTTTATTATCTTTTTTTTTATTTTTATGGAAGGGGAGAAGGGAACTAGATAGGACAGGTTTACAGGCTGTGTCAGAACTAACAAGCGAATCCGACACAAAGTATACCAAGCCCTTAGGTGAGAAATCTAAGTCAGTATTAAGGTGAAGTCAGTAAAAGATCCTCTGATACCTGAAGTGATGTGGGTGTCCTCAGTAGGTTGATCCATGTTTGGGTTTTCTAATAGTCAAAGATAATCTGCAGCTTCATCCCAATGGTTACTTAAGTTCCTACAAGTGCTGCTAATCTTCTCAAAAAATCATTGTTTCTTACTTAAACAAATTTTGACTCAATAAAACAAATTTTGAAAATTTTAACTGACTCTAAGAAAACAAAAGAAAGAAGTTAGTAGAACCTCCCCCACACTTAAGACACACTGTCCCCAGTAGTGTCAAGCGAAGGATTGGCAAAAAGAAAAGAAAAATTTGTTTAAGGAATGGTTAAGTTCTGTCGGGTTTTACCTCTGTCGCTCAGGCATCGATCGTTGCACTAGGTGCATCGACCGTTGCTAGGCGATTTTTTGTGTATGATCGATCGTTGCTCAGGACCGCAACGATCGCTGCAGTGCGATTTCGATCGTGTTGTGACGATCGACACAATAGTGTGTCGATCGACGCACTGCGATTCGTCGGAGACCTGCAAACAAGAACTCACCAAAACCAGAAACAAAACGTAAAATCCTACAAAAATACTAAACAGTGGGTTGCCTCCCACTCAGCGCTTGTTTAAGGTCATTAGACGAACAAGATCTTTCAGGCACCACGAGATCTTGACAGAGACTTTTTCTGTCTCTGTTCAAGTCTCCTTATCCAAGGTGGCGAGTAGGCTGTTGCAGAATGCTCATGTCCAAGAAAAGAAGGAGTAAAATGTGCTCCAGGATCTAGAATCACGGTATCATCCGGCTGCTCATCATCTGCATCCATAATGGTGAAGGTCTGCCCATCTATCAGTGGCTTGCGCAGCTTGTCCATTTCAAAATGCAGCGGCTCATCTCCCAGATGGAGGTCTATCAGACTGTGTCTAACATCTATCACTGCCCCCGCTGTAGCCAAGAATGGTCTTCCAAGTAGCAACACTTCATCCGGATCACAGTCATATTTCAGCACTAGGAAGTCTGTTGGAACCAAATAGTTTCCAACTCTCACCGGGACGTCCTCAAGGAGTCCTTCCGGAACCTGTATAGACTGATCGGCTAGGACAAGAGAGGTCCTAGTAGGAGTAAAATCCAGCATACCCAGCTTCTCTGCCACAGAATATGGCATGAGACTTCCAGCAGCTCCCAGATCACAAAGAGAGTGCCTAAAACTATCCTCAAAGATAGAACAACTTAGCACAAAAATCCCAGGATCAGGCAGCTTCTTTGGAACCTTGGTTAACAGCACATCACTTATCTGTTGAGGGACTATAATCACCCAATCTTTCAGCTCTTCATCCAAAGGCAACATCTTGTTCAAATACCTCTGCACACATGGGTGATATGGTGGATCATCAGATGATGGAATTTCTTCCAACTCTTCACCAATCTCCTCTAGCTTCTTAAGCTCTTCAATCTCCTGCTTAATCACTTCAGATACTGAGGGATATTGCCTAATTAATTGTCCATAAATCTCCTCCTGAGTAATCTTAGACACTCCAGGGAACAAGCGATCAAGCTCCAAATCTGCATCAATGCTGTCAACATCTGGCGAGTCTGTCTGTTCACGACCTGCATCGATCGACACTAGGGGTGTGTCGATCGAGGCAACACTGTTTTCACAGTTTTCACCTGAGAGATTTTCTCCAAAATCCGAAAATTCAACCTCTTCTACCAACTCAGCTGTGCTTAGCTCAAATCCTTCACCTAGGTGAGATCCATCATCAATGTACACAGATCATGCCTTAATATGGGTGTCTGCTACTCCTTTTCCTTTCATAGAACTAGAAATCTGATTCACCTGAGTATCCAACTGCTTCATATGAGTGTTCAGAGACTCAACCTTTCCATTGAGATCCTCATAGACAGCATCCAGCTTCTTATTGCAGTCCACAGAAATCTTGGTCTGACTCTCCAGCAGCTGTTCCATCATTATCTCCATCTTACTCTCATGAGCTGTAGGTGCAGGAGGAGTCTGATAAGATGAAGATCCATAGGTTCTCTGAGTACCCTGTCCAAAGGGTTTCTGAAACCCACTAGTCTATCCAAAAGAGTTCTGATTGCCTGTGAAGGCACTCTTTTGTCCTCCATTGAAAAACCTGTTACCCTGCTGATTACCAAATCTGTTCCCTTGGAAACCAGATCCTCCAATGTAATTCACATCTTCCTCCTGAGTGTCCTCCTCAGTCTGAATTACCTCAACATCTTGAGCAAAGTGGACAACATTCTTATTAGCTAGGAGATTGCAGATTGTGTCCATTCTAGATCTCAATTCAGCCATCTCTGTATTCTCTACACTTCCACCAGATTTCTTCCTCCTTTCATCCATAGTCTTGCAACTGTTGCTGCTTACTAAGTTCTCAATCAACTGCTTAGCTTGTGCAGGAGTCCTGGTGTTGAAGTTTGCATTACTGGAGTTATCCAACGCATACTGATATGGCAGATCTATGCCTCTGAAGAAGATACCTAGCAATGTGACCTCAGTGAATCCATGGTGTGGGCAGTCACGCTGTTACTTCCTAAATCTCATCCAAGCAGTCTTAAGTGGCTCAGTAGGACCTTGGGTAAATGTCAGAATGTCCTGTCTGGACTGATCGGAACGCGCATCATCATAGAAGTGACGCAGAAACTCACTCTTCAGGGCTGCCCAAGTAGTATACTGACCAGGTGCCAGTTGCTTTAGCCATGCAGCAGCGTCTCCAGCGAGACTGTATGGAAAGAGCTTGAGGAACAGATAATCCTGGCAGACTCCATCATACTTCATGCCATTGATTAGGTCCTCAAATGTATCAATGTGATCCATAGGCTGCTCCGTAGGATGACCATGGAAGGCATTCTGTCTCATCAGCGAGTAGTAGATGGTCTTGATCTCAAAATCATCCCTCTCAAAACCAGGAAGTACTAGAGCTGATCGGTTTGCATGAAACTCATCCGGTCTGTTGTAGTCAGTTAAAGTCCTCTCATGGACAACCATCTGTCTACCTTGGTTCTGTCCTTGCGCCTGCGGCTGTGGTTGTGGTTCAGGTTCCTCAACCTCAGAGATCACACGTCCCTCAGCATCAATCCTCTGCCCAGCAGCATTGTAAGGATTGTTTTGCGGATCCCTCAGGGTACCTTGAGCATCAGGCATAATAATTAGCTTCTGTACCACCATCCTTGCTCTTCTTTCTCTTCTGTTAGTCCTCTCTAGACGTCCAAGTTCTTCAAGTACGAGATTAACGAGGTTTAGGTTCTGATTACTTCGAGTTTCACGCGTCTGCATAAACTGTCTGTAATCGTCAAGCAACGATCGATGCTAGCAGTGCAACGATCGATTCAATCTCAGAATCGCCTAGTGACGATCGACACAAAGGTGCAACGATCGACGCAAAGCGAAATCGGTACCTGCGACAGAGAGAAAACAGAGAGAAATCAGGAACTTAAAATAAAAACAAAACAAAAACGAAAAAAAAAAAATAAAAAATCCTAGTAAAAACCCTAAGTTCGATCCTATCGAAGACTCTAAGAGTCCCTGGCAACGGCGCCAAAAATTTGATAGGGTCTAAGTTTTTATCCTATTCTACTGCAAGTGCACAATTAAGTGATTGTAGTATATAGGGTATCGAATCCATAGAGACTCTGGTCTCGATAGAATAAGAACCGTAGAGATTAATACTAAGAAGAAAGCAGATGTGAAGTGAATTAAAAACAAGGCAAGAAAATAAATCAGTAGCAAGATTGGTTGTGAAAGCAGTTAACTAAAAGCGCTAAGTCTAGGGAATTCTCAGGAAATCAGACAAGCAGACAAGTTAATCAGTCAGGATCTAATTAAACACAGTTCTAGACCTCAAATCACGGAATTAGAATTAACCAAATCTCTTTGCGAAAATCCTCTAAATCTAAGTGCAGTAATCCAAATCTCTTTGCAATTACTAACAGATTAAACCAGCATTAATTTCAAGTTCGATATGTTCACAATTAAACTAAGCCAAATCTCTTTGCGAATAATTTAATTGCTCAACCTAAATAGTTCAGATTCTAAACCACACTCTCGTGTCATGTTTAGCAACCTAAGATCTAGATTCTAATTGATCAGGTTAGAACTAGCATTAAACTCAATTTAGATCGAAGAACATTCTATTCATGTGAATCCTTAACTGAATTAGACAAGTCTAGCAAGTCATGAAATCCTTAATGAGAAACCCTAAATCTAACTATGAATCTACTCAGACATGATTAATGAAATAGAAATCATAGAAATAATAGATTGCATATAAGAAATTAAATAGATAAAGGGGTTCGAAATCTTCTCCAAAATAGATGAAGTACATGATTAGATCAGTCCCAAAAGCTCTAAAAATATCTTAGCTCTAAGTATGAAAGCGTATCTAAAATAAACACCAAAATCCTAATATATATAGCTAATCACGTCTGGGGCTTCTGTGTAATATCTGGAACTTTTCTGGCTCTTCTGCAATATTTGATAACTCCATAAACCGCCGAGATTCTGGCCCATTCGCTAGTGTGTCGACCGTTGCAGGTGTGCAACGATCGACGCATGATCCCAAAACTGGACAGTGAGTTCATTCTCTCGGCCAAAATCTCCAAATCACTCCAATAAGCTCCATAATCACCACATTAGCTCCAAACGTGCATGTACCTAATAAAACCTGCAAAAGACTCTAAAAGAACACAAAAGAACACTAAAACACAATTATATCATGGCATAAAACATGTAAAAACCATGATATATCAAAAACCAAAAGGAAACCAAAATGACAACATTAGAGTAACCTTAAACATTTCTTCCCCCCACCACCAATTCCATCAGCTTTTCAATCTCTTCGCCTTTTTTATTGAGCGACAATCCCAATTGCTCAATACGATATTCATGGCTTTGAAGCTTCTCTGCCTGAGAGTCCACCATCTTCCTTAAGTTAGTGGCTTCTTCCTCGATGCCTTGAACCCATAGTTTCCGAATGTGTAGGATATTGTCCTGGAAAAAAAACTCTCCATCAAGACAATATAGTTACAGATGGGGTAAAAACACTGAATCAGGAATCACCAAATCAACCCCAAATCAACATATCTCACCTCAAACGCATTACAAACAAAGTATCTCTTTCCCACGCCAGGTTCAGGCTCCACAATGATTCGACCACTGCACATACATCTTGTCGGTATGCCATTGTCACCATCTGCAATGAAGAACATCATGTTGTAATCCTTCTTCTTCTTCTTCTTCTTCATGTTACTGTAGTAAGGATCAGATTCGAATTTGTCCATATCCAATAGAAGAGAGAAGAAGTTGAATTGAGAGGGAAGAAGTTGAATTGAGAGAGAAGAGAAGAGGAGTTCACGAAAATCTCGTGAAAGGTGAGAGAGGGATAGGGATATGAGGTTAGACCTGAAGGAACTTGGAGCCAATTCTACCAGATTCAGAATTGCTGTCATGTTCCCGAAGCCTAGGATCTAGGGTCTAGTTAATTGAATCATAGATCTGACCTCGTGATTACCTGGAGATTGGCAGCGGAAGATAAGCAGGTAAACGAGATCTCTGGAGCGCCTCAGATGCTGCGCCTCTACTGCAGTCCACACGCGTACAAGCTGGAGTCCGCCGGGATGCTAGTGCCGGGAATCGGATCTCCTGGGAACTGAGTTTTCGAGGTTTCTGCGTTTTTCTCTCTGAGAAAAACTCTCTGGGCAGCGTTCTGTCTCTCTCTTGGGTCGAATCTATAAAAACACGTTTATATATTGACCTCGAGGTGTACCGAAACATCAGTTTCGGTTTCGCCCTTGTGTTGACCGACACACCCATTGGTGTCGATCGACACACGTCTTGTATCGACCGATGCACCCAATGGTGTCGATCGATACACCTCTTTGAAACTCAAATTCAATGTGTATCTAATACATATCGATCAGACCATATGCCAATGATCAATCCCATACCAAGTGCATCCAACTTGCTTAGGTGTGTGACCCTGTAGGTTCACACGATACCAGAAATGAGTTACAACTCATTTGTCATAAGCGGTTTCTAGCAAAACATTATGACTACCCAGTATCACATGAATTGTCCGATCTCGACAATGCAACTATCTTTAGAGTAAGTACAATGTGATTTCAGGACACAATCCCAACAATCTCCCACTTGTACTGGAATCACCTATTCCTATAATCCCTTCGTCACTATATCTCGATATGGCATAAGGCAAGAAACTGTGTCATCCTTATTATAGCCAATATCATGTTCATCGAACTCTTGATCTATACTGATAAAACAAACGACTGACAATCACCTCGTTTGAGCACGGCCATGCATTTTCTCAGTATCAAATCTTCGATGGGCCCTGAGATATTTATCTCCTGTTACAGGAGGGACAAATCCCATCTTGTTCCATCCCTGTTTCTACACATACTTCATGATACGTATAAGCAATGCCGTTATAGCCGCCAGTTACGGAACGACGTTTGACAAGGTCAAAACGCACCAATTCATATGCTAGAAAGCATGATGAACTCAGGTCTAAGGACTATACTCTATAGTCGTAATGAGAACCTCCCATGACACTGATATAACTATCCTGTGGAGTTCTCATTAGCGGGTCATGTCCGATCATATGTTCACCAACATATATCTATGTGATTGAATGTGATAATCATATCGTTGACTCCATGAAACTTAGTCCAACAGTCACCTCACATGCTAGTCTCGCGCGGTTATTGGTGTCCCACTTCAACAACCTCGACTAGGGACAATCGTAATTTATGTCATCCTTTACTTATAGGGTTTCATGATCAAGTCCTCAACTTGATGACCTATATGATGACCATAAAATACTTTGGAACCATTATTCAATTATCCAATAATTAAATAATACCTATGTCAGTTTTAACTTACACAATCACTGCCATAGCATGTCTATGTAAAGATTACAACATAACTAAAATAACTCTCACAAGAATCAAGATCATCTCTTCAGATATCTTATACCTACAGCAACAGAACAAATTTCGTGCTTAGGTTGTGGGAGACTCTACGGTGTTCTTGCTTGAAACAATTCCAACAAACCACACCGCCATTCAGATAAAAGCTCTATTCTACGGTCCACTGCTTGGAGCCTTTCCAACAGATAGCATCGCTATTCAGACAAAGAGACATAACCAGGTGGGAACCGGGATTCGTCTTTGTCCGTCTAACTACTTCCAACTGGTTCGTCACTTCCTCAGTTCACCACGAAACTATCCTTAGAGTTCCTCAAACACTTGGGATATTTCTGGTAACTGTTCAGTGACTATTACCGGAACATATTGGTATTTTCTCGTCATGCTCTATGCGTGAGCTACATCTAGACGAGCGCAAAATATGGCATTTATGATGGATTCTATTGCATCAGCATAAGCAATCACACTCATCGATACTAGCTCAGCCAGTGTTCAAAACACTTCATCTTGCTAAGATTATTGCCATAAGACCTTTGGTGTGAAGCCATTCTTGGAATCAAGCACATTTGAACTGTCCAATACCTTATCAACATAAGGATTTTGACACGATCCAATTAGCCTTTCTGATCCATTCCAATGGATCCTTATTCCAAGAACTTTTATTGCCTTCTCCCATGTCCATCGTTCAATTTGACTTCCGACCCAAATCTTGACAAGACTTTAGCGTCGGAACGTCGTTTATGAGATTAAGTATGTTTTCTACATACAGTGTGAGAAATGCAGCTACGCTCCCACTAGTCCTCTTGTAAACACATGGTTTCATTTCTTTTCTGATCAAGTCAAAACTTTTGACTGTATTTACAGAACGTTGATTCCAACTCCAAGATGTTTGCTTCAATCTATAAATAGATCGGTGAAGCCAACATGCATACCCAGCCAATTTTCGGAGTTGGGGCTCACCATCACTTCTTTGAATTTCGCATGTTCGTCACTTTTCAATGATCAACAGATCACGACAATCGGTTACGAGAAATCACTCTAGAGTTAGTGACGGATCCTTTCGGATCTGCGAATTTCAGGCTCCACAGGTGTAGATCCTACAGCACTTTGTAGATCTCACCGCTGCTCTCCCTCAACAGGTTGAGCAACCTCCTGTGTTTATCGAATTTCTTCGATCTGTACTTTTACTCCCACTGTTCCTTTTTGAAAGTATGATCTTTCTCAAAAAACACAGTTCCGAACAACAAAACTTTGTTCTCGGATTGGTCATAAAATCACTAAGCCTCGGTTTCCCTAGGATAACCAGCGAGGTGGAACTTATCAGATTTGGGTTCAAGCTTGTTAGCTTTCATCCCCAAATAATCAGAAACAACATGCTTGAAAAACTTTCAGTCCACATCCAATGTGGTGTCTTTCAATTGATTCTGATTGAAAACCCTTTGCTGCGCAAACACAGACATTTTAGAGCGTATTTCTTAAAGGATTATGGAAGATTCCTGTGACTCATCAATAATCGGAGCATATCTAATAAGATCCGATTCGTTCTCTGATATATCATGGTTTTTACCCAGTTTAGACCATGATATAGATGTGTTTTTAGTGTCTTTTGTATTCGTTTAGAGTCTTTTACAGGTTTAATCAAGTTTGGAGTTAATTGGAGATATTTGGAGCATTTTGGGACTTTTGGGACGTTTTGGCCGAGAGCTGAAGTCACTGCCTGATTTATTGATCATGCATCGACCGACACACCTTGTGCATCGGTCGACACACTACCGAGATGGGCCGTACACGTCGGTTTAATGAAGTTGTGAAGATTTGCAAAGAAGCCCAAGATAGTTCCAGTATTTACACAGAAGCCCCATCCGAGATTATGCATATATATACTAGTTTTTGGTGTTTTATTTAGTGACGCTTTCATACTTAGAGCTAAGAGATTTCTAGAGCTTTTGGGGCTGATCTATTTCC